>CM062812.1:662823922-663435472 GCA_031772625.1 Pinus tabuliformis | reverse complement strand
AATAAACTAACATAATATTACTTTAGCTCTCCATTACATTTTAAAAGTTTTTTTTGGACAAAGAGATGCAAATAGTGAGATCAACAAGCTTCTTCAATAATCTTGGGATGACTTCAATATGTTGTTGCAAATATTATTGTATGTTGGTCAAACATTTTTGTGTTGTTCATGATCTGAGTTGTGAAATGAAGAATGCAAATTCTTATACTAACCGATATGGAATAGACATAGGGGCTTCACCTTGTGAGCAATATTCTACCATGTTCATTCACAAAGGGTTTTTAGAATTGTGAAAAATAGAGTCAATATATCATAGTTATTGGGAAAACATGGGGGATTGGGGGTATAAAAAGGGGTACTTGACAAAAATATGGGTTATTTTTATTATATAGAGATATTGGAGATGGGTAAAAATAAAATAAAAAATTCGAGGCTTTTACTATATGCACTATTTAATATGCCAGGGACACAAGTGCTATGAAAAAAGTTGAATGAGTGAATCCTTATGGGAATAGAATAGAAAATAGACAACTGAAAATGCAATGCTCTCTTCACTCACCAAAAACCTGTAACTTTACATACCAATTAACCTCATTAACATAGGCACATTCCATAAAAAAGGAAACATTTCACTTAGATTGTATCTACCTCTTGATTATAATATATTGTCTAATTAACTTATTAGTCCCTACCCTCAAGGATGATAGGGACTATCGTAATCGTTGGGACTTTGCTATTAGTCCCTACACGAAAATCGATGACCAAAACTTTGTTTTAGACCAAAGTTTGAAGGAACTTATATTACCATTTTCTTTTTAACCAATGTTTATATTCACCACATTTTATTGGTAACCAAATTTTTCATTCACCATCTTATTTGGAATCGGTTGGGACTTTGCTATTAGTCCCTACAACGAAAATCGATGACCAATCCTTTGTTTTAGACCAAAGTTTGAAGGAACTTGTATTACCATTTTCTTTTTAACCAATGTTTATATTCACCACAATTTATTGGTAACCAAAGTTTTCATTCACCATCTTACTTGGCCTCTTCCCGAGGTCATAGGTGCACATTGGCATTAGGATAAGAGAATGGGTTTAATCACATTCTTTTGGAGTGAAGTATTGCTAACATTACTTCTTTAAAATTTAATGTTTATTGCAATTTTTTTCCATTTTTATGTTTATTATAAACTTTTTCACCTTCACATCTAGGTCTATGGTCTTTTCTCACAAGCTTTGGCATGTTCTACCTAGTGCAACTCCAGTTCCCTTCCGTAGAGACCTCCCATCTCGGATTACATCTTGCAGATCTTTAAATTTGGTATTGTGAAAATCCTCATAGAGCCCTTTATAGAGTGACCTGCAATGGATGATTAGAGGGCTCTCGGTGTTGCAGGGTCCCTTTCCTGCAACATTTCCTTCCCTTCAAGAAATACCAAAAATACCAAACAACTCTCATACACTAGCTCTGGAAGATGGTAAGTATGCCTTCATAATTATTGGCTAATAAATTTCTCATTTATTTTTCATTTATTTGCATATGAGAGAATACAACTGGCTAAATCTAAACAAAGATACAACTAGCTAAATCTAAATAGGGATAAATTTATCATCTTTACTTACCCTTATTGCATGAAATACTCCCCTTCTGATTTCATTTCCAACTAAAGATAAAGACCTCCTTACCATCAGATTCAAGGCTTCGGTCTTGGGTTTGACAAGCATGAAAGAAAAGTTGTGTAAGGGGTGTTATCATTTGAATCTTGCATTTTGTTTACCCTAAATCTTGTCGCGAATTTTGTCCAACGGAGTCAGAATGGTGAAATTACCATCCATATTCAATTCAACTATTACCATCCGCCTAGTTTGAACCGATAAGCTTTACCTTTTTTCCTAACCCCACCCTTGTGAAGTATGAATATAGTCTCTAAAATTACTCAACCAATAATAAACCATCACAGCTAGCTTTGATGCCTAAGGTTCTCATGCCTAGACTTTCCCAATTGTAAGGGATTGTCATTAGAAGCCAACTCTTTGATATCAGGCTAAA
Organism: Pinus tabuliformis; assembly: GCA_031772625.1. NCBI lineage: Eukaryota > Viridiplantae > Streptophyta > Pinopsida > Pinales > Pinaceae > Pinus > Pinus tabuliformis. The sequence goes on along the minus strand of CM062812.1, from coordinate 663,433,419 downwards.
ACTCCACATATCTAAATTATTCTTGTTAATGACAATGCATGCCTCCATTATGTTACACTTACCTTGGAAATATTTGGAATAATAAACAATAACCCAATCATCACATACCAATCAAGAGGCTACCATGTCTTCTAGAAGAAGTCTTGAAAAAATATTCTCCAGCAAGTCCGGCAGAAGATAAATGGATTCACGATCTTATGCTTTTCTCCCTAAAAAACAAATTTACTATCTTTACCAGATTTACCTCTACAAACCCCCTTTTTGTGGCAATGAAGAAAAATATCTTGAAAGGATGTGGATAGAGGAATCTAATAATAGTTGTAAAACCCTCTTAACTCATTGGAATTTTTTCATTGAAACAAATGAATTCTTTTCTCTATGATCAATATTATTTTTTGTAGCATTTTTTTTTTCTCTTTGCTCTAAAAGCATGTTTTTAACCATTTGGAATATTGAAACCACCTTCGTAATCTCTTCTTGGCCTTTTCTCTCCATATTAAGACTTGTAACAATGTAAGTATGGAGAGTGAAAGGTATGCCATGTGAAATGATGAGGACAAGACCCAAAACAAATCAGGGTGGAATAATTAGGCTCATGGTGATTAGGTCAACTGGTCTAAATTTCCAGCTCTTTCTTTCTCTCTTTCCCTCAAAGAGCTTGACTTGTTCTTGTTCCTTGAAAGGAAGGGAGTCCATAACAAACCAACCTACCTATAAAAAGAAATATTGCTCCTGAAGCAGCTAAGTAAATACAAATTGCATGTAAAATGAGCTCAACCAATTCCTTAGTCGATGTTTTAGTTGGAGTCGTTAGCTGTGACCTAATGTTGTATATTAGCTCGCTGAAATGTTGCAGAAACAACACATGCTCGTGCACCTACCAACCCTTTTAGATGCACAAGAAAATGGGAACCATAATCTCATATATAAGTGGTCACAAATGCAAATTGGTAGAAATTTGAGTATCATTCATGCATATAGAACCACATTTAAAAAGGCTTTGGTAGAGACATATTTAGAACCACATTTAAGAAACACCAATAATGGAGGAAGGTAGCGTAGGAAGGATTTATTAATGCAAGCAAATAGCATTCTTGATTTATCGACACATCTGATCAATAATGCTATGCCTCCTACATAGACATATTAGCATGATGCAGTGTTAAGTGGTGTGGTTTAGGGTATGCATGCTATGTTATGGAGAAGGAGCGGTGAGGCATGTGGCCCTCATGGGAGGGCCGACATGGTCCATCAAGGTATTTTTTATTCCACATGTTATGTTGAAAAAAACTTTAATGGCTTTGTGGACCTTAACTTTGAGCTAGTTCTTATTTGTGTAGATTTGGTTTGAAGAGCTTAGTGTTTGAGCTACCAAAGAAAGAACTAGTCAAATCTTCTTAGATTGCAGTATGGGGACATTATTTTTTCCTGATGTACCTCTATAAACCATTTTTGTGGGGCGATGAAGAAAAATCTCCCAAAAACATGTGGTTGTAGGAATATGATAAAAGCGGTAAAACCCTCAAATGAGATAACTCATTGGAATCTGTATTTTTTTGTTGATTATCATATGGTTTTGGTAATGTCTAATTTGGGTATGCAAGGGAAAGGATGTCGAAGGTAAAGAAGTTATCAAACCCTACACTCCTACTACCTTGGATTTTGATGTTGGCTACTTTGATATGGTAATTAATGAAAGTGAACATGTGACTTGATTAATAGTTGTTGCCAATTTTTCATGTTCATTTAAATATACCATATTTTGGAATATTGCATGTGTTAATGCTCAGATTTTGTCGATGCAAATGTATCTACTAGGGAGAATGTCTCACCATTTCTGGAAATTACATTAGGGAGAATACTTGGCCATAAGAGGTCCAAAGGTATTCATTTGTGCTTTGCCTTTGATATTTTTTTATTTCTCCTCATTCATGCCCCTTAACTACTTACAATGAAGTCCTTGATAAGCAAGTAAATAAGCTCTATTTTTCTATCATAGATTGCAATTTTTTATTGGATTATCTTATGTTTTTTATTTTATTATTGCTGGGGTGAGAAAAATTCAACTGATCTATGGGCTGCCCTGCATTGAAGTATGAGCATTTTGTGAATTTTATTGAATTACATGTTTGAGAAATATTTTATAGTTTTAATGAATATTGAAATAAGCTTAGAAAATTATTCAATTCAAGCCTTCTGTATTATATGTTTCATGGTGTCTCTAGGATAGATAGTTTAGAATGCTAAAAATTTATATAAATTGGAACCTAGTAATATCATTTAACATATACATGTAATACATGGTATTTAGCATCTTAATTTTTGGATTTGTTTAGGGATGTTTCAAGTATCAGCCATGACAAGTAAGAGAATTTGGAATGCTTGCACGAGGTTCCAATATTACTCCAATGTTTCAGGTTTGCATAGTTTCATTTACGTAAAAGCATCCAAACATCTAACAACTATTTTTTTCTAGTTGACTAACATTTAGAAATAGAGTTGGCTAAGAATTGTGAACCAAGCCTTGCATTTAAAGTAATCAATTGGGAATTTTGATCTTGGTGAAGAGATATGATCTAAATATCAGTAGCACATGTGCATGCCATTGAGTTATTGGGATTTTTTTCATTAAGTTCATAGCAGGTTATATGTTGTTGATATGTATCATTTCATTCAATTAGAGGTGACTAGAGCCATACTAGAAAATCCAAAGGACAAGAAAAATGTATACCTCATCTATGGGAATGTGACTTATGAGGATATTCTTCTCAAGGCAATATTTGCTCACTTTTCTCTCATTGTTCTTCATTAACATTGTTGCTTTGACCCAAAACTAGCCTTTCTTGTTATACAATTGTTTTCCTTCATAGAAATATGCATTTTTGGCTTCTATAAACTGACACCACTAACCTCAAGGTATGCTCTCTCTTACCATGCTCATGGTAAGGCTATGCTTTATCTCAATAAGCTATACTGTCTATCTCCGTAAGCTCATGGTCTACGTTCTCTTTTACCACTAAGCTATGCTTTATCTCAAACAAGCTCATATAACACTACATATGCCTTTGCCCTACCCCCATATAATAATACTTGGGCCATTGAGACATCCCCTGGGGACCTGGGGGGGCTTCAATTCAATCAAAATTCCTCCTCTCTCTTTGTAGAAATTGGTGATGAGAGTAACAATATATTATTTTCATGTATGAATGAACAATATAAATTCTCTCAAATTATACTTGGATGCTTTATAATAGGACAATTGTTTCTAGATATCAATTATATGTTATTTGTGTTACTTTATCTCATCCACCATTTCAAAGATTGTTTTCCAAATAGATTGTGCAGTCTGGATCCTTGTGATTGCAAATGCTATTGGATTTTCCTTCCCGGTATTAACCATGACTGATTCTATAGTTTCAAAGAAAAATTTCTCTTTGTCATTTGTCTTATGCTTATCGTTTTTATTCTTTATGATCTTATTCTTCCTATAAAACACAAAAGTTTCTAGGATGAATGATAGATCCTAATCATTAATCCTAGAAGGAAGGTTCAATATAAAATCATTTTGCTTTAAGAGTCTTTGTCCCATGCACTATCACATCTTCTAGAAAAGTGGATGATTGTAAGGGATCTGATGCACCCATTTATTTAGGGAAAGATCTGAGAACTTTCTACTTGGTGCAATCTCTCTCTATTTACGACTTCCTATTTCTGCATATGAATTGAAGGGAAATTTTGGGCTCATCGATATGATTCATCTTCTATATTTCCTTGGTTACAATATGGCCCAGTCAGACTCTGTTGGTTGAAGTGGTTGAATATTTTGTTCAACAAATCACAGACCTTGGAAGCACAAAATTATAGCTTAGATAAGTTTCTTTGGTTAGCCTCAATCCTTGTTGACTTAAAATTTGATAATGTGTAGGCTCCAATACTAAAAGGATATGCAGGGAACATACCTTGATTATGCTCTGCTTAGAATTTTCATTGAACTTAGCTATTTGATAGGGTATCTCTTTGAGCACTAAATTGTTTGAGAATGTACCCATGTATTATATTCTATGTACCAGGCACCAATTTTGTCTAGCACAACTAGGGCTTACGTAGATAACCTTGGGCTAGGCTTATGAAATATGAGATCATAAATAGAATCTAGGAAGACTTTACTCAAACCTATGTGATGTGTATTTTATCATTTCTGTTCCAAATTGATGTGAAACACTCATGTTTTATGCTTATATTAAATGAAGAATTATTTAGAGTTTTGAGGTTGAGTGTTATAGGATGAACTTGATAACTTAGTGAAGATTTATCCAAGCTGCTTCCAAGTTTACCACGTTCTTAATCAGGTATATATACTACTTTGGAATTCTTTTTTTTAACAATTTGTTGCCTTTTTTTGGTACAAAGTTTGTTATTTCCCTATAATGTATTTCCTTTCATCTTAATATGTTGTATGAAATTCTGGCAACCACCTGATGGATGGATAGGTGGAGTAGGCTTTACTAAGGAGATTATTTTGACTCATTTCCCTACACCTACATCATATATTCAAGTGAGTGAATTTATAAGCCTTGAGTTCTTTGTTTTCTCAATCACATGCGTATTTGTGTATGTTGTGTGTACAAGTAGGTACATGCAGGCTTGAAATTTCAAATCCCCTCTCCCCGTCAAATGAAAATTTGATGATGTATTTGCATTTTTCATGGCCTTCATTTTGTTTAAGAAAATTTGTGAGTGTCAACCTCCCCTTATTTGAAAACTCTCTTTCAACTACTCTTGTATCTCAACTTTCATTAATATCCCTTTGAGAGTGCCTTGTTTTTTCTTAAGTGAGCACATGTGTTTCCAAATAACATAGAACCATACTTTTAAGATTTTATAAGGCTTTTCAGCTTTTGGGGGTTAACAGTTTTGTACTTAAATTTTAACATGTGAAAGGCACTAAAGAAGGCCACATAGTTAGGATGATGAGGATTTTCAACCACCATTGGATGAGATGGAGTTATGCATCCCTCTAGCCATATTCAAGGTGGTAAACCTGCATCAAGAGGAAAATAATAAATGGAAATAATTAGTTGTGGAAGAAACATGGTCCATCACAAATGACTTGTTGGCTAAGCCCAATAATGACACTTTTGATATTGTAGTACAAAATATGATAGCATGTGTTTAAAAAAAAATGATTATGTATATTCTTAATAAACCCCTCAAGACATAAATAATTGCTTGTAATGGTTTTCTCGTACTAAACCATGTGTATATGGTTTTTGTTATTACTACAAGATCATAGTGGAAATTTGCATGTTTAATAACACGTATATGTTTTTGGTATTCTAAGTTTCAAAATGACTTATAATGCTTCTTCATAGTTAATTTTCTACGAAATGCTAGTTTTGCATATTGTTGTATTAATTGTTATATAAGAAGTCGTTTTACAAACAAAAATAACCTAAAACTGCGTTTATACAAATATTTGAAGCTTATTCTTCCATGGAAGCTAAAGCAATTTGTCATTGGTATTTTAAAAATATGTGTTAATTTGCATGGGTTTTTATTGTTTTTCTTGACTAAAGTTATTTTTTTTTATTGGATGTTTATTTTATTTTCAAATTGTAAATGAAATTGTGATTTTAAATATTTTAAATATATTTTTGAATGTATAAATGAATTTCATCTCTTTAAAAACTTTCAAAATACTTGAATTATGCAAAGTACATAGCTTAAGTTTGTAATTTTAGTCAATCTCTACCCAAAAGATAAGGATATTTAACTGTGCCTTTTCATAGAAGGTTTAGAGAGAACCTTCTAAACCTATCTACTTTCTTTGCTAGAGTGAAGAAACTTCAAAGAAGTGCCCCAACCAAAATATAGAATGCAATAGACAAAATCATGTGTTTAATTTAATAGTTTGGTTGAATCAAAGTAATAATAAATTTTTAAATTTTTAAAATGCACTAAAAAAAATATGTTTCCATCGTTGAGTTCAATGCATCTATCCTAGATTATTAACATCACAATTACCCTATACATTTAAATAAAAAATTAATATGGTTGGTTGTCGACAATTTGTATTGGTGCATGTGGCACCTAAGAAAGGAGCTCCATGTTATTGTACCCTACAAAAAGGTTCTCTAGTAGGCCTCATTGTCGTTAAGAGTGATTAGTTTATGATTGATATTGGTCATTTATGAGAATAAGAAAGAACCTTAGTGAGTCTGAACAAGGTAGGTAGCAATGGATGAGAGCCAATCATCAATGATCCTGAGCCAAGTATTCAATGTTGGTTCTCCAAAAGACAAAGACAACCCTATGCATAAAATGAGCATGATTCTTACTTCTAAATGATGGATATGAAATTCTTTTTTGATGTTGATATAATTTTGGTTGCCTGAGTAAAAATGTTTGAGAAATTAACCAAAATGTCAACATCTTTAAGTAAGGTTTGTGTGAATCTCTCCACTTTTTTCAAAGAGAAACACTCCCTCAACTAGTTGACGTTCATAATAAGAAATGAAATCAGATACAAATTTCCCTCAAGAGCTATGTCCAGGTACTTGAAAGATAACATTGAAAGACATTGCAAAATGAAGAAATCTTTGGCTATTAAAGGGGTGTGTTGAAATGGAATCAAGAGAAAAATGTTGAAGCTAATTTTTCCCTATGGGCTATGTGAGGGGTTCTTCATAGGAAGAAAAAAATATATGTGAAGGGTAAAGGCATCTAAAAGAATGTGACTTTTTCAATATTCAAATTCAGTGAAAATGTGAAGGGTAAATGGCGTCTATAAGAATGTGACTTCTTCACTATTCGAATTTAGTGAAAAACTTCTTATACCAATTTTACAACAAAGAATTACATAAAGAAAGGGTCAGAGAATTGTATTTTAAAAGTTGACAAACTTGAAAGAAATGGTGTAGAAAAGAAAGTAAAAGCAAATGTCCTTCTTCATAATAAACGTATTAAAGAACCTAGCACCATAATCGTCTTTGAAAATAGGATTTGAGATTGTTACTGAAACAAATTTATTCTCTGAAGAAATTCAACAATAATAATTTTCTTTGGAAGTTCGAAAAACGAACTTTGACCAAATAAAGACTGCAAATATTGAGAGATGGAGTTGCTTCTTTGGAAAGATCTAAAAAGATAACCATTGTTTTCAAAATATTTATACTATGAGGAGCAAACTTTAACAGAGTATTTGAACCAAGTGACCTTTATTCCTTTTCAGGAGAATGAATGTTAAGGCTTGTGGCTTTGTAAAGGTGAGAAATCCTGTGTTGTTTAAACATTTGGTATAAAAAAATTTGAATACAACTTTATTTTCAAAAATTGAGAAAATAAATTCAATGCTAAAGACTCCAGTTTCCATGTTGAAGACTCATTGGGTGTTCGAATTCATTTAGTAAAATTGTTCACTCTCTTTCATATGTTTATCTTGTTATAATCCACCCATCATTTTTTATTATGTATAATTACACATTTACTGAGCTCTCTATCTTCCCCTCATTACCCAGGTGGTTGAGACATAGACTAGAGATAGATTATCATATATGGAGTTTTGGTTTCCCAATTGCACTCATTTAGAGCATTATGCCTAGCTAGCAAAAGTTAGGCCCACATCACACTAATGTGGCCTACTCCTAGGAGATGGATTTAGCAATGTCCTTAGACACTTTCAGAGCTTATTCCAATCAGATTTGCTCTAGTGTGCTTGTGCTAGAAAAAAATTTCGAAGTACTCTTATCCAAAGAGTGGATATGTTCCACCATTGGAACAGATTCTTGTTGTAGCATCAATGAAATCATGATTAACAAAATCCGTAATGAGCTTAAATTGATTTCCACCTAACCTCAAAATTGAAATCAAACTAGTTTCAGGCTGATAATAGATTCTTGTATTAAACATGTGAAAACAAAAATAAATTTGCAGTCTTGTACATAAGGTGCAAAGGTACTTGTAACTTAAAGGCAGATAGGGGATGTGGTTGAGCAATTACATTTCTTCTTAAGGAAACATTCTCAATAGGTAGAAGGCAAAATAATTGTTTTTAAACGGTGAATCCCATGTGAAAGAAGTCCATGTCTACGATGAATAAATCTTCCTTTTTCTTATAGAAGATGAAAACTAGTTTATCACATATGCATTTTCTATTGCATATGCTTTAAAATTAAAAATATAAAAGCACAGGGAGGATCGAAACATAAACTAATGCATTTTTTATTATCAATTATCTTGGATTTGGCATTGAAATTGTCAAATTGGCTTCAAACTGACAATAGATTCGTAAAATAGAGCAAGCTCGAAAGTTTTTGTTAGAGAGATCGAACACTCTCTTGATCTAAAAATTGACAAGAGAGAGCTATTGAACATGTTTTCATGTCAGATCACTTGCTCATAAACCTCCCCTAATTCCACAACAAAAATGAATGAATCAAAATCATCATCTTTTATGGAGACTTCTTTTATATTCGAGCTACCTCTCATAAGGATCTCACTAAGAAGTGTACAACCAAAGATATGGCCATACACCCCTATAACATGTATAGAAGGACCTTCCAAACCTCTCAAACCTATACTCTAACCAAGATGACTATAATCCTACTATAATCAAATTATATATATATATATATATATATATATATATATATATATATATATATATATATATATATATATAATATATATAATCAATGAATAATTACCATATGAAAGGACACCTGATATACATAACATGCCTTGCATGTCAACTCTCCATCTTCCAAGTTAACCTTGCTGACTAGTATGATATGATACTACACTATAAAGTTGCAAATGGAAACATGGAAATCATGTATATGTATATTTAAATGATGCAATTAGAAAATAACTCACATGAGACATAACTAAATGATCAGTCACACCATTCAAATTTGCAAGAAAATGCTAAGTGCTAATCAACCACAAACCAACCCTAAAACCAACCCCAATAGAAGCATGTCATGTGGTAATAGTTGGAGAACGAGCAACCAATATGTTGTTTCCTTGAATTCCAACCCAAAGTAGTTCTGTGAGAGGGGTGGAAAGCTCAAATAGTAACCTTTAACCTTGCCTCTTCTCAGGTCTACCAAAACATCTCACCTCATGTCCTATTGAACCATTAGAAAAAGTGGCTATAGGTTTCATATCCCAATGATCCCACTTGCTCCTCATATAAGCATTATCCATGTATAGTGTCCTCTCAATCTGCTTTACTAAATGGAGAGACACATATTGAGAGTCAACGCACTAGCGAGACTTTCCCTGAATGAACTTAAATCAAATATGAGAATGGGTATGAGCGGAGTGATTTCACACAATGATCACAAGGCTCGAATTCCAAGCACGAAGTGTTCTTGGTTCTCTCAATCCATCCCTGATGGTGTTAGGGCTCTAAGGCATAGTTGGATCAATGAATCTAGATGAAATATCCATTAATTGTGGATCTTAAACATGAGGGCTTCACTTAATGAACCTTTGACATATCATGTGCGTTCGTGGCATACTAAACAATACCCTTAATTTGACTACACATTGGCAAATACCTCTAAAAATCACATTATTTAACCCCCTACCAATATGAATCCAATACACCTTCCCAATTTAAAAAACCCTACTTTCACTAGATATTGTAGGTATCCATTTTTTCATTAACATTACCCCTTTATATTTTTTCATTCTTTGAGCTTCATTTTTTATACCTACCAATATAAAAACCCTTTATCCTCTATTATATGCTCATTCATTTTTTCCTCAATATATATCCCCTAATATGAATGCACGTGGTATGTTATTGCTCCCCTAATGAAGCCCTTGTGATCTTGAAGAAGAGGGATTAATGTTCAATTCGAGTTACTTTAAGTTCAATGCTTTTCTATTAAATTAGTAGAGGTGGTTTTGTTACTAAATGCACATACACCTATAATTTTGTTGCGTGCTCTAAATGATGGTTGAATGATTAGAATATCCACTATTCCAACTTTTCTGAATCATCTTGATCCTGATACATCAATGATAAGGAGTACACCTAGATCAAAGTTTATGGGTGCACTTTGTAACCACTTCTCCTGATAAGATATTACTATTTTAGGGAATCCACACAACTATTGGATAAGAGGTAAAACTAATGGCAAAAAAAGACAATGCCTTTCTACATACAACATTAAAAAAAAAAGAAACAAGATTATATTTGTATATCCTTCTTTATATATACATATGCAAAGATATATCCTTAGTATTCGATGAAAGGCTATGATTCGAGATAAGAGCTTGGAACAACTACTTTCACTCACTCAGGCTGAGAAAAAGCTTGGAACAACTACTTTCACTCTAGGAAAGAGTTGTTGCTCTGCAACACCTCTAATTAATATCTTCTGCTCATCTTTAAAAATTATTTCAATTATTATATTCCACTCTACCTTCTCTCTACCTTCCCTCCCTCATTGATTTCATTAGAAAAATTTTCCCCAAGTTGTCTATATATACTGACAAGCATGGCCACATTGATAACTTGATTGATATAACATCGTCTAATGTAATAAGATCTTAGCTTTGTATATCTTATAATGCAACATAACTTAGTGGTGATGTCCATAATGGAGGTTTATACATTATTTTAAATTGAGATTATATATTCATTCGATATATTTATATGATTTAATTTTATTGTTAACATTTTGTGCGATGTTTTATAATGATAATTTCTTTTGGATTTTATGTTTTCTTATTATTGCATGTCACATATGATATTTCATTTAATTATTTTTTCTATTTTAGTTAAATCATGATATGGATATTTAAGGTTGAGTGAGTGTTGATGGTTGAAGATGTTTCATATATTTGTAATATCATATTATTAATCATATATATATATATATATATATATATATATATATATATATATAATTACAATAAAAAAATATTTACATTAGTTTAACAAAATCATTGTTTATGAATTGTCATTTTGAAAATTAGATTATAGGCAGTAAAGTAGAGTTAAGAACTTGTAACATTAGAGGAGATTCTATGAAAAACATATACCAAAATTCTTTTCTTTTCTACTAAGGGGGAGACTAGTGACAAGAGACAAAAATTGATCATTGAGTTGTTTAAATGTCCTTTTTTTCCTTTTTTCATGTGAATTCCAATCCATCTTGAGAAGTTGTTGGGAGTAGATGACTTGGAGATAATGGTTGCATTTCCTTAAGGCATTTCTATTTCTGGAGGATCTATAGTAGTGGTTGCTTCCTTATCACAATCCAAGTGATCTAATTCGTGAAGATGTTTATGCCCACTTGAGGACAAAGCCAATATCATGGTTGTATTTCTCTCCATCCTAGGGATCCTAAAGAGATTTGGGAGATGGAAAATGAGGAGGAGGGATCATAGAGTCTATGGGATGAGTTGCGTTTTGGGGGGGTTGAGCTGAGGTTGAAGGACTAGATTTGGCTGCAATTTCTTTTTGTTATTGCATGTTCTCTTGCTTGTGAATTAAGGAATTCTGATATCTTTTTGGATCTTACCATCCTTGATCATTTTTCCTGGCATCAAGGGGATGAGAATGTCATTGAAATGAAGGGAAGTAATTTTGGATATGACATGGCTATTGAAAATACCTACAGTGGAAAGTTATGTTTTCATAATCCACTAGTTGTGAAAATGTTATGCTATTCCAATTAAGAAGGATCCTATTAGGTAAACCTTTTCTAAGATCTATTTAAACATAGATGTGTGTAAAGGTTACTGTTATCACTCAGGTTGTCCTTAAGCTCCTAAAGTATACGGCCGAGGTAACCACAAACCAATCTTTGGACTGTAGGTCCTAGCCTACCTACAATCCGAGAGGGCTCTCTCTTTAGGATTTAGCTTTGTTGATGATGATTTTAGGCTAGTTATTGGGTTCAAGGGGTTTTGTTTTGATTTTGGTGGGAAGGATGATGCTTTCAAGTAGAGAGGCAGGGATAGCATGAAAGTTTTAGAACCATTGGGCGTGGAGTCAAGGAGTAGGACTGCTGGTGCATTTTCTTGGTCACAAGAAAGGAATATGGAGCAAGCTAGCTGCACATGAAACAATGATTCAAGCTTTAAAGGATGGAATGAGGGCCAAGGGATGAGAGGCAGTTAAGAATCTCTCATTCAGCTTAGCAGAGGGAAGGTGAATGAGCTCTATCTAGGAGTAGTGAAGAATCCCTAGATAACTGTCAAACATGAGTGAATTAGGGGAAATATGAGCCACAGGGAATTCATATTCATTACTAATCCAGATGAAAACATAAAGAAACAACAGAAATTGAGCATAGAGGGAAATTAAACCAAGTCTAAACTATTCATTCTTTCTGCTATTTTAGATGGTATATCAATGGAAAACAAAGGTAGGAAACACTTATTGAGTCATGTTGCAGCACAAGAATTCCGTATTCATCCTTCAACCATTAAACACACAGCAAACAGTCATTCCTCCAAGATTTTCAGCAGTCTTTGATTAAGTAAAACATCAGGTATACAGAGCGAGTCTCTCTTGGAGCTATACAACCAACCAACCCTTTTAACAATGCAGAGGGTGGTATATATACAAAAAACAAGATACAAAAATATCTAGATGATGAATTAATAGCTCATAACTTCTTCGCCAACTTTTAAGGAGTAGTAGCTGAAAGAATAAATGCCGCAGTAAATATGAATGTAACAGTTGTTCATTCTGTCAGAAAAATTTGACTTTTGAGTCCAATTGAGTCAGTTGGGCTGCGCTTTCAAAAATCCACGCTTTTAGGCTTGTCGTCCCAGCTCTTTGCTTTGTCACTGCTCCAACCTACTCTACACGCGTTCCTTAACCGCTCTGTCTGGTGCTTTCGTGCCTCCTTTTGCTGACTCATAGCTGACCAAGATTTGAAATAAACAAAAAGGGGAAAAAACTGAAATTACCTGGGCAAAATGGCCAGCATTGCCTGCCACCAATCCTCGGGAGGTAACTGATGCTTTTGTATCTTGACGAGTGTCTCATCAGCCTCCGTGTACTTGTAATAGTTGGGTGGCATCTCAAACAGATGGTTAACTTCATGTTCTATGTAAAATAAGTTCTCCAGCTTGTCATAGAGAGTCTGTCCTGAAGGTGGCCCTGGCTCTGCTGTAGAGCCTGAGGATGCAGTAAGCTGATTTGTGACATAATTATTGAGCCGGGTTGCATATTGGTCACGTGTCAATAACCTTCCAGCGCTGGTCAGTAGGCTGGGCAATCCTTTAGTCTGTAGTGCTGCAAGCTTTACTTCAAAATTGTCTACATCCCTTTGTATTTCCCGACATCTTGCTTCTAGGGTTTTCACAAAGCCTCTTAATACGAGCACCCTCTTTGCTATCAATATGGCGTCTGTTCTGTTCATGATATGTAGAGCTGCCAGCTCTTCCTTAGTCTGATCATTTAAAAAGTTGATCATTTTATTGGCCTACTCAGGCATGTTTCCTAATGCTGTCTTGGCTCTCTGAGTTTCAAACTGAGCTAGGTCAATTAGTTCTACCTATTCATACATGGCCTGAATTGACCTCCATTGGCTTGTGATTGACTAATTAATCTTGGCCCACAGAATCTTTTTTATTTCAGCCAGGGTTTTGTCCAAAGACAGATCTTTCTCCAAGGCCTTTATCTTGTCCTTTAGGGCTTTAATTTCCCTTGTCTGCTCAGCCACTGTCATTTTGGACTTATCATATTTTCCTTCAAGATTGGCCAACTTTTCTTTGGCCTCTTTTATCTCTGTTGCTTGAAGCTCTAGCTCCTTGACAACTTTTGTCAATTCATCCATGCTCATGCTAGAGTCAAGAGCTGTTGTTGTTGCCACTGTAGCTATTGTAGTTGCTGGAATAATTGGAGGGGTCGTTGCTGCCTGCATAGGAGGAATAGTAAAAACAGTTGGAACTGTTTGAGGTGGCTGGGAGGCCGACTCTCCCTGCTTGCCTTGTAGTGCTTTCTCCAACTCTCCTTCCATCTCAATTACTTTCTGGTTCATTTGCATTAGTAGGTCCAATGAATCCTCAGCTTCTTTCTCTTTCACCAGTTCTCCTGTTTGAGGATGCTCAGTAGGAAGCAACCTCAATCGCTTTTTTAATGTAGCAATATCATCATCTTTGTTTTTCATAAGTGCCCTCACACCTTTAGGATCCTTAGGATCGTGTCCTAAGTCAATAATGATCTCCTCCAATGTTTTAATTCTGTTGTCTTTAGCTGTGGAGGACATTCTTTCTAAGTCCAGTTGAGTGTTTGTATTCTTCAGAGATTCCTTCAACTCATGGGCCAATGTGGCCTTATCTACCAGGGTGGCATAAACCATCTCCCATGTTTGCTTATGTAACTCTATTTGATCCATGGGGTGAATGTCCTTGGCTAAGACCTCTAATCTTGTCCTGACATAGTCTGCAACTGACTGTGGCTGTTGAACCTTGGGCTTGAAGTGGGTGAGAATCATCCTTTCTTCTTTAATGTCATATGCTGCCATCAACCTTTCTTGCCTGGTAGGTGTTGCTTTTAGGAATTGGTCATACAATTTCACTCTTAGTAGCTCATTTTGAGCCCTGATTTCTTTAAAGCTGGCTTTGATGCTAGTTGGTCTCTTGCTTTGTTGTGTGGAGGAAGACACCTCCATGGTATGCTGTTTGTCTTGCACTTGTTGGAAAGAGCTTGTAGCTGTATGCTGGCTTGCTTCCCTTCTCGGGCTTTCTATGAGTTCTTCACTAAATTCCTCCTCAAATGGAGGATCAACTCTTTGCCTTTTAGCTTCAGGCTGCTGTGTAGAGCCACTAGCTGGTGTAAATTCTTCCCTATCTCGCTTCTTGCTTCTTTCTTCATTGACATGAGTTTGCAAAGGTGGCACTTGTAGCGCCTCTGTTTGTTGAGGAGGGGCCTGCCCTTGAGTTTGTTCTATTGAAGTGGCAGGCTGATCTGTGACCATTCCTTGCTCTGTCTCCATTGGCTCTTTTCCTTGAGCTGTACCTGTTGCTGATGTAGATGCTCCTTGGGTAGCTTGTGAAGCTGCAGTGGTAGATGTGCCCTCTTCAACTTGGTATGGTAGCTTGAAAGTTACCTGGTCAGCAGAATCCAAGTCAAGAGTTTTTTCAAGATCTTTAGCAGTTTGCTCCAAAATTTCCTCCTGAGTGAATTCTTCAACTAAAGTGCCTTGTGCCCATGCATCTTGATTAGCATATTTTTCAATGTGTGGGGTTTTGCAGTGATCATAGGGTGTCAATCTATATTTGACTCTTTTGGCATTAATAAAGCCAAGTGGGTCATAAGGGACCCACCAGAAACTTCTTTTCAACTTAAGTTGATCCTTGAGTATCAGGTCAGCATCTTGCCAACCTTCCTTCTTGTTCATGATAAAGGGGCCTAGGTGGTCTTTAAATTTCAGTCGAGCCTTCTTCTTGGTGCTGTGAAAATGAGTCAGATCTGAATTGATAAGTTGCCTGTAGTATTCCAAGGCAAACAACCTCATTGGTACATATCTTGGGAGCCTGTAAGGACAAAGCTCACAGCCATAGATTCTGATGACAGTGTGATCCTGGTATAGGTACCAATCACCTACTTTGTAGCTCTTAGATAGCTGCAGTATCTTCTGCATCTCATAAGTTATTCTGGGAGGAGGAGCCTTCATTAAGAGGCAGGAGACTGGATAAACAAACTGGTCAATGAACTCACAGTAAGAGTAAGGAGAATGCTGGACTTGATGGAATATTGATGACCAGAAGACAACAGATCTTCTTTCTCCCTTTGAATCCAATTTTTTAATGGGGCATTGGAAGCATTCAGACTGGTAATACATGAACAAATGATAGATGTACGAGGAATATTTAAAAACTCCCTGCCTATCTAGCTTTATGAGCTGGTCATGAATTTTGTTTGCTATGAACTTGGCATAATTATACTTGATAGCAGGAGGCTGTCCTTGGCTGAATGAAGACAACAGAACCAGCACTGTCTCATCCACATGTTCACTTGTTGTGAAGCCTAACACATAGGATATCATGTCTACAAGTAGCTTGCCTACCTCATTGAAATGGTCATAAAGGAATGGAGGTGGCTCCTTAGGTTGGCAATCTGCCCTCATAAATGTCTTAGCAATTCTTTCAATCTTGGGCCCAGGGAGCCAGGAGGCCTCATCCAGCAAGTGCTTCATGGAGAAGGGCAATAGCAGCTCAGTCTGTTTGAAATTTAACATCTGGTTGATGGAGTCAGGAGTGATGTAAAAAAGTATGCTCCCAGATGGAGACTTAACAGCCCTCTGACTTGGCTCATAGTTTGCAGCACACAGGTGAATAATCTCAGGAAAAATATTGACAGAGGGGAGGAAATAATGTGGCAAATTGGACTCCCATATGCCATACATGTCAGAGTTGTTTATAAAGTTGTTTCTTAGCTGGCAGTAGGTATGCAAATGATTCCTGTTCCCAACTAGGTCTTGAATAAGATAATCTGTGTCAGCCAAGGCCATTGACTCAAGCTCTTTGCTTGGTGGATTCATGGGAGTGATGCTCAGATCTGATGGAGTGGCCATTATGGAACTTTTCACTGTTGAGCTTGGAAGGAAGGTCAATGGAATAGCTGGCTAACAAACTTGTTTGTAAGGAGTAGCAGAGGAACCTAGGACTGAACTCCAATGTAACAATAGCTTGACTGCTCGGCACTTATGCTATGAGAGTGACAAACTTTACAAAGTTTATGGGCCAACTTCCCTTCTCTTAGTGAACTCTCTGGAGTTAAAGACTGCAAGGAGAAATGCAGAAGGGGAAGGAGTTACTATGACATCAATGGAATGATTTGTACAGTGGAATGAGGTGAAATTGGGCAATGCTGAGCTTTTACAAGGTTTTGTCTGGAGGCCAAGCTTTAAATGGAGTTTTTTGACGGTGAAATTGTAAACGGGCACGGGTTTACAAGGTTGCTTTTGAAATAAGGGCTTACCAGTGGGTTTTAGTGAAATCTCAGGCATAGCAGAGTTGCCAATTGAGGAATTTTACAGGTTTGCAGCATGTACATCGGAGAAACATGGAAGAACAGGAGCAAAAAAGGAGAAATTGGCAAATCCCTGGTTAAAATGGCGCTGAGGGAGGACAAGCTGGTGCAATGGCAAGCTATGGAGTCGTATTGCAGGCCGCAGCAGCTTGGTTGGTCGATTTCAAGCTTTGGGAATGAGAAAATGGTAAAAACAATGAACCAGAGCCTTGCAAATGAACCAATAGAAGTGAAATACAACGGTCGTTTGCACGCTTTTTTATGCAAAAAATAACATTTTGGCGCTTTTGGCGCTTTTTCGGGATGACGTCGGCGTGACGTCATCGGCGGGTCCTGGGTACGGATAGGTGATGTGGCAGCTGATGGGGCGGTGACGTGGCAATGACACGGTGGTAGGGCGCGGGCATGAAAGGGATGAGGTGGCGGCAATTGTGGCACAACAGTGGAGGTGCGGAGGTGATGTCATGGGGAGACGTGGCGCCAACGTTACACATGGGAGGGCAGTATCTGGTTTCAGGCACACCGCTTTTGTGCGCAGGCGGTTTCGAACGGAGGGGCTCCGCCACAGCCGGGAGGGCGACGCATGGCGGGAGTACGACGGGAAAACCACCCATCTCCCGGATGCTAACCCTCGGCATGTCGGGTCACAAAAAGGCCCACCCACCGTAGATCTTGGGCACGCCAGATCGGACGGTCGGCGGCATAGTTAACGCGGCGGATGGTTAGGGATGGGACCTGCGGCGCTTTTTATTAATTGTTTTATTCTGGCGGGGGGAAAACTTTAGGAAAGTGGGTTTTGGGTTATATTCAAACGGGGTGAAATATATTTACATGCGTGACCTTAGGACAAGGGCGGGAAATGAGTATTGTAGGGTTAGGACTTAAGGGAAAAGGTTATTAGTGTGACCAGTTGTCAGACTAATTCCAGGCTAGGACACGGAAGGGTTGGTAGGAGCCCCAGATGGGCTACTATTTCCCGGACTAAAAACATATGGCTATAGTGCCAAGGGGGGGGGTTATTTAATATTTTTGGGGATTTCATATAATTTTAGTAGTAAATGGGGATGGGGAAATAGTTAGGGAGCTACATAATACAATTAGAAGTTAATATGGCTTGGTGGAGTGTAAATGGAAAGGGAACAATGATAAGTCTATGAAGTGGTGATATACATAGGAATTGCATAGAAAGTGGAAAAATGACTTTTGCACAAGAAATGTGGCTTCTTTTCAGGAGAAAGCCAAAATTTTGACTTAATGTTTCACAAAAATGAAATGAAAACAAGACTGGTTGGGCAGATCCCAAGGTCCTCAAGGGGATATTAGTAAGAGACTTTAGGGGGAGTGAAGGGAAGTTAGGCATGCTTCCTTAATTCTGTCATCAAAACATTGCTTTGGTGCCTCTGCCACTGATGAGATGAGCTTTCTTTGCCAAGGCCAAAACTGAAGATAATCTTGCTTCTGCAACCCCAGGTTACCTACCCAACTTAATACACCTAGCTTTTTTTTTTGTTACTTCAGGAAGGGTGCACTTAGACTTGCAAACCCTGATTGCTTTTTTTCTTTTTAACTGCCCTTTTATCTAAATGTACCCTTATCTCTTCCAAGGGCCCAGATTAAGCAGTTGGGCTCCTTCATTCTCTACCTAGCTACTAATCTGCCAAGTTTAAACTGTTTGGACAGATATTTATTCTCTATCTCTAAAACAAGAAATTTAAAACTAAGGAAGCCAAGATTAAGCTATTTGGTCTTCCTTTAATCAAGGCATCTTTCAAAAATGGCACTTTTGCAGTATGGAAAAGATGAACATTTTTGGCACTTCCACTGTCAATCATGAAATATGAAACCTGTTGCAATAGGAGGCTAACAGTTACAATACCCCTCTCATCTTATTTGTATATATCTTAACAGAATGGCCTAGAGAGTTATCTAAAAAAGCTAAGAAATCCAGAGTTAAAAAATGAATGGGCATATAAGGAAGTCTTACCCAAATTGGAGTGGTCAGAGCTATCATGGATAAAGGGTTGTATTCAAGAAACCATTGCTAAAAGGAGAGTCTGGAATGACCCCAAAACCAGGGTCCTTAATAAAAAAAACTCTTTGGTAATCCTCTAGTTTTTTGAAATAAACAACAAAGAAGCCCATTTAATAGAAATACATATGCATATAATGGGACCAGGCTTGATGCACCTATTCCTGGAGCATGGATGATGATGGCTAGAACCCATTAAAATGGAAGATTATGGCATTCAACTCATAAGATAAGCTAAAAATATTAGATCACGAGCCTTCCACTTCTAGTTTTGGAATATAGAAATTTTAAATATATATTTATATTAAATATTATAATGAATATAATTAGAAAATCATTAGATAAAGAAGTATTTTACACTTCAATATACTTTAGTACATGTTGGTCAAAATAATATATATTTTAATTATATATTTAAAAAATAAGAACATATTTGCAAGAGAAAGATATAGGACATATATTTTTAGAGGAAAGGCTTTGGAGGATTAGTAGCCAATAAGAAATGTATATATGGAATTCATAATTTAGAATATTCTAAAACCTTTGTAACATGGAGAGATGTCCAATTTTCTATACTTCCTCGACATCTATGCTACCAACATGATCTTACTGATCATTCTTAGCAAGTTGTTGTTTAATACCAAAGAGGATGAGGCCAATGAATTCAAGGACAAGGTGGTGGAGCTCAAGCTCTCAATGGAAGACTTTAACATTTGGGACTTCTCGTAGGGTTTCCTAAGGAGTTTGGAGAAATTGTACATGGACATACTAATAGTGAGAATGATAGAGGAACATTAGTCAATGGCCAAGGAGTGAATGCATTATTTAGATTTCTAAACATGGTTATGAATTAGAGAGACAATTGTGATGGAAAAGGTGGGCGACTCACTAATGTCAACACCTTATCTCTACTATTGGTTTCATATTATGATAGAGTTTCTTGCGAGGTGTTATAAAAGGCTTACATGACGAGTGTTTGACAAAATCTTTACCTATCATCCTTTTTCTACATAGAACATTTTTCAGAAAATACTTGCATGTAAAGTGTCAAAAGAAATCCCTGTTTGATAATTTTTTGTTGCAATTTTGCATAAGAAGTCATAATTCTAGGTTATGATGAAGCCTCTATTTGGGACAACTATATGCATGGGGTGAATTCTAAGAGCTATGTGGCATATTCAAAGCAAATATTGGAGCATAGTCTAGGGATTTGTGTTGTCCAATGGCACATTCTTTGTGAGGGTAAACAATTGGAGGGTCTTAGTTGGTTGATTATCATATTACAAAGATTCAATTCACATTTTAATATTGCAATTGTGTGGAGCGGTGGGTACTAGGATGTCTTTTAGAGATGCAATTAAAAGAAAAGATATATCTCTTTAATTGATTTGAAGTGTTCTCCTATTTATAATTCATATATAATAAAGCATGTTGAGGAGGTAACGATGGTGAAGATTAGCATACTGGAAGCCACAAATCTACATTTTCTATATGAGAAAGGTCAAGTCTTTTTTTTTATATTTAATGGATGTTGGCTTCCTACATTAGCATTGTTCTAGTGGCTCCACATGACTTGGATAAGGATTTGTGAGGTCTCTTCTTGTTCGAAAGGTTTTTTAGTGTTCAATTCTATATTCTTGTTGATTAACAATAGTGTTTGAGAAGGGTCACTATTTTTGGGGAATCATGGGACATTTTATAACCCCTTGGTTCCCATATTTTGATCCTAACACTATGTCCATTACTAAAATGTTAACTTGGATGTGTCCTCCCAATTTTCCATTACATTTTTGGGATTCAATAGTTTTTGAGCATATTGTGAATATTTTGGGCACTTGCATAAAATAAGATCTTGAGAGAAGAATAGTGAGTTAATATATATACATGTAAACATATATATATTGAAAGAGACCTTATTAAAAGTCTTATGGACAAAACAATTCTTATACGGAATTTTTTTCAATACACATAGATCTTGGATTATGAAAATATGATAATTATCTATAAAATCTAACTATCTTTCAAAAAATAATTACAAGTTATGACTATATATATATATATATATTCTTTTACCATTTATTATTTTGAACATTGATCATGATCATAATGAGGTAAATCAACAACCTAATAGTGACATGAATCCGAGTGAGGTAAAATCAACACGGGATCTTGGGATCCACTCTTTTTTATTGGGTAGAATACAAGAAATGTATATAGGGCTTTCCTAATAGTGACATGAATCCGAGTGAGGTAAAATCAACACGCGATCTTGGGATCCACTCTTTTTTATTGGGTAGAATACAAGAAATGTATATAAGGCTTTCCTCCTTGAGGGGCATAGTAATAGTCGGAGCCGTTCTCAATGGAACAAAAATATAACATGAAACTAATACCTCCTATTCTAGTAAAAAAAAATGAATTTTTTAAAACATTTTCTATATATTATATATTTATTATTATTATGAAATTATATATAGAAACCGTGAATGATTAAACGAGTAATTTGGGAACTGATATAGTGAATAAAAAACTATGTTTAATATTATTTTCAGTTATTATGAGAAATATTAATGGGGTAAATATCATTTTACTTAAGTTTGAAAGATATAATTAAATTTCACATCATTTAAGTAAGTGTAAGTCAATTAGTGTATGCAAAATTTAATCTCTATTAAACTTAAATATTATTATATTTAAAAATAATATTTAAAAAAATTATTGTTATTATTATTAGTATGATAGATAATAAAATTATTTATATATTAATTATAAATACATTTGTAAAATTAACAATAAATTTATTAATTATATATTTGATATATTTTTAATCAGGTTATACACGATTTATAAAAGAAATTCCAACAGGTTTACAGACCTATATTATGGAGATTGATCAGAAACCTATATTAAGGAAATTGATCAAAATAAACTAACAAGAAGTTTATGACTAAATCGAGAAAATGAATGATGAATGTATGTATGTGTAAAACACTTCGGAGACGTAATAAGTTCGATGAAACAAATATAATCTATTATATCATTATTTTGAATTTATTTATTAATTTAAATTATAAATTAAATGTATTTTATTATAATTTTAAACATTAAAATTATTATTTTTTTAATATTTTAATTAAAATGGTGTAATGTAATATTTTGGTAATAGATTATAAAACTTATAAATGTTTTTATTTTATTGTTGAATTAAGAAATTATATCATATATAACTAGTATGATTTTTCTCATTTATTTGCTGTTCCATAAGAAAACAAGTAGCTAAAGAGTAACATTTTTATTCAAAAACTAATAAAGAAAAATAATGTTTGTGATGTTGTCTAAACATAAAGATAAGAAACACAATTAAGAATATATAAATAC
Organism: Pinus tabuliformis; assembly: GCA_031772625.1. Taxonomy (NCBI): domain Eukaryota; kingdom Viridiplantae; phylum Streptophyta; class Pinopsida; order Pinales; family Pinaceae; genus Pinus; species Pinus tabuliformis. Next base: position 663,411,001 of record CM062812.1, on the reverse strand, counting down.
TCCAGAAAGAGTTGTTATGATCCAAAAGTGTAACTATGAGAGCAATAAGGTAGAGGTTGAGACATCTATGGGAGTAACTAGAGTGCCAAGAGAGGCAGGTCCTTTTCCTTTGGTAAGAATATTTCAATTCTTGCAAGCATGAAGGCCATATCACGATGCTCCAAAAACATCTTTGTATTCTCCTCTTGTATATGATCCATCTAGGGAGATAATTCTTTTTTAGCTTCATTCTCTTCAGAGAGGGTCTTACCCATGAGAGTTTTCATATTCCAGTGAGCTACACTGAGCATATCTATAAGTTATGCCTCCCTCGAGTATGTCTCGGATCAAGTATCCAGTTAGCTATAGATTCAAGTATTTCAAAATCAGAGTGCTCCTCCCTTTCATCCATAAGCTTCCAAGGAGGCTTAGTTTATTTCCAACTTTATAGGGTTTGGTGTTGTGTCATGGAATCTTTGAGTAGCTTCTTGGGCTCTCTAATGGGCATGAGAACTTCTTTCTCCCTAAGAGGAGAAGCCACTTTGGTACCTTTCCAACTAGCAAGGCATTGCAAATCAGGTCAGATAAATAGGGGACAACGACATGGAAGGAAAAATGAGATGATGATTATAAGGGAGGTCAACCAAAACCTGAGCATACAGAGATAGAAGGTTAAAAGTAAGACTTACAATGAGCATGGAGGGTGTTTTCGAAAGACATGCAATTAGTGAGAACCCACACTATAACCCTGGATATGATCCAGAGATCAAAATTAGGCTAAAAACTGAAAGTGCTCAGAATCTATCGAAATTGTCACACGAAACGACACATGCAATTAGTGAGGAACCCACAAGTCCCTGCATGGATGTTGGCCAAAGACTTACCATGATTGATATTTGAAGTCAACATTTTTGGCATTGGGGAAAAACGTTAGAAGCCTATGACTTGCCATGTGCACATTATCTGGTGGTCTTACACATGAAAATAACTCGAAGGCCAACGCTAAAGCCCCAGCCCCCGAACTCAGATATGGGAGTTCTTATTGGGATTCCAAATGCAAATGAGAAATTGTCACATTTAAAGGAAAAATTATCACACAGTTTGCAGGTTTGGCCAAATTACATGACGAATAACATAATTTGTTCAAGGAGGCATAACTTGATCAATTTTTGGTCTTTTTGAGGCCAAGAAGAGCCTAGATAGGGTTTTTTGGGGATTCTGAATCCATTGGAAGCCTTAGTTTTCTGATTGGAGAAATTTTGGAAGGATTTTTTGCAGGATTCAGTCTTTTAGTGCCAGAGACAATTAGAGGTTTGAAGCAGTTTTGAAGTCATTTTGAACATGGAGAGAAACTTGTAGGGGTTTACCAAACTTCATATTTCAACTACAACAATTGTGACTTCTATAGTGAAGCTCTTCTTTGTCTCTTCTCATGATGTGTTTATGAGAGAAGCTCTTTCCAATACTTCAATGTGGAGTTGTTGTACATTTTATGCTTGGTTTTTAGGTGAAGTACAAGGACCTAATGTGTGAGTCCTTTTCATGTTGACCTTTTCGTGACTTGCTATAGGTGGTCATATTTTTGGAGTGAGAAATCTTTGTAGGATAATGTTTCCTTGTAGGGAAACAAGCCACTCAATTTTCAACAATTTGCATGTACTCTTTTACCACTGAAATCAATAGAGCGGTCTAGTTGTTGGAGCAGGCCCGCAGATGTAGCCCAGGGGGGGTGAATTCCATCATCAAATGTTGTTATCTTCTCTTCATGTTTTCCATTTTGAGTTGCAAGTGAATGTGTTTCTTTTTAAAAGTTCATGTGAAAACTAACTCACCACCTTGAAGATATTTTGAAACTTGTCACCTTTAAGACCCATTTTGGTTACTTGCAAAGCATCAGAGGATAGTCAATTTTTGAGATGAGAAGTTCTCCTCCATTTTCAGATCATTTTGGTATCAGAGCTGGTTTTGACCAAGTTGTAGGTATGGGCAAGAAGTTGAAGCGGGAAAGACTCCAAGAGTCAGAGGAGATTAACTTGTCTCTCCGAATGGAGAATATTGAGTTGAGGAGATTGCTTGAAGTTGTCGAGGAGGAGAAGAGGAAAATGTGCCTTCAGTTGCAGCATGTGCTAGAGGAACAAGTTGGTGAGAATTCCATTCCAGAAGCAGCAAATAATTCTTCCAAGATGAAGCCAATTTGTGGGCATGGTCTTGTTAACAGTGCTGGAACTGCCAACATTCAGGGGATCACCTCGGTATGAAGTCCCAACTAGACCTCACACTATTTGGTGTGGGAGTCCCATCTGGTATGATGGCTTGGTTACCATTGTCTTAAGGATTTGCCTCAACTCTTTCTTGTCAGCACATGAGAGTGGTTCGATTTGTCTTCGAAAAGTAAGGTTCACATGCCTGGTGAGTGTAAGTGTACTTGTGTCAATGGTTCTTTAATTGTAAGGGGAAAAAGGTGAAGGTGAGTTCCAGGTTGAAAGGGATCAGTCCCAACTCAGCTAGGAACACACAGCATAAAGGACATACATAGCTTTCAGTAGAGAAGTCCACTCGGATGCGGTAGTCACAACATACAAGGTAAGATAACACGTACATCACTCACGGATCAGTCTGAGATGAGTGCAACGGTTGTTACAACAAGGTTCATGTGAAAGGTTTGTTTGATGTCCGGCAGAGCAGTCGACACAGACGTGACAGCATTAACAACATATACAACACATTTCCATTAATAGATTATGCATTACAAAAAATGAATCAATTCATATGTAGAACACATGGTTAAAGCAACATGCATTACAAGTGTTAAAGATCAATATTACAACAAATATAATACATGTGTGAAAACGTGTTGGCCTGTTGATAGGCTTCTAAATTAAGCGAAATTTCCAAGACACATCGTTACACCATACATCACTAACCCCATCAGCGGGGCATTGGAGCCACTACTTACTCCTCAAAGAAAAGATTACAGACTCTCTTGGCTATGTGGGAGGAGCTGAGGTGAAAATTCATTTCATGTATAAACAAGGGGGGTATTTATAGCCAAGGGTGAAATTGACCCTTGTGGCTGTTCGACTACCCTCATGACTATTCGACTTCCATGACTCTATGTTCAACAAGTGGGTCTCTTGGACTTCCACGTTACATCACATTGATTGACAACAAGCCCATAGTGAAGATGTGGGCAACATGACTCATGACTTGAATCAACATGACTTGACATGACAATGTTGGTACATTTGTGCTATTGTTAGAGTGCATGTCAAGCTAGAGTGCTATTGAGTGATGGATGTCTTCATGGTGTACCAGAGTTTTAGCTTTGCATGGCGAAGTGCGCAGAGTCTTCGATGGTCCTTGGTTTGCTTGATGAAGATTTAGCATGTTGTTCCTTGCTTTCATGCTGGAAGGCTTGACAAGCTCACTTGTTCGCGAAGGTGCATGTTTGTCGTGTTCGTCCGTTGTTGAACCTTTCCATCTACATGTGCTCCCTTCGTTTATCCTGTTTGACTTCCATGACTCTATGTTCAACAAGTGGGTCTCTTGGACTTCCACGTTACATCACATTGATTGACAACAAGCCCATAGTGGAGATGTGGCCAACATGACTCATGAATTGACTCGACATGACTTGACATGACAATGCTAGTACATTTGTGCTACTGTTGGAGTGCATGTCGAGCTAGAGTGCTACTGAGTGATGGATGTCTTCATGGTGTACCATAGCTTCACCTCTGCATGGAGAAGTGTGCAGAGTCTTCGATGGTCCTTGGTTTGCTTGATGAAGATTTAGCATGTTGTTCCTTGCTTTCATGCTGGAAGGCTTGACAGGCTCACTTGTTCGCAAAGGTGCATGTTCATCGTGTTCATCTGTCGGTGAACCTTTCCATCTACATGTGCTCCCTTCGTTCATCCTGTATGTCGTCTTGACATGTTTGTTGGTGTACCTGTACCTACAGTCACTCATGACAAGACAACATCAAATCCAAAACCTCCTAGTCTACCATGACACATGATCATTTGAATGCAGGTGACCGGGAGAGGTAGTAGGTCTGTGATGAGGGATGATGGATCTGGGCAACTACTGATGAAAACTACGCAAGAGTCATTGAGAGATGGAGACAGAAAATATGAGTCGACAATGACTGTCTGCAAGGTCTGGCTCGGCTAGGAGGAAAAATTGTGCAAATTTTGGGAGGGATAGTCTGGGCTGCAGGAGGGCAAAGCAGACATGCTCTGTGAATTTTCCAAAACGAATAGTCAGCAGGGGCTGGATAGCTAGATTTGCCCAATTTTCCAGAGGAACAGGCCAGGATGCATGAAGGGTCAGCAGGCAAGGATTGCGCAGTTTTTCTCGGGAAGTTCCTGGGAGACTGGTAGCCAGATCTGTGCAATTCCCAGAGGGAACTGCCAGTTGGCTGTTGGGGTCACTGGCAGCCAGATCTGCACAATTCCCAGAGGGAACTGCCAGTTGGATGCTAGGGTCACTACAGCCAGATCCACACAATTCACAGAGGAAACTGCCAGTTGGCTTCTAGGTTCACTGGCAGCTAGAACTGCGCAATTCCTAGAGGGAACTACCAGTTGGCTGCTTAGTCATTGGTAGCAGAAACGGCACAATTCCTGGAGGGAACAGGCAGTTTGCTGCTGGGAGCTGCTAGCTGGGAAAATTGCATTAAGGATGGGAGGTCGGACTGCTGATCATCTCTGCACAATTTTTGAGCTGAGCTAACTGATGGGCAGTGGGAGGCCTGCTCATGAGCTGAGATGAATAGCTGGTCAACTATCCGGGTGGCCAGCATAAGTGCTGATTGAGTTTCTTGCCGGCAGCACAACTTGAAAGAACTAGCTTGGTTCTTCTACGTTGTTGAGGTTGACAGTCGATTGAGTCGAAAGCAAGGTGATGGTCTAGTTGTCAAGGAGGAGTCTAGTCGTCAAAACTTTAGCAAAAATGACTAAGTGTGTGAACAGTCGAAAGATGCATAGGTGATCATACAGACACACACTCGAATGACTGGACGATGAAACGACCAAACCATCCAGACACACATGTTCAACATGAATGACCGACGGTGCAAGCGACAAGCATGACACTCGTGATTGATCGTTCATGATCGAGACAGCGCTTGTGCAACAGTGAATGTGACTCTGTGTGTGAGTGTGACAGATGCTTTCATGGCGAACACAACAAACACATATGAAGTAAAGACTTTGAGCATAACCAGAACACGGTCGCAAGCATGACTTAAACATCAACATGCAGAGACTTGAATGCAATAAACAAGAAAGGCGAATGTAAAGACTTACACGAGCCCACGAAGTGAACCCAAGTGTGTTCAGTCATTAAGTGTAACACTTCAAGGGAGACTCTAAAATTGTTGCAGGCCAAAATTTTGGAGGGTGGTTGAAGCTGCTACAACACTTGGCGACACACTAGTAGAACTCCAGCTTCTCTGTTTTGGTTCATTTCTAGCACAAGACCTTGGTCTTTCGGGGAGTATCGAATCGCTATGAAGGTTAATTCAGTTTCCCCACTTACCCCATGGACATACATGGTTCACCCTTTGCCAAATCAGTCAAACAAAATCAAAAAATCAGCTTAGATCTTAGTGTTTCAAATCTGGGAAGGGTAGTTCAGTTCGCAAATTGAATATTTTCAGAGTATAAGTTTTCATCTCTAGTGTTGCTTTGCTGTCAGCAGGCCTGGACAGTACCCTGGTAGAGTCACACAGGAACACACACATTGCTCCACTGCCAGCAAGCCTAGACAATACCTCGGTGGAGTTGCATGCTTCACCTCTCCGCGCAAGAAGCTTCTCTTCTTTCGCCTTTGTATTTTTAAAGAGAACTGTGCATAGGCACTTATTTATCTTTTGGGGCGGAAGAGGGATCCTGAGTTATTGAGAGGAGAATAGGTTGTTCCTTCAGAGAATCATGTAATACCTCTGACATAGGTTTGCTCATTTATATTTTTCCCCTTCTCTGTTTCTACTAATTGGATTAGATTCAACACACAGAGCAGAAGGTTGAGTATAGGCATGGGGTTTCCAACTATGGACACAGGTTCATGGTTGGACCAAAGCTTCCCTTACAAACAGTTCATATTTTTGTCAGGACTTCATCGGCCGAAGGTTGTAACCAAGCATAGAGAAAATGGACACAAGACTGGCCAAGTGTTGTAGTGTCACAAGTCTCTTCAAATTTCAGCCACATACTCCATTCAAAAGCCAAAACGTAGTAGTTGGAAGCACTTATTTCCGGAAACAAAAATAGTAATATATCAAACAAAAAAAATGAACATGAAAAAAAATAGTAAGAAGAATCAAACAAAGAGAAAGCAAAGATAATAAGCAAAACAAACCAAACGAAACAACAAATAGCAAGTAGACTATGTACATGGCATGGGCACTGCCCGACCTACTGAAACTAGTGTTTGAGAACTTGGCCATTGATAGGAAGATTATCAATCCTCTCGTCAAGTAATTGTGAATGATATGTGTGTGAGCCAAGTTTCTCGTGGACTAGTGTCAGTCCACCAGGCTCCAATACCGGATCCTAGTGGTATTCTAGAAGACCTTCAAGTGAAGTCAACACCATTGTTTCAGGAACTGTGTGCAACATGGGCTCGGATGATGGCACGAGGTAGTTGTTTTTATTCTGGGAAGGGTTTAAGTTTATGAAATCAATGCATAAGTAGATCTTCCCATATTTCTTATGTGAAGGATTTAAATCAGAACACCAAGTATGATGACGAACTTTGCAAGTAATCCAACCACTTAAAATATTAGTCAATCTATTCGGTGAAAGGAGTGAAAACAACATATATGTGTTACCTGTTCTTTGTTGTAATGGCTTGTCTTCTCCTTTACCTGGAATCTCATGTTGGATTGTTCACATGTAGTGGGTACTCAGGTCATCATCTACTCGTGTAGTATCTTGGTACTGTTCGATCAAGCGGTCAACGATTGGTCGTTGCTGCAATGTGAAACTTGTACCGAGATTAGCCATCTTTGGATCATGGTGGATTCCCAAGTTGCTCTATTCATTCATAGTGTTGGTCCTCCGTGTGTTCAGCATGAGTGCTTCAGCATCATTGTTTGTGACTCTGAACTTCAAATAACTTGAAATCATGCATTTTTCATTGTTTTTTATGACTGAGATGCACTCGGTCCTTGAGTCATGATGTGTTCCTAATTTATCAAGACTCATGGTCCACAACTTGTTTGTACATGGAACATTTGGCATGTCAGTACTGCTGATACTACCGCTGTTGCTACTACTGCTACTAACAAAAAAACAAATTGTACAAGTTTCATTATCATCAGTTGGGTGAGGAAGGAGTCCCAACTAGTTGTCTGACGATGTTGAAGTAGGCCGTGTAGAATAACACTCCAATGTCTTTTCCAGGAGGCAGATGCCAAACATGAGTTCTGCGAAGGCCAATGGTTCGTTCTCACTATCAATGGGAGTGACATTGTGTTTCATATACCTCTCGGATAACACCCGAATTTGGTTGCATCTGCCCTTGTACAGAAGCCACAGGTGAGACCAGTCTGTAGCAAAGTATCCATCTAGCTTGCTAGACCAGTGTCTGCTAAGCAACAGACCATATGCTTTTGGTATGTCCACAACTACTATGTTGATGCACTGGTGGACTTGACTGTCATGGGATAGTCAGATGATCATGTCTTGTATTTCACCAATGGATGGTACTGATGTTCTATCAAGTTGGATGATTCTCATGGATGTTTCTCTCCATCGTGCATTGATCTTCTTAGTAATGGAGAGCGGCATGACATTGGCTGCTGCGCCAGAATCAACCAAACATTTTTGGACATTGTAGTTGAAAACTTCGAATGAAAGCAGGAATGGAAGGCAACCTGAGTTTGCTTCTTCCATCTGGAGTGTACTGAGAACAATGGATAGTGATTCAGGAGGTGTGCATGCTCCCTTTTTGGTAGAGGTAGCATTGTCTGTTTCCATTTGTCCCAATGCATGCAGCAGGATATCTCGTTGGCTCTGGACTTTGGCTAACTCGAAAAAACTGATGTTCTCTCAATTTTTCTTCATGTCATCGACTATGTTGTAATCCAGAGGTGGTAGAATCTCTGAGGTGTCCGAGGTGGAACGAATACTCGTGATGTCTAGCGGACTATTCTACAACTTGCTGCTCACGGATGTGTTCTTATCCACTGCTGTCTTCCCAGACTTTCTTTGTGTTTATTTCTTTGAGGCAACTGGTGGATCGGTCTTCTTTATCAGCCATCTCACTTTCTCTTGCATCTCCTCAAGTGTCGGGGGAGCTCCTTTACTCCTAATATTGTAGCCATCAGTTTTATTTTGGGACTGCTTCTCGGTGTTCATCTTCAAGGCTACTTACGAGCACTGATATGCATTCACCACATGCCCAGAACTTGGTGCTTCATCTGGTGCAACCTCTTCATTATCATCAGTGTCTTCCAATTGCTTCTGTATGTCACCATCCACATCGAGTGTGTGGGTATAGACAGAGGTAACAAATCGCTTCCAATCTGAACAAGAGTGCTCGGGATGAAATTCTTCATGGAAGGAACAATACTTAGGATCAACGCATTTATCGAGTTGGAACATAGGCTTTTGCGCAAATTTGGAATCGAACCGGCTATTGCTTGATGAGCCGGTTGATGAACTACTTGCCTGTCTCTGTCTAGGCAGATGACTATTTTCGAATGTGTCCGTCTTCCATTGCTTGAGTTTGGACATTTTAGTGGTCAAGTTCTTCCTATATATCAGTTGCTTCCTTGTCTCTGCCTTTTCTCACTGTTGTTTAGGGCTTTCTGCTAGCATCCTTGGAGTATTTCATTGATTCGTCATCCTTGATGACTCCAATGGCACACAAGTCTTTCTCAACAGCAATAGCCTCTTCACAGCTTTCTAACAATGTTGGGTTCGCAGCTCGCTTAACGAACTGCACAATGGTGGTTTCTTGTGCATATGTGTAATAGTCGACAGTGATGGAGTCATGAGATTTGGTGTCTGCTGCAAACTTGTTCAAGGTATGCGTAAACCTCTGATTGAAATCTTTTACTTTCTATTTTCCCTCCATCTTGAGGCTTCCCAATTCTTTGAGTAGCATGGCTGGAGTCTTGTCATCATCAAACTTTTCAAGGAACATAAGCTTGAAAGAACCCCAGTTTTGTATAGAGTTGGGTGGAAGGCTATGATACCAAGTAGCTACCCGAATGTCCAAGGTACATGGAAACAATCTACATGCTACATCATCATAACGTACCTCAAGGGTCTACAGTTGTAGGTAGAAGTTGTCTAAGTGGTCTTCTGCCTTCATCACATTGTTAGGGTTAAACTTGATGTTCATTCTCTCCGCTCACTTTGGCATCTTGTGCAGAACATCTAGGAGAGCCAATGGTCCCCGAGTCATCCATTCAAGATTTGGGTCAGCCAACTCTTTGTCCTCTTCGTCCTCTTTGTCTTCTTCCTCTCCTTCAGAATCTGATGGTTCTGGATCTGAGTCTGTCGGTTCGTCTCTGCCTCCACTCCCTCCACTACCTTCCCCTCCACCTCCTATACCAGAGTTTGATCCCAAGACCACAGGAGTGCCTTGTTCATCTTCAAAGAAGATTGGAAGTTCCTCTTTGTCTTCAATAGCTTCTTCCAAACCTTCAAGAGAGCAAGGATTGCTTCTTGCACCGATGATACAAACACTCCTATGGGAGTGGTCCTTGGCTTCTTAGATGCATGTGAAAGGTATTGTATGCTTGGGATCAGTCCAACTGCTTTGGTGAAGTGGCGAGTGATGGGATGGACGAAGTGAAGGTGTTTATATGAAATTCCATGTTCAATTCTGGGAGGTGAGGAGTAACTAACTGCAGAGTCATGAGAGAGGGGTTGCAAGTTACTTCCCTGACCAGATGGTTGATGAGTGAGTGTGAGGGGAATTTCAGCCATGTACAACTGGCTGCCCTCCTTCTAGCACCAGAAATGTTGACGGTGCTGGACCCGCCAACATTTATGGGATCACCCAATATGAATTCCAATCTAGACCTCACAACGTTTGGTGTGGGAGTCCCATCCGGTATGATGGCCCAATTTCCATTGTCTAAAGGATTTGCCTCAACTCTTGCTTGTCAGCACAGGAGAGTGGTTCGCTTTGTCTTCAAGAAGTGAGGTTCGTGTGCTTGGTGAGTGTAAGTGTACTTGTGTCAATGGTTCTTTCAATGTGAGGGGAAAAAGGTGAAGGTGAGTTCCAGGTTGAAAGGGATTAGTCCTAACTCGACTAGGAACACACAACACAAAGGACCTACACAACTTCTGGCGAAGCAGTCCACTCGGATGCAGCAATCAAAACATATAAGGTAAGATAACACGTACAACACTCATGGATCAGTCCAAGACGAGTGCAACAGTTGTTACAGCAAGGTTCATGTGAAAGGTCTATCTGATGTCCGCAGAGCAGTTGACACGGACGAGACAACATTAACAACATATACAACACATTTTCATTAATAGATTATGCACTACAACAAATGAATTAGTTCATATGTAGAACACATGGTTAAAGAAACATGCATTACAAGTGTTAAAGATTAATCTTACAACAAATACAATACATGTGTGAAAGTGTGCTAGCCTGTTGACAAGCTTCTGAATTAAGTGAAAGTTCCAAGACACATCATTACACCATACATCACTAACCCCGTTAGCGGGGCATTGGAGCCACTACTTACTCCTCAAATAAAAGATTACAGACTCTCTTGGCTATGTGGGAGGAGCTGAGGTGAAAAGTCCTTTCATGTACAAATGAGGGGGGTATTTATAGCCAAGGGTGAAACTGACCCTTGTGGTTGTTCGACTACCCTCATGACCGTTCGAATTCCATGAATTTCCAACTTACATGACTCTATGTTGAATGAGTGGGTCTCTTGGACTTCCACGTTACATCACATTGATTGACAACAAGCCCATAGTGGAGATGTGGGAAACATGACTCATGACTTGACATGATAATGTTGGTACATTTGTGTTGCTGTTGGAGTGCATGTCGAGTTAGAGTGCTGCTGAGTGATGGATGTCTTCATGATGTACCATAGATTCACCTCTGCATGGTGAAGTGCGTGGAGTCTTTGATGGTCCTTGGTTCGCTTGATGAAGCTTTAGCATGTTGTTCCTTGCTTTCATGCTAGAAGGCTTAATAGGCTCAATGTTCGTGAAGGTGCATGTTCACCGCATTAGTCCACTTTGCATGCTTCACTCATTCATTCATTAGTGAACCTATCCATCTACATGTGCTCCCTTCGTTCATCCCATTCGTTGTCTTGACATGTTTTTTTGTGTACATGTACCTACATTGACTCATGACGAGGTTACATCAAATCCAAAACCTCCTAGTTTACCATGACACATGGTCATTCGAATGCAGGTGACTAGGAGAGGCAACATGGTTGTGATGTGGGATGATGGCTCCAGGCAACTGCTAATGAAAACTGCACAAGAGTAACTAAGAGATGGAGACAAACAATCTGAGTTGACAGTGACTGTCTGCAAGGATTGGCTCATCTGGGAGGAAAAATTGCGCAAATTTTGGGAGGGACAGTCCGGGTTGCAGGAGGGCAAGGCAGACATACCTTGCATATTTTCTGGAACAAAAAGTCAGTAGGGGTTGGACAGTCAAATTTGTGCAATTTTCCAGAGGAACGGGCTGGGCTGCATGAAGGGTCAACAGGCAAGGATTGCACAGTTTTTATGGGGAACTGCCCGGGAGAATAGCAACCAGATCTACATAATTCCCAGATGGAACTGCAAGTTGGATGCTAGGGTCACTGGCAGCCAGATCCACACAATTCCCAGAGGTAACTGCCAGTTGGCTATTGGGGTCACTGGCAGCCATAACTACACAATTCCCAGAGGGAACTGCTAGTTGGTTGCTCAGTCACTGGCAGCAGAAACTATGCAATTCATGGAGGGAACAAGCAGTTTGCTGCTGGGAGCTGCTGGCTGGGAAAATTGCATTAAGGTCGGGAGGCCGACCTACTGATCATCTCTGTGCAATTTCTGAGTTGAGCTGAATGATGGGCAGCGGGAGGCCTACTCATGAGCACTGCGCAATTTCTGAGATGAATAGTCGATCGACAGTCCAAGTGGCTAGCATGAGTGTTGATTGAGTTGATTATGGACAGCACAACTTGAAAGAACTAGCTTGGGGCTTCTACACTATTCTGTTTGACAGTCAATTGACTTGAAAGCAGGGTGATGGTTTGGCTGTCAATGAGGAGTCTGGTCGTCAGAACTTCAGCAAAAATGACTAAGTGTGTGAACAATCGAAAGATGCATAGGTGATCATACAGACACACACTCGCATGACTTGACGACGAAATGACCAAACCATCCAGACACACATGTTCAACATGACTGACCGATGGTGTAAGCGACAAGCACAACACTCATGATTGATCGTTCATGATCGATACAACGCTTGCGTAGCAGTGAATGTGACTCTGTGTGTGAGTGCGACAAATGCTTTCATGGAGAACACAACAAACACATACAAAGCAAAGACTTTGAGAATAACCGGAAAATGGTCGCAAGCATGACTTATACATCAACATGCAGAGACTTGAATGCAATAAACAAGCAAGGATAATGTAAAGACTTACACGATCCCACGAAGTGAACCCAAGTGTGGGCAATCATTAAGTGTAACTCTTCAAGGGAGGCTCCAAAATTGGTGCGGGCCAAAACTTTGGAGGGTGGTTGTAGCCGCTACAATAGTTCTAAACATAGGAATTAAAGCTTATGTCGAGAATGATGCTTGCGAGCTTTGTCAGAATCTAAAAGAATCTCCTTATGTACCTGTCGGTAAAAGTGGGTGGCTTGTGTTATCATATACTTCGTGATCAATATCTGAAATAGAAAATATGGGTGGGAAATCAAAGGAGGTAATTAGCAACTCTAGTTCTACTCCTTAAGTTTATGTTGATAACACATCTTTTGCAGCCTTTGAAAAGTATACTAAAGGCATTGGTATGAATCTATTAACTCATATGGGTTATGAAGGAGGAGGTCTCAGAATCAATGGCCAGGGTATCACTAATCCTGTCGAGGTGAAGGAGTGACCATGATATGAAGGATTAGGTTATGGCCATGGATAGTTTGGAGAGTGTTCTAAACTTTTTGAGTCAAAGAAATCATCAAGTGATGATATGTCACACCATGATGGTAGTGATAATGGAAATTTGTCTCCCAAGAGTGATGAATGTTTCAAAGGACATGCAATGTCTAGTCCTCGTTGTCAAAGTCACAACCCAAGGGATAGGTATAAGTGTCATGGGAATTTTAAAATTTTTGGTGATTTTGATTATTTATGGGACATGTTTCCTTGCACATTTTGTGATGCAGTTGACCATTATGTGACTATTTGTGAGCAACACAAATTGATGGTCAAGAGAATGGACCAAATTCTTGGAATAAAGCATGAAGAACCACTCTCAAGTTTGAATACTTCCATGTCGATGGGAAAAAGAAAGTACTTTGTACCGATTGTAACATGAATGGGCACTAGAGAGAAAGGTGTTGGAAAATTCATTAGAAACTTGGTCCCAAGAAGGAAAAATAGGTCACACAATCGATTGCAAGGAAAGTGATAGGTGGAAAAGAGGAAACTGATGGAGTTCCTAAGGAAACCTTCAAAGCAGAGGGGGTGCATAAAGAGAACCCAAGCCTAAGATAGGAAAATATTGGGTAGATTGTTTTGTATAGTTTCCTTTCTTTGTAAAATTGTAAATACTTGTTGTAAATTATCATTTAGGTACTTTGTAAAGTGAATTTGTGAACAATCACTTATTTACAACAAGTGTGTTTTCTTTGACATGTTGTGTTGTTATGGTTTGATGACGAGTCCAATTGTTTGAGGACTTTTTGGGATGAGCATTTGTATGTCGTCTAGTATGTCTACAATTGCATCATGTACTCACTAATACAAGTGTTTCAAGATGAAGCTTTCTTGTGAATGTAATATTTGATAAATATTGTGTTGGCATTATGACATAGGTGTGGTGCTATGGCATAAGTGTTGTCCTTGATGACAACTCTCTCAAGTGGAAAATCACAGTTTAGGCTCTCAAAATGATAAAAAATGAGATACCCGCAGGTGCGCCGAACAAAAGCCGTGGGCCCGCAGGTGCTCCGAACAAGAGGTGCGGACATACCCGCAGGTTGTCCGAACAAAAGGTGCGGATGTCAAATTCACACACTTTCATGCAGAGAAGCGTGTGCACGTGGGAAATTTTATGATTGATCCATGGTATTTAGTCTGACATTTTTGATCCTATGGTTTTGGTCCATGGTTTTGTTTCTAAAGTATTGAACCCCGGTTTTGGGTCCCTTGTATTGGCTTTCTATGGTTTTGATCCATGGTTTGAGTAAGGGCTTGTCTATAAAAAGGAAAGGAGATCATTTGGCTGAGCACTCATGCATTGAATATCTAAAAGTGAGCAAGATCTGAAATTCTGGTGATCGGTTGGTGAGTGATAGCTGGATCTGAATCAAGGAGAAACCTGAGCTTTATAAGGCGGATCTACTGATGGGTCGAGATCTCCTTGGTGCATGATCAGATCTGTAAATCTGATAGTCTGGGGTATACTTGAAGGCTGAAAAACTCTATAACCACAGGACCGCAGGTGCGACACGGTGCAGGTGCGGAGGTCCGCAGGCCAGTGAAGGAGAAAGTGCGGAGATCCGCAGGTCTATCAAGGAAAAGGTGCGGAGGTACGCAGTTCAGACACGGGTTCAGTGTGGAGGTGCGCAGTTCAGACACGGGTTCAGGTGCGGCGGTGCGCAGTTCAGCGACAGGTGCAGGTGTGGAGGTCCGCAGGATCGACACAGACAAAGTGCGGATATCCGCAGGTTTATATTGGTGAAGTTGCGGACTTTTCTTGAAACTTATTTTAGCTGCTTTTGTCTATTACTGCAGTGTTCTGGGTTCAGAATAGGTGTCTGGTTACTGGTATTGTTTTCTGGTTACTGCATTCTGAGAAGATAGTGGTTGATTCAGTAGTTGATTGTGGAAAGGAGATTGGTTGATACACATGTACTTGATGTTTGATTGATGTTCATGGATCCAGTCTGAAAATTTATGAAACGTGGTCCTTGGAAGAAAAGAGAAGGTTGAAGCCTTCAGTAGGTGAACACCTACGTACTAGTAGCTCAGCTAGTACAAGAGCTAAGGGGGTTGTAGCTCCCTTCCAGGAGAGTCTGGAAAACGAGAGAGGGTTGTAGCTCTCTGCAGGTTGCAGCCTGCGTACTGGTAAAGGACTGCACTAGTACAGAATCATTGTAAAAAGAAGTTTCTCATTGAAAGAAGATAGAGACATATTGCAGCAGGTGGTTTTCACCCACATTGGTTTTCCACCTTATCTCTGGTGTTCTTTGGTGTGACTGTCTATTTTTCTTGTTCCCGTTCATTATTATATGGTACTGACATACAAATTAATGGTCAACATCTAAAGAATAAATTAAATTTTAAATCTATAAGGTATATTGAAAAGAATTTGATAATACTGATTCACCCCCCTTCTCAGTATTATTTCCAACAATTGGTATCAGAGCAGGTCCTTCAGAAGAATCTTGATCACTTGAAGGAAGATCTATCATCATGAGCAACTACGAGAGAGAAGCATCGATCAGGCCACCAATTTTTGATGGGACCAACTTCGTCTATTGGAAGGTAAGAGTCACAGCCTATCTTCAATCTCTTGGTACAGAAGTCTGGGATATCATAGATACAAGATACACTTTTCCTTCAGCAACTCCTACAGATCCGGCTGGTAAGAAGCAATATGAAACAAATGTAAAGGTTGTCAATCCTCTGTTAGGATGTCTATCTCAATCAGAATTCGTCAAGGTTATGTAGTACAAATCCACAAAAAAATATGGGATAAGATTGTTCTGAGCTATGAAGGAGATGAACAGGTAAAACGAGCAAAACTTCAAACCCTTAGAATTTAGTATGAAAATCTCAGAATGTACAATGATGAAAGTGTGGCTAACTATTTCCTACGTATAGATGAGATTGTTAATTGTATGAAAAACTTGGGTGAAGAAATAAAAGAGGCTGTTGTGGTTGAAAAGGTTCTAAGATCTTTGTCCTCTAAGTTTGAATCAAAAGTTTCTGCAATAGAAGAAAAACAGAATCTACAAAACCTTACCATGTCACAGCTGCACGGAATTCTAACTGCTTACAAAATGAGGAAAGGAGGACCATCAGATAGGAGAGAAGCTGCATTCAAGGCTTCAGGCAAAGGAGATTACTATGAGTCAGGACATATGTCAGAAGAAGAGGAAGAATCAAATTTTGTTAAGAACCTTCAACGGGGTGCTGGAAGATTCAGAGGTAAGTTGCCTTTCAAATTCTTTTCTTGTGGAAGAGTCGGTCACTATGCTGCCAAGTGTCCTCATAAAGATAAGCTTGAAAAAGGTAAGGAACCTGTTAAATGGAACAAGAAACAGAATGTAAATAAGAAAAGCTATTACACTCATGAAGACAATGATGGACTTTCAAATAGTGATGAATATGAACAAGGTAATTATTATAGACTTTTAATGGCTTTTGAAGATGATGATTTCATGGATGCTATAGATGAAGAAGGTCTGTATGAAGAGATTTCTAAACTCAAAATTTGTTTAGAAGAGAAAAATATGATTATTGATACTCTGCAATTCCAACTGGCTGAAAAGGAAAAACTTCATGAAAAGTTAGAATGTGAAATTGTGGGTCTTAGAAAAGAGATTGAGAAAACAAAAGCTCTTAATCTTAGATTTGTTAAAGGATCTGAAACTCTAGATGAGATTATCAATGTGCAGCGTTCTCCACTAATCAAGACAGGTCTGGGATATAATGAAGAAGCATCTCAAGCGCAGAAACCATCCACCTCCAAAAGTTATCTTGATGCAGCAAGGAGGAGTGAGCAAAGGTCCAATAGAAATCACCAGGTAAATCAGGGACAATTTACCTCAAGAATGAACAAAGACTACCAGGTAAATCAGGGGCAATCCACCTTAAGGATGAACAGAAGCTACAACCAGCCACAGGTAAAATCTTCCCAATTTGCCTCAAGAATGGATGTCAGTAGAAACTACAATCGGTTGGTTGGTAGATTTGATAATCACAGGAGTTTATTCAATGGCCAATGTTTCTCTTGTCATAAATTTGGTCACAAAGTAGCTCAATGTGTTTCCTATAAGACAATCATGACTAGAGAAGCTCAAAAACAAAGGAGTATGACTGGGATCATGAAAAGAACCTACAATAACTTTTCTACTCTTGAAAATGAAATAGAATGTTCTATTTGTAACAATTTCGGTCATGAAGATTCTGAATGCAGGAGCAGGTTTCGGCAGACAAATCAGAAGGAGCAAGCCTCAAGTGCCAAAACATGGAGAATGAAGGAACCACAACCAGAGAGATGTGGTATAGCTTTATATGCGGAAGGGCAAGAAAATCAATGGTACATCGACAGTGGATGCTCAAAACACATGACGGGTGATAAACAAAAACTTCATTCATATAGTGCCTTAAAGAAGGAGAAGAAGGTCTCTTTTGGAAATGACACCCCTGCTCTCATAAAAGGTAAAGGTTCTGTTCAGTTAAAAGAAAAGGTCAAAGCTAGAAATTTCATGTATGTTGATGGCTTAAAGCATAATCTATTGAGTGTCAGTCAGATGTGCGATCAAGGAACTGAGGTAATATTTCAATCAAATGGATGTAGTGTTCGTGATCTTGATACAGGAAAAACAATGATCAAAGGCATAAGAACTCCAAATAATTTATACATATTCAAAGAAGGACAACATCAATGCTACCTAAGCAAGAATGATGAACTCTAGCTATGGCACAGAAGATTGGGGCACCTAAGCTTCTCACAGATAAGGAAAGCATGCAAATACCAGGTAGTTCGTGGCCTTCCAGACATCAAAATTCCAGACAATACAATATGCAAATCATGTCAGTTTGGTAAGCAAACCAGAACCAACTTCCCTGAGAAGGAAGGATCAGCTAGCAGGCCACTTGAACTAGTCCATACTGATGTATGTGGTCCATCTAGGAAAAGGTCACCTCGAGGAGAAGAATACTTTATATTATTCATTGACGACTTTTCCAGGATGTGTTGGATAGGACTTATGAAGCACAAAGACGAAGCCTTCGAAAAGTTCAAATCTTTTAAAGCCTTGGTTGAAAACGAATCAGATCACAAAATTAAATGCCTCAGGTCTGATAGAGGTGGGGAGTTTACCTCAAGTGAATTTTTCGATTTTTGTGAAGAGCATGGAATAAGAAGAGAATTATCTACTACAAGGACTCCTTAGCAAAATGAAGTAGTGGAAAGGATGAATAGAACAGTTCAACAAATGGCTCGTGCTATGATGGATGAGTCTGGAACTCCCGCAACTTTCTGGGGCGAAGCTGCATTTGTTGCAGTTGTTATTCTCAACAAGACAAATGTTCGGGTGAACAGCACTCAGACTCCTCACGAACTATGGTATGGTAAGATTCCTTCGGTAAAATACTTCAAAATTTTTGGAAGTAAATGCTACATCAAAAATACTGATGAAAATCTTGGCAAGTTTGAACCTAGAGTAGATGAAGGCATTCTCCTTGGTTACTCTCCCCACAGAAAGCATACAAGTGTTACAATAAAAGGCTTGGAAGAATTGTTGACAACATTGATGTAATAGTTGATGAAGAAGGAAACATTCCTATGCAAGTAAATTCCGAAAATTTCAAAGATGATGACGACTATCCTTCAACATTGAATCAGACCTATAATGAAGAAGAAGCTCAAGAGGCACCAGAGGAACAAATAAGGATAGAAGAGAAGACTCCATCCAGATACGTTCAAAAGAATCATCCAGAAACTCAAATTCTGGGGCAGAAAGAGGCAAGTATACAAACAAGAAGAAAAATTGTAGAAGCCTCAAGATATTTGGCACTGCTCTCCTCCACTGAACCACAAAATGTAAAAGAGGCATGCAAAGATGAATGCTGGGTCAAGGCGATGGTTGAAGAACTTGAGCAGATCGAAAAGAATAACACTTGGGAGTTGGTTCCTAGACCAAAAGATACGAATGTCATAGGGACAAAATGGATCTTCAAAAACAAGTTGAATGAAAACGGGGAAGTGATTAGAAACAAGGCCAGACTTGTTTGTAAATGGTATGCTCAACAAGAAGGAATAGACTTTGAAGAAACTTTTGCTCCCATTGCTAGACTTGAGGCCATCATAATGTTCCTTGTTGTCTCTAGCTTTCAGAAGTTCAAAGTATTTCAAATGGATGTGAAATCAGACTTTCTGAATGGAGACTTAGAAGAAGAAGTGTACATTGAGCAACCAGATGGTTTCATCCTTGGGAATGATCGAAATCTTGTATGCAGACTAAAAAAGGCTCTCTATGGTCTTAAACAAGCTCCAAGGGCTTGGTACTATCGTTTGGACAAATATCTTCAACGACAAGGTTTTTCAAAAGGATCAGCAGATAGCAATATTTATATAAATATTGAAAAGAATTTGATAATACTGATTCACCCCCCCTCTCAGTATTATTTCCAACATATTGTGTAGAAGATGACTATGTTTATGTGGACAAAGTCAAGTATGTCATTGAACAAATACAACAAGTGTACATAAGAATGCAAGTGCATGGTAACCATTGAGTTGCTTCTAATTTCCAAGATGGAAAATCAAGTTTGTCTTCAACAAAGAGGGACTTCAAGATGAAGTTTGTTTGAGCCAAGAAAGATAGTTTTTGGAGATAATGTTTAGATTCGATCCATAAAAGTTTTTGTTTCTACATGTTTAGAACAATTGTGGCTCGATTCTTGATAGGAAGATAATCACTTCACGTAGAGGATAGGTGGCATACCTTGATTGGAGCTTGAAATCACCAATTGAAACAGAACATGAAGGATTGACATTGGAAAATTTTATGAGCTTTTTCCTCATTTATTTCCTAGGAGAAGATAAACTTTTGGGGTCCAAAAGTTCCTAGTGGGGGGGTATGATCCAAAGATCAAAATTAGGCTAAAAAATAAAAGTGCTCAAAATATCCCAAAACCAACGTCAATTCATAGTGTTCATCGTCCTGATTCCAATGATGCTTGAATCCCTCAATCTGACGTCATATGACAAATTTATGATGTTCTGATGTTTTTGACCAACATTTTTTTTTTGCAGGTGGGCTGACTGGGCTGCTGTCTAGGAATTCCGTACTACTGATGTCATGATGATGAAAACATTCCATCTGGACTTACAGAGGGCCAACCAGAACTTTCCATATGTCGACTCCATACAGGTATTTGTTTGCTTCATTTGATTGGTTCGCGGTCTTTTTAGGTGGCCCAATAGGAGGTTTCCACATGGCCCAACTAGAGGCCACCACGTGGCAACTCCACATTGGTCAAAATTTTTGTTTAGAGCCCTGAGGCCTCAGCATGGATCGATTGCATGACTTGCAACACACAAACTTCAGCCTCCATCATCACACCATCAGTTTGGATCTTACCATACCAAGCTCCCAGGTTATATTTGAAGTCAACATGTTTTGGCATTGGGGGAGAGGGGTCGGGCATTAGCCCTTGCCCCTAGTCATAACACTGCCAAGGGACCCTGGCTTGGAGTTCAGCAAAGTGGGGATGGGGACCAACCCTAGATCCCAGTCACATGGTGGTTCACAGGACCCTGCCAAGGTGCGAGCGAAGAGGGTGGACCGTTGGGGTATGGCCCTTAGTTACCAGAACCACCCATACGAATGTTGCTGAAGAATTGGGTGGACCGACGGGGGTGGGCGATTAGCCCCAACCTCCAACCACAATGACGTCATGTGCCCATAGGAAGAGGAGAGGAAGCCTATCCAACGAGGGCAGACAATTAGCCTCATCCCTCTACACGTGACCACAACCCGAACGAAAAGGTGTTAGTGTCGGTGGGGGCGGACTGTTGGCCCCAACCCTCGGCCTCATGGGCACCATATCGCCCTAATTTTGTGCTCAAGGGGTTATTGGGAACATCAATGAAGCTTCAAAATGCACCGTTTGTGGGCAAAATTGTCACATAGTTTGTTAATTTGGACAAATTGTAGGATGAATAGTAGAATTTGTTCAAGGAGGCATAACTTGATCATTTTTTTGTCTTTTTGAGCCCAAGAAGAGCCTAGACAGAGGTTTTTGAGCATTCTGAATCCATTGAAAACCTTAGTTTTCTGATTGGAGAACTTTTGGAATGATTTTTTTTTACAGGATTGAGCCTTTTAGTGCCAGAGACAATCAAAGGTTTTAAGTAGTTTTGAAAGCATTTTGAGCATGGAAAAAACCTTGTAGAGGTTTACCAACCTTCTTATTTCATCTGCAACAACTGTGACTTCTGTAGTGTAGCTCCTCTTTGTCTTTTCTCATTATGTTTTTTTGAGAGAAGCTCTTTTCAGTACTTCAATGTGGAGTTGTTGTACACTTTATGCTTGGTTTTCAGGTGGAGTACAAGGACTTGATGTGTGACTCCTTTTCATGTTGACCTTTTCGCGAATTTTTGTAGGTGGTCATATTTTTGGAGTGAGAATCCTTTGTAGGAGAATGTTTCCTTGTAGGTGAAACAAGCCACTTAATTGTCAACAATTTGCGTGTACTCTCTTAGCACTGAAATCAATAGAGCGGTCTATTTGTTGGAGCAAGCATGGAGACATAGCCCAGGAGAGGTGAACTTCATCATCAAATGTTATTATATTCTCTTCATGTTTTCTATTTTGAGTTGCATGTGAATGTGTTCCTTTTTAAATGTTCATGTGAAAACTAACTCACCACCTTGAAGATATTTTGAAACTTGTTACCTTTAAGACCTGTTTTGTTTAATTCCAAAGCATCAGAGGATGATCAATTTTTGAGAGAAGAAGTTCTCCTCCATTGTCAAATCTTTTTGGTATCAGAGTTGGTTTTGACCAAGTTGCAGGTATGGGCAAGAAGTTGAAGCGAGAAAGACTCCAAGAGTTAGAGGAGATTACTTTGTCTCTTCAAATGGAGAATGTTGAGTTGAGGAGATTGATTGAAGTTACCAAGGAGGAGAAGAGGTAAATGTGCCTTTAGTTGTAGCATCTGCAGGAGGAATAGGTTTGTGAGAATTCCATTCCAAAAGCAGCAAGGAATTCCTCTAAGATGAAGCCAATTTGTGGGAATGGTCCAAACATAGGATATGGACCCTATGTGGAGAATGATGCTTGTGAGATTCGCCAGCATCTAAAAAAATATCCTTATGTACATGTTGTTAAAAATGGGTGGCTTGAGTCATCATCTACTTCATCATCAACATCTGAAACCAAAAATATGGGTGGAAAATCAAAGGAGGTAATTAACATCTCTAATTATACTCCTTTAGTTTATGTTAATAACACATATTTTGCAGCCTTTGGAAAGCATACTAAACACATTGGTAAGAAGCTGTTAACTCGATGGGTTACGAAGGAGGAGATCTCAGAATCAATGGAAAAGGTGTAATAGCCCTGGTGAAAATTTCATGTAATAAAAGTTAATAAAGGAAAAATAAGACCACGGTTAAGGGACACTTATTCCAAGTTGAATGTTGGGCAAGATATCCTAGTGGGCATCACTAGATGTGTCTTTTGGCTAAGGAAAATTGGAAAAGACTAAGGCTAAGGCATTAAAAGGAAAAAAGTCATTTTAGCACATTTATTTATGAAAATAAAGGAAATTAGGAGAAAAGGAAGGTAAAAGGTCACATGTTGCTTGTGAGGAGGAAATTGAAGAAAAATTATGGAAAATGAAGAAATTATAGGCCTCATGCATCAAAATGCTTCTGAGGATCAGTTAATGGCTTTTAGTCAAGTTCAGTTTTGGAGCTCTCTCATTACTATCTCTCTCTCACTCTCTTGGTCACTTAGAGTTTTCTTGGAGCACTCTAGTCTGGAGCAAAGGAAAGGGAAGGAAAGGAAAGGAAAGGAAAAGCAAGCAAGGAACAAGGAAAGGAAAGCAAGATCAAGCAGCTTCAGCAAGAATACTTGCAGGTAACCTTTTTCATGTGTGATTTCCTAGCTGGTTGGGACATGCATGGAATTGCATGTTGGTGTATGGTTCTCTTGTTGTTGGTGGCATGGTCTTTCTAGGTTATGGCAGTGGTTTTCAACCTAGCCTAGCCATTTTTCAGATGCCATGGTATGTTGGGAGGTTTCTTTCAGTTTTGGAACTTTGGAATTGTCGGATGGATTTCAGAATGTGGGGTGAAGGTGGTCTATTGGTTCATTCCCAAAGGCCTAGGAATCCCTTGACCATTTTTGGCAGGAAACAAGATAAAGCTTGAGGGAGTAGTCTCGATTTAGGGCCTAGTGATCCAGGTTTGCATTGCAGTAAAGACTAAGAGACAAGGAGATGGAAAATTCCTCAAGGATATCGATGGATTCCAAATGGCATTCTAAGTTTTGTTCGGTTATGATCAGAGCATCGGTTTTGGTGTGATCACGGGTTGGATGAGGGTGTAGGTGGTTTAACCTCTGGATTCCCTTGATTTTTCTTGGATTGGTTATTCTATTAGATCCCACATTCATGATTGGAATATGGCATGGGGGTGACTAACTGAAAGATAGATTTGGTTCAGCCATGTCTATGGTCAGGTGTTATGTGGAAGTCCTGAACCTAGTCAGATTTGCCTAAGATTAATAAAAGCTAAGTTCTCTTACTTTTTCACTGATTTATATGTGGATTTAATGGTTGTCATATCTCTAATATTTATATGGTTTTATGGTGGTTATAAGCATGGTTGAATGGCAAGTTCATGTCAAGGTTATTTCATATATTTACTTGTAACTATTAAATGGATGGATGCAAGACCTAATTGATGATGTAGTGGTTCAATGGAGAAGGAGGTGATCCTTCTGGTTATGTTTCTTAAGTTGTTTCAATCATTTATGCTTTTTCTTGTATCCTAGACCTGTAGGTTGCATTGATGCCAAGTGTTTGACAGAATGTCAGTCCTGGTTGGGGAAGCTCAGGCCTAGTCCCAAGGGTGATTTCGATTGATTAGCATGTTTATCATGTTTTTAATGATTTCTTAAAGTTACAACAATTTCTGGGCAAAGGCTAGGATTCTGGGCCAGAAAAGTGGCTCAAATCCCAGGGCCGCTGACACAAAACTGGCAATTCTAGATCACAGTTGCTGGTGGGCAAGCTTGTGAGAGCGACTTTAGGTTGTTGGTCGCTCCCTTGCCCATGGCATGAGAGGATTATGGCTTAAAAGCTACAGAATAGCAATGGGACCTGGGGACAGGCTATCTGAGTGGCTAACTTATCTCTTGAGGGAAATGCTGATGATGTTGGATGATTTTATGTGATGTTCCATTGATTCCACTTTCTTAAGGTGACATAGGAGGTTGAATTGGATTGTAGTAGCATCTCTCCTCATGTTTACCCCCGTTTGGCATGGTTACTTTGGGTAGACTTGGGAGGGCGTGTTACAAAAGGTATCACTAATCCTATCAAGGTGAAGGAGCGACCACTATATGAAGGATTGGGTTATGGTCATGGAGATTTTGGAGAGTGTTCTAGCATTTTTTAGGCAAAGAAATCATCAAGTGATGATATGTCACACCATAATGGTAGTGATAATGGAAATTTGTCTCCTAAGAGAGATGAATGTTTCAAAAGACATGAAAATTCTAGTCCTCGTAGTCAAAGTCACAACCCAAGGGATAGGTATAAGTGTCATGGGAATTTTAAAAATGTTGGTGATTTTGATTATTTATGGGACATGTTTCCTTGCACATTTTGTGATGCAGTTGACCATTGTGTGGCTGATTGTGAGAAATGCAAAGTGATGGTCAAGAGAATGGACCAAATTCTTAGAATAAAGCATGAAGAACCTCTATCAAGTTTCAAGACTTCCTTGTTTATGGGCAAGAAAAAGCATTTTTGTACCCATTGTAACATGAATGGGAACCAGATAGAAAGGTGTTGGAAACTTCAGCTACAACTTAGTCCCAAGAAGGAAAAATAGGTTATGCAATCCATTGCAAGGAAAGCGACGGGTGATAAAGAGGAAAATGATGGAGTTCCTAATGCAACCTTCAAAGCAGAGTGGGTGTAGAAAGAGAACCCATAAGCCTAGGATAGGAAAATATTGGGTAGATTGTTTTGTATAGTTTGCTTGCTTTGTAAAATTATAAATACTTGTTGTACATTCCCATTTGGGTACTTTGTAAAGTGAAGTCATGAACAACCACTTATTTGCAACAAGTGTGTTTTCTTTGACATGTTATGTTGTTATGGTTTGATGATGAGTCCAATTGTTTGAGGACTTTTTGGGATGAGCATTTGTATGTCATCCAGTATGTCTATATTTGCATCATGTACTCAGTGATACAAGTGTTTCAAGATGAATCTTGTTTATGAGTGTAATATTTGATAAAGATTGTGCAAAATATGACTATAGTTATGCGGGAAAAGCCAAGTATTTCATTGAGCAAATACAACCAGTGTACCTAAGAGTGCAAGTGCACTTTGAGGACATTAAAGAAAAGTATGAATCAATACATGACAAGCATTGAGTTGCTTATGATTTCCAAGATGGAAAATCAAAGTTTGTCTTCAGCAAAGAGGGACTTCAAGATGAAGTTTGTTTGAGCCAAGAAAGATGGTTTTGGAGAGAATGTTCAGATTCCATCCATCCAATTTTTTTTTTCTGCATGTTTAGAAGAATTGTGGCTCGATTCTTGATAGGAAGATAAGGACTTCACGTTGAGGATAGGAAGAGTACCTTGATTGGAGCTTGAAATAACCAATTGAAACAAAACATGAAGGATTGATATTGGAAAAGTTTATGAGATTTCTCCTCATTTATTTGCTAGGAGAAGATAAACTTTTGGGGTCCAAACACTAGTACAAAATGACTAATTAGTTACTAAAAAAACAACTAAAATTTGCATATAAATGATTATTTTTCAGTTAGTGACCAATAGTAGCTAATTTATAGTATCTTATAACGTGACCAACTTTTAGTCATTTTTAGCTTAGTCATTGATTGGTTTCCTCAATTTTACCATCTAGTGGTATATTTAGTCATAAATTTGGTCACTAATTTTTAATTAGTATAGTCATAATTATCGCGATTAATGACCAAATATATAACAAAATATATTACAATATGAATCCTCAAGAAAACCAATTAATGACCAAAGAAATATTACCAAAATGTTGGTCGTGTTATAAGATATTGTAAATTAGCTACTAATAGTCATATATATGCAAATTTTAGTCATAATTTAAAACTAGTTAATGACCAAAGAACTATGATTAAATTTTAGTCGTGTTATACGATGCTATAAATTAGCTACTAATAGTTGTATATATGCAAAATTTAGTCATCATTTAATAAATTTTTTTTATCAATTGTAGTAGTCATTTATCCTTTTTTGGTATTTTCATATTCAGTATATAAACGACTAATTTAGTAGTTTCTATTCATTTCATTTATTCATGTTCACCATTTATTAATATAAACTACTAATTTAATAGTTCTATATTGATTTTATGTGTTTATTATTAATCACCATAAATTAATTAGTATGATTTTGTGACTAAATTTAAGAAAATGTCTGCGTGTTTATCTAATATGATAACACAAAGTTACATATGTTAATTACAAGACTAAATAATATCAAGTGCAAAAAAAAATAATTTTAACCATATAAATTTTATTATATAAAATATCAAGTATCACAATATGAGTTTCCAACTTAATATGGGTTGGACTACAATTTATACATGAAATATTGTTTCATCATTTCAAAACATTATCACTGTGTTGCCAAAGCATTGCAAGTGAATTAACCAACTATGAAGGCTTGACCATCAATCTCTATGAGTGTGTCTTATGCAACATATTGGCTCTAAGGGTATCACTAGATAGATTCTCTTCTCTCTCTCATTTTGAATTTGTCGCTCCAGTGTTGTTGTTCTCCTCTCAGATTCTCTTCTCTCTCTCATTTTTCATTTGTTGCTCCAGTTTTATTGTTGTCCTCGTTCTTCAATTGTTGCTTCTTGCCATCAATATTGAGTTCCTTTCCTGAAAATGAAAGAAGATACAATGCAGATTATAAGACATGAAAGATGATGAATACTTGAATATAAAATAAATTAGACTATAAAATATTTATATGACATATACCTCAACATTCAATAATGGCCACTATGTGGCTAGATGACCTGTATAAACAAAACAAATAAAATGTCACCATAGAAAATGGAATTGGAGGGGGATTCATCATGCATGCTAGGATTTTTTGTGTGTGCACACATCATATTGCTCACTTCTAATTGTATCAAAAACAAAGAGTATGCACAATGACATGTAGTGACATGTGGGTGTCTATTTGACTCAATGATATGCCTGATTTTTTAACCCATTCCAATCCTACCACAATGAAATTAAGAGAGACAAGGACACAAAAAGGACTATCAATAAATGAAATTAGAGACTTTAGAATGCAACACAATTGTACCTGAATGTAACGATAAGTATTTGCAGCTTCTTGGTCACTGATGAGAATCAAATCACACTGTGAAAAATTCCTTGCATTATGATAATTTGGTTGCACCTGCACTAATCCTCTATAGTAGTCCCTCGACTTACGTATAGATATAATTTTGGAAACAATCCTACTCTTGCAATTCTTCCCTATATGGATCATCTTTGTCCCCTCCTATTGATAGTTATTTTTCAAGGCAACAAAATAGAACTCTCCAATTACATCATTGCCTTTAAAAACAATACTTGAGTATTTCCAGGTGATTGTTGAACACTCAGGTCCATGAAATCCTTGATTTGTCTCCATTGCAAAAACCTCTTTTCGTAATAAAATTATAAATCCCACATCTGCATTCCTCTTCCTCGACATAACAATTCTTTAAAGTGGAATACTTTATCATTGCTCCCTCGGTGCAATAGAGATCCACTACTATGGCATGGAGATGATTGGTGTCATAAAATGGTATAGCTCATCCTTCAATATATGTCACAAAACTCCTCTCATCTATAAAAATAAGAGTCCTCTCAAAATGCCTGGTCTCCATCTCATTCATCCTGAAATAAGTGGATATTTCCATGGGTGACAAAGTGTGCTTGGAGATTTAATAGAAGGAGCTATCACTAAAAAAATAAAAATACAATGTAGCATAATAGTTATCAGTAGGAGCAACAACCCTGCCAAGCTACTTCCTAACTAGATAAAGATACTCCTGAATTACCTCTTATAACAAACAAAAGATAACCTCAACTACCTAAAGATTCTACCTATGCATGGTAGCAATGAAAACACTATCAAAAACAACATCTACAACAACGCTGGTCATTCTCTTCTTCAAGTCAAGGGCATGCCCAACTTTTCAAAAGTATCAAGCATGCCAGGGTCCACCTCATCCAAGCTCCTCTTCTTTTTCTACTCTCTCTGTTTAGGTTCAGAATAATACCAAAGGTCTTCGAAATTGATGGGTGGTTAAAAGTTATCAGACCATTGAGTTCTTCCATTTTTAATCATTGTCTGTAAGAATTGAATCTAAATTGCAAAACTCGTTCAGGTTCCTTCTTTTTAGCTGAAATTAACCTAAGCTTTGGAGAGTTGTAAGGTTTAATGGATCTAAGTATATTCTACTTAAAATATAATAACATGGTTTAAAACTGTAGGCATTGAGATTAGAATCTAAGGATGAAACAAAAAATATTTTATGTTCATGATTACAAGAAATATTAATTTCATGTAACAAATTTTGAGGAAGGTCTAACATTTGCATCCTACCAGAAAATTCTCTTGCATCACTTGAGACCTTTTAATTTTGGCATGGTAGAGTCCATTACACAAACAATCAACCACTAAAAAAAGGTCAAAAGAAAAAAAAAAATCATGCATTCTGACCCTAGAAAATTTAGGGAGGAGCGAACTCATCCGTACAATAAGGACATGCAAAATGCTTACTTGTCCATTGTATTTTGATGAATTATTGGCTGCAATCAAGATCTACATTATCATAATCATTAAACCCTTTGTACAATAAGGACATGCAAAATGCTTACTTATGCATTATCTTTTGATGAATGTTGGATTTGCATTATCATAATCATTAAACTCTCAACTCTAGATAAAATTTATAATTTGATCATATAAACCCTCAAAATTATTTACCCATAAGAACAAAAACCCTCTTTAGTAAAAAGGAAGAATAGAGTCCAAATTCATACCCATGTACAAATTACCAAAATATCATAATCATTAAACCCTCGACTCTAAATAAAATTTATGCTTTGATCATATAAACCCTCCAAATTATTTACCCATAAGAACAAAAATCCTCTTTAATAAAAAGGAAAATTCATACCTATGTACAAATTACCAAAATATTCACACCCAATGACATTTCCTTTATCATAATCATTAAATCCTCAACTCTAGATAAAATTTATGCTTTGATCATATAAACCAATCCTCTTTAGTAAAAAGGAGAAAAATTCATACCCATGTACAAATTACCAAAATATTCACGCTCAATGACATTTCCTTTATCATAATCATTAAATCCTCAACTCTAGATAAAATTTATGCTTTGATCATATAAACCAATCCTCTTTAGTAAAAAGGAAGAACAGAGTCCAAATTCATACTCATGTACAAATAACCAAAATATCCATGCCGAGTGACCTTTCCCTTTCCATCTAATCGTTGATGCTCTCCTAAGGTGTTTCCCATGCAAACTACATCTGGGGTTCGAATCCCATGAAATCCATAGTCACATTGATGGTCTTCCTTCTTCTGGAATTTCCACGCAAATATAGAGAAGGCAGAGAAAAATATAGTGCTACAATGTGATGTTGTAATCTGTGAATATTTTATTTGAATCGAGCGCTAAACTGGAAATGAAAAAGAAAAAAAGGAAAGAAATATTTATAATAGAAAAATAAAAGAAATATTTATAGTATAAAATAAAATATATAAATTGCAATTGGGTTAAATGATATATTTTTAATAAGAATTTGTTATTTTTTTGTAAGACGCTAAATTAAAAAGAAGAAGAAGAAGTTAAAAATGATATTTGGATGAGTGTAAATATTTAAATATGACCTCAATTAATAATAAAAAGTTAAATTAATAAAATAATAAAATTTAATTTGTTATATTTTGATTTTGTTATTAACTTGTGAATAAGCTTTGTTACAATACCATGGCTTATCAATACTACAAGTCCAAAAACATAACTTATTTCACAACCAAAATATTTTACAACAATATGACAAGATTCTTAACTGTGGATATTCACCCCCACATTATAGTAGATAAAAAATAGCCTTTGTTACAATACCATGGGTGGATACCATGGATTATCAATACCACACGTCCAAAAAACATAAATTATTTCACAATCAAATATTTTATAACAATATGACAAGATTGTTAACCATGGATATTCACCCTCACTTTACCATGGATATTAACTTGTAAATCCGCTTTGTTACAATACCATGGGCCAATACCATGGCTTATCAATGCCACACTTCAAAAAACCATAACTTATTTCATAGTAAAAATATTTTATTTTAATTTAATTTTACAACATTTTTCTAATTGAATCTAAAAGGGAAAATGCTACAATTTGAGATATATCGATATATCTAAACCCTCTATCCTCACCACTACTAAAAATATTCCCATAGAAATTAAATTAAGGTTTTAATAAAATTAAGCTAAGATGGATCTATACCGGTTATATATATATATATATATATATATATATATATATATATATATATATATATATCATCGACATAGATTCATCTTAGCTAAGGATCCAAGGGATGAGAGCAAGCAAATTAACTAATTATAATAGATTAAATATAGTGCATGATTTTTTTTTTTAAGTTTTTCATTATTTTATTTTCTTTGACATGATTGATCCAAAATATTGATTTAATATTTTACAACCAATACCATGGCTTATCAATACTACAAGTCCAAAACCATAACTTATTTCACAACTAAAATATTTTACAACAATATGACAAGATTCTTAACCATGGATATTCACCGCCACGTTATGGTAGATATTATTAACTGGTAAAAAATAGTCTTTGTTACAATACCATGGGTCAATACCATGGATTATCAATACCACATTACGGTAGATATTATTAACTTGTAAGAAATAGCCTTTGTCACAATACTATGGGTCAATACCATCAATACCACATGCCCAAAAAACATAAATTATTTCACAATCAAAATATTTTATAACAATACCACATGCCCAAAAAACATAAATTATTTCACAATCAAATATTTTATAACAATATGATAAGATTTTTAACCATGGATATTCGCCCTCACTTTACCATGGATATTAACTTGTAAATCCGCTTTGTTACAATACCATGGGCCAAAAAACCATAGCTTATTTCATAGTAAAAATACTTTATTTTAATTTAATTTGACAACATTTTTTCAATTGAATCTAAGAGGGAAAATGTTACAATTTGACATATATCTAAACCCTCCATCCTCACCACTACTAAAAATATTCCCATAGAAATTAAAATGAGGTTTTAATAAAATTAAGCTAAGTTGAATCTATGTCGGTTCTATATATATATATATATATATATATATATATATATATATATATATATATATATATATATATATATGGATCCAAGGGATGAGAGCAAGCAAATTGACTAATTATAATAGATTAAAGTTTTTCATTATTTTATTTTCTTTGACAATATTGATCAAAAATATAGGTTTAATATTTTACAATCAATTAAGTTTTTCTAATTTAGATAATTTCTTAAACACAACACAATGTGATCAAATTTAAGAGAGAGTTGGGGAGGGGGTGGAGAGAGGGAGTGAGACAGTGAAAACGTTGGAGGATAGAGAGAGAGAGATGGAGTTGGAGTAGGAGAGAGAGGGAGGAAAGAACAAAGACATAGAGATATAGAGGTGGAGAGAGAGAGGAGTGAGAACGAAGAGATGGAGAGAGAGTGAGAGAGAGAGGAGAGGAGGGAAGAGAAAGAAGAGGAGAGGATATAGATAGGGAGAGAAGGGGAAGGGAGAGAGATGGAGACATAGAGATGGAGAAGGACAGGGGGGGAGATAGTGATAGAGTTGGATGGAAGAGAGAGAGAGAGGGAGAGTGATTTGGGGGGGAGAGATAGAGGGAGGTGGGAGATAAGGGATAAAGAGGAAGGAAGATAGAGATGAGGAGAGAGAGATGGAATTGGAGGGGGTAGGAGAGGGAGGGAACAAGAAAAACATAGAGGGAGAAAGGTGGAGAGAGAGAGGGGGGATGACAAGGGAGTCATGGAGAGAGAGTGAGGGAGAGAGGAGAGAAGGAGGGAATAGAGAGAAGGATATAGATAGAGAGGGAGAGAAGGGGAAGAGAGAGACAGACAGAGGAGGGGAAGAGAGGGAGAGAGAGTGTGTGTATGTTTGGGGGGTGAGATAGAGAGAGGGAATAACAAAGAGACACAAATACAAATATAGATATTATATAGTATTATATAACCAACCTAGATCCATATTAACCCTATAACTATCAAGTGCGAGAGGGATCCAATCTCTCGAGGTGAAAACATTTCCTCAAGTTTTGCACTAGAAAAAAGTTTGCACCTCAAGAGATTGGACCCCTCTCAATGCTTGATAGATCCGGGGTTAAAATGGATGTAGGTCGGTTAATATGAAATTAAAGTAGTTTTTATTTAATATTATAGTCTTAAAAATTAAAATTTCCCTTTAAATTAATTTCAAATTAGAACTAGATCCAATTAGATTCAATGAATAGATTTTTAAAAAATACATAAAATAATTTTTTTTATTACTAAAAAATATATTTTTAAAATTACAAATTATTAGAGATACATAGTGCAAAGTTGGCTCACCTATATACCATGTGACGAGGAAGAAGTGTTTAAGGAAGGATAACCTTTCAACCAAACTTTAACAACCTTTCAATCCCTTATCAGTTGTAAGTTTAGATTGCTTGACGCAATTAAGATGACTAACATAAAAAACTGATTCATATTATTGTAGTACTTGTTAGGTAGTTGTATTTTTGTTCTTAGACTAAATTAGTCATTCATGTTAGTCATTTTTAGTTGTATTACTTATTAGTTAGTCACATATTTTAACCCATGACTAAATTAGTGATTTATGTTAGTCGTATTTAGTTCGGTCACTTAAGATTGCTCATTTTTGGTAGTATTTCACATGGAAAAGCTATGGTGAATAACTTTTTTAGTCACCTAGTCATCAATTGCTCATTTTCTACTAGTGAAAAGTTCCTAGTGGGTAGGTATGATCTGGAGATCAAAATTAGGCTAAAAAATGAAAGTGCTTGGAATCTCATGAAACCAACGTCAAGTCGTAGTGTTCATTGTCTTGATTCAATTGATGCTTGAGTCACCTTAATCCAACGTCATGTGAAAAATTTATGATGTTCTGAAGTTTTTGACCAACGATTTTTTTTGTAGGCACGTTGACTGGGTAGTCCATATTGGTGATGTGATGATGACATTAGCTTGCCAACTTGGCTTACGAAGGGCCAATTAGAACTCACCATGTGTGGACTCCATACAGGTGTGTGTTGGCTTCATTTGATTGGTTCGTGGTGTTTTTAGGTGGCCTAATAGGAGGTTGCAACGTGACCCAACCAGAGGCCACCATGTGGCACCTCCAGATTGGTCAAAAAAAAATTTTAGAGCCTAGAGGCGTTAGCAGGGATTGATCACATGACCTGTAACACACAGACTTCTACCTCCACCATTGCGCCATCAGTCTGGATCTTACCATACTAAGCTCTTGGGTTATATTTGAAGTCAACATGTTTTGTCATTGGGGGAGAGGGGTTGGGCTTTAGCCCTAGCCCCTAGTCACAACACCACCACGAGACCTTATCTTGAAGTTCAGTGGAGTGGGGACCGGAACCAACCCTATACCCCGGTCACATGGTGCTTTGCAGGACCCTGTGGAGGTGTGAGTAGAGAGGGCAGACTATTGGGGATTGGCCCTTGGTTATCGGAACCCCCCATATGACTGTTGTTGAAGACTTGGGTGCTAGAATGGTGGGGGAGGAAGGTTACACCTAGCCTCCAACCACATTGATTTCATGTGGCCATAGCGGAAGGAGAGGAGGCCTATCTAACAGGGGCGAGTAATTGGCCCCATCCACGTCAGGCTACACGTGACCACAACCCAAAGGAAAAGGTGTCAGGGCCGATGGGGGCAGACCGTTGGTCCCAACCCCCGGCCTCATGGGCACGATACCACATTGGTCAAAAAATTTGTTTAGATCCCAAAGGCGTTAACAAGGATCAATTGCATGACCTACAACACACAAACTTCAACCTCCACCATCGCACCATCATTTTGGATCTTACCATACTAAGATCCCGGGTTATATTTGAAGTCAACATGTTTTGGCATTGGGGGAGAGGGGTCAGCCTTTAGCCATAGCCCCTAGTCATAACACCACCACGGGACCCTGCCTTGGAGTTCAGCGGAGTGGGGAGTGGAATCGGCCCTAGACCTCGTCACATGGTGCTTCGCAGGACCCTACAGAGGTGTGAGCAGAGAGGGTGAGCCGTTGGGGCTTGGCCCTTGGTTACTGAAACCACCCATACAACCGTTGCTAAAGACTTGGGTGCTATACTAGCAGGGGTAGGTGATTAGACCCAGCCTCCAGCCACGTTGATTCCATGTGGCCATAGTGGGAGGAGAGGAGGCCTATCTAGCTAGGGCAGGCAGTTGGCCCTGGCCCTCAGCCACGTCATGTTACATGTGACCACAACTCAAAGGAAAAAGTGTCAGGTCTAGTGGGGGAAGAACGTTAGCCCAAACCCCCAG
Organism: Pinus tabuliformis; assembly: GCA_031772625.1. Lineage (NCBI taxonomy): Eukaryota > Viridiplantae > Streptophyta > Pinopsida > Pinales > Pinaceae > Pinus > Pinus tabuliformis. Next base: position 663,376,093 of record CM062812.1, on the reverse strand, counting down.
CCTCATGGGCACCATATGGCCCTAATTTTGTGCTCAGGGGGTTATTGGAAAAATTAATGAAGTGATAAAATGCCTCGTTGGCGAGCGGAATTTTTGCCTCCCAAATTAATTAAAGGGTGAAATTTTCGCACAATTTGCAAGTTTGGCCAAATTGCAGGACGAATAATAGAATTTGATCAAGGAGGCATAACTTGATCAATTTTTGGTCTTTTTAAGCCCAAGAAGAGCCCTGATAAGGGTTTTTGGGCATTCTAAATCCATTGGCAGCCTCAAGTTTTTGATTGGAGCACTTTTGGAAGGAATTTTTATAGGATTGAGTCTTTTAGTTCCAAAGACAATCAAAGGTTTGAAGCAATTTGGAAGGCAGTTTGAGCATGGAGAGAACCTTGCAGGGGATTTCCAACCTTCTTATTTCATCTACAACAGCTTTGACTTCTATAGTGAAGCTCCTCTTTATCTTTTCTCATTTTGTGTTCTTGAGAGAATCTCTTTTCAGTACTTAAACGCGAAGTTGTTGTGCATTTTATGCATGGTTTTCTGGTGGACTACAAGGACCTGATGTGTGAGTCCTTTTCATGTTGACCTTTTCATTGTAGGTGGTCATATTTTTAGAGTGAAAATTATTTGCAGGAGAATGTTTCCTTGTAGGGGAAACAAGGCACTCATTTGTCAACAATTTTCATGTACTCTTTTACTACTAAAATCAATATAGCGGTCTAGCTATTCGAGCAGGCCTGAAGACGTAGTCCAGGAGGGGTGAACTTCATCATCAGATATTGTTATCTTCTCTTCTTGTTTTACGTTTTGAGTTTCATGTGAATGTGTTCCTTTTTAAAGTTCATGTGAAAACTAACTCACCACCTTGAAGAGATTTTGAAACTTATTACCTTTAAGACCCATTTTGTTTACTTGCAAAGCATCAAAGGATGGTCATTTTTTGAGAGGAGAAGTTCTCCCCCATTTTCAGATCAATGTATACGATTGAAGGGTACCAAAAGGAATAGGGTAAGGCATAAAAAGTCAAAAGAAAACAATTGTGTTGGGCATGTGTTATATTCTTTGCACAACTAATTGTAGGCGTCGTTACATCATGTTGGGTGTAGCGAGAGGTCATAAGGGGGTGAAAGCCCCCCCCTGCAAGGGGTTCGGGGCAACGACCCAATTTTTTTATTTATGCAGACCCAATGATGGTGGGTGGGCCCACCCATGGTTTTGTGCATGGCTTTGGGCATGATGGTTTTCCCCGTTGTATTTTATAGATCCGTTCAAGGGAACTATGATTATGTTCTAATCCAGGGTTAATGGATTGGGGGTTTATGAATGCTTCGACATATATATAATTTCTTGTAACATTCAAAGGAATAAAATATAAAATCAATGTAGTTTTCACTAGTAGAAAATGGGGAAATTGGTGACTAAGTGACTAAAAAATTTAGTCATCGCAACTTTTCAAAGTGAAATACTACAAAAAATGAGCAATCTTAAGTGACACAACTAAAAACGACTAACATAAATGACTAATTTAGTCATGGGGTAAAATATATGACTAGCTAATAAGTAATACAACTAAAAATGACTAACGTGAATGACTAATTTAGTCTAAGAACAAAAATACGACTGCCTAACAAGTAGTACAATAATATGAATCAGCCTTTTATGTTAGTCATTTTAATTGTGCCACTTCAATAATCTAAACTAATTACAAGTGATAGGGAATCGAAAGGTTGTTATAGATTGATACAAATTTTATACTTCCTTAAACACTTCTTTATTGGATCAGTGGATGATTATAGTTATGGAGTTGATTATAATCTTCAGGGTTATATCCTTTGATCACAATCACAGGGAATTAAATTTAGAGGCTGAAAAATTATCGAAAATTGGAGTGGGCCGACACCTCTTTTTGCAACATGACATAATCACCTATATATGTTGCAACAAATTTCCAACTTCTTTAATGGGTTGCACATCTATTTCACATGTCTTCTTCGCCTTGCAAAGTGGTAGTGCCAAGGAGAGGGTGTCAATTTCAATCAACGAATATTGTTCACTTAGTACCCCTACCAAGTTTTCTAATTCGTATAACTTGTCAAATGTCTTAATTTTGCTTCAAAACTTCTCATGGTGCTTAAATTACTTTTCTAGACCTCTAGGTGAGATTAAAATCCCTAAAACTTTTTAACTTTTTGACCTCTTCAATCCTTGTTAGAGTCTTCTTGGACATGCACTCATGCCTCAAACATAACATACCGCTATCATCCAAAATGTGCATGCTTGTTCCCTCTTTGAATGCCTCATTGAAACCACATTATCACATTGGTTAAAATGAAATGTTCACATCTCAAGGCAAAGCACCTACTTTTCTTATGACAACCTAAACTATGTGAATGACTAGGAGAGGTGTTACACAAAAATATCGTCACCATGATTATATGCAGTCAGTATGGGTCCATCATCACTTGTACTGTCCTCCTAAGCAAGTCTAAGACCTCAGCTCTTCAAATCAAGCTTTGGAAATGGGAGAAAGACATTAAAAATCAATGTAACTCTGGTTCCGCACTTTCTCCTATGGTCACCTGCGGTCCGGCACCTTATGTGTACAAAAGCTGCGTACCTACCCGCTCTGTCCCTAATGGTGTAGGTGCGGACCCCTGTGAAAGTCAAAAGGCGCAATTTTTATCTTAAAAAACTCACTTTGGGTTAATTCTAGAGTTTTCTAGAAGGAATTTTGACGTGGATTGTTCGCTCTGAGGTGGTTCATGCATCCCAAAAGAGAAGGAGCTAATCCCTTGACTAAAGGAGCTATCCCTTTGAAGGAGGGCTTTATCCCTTTGAAGGAGGACCTAGTAACTTCCCTCCATTGCACTATAAATACAGGCATTGGGGTGAGGACTAGAGAGGTTAGAAGTTGAACATTTTGAGGGTAAATGCTGGTGAAAGTAAGACTCTTTGGTTGAGCTTGAGAGGAGAGATCACATACCTCTTGGTTCCATTGGAGAGTGAGTGAAACTTGTCAAAGTAGAGGAGACATCTTGTTGGACCCTGGGAGGAGCTTGTACAACGTCAAGGCAAAGGTTGTAAAGTTCTTCTTCTTTTGAATTAATACAATCAAACTCATTTTTCTCAACCAGTACCTTATGTTATTTGTTTCATGGACTCCTTGACTTTCATGTTAAATATGTTTTATGCAATTGGTTTTTCAGGTGCTATTTAATTTGTTTGCCTTGTTTGTGTTTGCAGATTCACGAAAAGGAGCTCATTTGGATCAAAGGAGCGAGGGCATCCACAAGCTTGCGTTGGACCAAAGGTAGGCCCTAAAAACACTTGTTTGCTATTGTTTATTGAAGCATATTTAGAGAAAGATAGTGCCTGGTTGGTTTTCTTGTCATTAGGTCTTCTTTAGATTCTAGGAAGGTCTATCTTGTCCGCAAGATCGACTCTTTCCGTGTGACAAAATGGCGACTCCGCTGGGGACTTGATTGTTTTCCTAGTCTATACTTTGATCTGAGAAACTATATTTTCTGTTTCTGTTTTTGACTTGATGATTGAGGGATTGGGTGAATTTAGTTAATTTTGAGTCAGTTCTTATTTTTCATAGTTTTGGGAGAGGTACGCACCCTCTGAGTTAAGCACAGTGCGTACTTGTACGCACTTTTTCTTTGTGCACAGAGCGTATACGCACCTGTGTAAACAGGTTGCCTGCGTACCCTGTCAAAAATTTGAAGAATTTTAAATTTTTCTCTTTTTTATCAGTTTAGAATTTGTTTATAGGTTTTAACCATTGCCCAGACCTGCTTGTTCCCTGTCAAAAACTTTCCTTGGTTTAATTTCATTAGTGTTAGGGTTTTAGGTGGAATTCCTAGGAATTTTGCTTGTTGGGCTTGTTTTCGTTTTTGGTTGTGTAGTGACTCTGAGCTTAGAAGCTGTAGGGACCTCAGATCACCTTGGTGTCTATCAGCCTTCTTGTGAGTCTGACCATTTATGAAATCTCCCCTTGTTGAGGAATCCGCTTTGAGTTTTCTCATTTCAAAATTTCGAAAAGCTTGTAGTTGAAAGTTTGGATTTTCATTTTTAAAAAGAAAACGAAAGATCTGGTTGTTTTTTGACTGATTGTGATTCTGCATAAATTAGTCCTTAGCTCACATTTAGCTAAGTAAAACATCCTCAAAAAGACTTTTAGTAGGCTTTGACTTCAAGTAGATTTTTATAGTTTGTAGAACTCAAGATTAGTCATTTTCATAGTTTTGAGTGTTTTTATGAAAAATAAAAAAGTATCTTTTGGAAAAAGTTTGTTTTTTGTAGTGATTGAGTGCTTTGAAAAGAAAAAGGAAATTTTTGTGAAATAACTAGTTGTCTCGTTTTGAGTGCTTTGGAAAGGAAAAACTCTTCTTTTAATTTGTTTAATTGAGAAAGATTTTTGTTTACAAGAGTATTTGCATTCTCAAACTCTTTCTTAGTTTAGAAGTTCATCGAAGAAAAAGATTGTTTAAATCATCTTAGGTGCATCTTTTTAGTGATTTTGAGTCGAGTCTTTACACCACGAGTTTCATCTCCGCCACCTCTTGACTTAAGCAAAAACCACTAAAATTAACGCTTAAAGTAAAATTCAACTAGTAACATTTTATTTCTAGGGCTCTGATACACCAACTTAGCTTAGGCTAGTGTCTTGGAGTAGGAGAGTAATTAACTCTCCAAGACAGTAAAAACAAACAAGTAGCTGTATCTTGTGGTAGGAAGAAATCCAATTGTTGCATTTATGCTCTGGGAAAGCTCTTCTTAAAGGAGAAGCACGAGATCGTGTCCGAACCAGTGTGGGAATCAATCCTTCCTCATTGGGAACGATGCCAGATATTCACGTATTAAAAACGGTAAACCTCGGATTAACCATTGTCGAGGAGCCTGGGGTCACTTGTTGGTAAACCTTGGATTATGTCAAGGAGCCTTCAAGGGGATTGAGCTTGCTACTCTGCCCTTGCATGCGTATCGGATCGTAGACTGTTCCCCCAGGTGTATTTGTCTCAGTTGGTAGCCTTAGTGACCATATTCTTTAGGATTCTTCCTAAGGTGACAGTGGTGGGAAGATCCCACTGTACCTGGAGCAGACGTCGGCTAGACTCACTTGGATTTTCTGGGGGGTTCACTTCACTCGAGACGGTTAAGTGGAGGAACTTGGTCCAGTCTATTCATTAAGCAGGTTGCCGGGGTAACTGTTCCAACCACCATTTCTGTACTGAATTCTGCGATGTTGGATTTCATCACCAACTAGTGTTTTCGGTCCGAAAAGTTACTGTTTGCGTGTGTTTGATCTCTAGATTCTTTAGGCGTGTGATTCAAATTTGTTTGGTTCTTTAGAGGCTTTAGGTGGTTTTCATTGAGATTTTACTTTGTTTGCGTGTGAAGTAGTTAAAAGTTTTTAACTGTGGCTGAATTACCAAGATAGTCCCGTAGACTTCGGGGCCAGTCTCCTGAGGTTGTAACCGTGGCTGATTTACTGAGGAAGTCCCGTAGACTTCGGGGCAAACCTCCTGAAGAAGTCCTGAGCCAGCTTGAAGGCTTGAAAGTCCTCGTAACTCCTAGTGGTAGTAAAGTTGGGTCACCTGAGGAAGGAGAGTCTTCATTGGTTGTACATCCTGATTACCAAACTCTAGTAACAGGCTATAATCCTGAATCTATTTCAGTTTCCGAACTTGCTGGTAGCTTTTCATCTACTAGTGATATAGGTGAAGAACCTGAGATATCTGAACCTGTTACTCCAACATCGGGGTTTGTCTCTCCAACTTCTAGTGGTCCTAATTCACCTAGGGTAGAAAGAGTAATCACCGAAAACCTTCCTTCTGGTTTGATAGCTATTGAAGAACTTGCTCCGGAAGAAGAAGTAGGCATCCCTATCCTTGAAAATCAACCTGTTATTGATCTAAGGGAGCGTGAATCAATTTTTTACAGTCCACTTAGAAGTACTACTTGGTATCTTTCTTTAACTAATTATTTGGAAAACCCAGGGTTAAGTTTTTCTCCACCTCGTACTCCTTATCATCCTAGAGGTTTTTATACTCCTGTAAATATGTCAGGTCAGTCGTCCATGTTTACTCAATCGCCTGAATCCTTTTTGTACGGCAGTCCTTCTGTTCCCTCTGGGTGTCAGTCACTTTCTGGTACTTTTGCGGGAGCATCTCCTCAACCCATTGAGCAAGGGTTATTAACTGGAAACAATGGTAATAAACCGTTGAGCGTAGAAGACATTCTCATGATGTCTGGTTCAATTCCCAATTCTCAATCTCAAGGTGGCCAGTTACCACCTGGGGGGCAGCCTCAATTAACGCCTGGGGGGCAACCTCAAGGTACACAAATTGTGTCTGGGGGGGCAACCTCAAGGACAGTACGTACCCATGGTACAATATGTTCCTCAAGGTCAACCCTAGACTCAATATGTACCCCAAGGTCAACCCCAGTATCAATTTATACCTCAAGGTCAACCCCAGTATCAGTACGTGCCTCAAGGGTACCTACCCCAAGGTCAGTACTCGAACCAAGGTTTCCAACCACTCCAAGGTCAATCTTATGTTCAAGGAATGGGAAATGTACCTTTCAATTATCAATCCTACCCTCAACCCGGTGTTGGACCTCAATATTCTCAACATGTTATGGGTCAGTACCCCGGAATGAACATAGTGTGGGATCCATCGCAAACTCAACAGGTGTTGCAGCCAAGTGTACAGTTGTCATCTCAAACTGGACAACCCTTAGTTTCTGGTTCACCCCAGCAACCAGTCCAGTCTAACATTCAAACTTCTGTACCTTCGGTAGTTTCTTAGTCTGGGCCTACTGCGCCTCGTACTCCATCTCAAACAACTGCTGCAACTGCCGCAACATCTATTCCGTCTACCCCACCTACTTCTGGAGTATCGACAGCTCCGGTTTCTACTGTTCCTGTATCTACTCCTCAGACATCTTTACCACTGTCTGGATCTACGATTCAAACTACGGTTCAGATGCCTGTAGGACAGCCTGGTTTAAGTACGGTTGTCACAAGTCAACCTCAATTCACCTATCAACCGTACCAGGGACAGTACCAATTCGGGCCTGCTGTTCAGCAGCCAGTCTATCAGTATCAACCGTATCCTGGGTACACTTATCAACAACCTCAACAACCCCAGTACGGTCCGGTTAATCCTGGTTTTCCGGGAGGATACAATATCCCTAACGCGATTCCTATTCCTAGTTATCCTGGATATCCTCCTCCTGGGGCTGGTCTCATGACCCAGAGTTTTAGGGATCTTAATCAGCAGTTACCGTTTATCGCAACTTTGGACTTACCTGATTTGTCGCGCCTAACGAACGATCCGATTAATTATCTTCCGTTTTGGCTGCCAATGCCGAATAAGTTGCTCAGTGACATTCCCAAGTTCGAAGGTAAATCTGGAGAGGACTCGTCGAACCATGTGATGACTTACCACCTCTGGTGTGCGTCTAACTCCATCACAGATGATTCGATCCGTCTTAGACTTTTCCAGTGCACTCCGATTGGTCTCGCGGCCAAGTGGTACATTGAGTTACCGCGAGGCAATTTTTATAATTTTAGTCAGCTAGCTACCTCGTTTTTAACACACTTTCAGTTGCCAGTCCGATATGACAATGGCACGGAATTGTTAACTTCGCTAAAACAATTGACATCCACGTACATTTCATATCATATTCATGAGTGGAGACGTCGACGACGTTTAGTGAAGGTATTTATTCCGGATCAAATCTTGGCTGAGTGGTTTGTAAAATATTTGCTGCCAAGGATCACTGAAGATGTCGCTAAAGCCGGAGTTGTTACTGAGGAGCAAGTGATTGCTCAAGCACAGTACCTTGACTTGGTCTATACTCAGTCAGGTACATTACACGAAAAGATCCCTGATCTTCCCAAGTCAAATCAAATCGCTGCAGCTCCTTTGGGATCTCATGCCGCTGATGGTATGATTGGTACGGTTAACACTAAAAGTAAGAAGAATTCTTCCAAGAATTCTTCTCCTATCATAACCTTGCCTGATTCCCCAACAGGAGATTCTTCTGCAGAAATTTCCGCCGATATTCATGTTGTAGAGTCATCTACGGTTAAATCAAAATCCGGTGGGAAGAAGAAAGGAAAGAAGAAGAATAAAACGGACAAAAATTCAAAGGAGAAACCTGAAAAGGCGGAATCCAATGATGAAAAGCGCAAACCTCGTTATCCTTGTCTCATTTGTGACGAAGAACATTTTACAAGAGACTGCCCTCATCGAGCAGAGGTTGCGAAGATCGTCAAAGGTTCCCAAACTCCTGTTGTCTTGAAGGATCCATTTCCAAGTCAAGACAGTAAGATGATAGGTTCTTCCTCAAGTGCCAATGAAGAACCCATATTGATGATGTCCCATGTAAGGATTGCGACTCGATCGCAAGATTATGGTAGTAAGAATCCTGTTGATGGTAAAGAAGCAGAATCTTCTCATTCTAATCCATCAACCTCAGCTCCCGGTTCTGATCCACTACAGATCGAGAAACCTAATCTAGACTTAGTAATCAAACCGCCCACCAAGGGTATACTTCGAAAGTCAGCTTTCAATCCACATGCGAGAGCGGCCCAGAATTATAACATTGTTGAGGATTTAGCTGTTTCTCCTTTAGCAATGTCGGCTTTAGAAGTGCTGCATTCATGCTCAGCACAGTGTAAATTACTTTTGTCGGCTATAGGAGCTGTTGATGTTCAGGACCCGAACCTAATAATCTTTGATCTAGAAAATAGTACACCGCGTTTACCTCATCAGATGGCTTTCCAGATCCCAGTGATAGTAAAAAACAGGCCTATTCATCGGACTGTAATTGATGAGGGAGCTTCAACGTGTATTATGTCGATTCAATGTTGGAGATCGCTTGGTTCTCCTTCACTAAATTCAATCCCCGACAATTCTTAAGGCCTTCGATGGCCGTGGGTTTCATCCTTTTGGCATTATACAAGATTTGCCTATAGGGGTTGAAGGAAAAACCGTTAATCTAGATGTGGAGGTGGTTGATGCCCCTCTAGATTACAACCTTCTCTTGGGTCGAAGTTGGTCTTACGCTATGATAGCGGTCGTTTCATCGGTCTTCCGAGTAATAAAGTTCCCACATAATGGAAAGATCGCAACAATAGACTAGCTGGCTTACTTTTCATCCGACCCAGCCTCTTCGGAGAGTATTCAGCATGTCGGTAAAACGACTATCCCATATAAGGATGTTGGAGTAGGATTAGTTAAAGATGCCGGTTTACTGGGAACTTTTCCTTTTCCTCCAATCAACACATCGTCTTCGTTTGCATCCATTCATATGATTACATCAGACACCATTTTTTATGACGATCCTTGGATCGTTCCTTCTAATTCTGAAATAGACTCATTTGGTAATTCCATGCCTTTGAGTCCATATGAAATTGCCTATGAAGCCGTGCAGTCTTTTGCCGACCCTTGTTCAACCGAAATTAACTTAATGAATGTGGTCCGTGAGGAATCACTTTTCACATCAACCTCGGATTTAACTACGTTTTCTGAACTTGTTCACTCTGATGAGCAAATTTGTGAAATCCTATGTGTAGATGATTTACCATGGGAAGATCTCCATCACAGGTCTTCGTTTTTACCTAAGGATGATCGTTTTGAAAATGATTTCTCATCAATTTTTACAACTGAATATGTCAAGGAACCTCAGAATCCAATGAAACATCCAGATTCAGAGTTAAATTTGGGAAACATCTCTCGAACTATTGCCATTGACATTTCGGTTAAGCCAGGAATTGTTGAGAACATTCATATAGGTGCCTCGTGTACAAATGACGAAATTCAATTATATAAGGCCCTATTTCAAGAATTCTGCGACGTGTTTGCCTGGTCCTATGAGGAAATGCCAGGAATTGATCCCGCGATTGTTGTTCATGAGATCAAGACTTACCCGGACGCTAAACCCGTCCAGCAACGTTTGCGTCAGATTCACCCACGAAAAGCTGCTGCAATTAAAGCAGAAGTTGAGAAACTGTTGAAAGCAGGTTTCATTTATCCGATCCCGTTAACGGATTGGGTATCGAATATTGTTCCGGTTAACAAAAAGCAGGGAACAATAAGAATATGCATCAACTATAGGGAAATTAATCGAGCCTATCCAAAGGACAACTATCCGACACCCTATATTGATCAAATCATTGATGATTGTGCCGGCAGCGAAATATTTTCCTTTATGGATGGTTTTTCCAGTTACAATCAAATCAATATTCTACTTGCCGATCAACCAAAAACGGCTTTCATTTGTCCATGGGGGACATTTGCTTATTGCAAATTACCCTTTGGGCTTAAGAATGCCGGAGCAACTTTTCAGAGGGCAATGTCTTATGCGTTTCATGACATCAAACACATTGTGCAACCGTATCTCGATGATTTGCCTGCTCATTCATTACATCGAGCTGATCACCTCGTCCATTTACGAGCAATTTTTATGAGGTGTAGGCATTATCGGATTCGTTTGAACCCACACAAATGTGTCTTTTGTATAGAAATGGGTCGATTGCTGGGGTTTGTAGTTTCAAAAGCTGGAATTCGCGTTGATCCCTCGAAGGTTGAAGCTATCATCAATTTGCCTCCTCCTTCGAGTCTTCGCCAACTCCAAAGTTTGCAAGGGAAAGCAAACTTTTACGACGATTCATTCCTAACTACGTCGAGGTTACAAAGGGTTTTACACGGTTGTTGAAATAGAACACTTCGTTCTATTGGGATGAGATAGCTCAGAAATCTTTTGATGCACTCAAACACGCGTTGACCCATGCACCGTTGTTGCATCCTCCCAACTACAACCAGGATTACTTTTTGTATCTCGCCGCCTCCCATTCCACCATTGGAATGGTCTTAGTTCAGGAAGATGAATTCGGAACAGAACATGTGATATATTACCTTAGTCACACGTTAAATCCAACTGAGCTAAAATACTCACATGTGGAGAAATTGGCATTGGCAGCCGTTCAAGCTGTCCAACGTTTTCGTCACTACATTTTACTATGTAAAACTACAGTCATTTCGGATTGCAACCCTACGATCTACATTTTGACCAAGCAATTGCTAGGGGGCAAGTACTCTAAATGGATCGTTATCCTGCAAGAGTTCGATTTGGAATTTGAGAAATCCAAGTCTAAGAAATCTTTAGTTTTCGCGGAATTAATGTGTGACTTCCCGCGTGCTGACACGAAAGCTGTGGCGGAGGAGCCCATTGTGGACGAATCCTTGTTTCTAATCAGCACTTTAGATCCGTGGTATGGGGATATCATCGTCTATCTCCAGACACAATCCTTTTGGCGAGAAATTTCAAGGTCGGAACATCGGAAAATTCGATTCCAGTCCCAACAATTCAAAATTATTGGAGATACCCTTTATCATCATGGGGCGGACTCTGTTTTTCGACGTTGCTTAACTCACAAAGAAGCTGAAAGGGTTCTAAATGACTGTCACTCTGGGGCATGTGGCGGTCATATGTCTGGGTATGCCACAGCCCAAAAGATATTGCGCGCTGGCTACTTCTGGCCATCCTTGTTTAAAGATTGTATTACTGCGGTCCGAAAATGCCACAACTGTCAAGTGTTTGATCGAAAGATGCGTGCTCCACCTGCTCCTCTCCACCCTATACTTGCCGTTGGTCCTTTTGCCAAATGGGGTATCGATTTTATTACATGTAACCCTCACTCGGCCGGGGGGCATGCGTATATCATCCTTGCGGTAGATTATTTTACTAAGTGGGCCGAGGCGATGCCTACATTTGAGGCAGACAGCAAGACAGCTGCAATTTTCGTGTTCAATCACATAATTGCTAGGTTTGGTGTCCCACAAGCGATAATCACTGACCATGGGTGCCATTTTCGAAACGTTATGATGACAGAACTTACAGGCCAGCTTGGCTTGCGTCACGATAGCTCAACTCCTTATTATCCACAAGCTAACGGTCTAGTTGAGTCCATCAACAAAGTTTTAGTTATCATGATCCAACGAATCATTGGCATTCATCGGTCGAATTGGCACAACATGCTATTTTTAGCGCTTTGGGCGTACCGAACCTCAGTGAAAACATCAACAGGGTTCACTCCTTTCCAACTAGTTTATGGTTTGGAAGCTGTGCTACCCATTGAATGCGAAATGCCGTCACTGCAAATGGCCATCGAGTTACTTCCAGCTACTTCCGAAGAGGAAAAGCGTTTATTATAATTATCTCAATTAGATGAGAATCGACGTGATGCTGCATTGGCGATCGAGACTCACGCAAAACGTATGAAAGCTCAGTATGATCGAAATGCGACCCCTCGAAATTTTTCGGAAGGAGACCTAGTGTTATTATATGATCAAGCTAATGATAAATTAGGTGTTGGAAAATTCGTTCCTATGTGGCATGGGCCCTATATTGTCAAGCGAAAGCTAGCAAAAGGGGCTTATGAATTGGTAGACTTTGACGGGGACTCTTTAGGTAAACCTAGAAATGGTCTTTACTTGAAGAGGTATTATGCTTAAAAGAATGGGTATGGAGATTTTTAGTTAGGTTAGTTTTTCTTTCTAGCTGGTGTGTTTTAGTTTAAAAAGTGTGCTTAGCTTAGAGAGTGTTTTTCGTCATTATTCTGGCTTATCTTGGTTTTACTCTTGATATTGCAGATGTCGATGCCTCTCCAAACATACATTGGATTTGCTGATGGTGCTTGTCGTAGTACACGGAACATTTCTTCCGCAGCTTGGGTTATCTATTTGCTCTCTGACGAGTTAGTTTCTATGCATGGGGTAAGCCTCGGTCAAACAACAAACAACATTGCCGAGTATAGTGCAGTGATTGAGTTATTATCTGAATCTATTTCATTTGGGATTCGGAGTTTGATAGTGAGGTTAGATTCTGAACTCGTTGTATTACAGCTTAATAGAGTGTATGCCATTAGAAATCCAGTGTTACTGATATTGTTTTTGAGAGTGCGTCTCTTGGAACGTGAGTTTGATTACATTGAATATCATCATATTCCAAGATCTTTAAATACATTAGCAGATGCAATTGCTTCTCGAATGTTAAGTAGACATTTGCAATAATCATACATGTAAATTTAAAAACGTTTCATCACACATGTTTAACAAGATAAGCCGGTAATAGTGATATATATATAGGAGTGTGTCAAAAAATACATCGTCCTCGATCATAGGTTGAAAAATACCTTATGATCGGCAAAAATGATAAGTAAAAAAAACAAAAATGTCACATGTGCCCACAATAAGCGATCATCCTATCACTGGTGATGATCTCTATAAGAAACCACGGCTCGGGGCACCTTGCAAAGGAACCTCCTAAAAGGTCCTAGGACCCCAATCACATAGCGCTGAAGTCGACGAGGAATGTCATCTATAGTGGTCTCAAGAATATCTCCTGTCAAACGCTCTAAATGACCCTCCAACTCGGCCAAAACCTCTGCTGATTCGTCCTGTGGGGCTGGCAAGGGTGCAACTGGTTGTTTCCTCTCGAAAGGCCGGAGAGCGGCTGGTGCTGTGGACCCACATCTGCATTTTAAATTTTTACTATCAGTTTTGAGACGATGGAAAAATAAAAAAATTAAAATAAGAAAAATGTTGAAAAGGATTTTACCTGAGTCATCCCACTGCTCTCTTGGTGGAAGAGCCATGTCTGGGTCACCACGAAAATCTATCCCAGCGTAAGGGAAGTCCTAAATGGAAAAGACCTGGTTTTCCAGCCATTGGAAATACTCAGGTTTGAATCGAGCAACCTCTGTCCTCTCGTCCGGGTGACGGGCCATGACTGCGACCCATCGCATCAGTTTGGGCTCTTGAGGAAGCCCAGCTCCAACAGTAAGATGCTGTGGGATCAGCATAGGAACCCTCTCCAGGCCAAAACTCACGACCAAAGCCCCATAACCAAAGGTCTTTAGTCGTCCTTCTTTGGCCCTGGTTAGTTGGCCTTTCAGATTGGCCAACACAGCATCGCACCAGTTGTAGATGGTGCCTCGAAAGCAATCAACTGCCATACACATCTGGGATCCGGTGGCAACATGTAATGCAGCAGCTCCGCAAAGTCTGGTGACAGTAAATGCAATCACCATGAGCTCAGGACAGGATATGGTCTTTATGTCTATCCCTTTGTCTTTAACCTAGTTGTTGCAGTACTCTAGCCGGAGGTTATCGATAGACTGGCCACCTGGCCTAGTCCCGTACAGAGTTAAGTCTTCGCCTCTCTTAGGCAATCCAGTCAAGAAATAAATATCCGCCAGCTCGATTTCGAGCTGGTGGCCGCCAATGAAGAAACACTGGTCCTGTATGCTCCATCTATCAACCAGCCACTGTAAGAAATCCACCTGAGCCCTCATGCCAGGAATGGTCCAGAATTTGTACAGTTCGCACGCCCTCAAAGCATCAAGTGAAGGCTGATGATTCCATGCGGTAGTATCCACGTCCTCATGCTCTCGTTCACGCCAATCTAGCATGATGTACTCTCTGCATCAAATAAAAGGATAAATTAAATTGCTAGAAATGTTTTTGTTTGGTCCAATTTCGAGAATTTTTGGGTTCAAAACCCTTGCGGCGGGGTACGCACCCTCCGCGTTAGACACAGTGCATGGGTACGCACTTTGTCTACACGGAAGGTGCGGACCCCGAGCTTTTTCCCAATGGAGAAAAAGTCGGGGTCCGCGGGTCCCCCGCGCGCGGGTTTTGCGCCTAAAAACCCTCCCAAAAAATGAAATGAAAGACTAAATCAAAAAACTAAACGGTTGAAAATGAAGAGTAGGATGATGTGGATTACCTGGAGAAGACGGTGCTCGATTCCGACGGCTGGATTTTCCACAACCTTCACGGGAGTTTTCTAAGCAAAAGCACTATTTTCTCACCCAAACTCAAACGGTAAAAATGAATTGTCAAAACCCCTTTTTATAAGTTTTTTGAGTAAATGAATCACAAATTTGTTTATGTTTCACTTTGAAAAGATATTTTACGACATTTTTATCCATTTCGAACAGGTATGAGTAATATTTGTGTTTTTGTGCAGAATAAAGGATTATTCAGGCGAAATCTATCATTTTCAACGAAAAAACAAGTAGAGTCATCTTTAAGCCCTTTTCTGACTCCTAAAACATGAAAAGATTGCCAAGTGTTTCTTTTACACTCGTTAAAACGGAATTAAAAGACGGTCCACTTACAGCTCTTTTCCAACCGCAAAAACATGAAAAGATTGCCGGATTTTTGTCGTTTCAAATTCGATATTGGTTATAAAACGACGTGTCGTTGGTCGCTTTTTTACTTTTTCGGATCAGTGGCACTAATTACGAAAAGTAATCCTTGGTCGTAAAAGATAAAGCGGTTCTCTCAAGTATTATTTTATACTTTTTCGGGCTTGGGAGACACAAATTTATGAAAAAGGTCAACCCTGGAGTCTTCTTAAGTTTTTCAGACTCTCTAAAATTGAAAAATGCCGAGTTTTTCCTATACTGGACTCATTAAAATTTCACTGTAAAGGACCTGTTCAATTACAAACAGGAACGAACCACTCCTTCTTAGGGTTCGAATTTAAACTAAGTTGGACTCATCTGAAGGATGAGCTTATAATCAAGCAAATGTTATCCTCCTCAAGCTTGTCAAAAATAAAGAGGTACTTGCCAGAAATGGTGGGGGAAAAGAGAGAAAAATGAGTCTGTTTGTCATACTTTGTAACCACTCTTGAACACGACACTTTCATTCACCTGGGTTGGGAAATCCTTTGCCTAACAGTTGATCAAACCACATTGAAAGTCTTCAGCCGGTTTCTGGGTATTAACTTTGGGTCAATCGTCACCAAACCATCTATCGTGTTGTTATGTGTTCAAGAGGTCACTACCAATAAGCCATTCATCTGCAAAATATCTGTCATCCATTTTGACCATCCCTGAGTCAGTCTTTGCAAACTAAATTTCTTCAACTTGATCTATGATTTCGTATTGTGGGCTTGCCTACGACGGATCGCTTTCTATCGACATCAGCACATTATCTAGAAAGAGGATCTAGGAATCGTCAGTACCTTGAGATCTACATGCCTCAATGGTAGGTTTCTCGCCTTTGACGACAATTTACATCATTGACTTTCGATCAAAGGATTCCGTGACATGTTCGACATCAACACATTTATTCACATCTCATGGATTGTACTGGGTACTTTGAGAACCATTGACATCACTGGTGGTTTCTCTCACACTTGTTAACGGTTTACATCATTGACTGGTAATCAAGTGGTTTCTACCATGTTCGACATCAACACATTTATTCGCATGGATAGAATCGTACTATTTCGGGAAGTAGAAATGAAGACCCTGGATCTAGTTTCCACCATCCAGGCTGCGAGGAATTTTGTATTCATTATATTGTGGACTATTCATAAATAGGTGGCTGCGTCCATACTGTGTTCACATGAGTCTATACTTGTGATGTTTTACAAGATCATTCCTATATCAGAGCAGTAGATAGTTTTCTAGTTAGTTTTGATCTGAGTATGGGAATGCCTACCTCAGCGATGATATGATCTCATATATATATATTGCACTTGAATGTTTTTACAGGTTCCGACCGGGCTATCCACAAGATGATCCTCGAAATGATAAAGTACTTCACTCTTCCTATATGATAAATGAAATCCTCATCTATTACAGACTTCGCACTTTAGGGGGCAATTTGTTACACAAAAATATTGTCACCATGATTATATGCAGTCAGTATGGGTCCATCATCACTTGTACTGTCCTCCTAAGCAAGTCTAAGACCTCAGCTCTTCAAATCAAGCTTTGGAAATGGGAGAAAGACATTAAAAATCAATGTAACTCTGGTTCCGCACTTTCTCCTATGGTCACCTGCGGTCCCGCACCTTCTGTGTACAAAAGCTGCGTACCTACCTGCTCTGTCCCTAACGGTGTAGGTGTGGACCCCTGTGAAAGTCAAAAGGCGCAATTTTTATCTTAAAAAACTCACTTTGGGTTAATTCTAGAGTTTTCTAGAAGGAATTTTGACGTGGATTGTTCGCTCTGAGGTGGTTCATGCATCCCAAAAGAGAAGGAGCTAATCCCTTGACTAAAGGAGCTATCCCTTTGAAGGAGGGCTTTATCCCTTTGAAGGAGGACCTAGTAACTTCCCTCCATTGCACTATAAATACAGGCATTGGGGTGAGGACTAGAGAGGTTAGAAGCTGAACATTTTGAGGGTAAATGCTGGTGAAATTAAGACTCTTTGGTTGAGCTTGAGAGGAGAGATCACATACCTCTTGGTTCCATTGGAGAGTGAGTGAAACTTGTCAAAGTAGAGGAGACATCTTGTTGGACCCTGGGAGGAGCTTGTACAGCGTCAAGGCAAAGGTTGTAAAGTTCTTCTTCTTTTGAATTAATACAATCAAACTCATTTTTCTCAACAAGTATCTTATGTTATTTGTTTCATGGACTCCTTGACTTTCATGTTAAATATGTTTTATGCAATTGGTTTTTCAGGTGCTATTTAATTTGTTTGCCTTGTTTGTGTTTGCAGATTCGTGAAAAGGAGCTCATTTGGATCAAAGGAGCGAGGGCATCCACAAGCTTGCATTGGACCAAAGATAGGCCCTAAAAACACTTGTTTGCTATTGTTTATTGAAGCATATTTAGAGAAAGATAGTGTCTGGTTGGTTTGCTTGTCATTAGGTCTTCTTTAGATTCTAGGAAGGTCTATCTTTTCTGCAAGATCGACTCTTTCCGTGTGACAAGAGGACTCCATTTTCTCAAGATAAAAACATACCATCTCACAACCCCATTCACGCAACAATGTGAATATATTTAACCTAAAAAAAGATATGCACCCTACCCCTTCCAAATTTGACATATGACTTTTAAGAAATTAACAATAAGTTTTAATTATTAAATCCACTTACTATATACTCTATATTGTTTTCTCACATCTAACATATGAGAACACATAAATATTTTTAATAAAACCAATTTAAGACCACTTGTTTCCTTCAAACATCTCAAATTATACCTCAATAAACTTTAACAACAATATCATTACATAGAAATCACCATCTTAAAATCATACTATTATTATTATTATAAATACTACCTAATATGAAATAAAATTTTTCACACACAATCAAAAACATATAAGATGTTGTTAGTTTCTCCAATACAACAAATTTGAAGTTAAGTGAAAATAAAATATGAAATCTATTGTTTTTGCGATGGAAAATTTTGCGAAAATTTTATATTTTTAAAAAATTTAATATTTAATTTTTGTTTACAAAATCCCTCCAAACCAAAGCTTCGTATTTGCTAACTTTTCACAAGGCGGGAGCAAAAAAAATCATATTTGTTCACTTTTCACAAAGGGGAGCAAAAACCAGAACTTATTATTGGTTTACTTTTCACAAGGTGGGAGAGAAAACTAGAACTTCATATTTGTTCACTTTTCACAAGGTAGGAGCTAAAATCAAATTTCAGAGAGTCTCTAAACCATAACTTCATATTTTCTCACTTTTCACAAGGCGACAGTGAAAACTAGAACTTCGTATTGGTTCACTATTCACAAGGCACGAGTGAAAACTAGATATTTCTATTTTTTCACTTTTCACAAGGCTGGAGCTAAAACGAAATTCAAGAGAGTCAATAAATAGGGTGTTAGTAGTAGCAAAACCCAATATCAAGTGCCACCATTGGATTTCCTTTCCATTGACATTGCCAAGGTATATTTAATTTTTAGCTTCAATGCATTTCCACCCACATTTAGTCTTCTACACAGAGAGGAGTACACACACCTCATGTCTCTGGTTTAAAATCCACTATTTGTTTGCATTCACACTTGTATGTTTAGGTTTTAATCTTTGTGCTCATTTCACAATTAAAGAAAGGGAAACCCAATCTTGCTTCTTGTTGGTCCATGTAATTGCTTCGATACCTTCGTTGAAAACATTGCTTGACGTGGATTTCCTATCCTCCATTGATTATACCTAGTATAAATCTCAATAATCACATAATTTAGGTTCTTTATTCTTCCATATAGAATGTGAAAATCTAATTTTCCTTCTATCCTCACACTCTTTTTGTTGTTTTCCAGTGTTCTAAACTTCTACTTTTGAAGTGGATATGTATTTGATTCCATAACTCAAGTTATGTCTAATGTATAGCAATATAGATGAGGCTTCCCACTAATTACCGGAAGATTGATTCATTAACTGCTTTAGAATCATTCTTGGCTGAATGATTCAAGCCTTTCTCAAAAAGTGTAGATATATTTTGAAATATATCATGTTGAAACCCATCTCAGAAACGTGTGCCCTACATTCTGTGAACAAAAATATGTTTATCTATTTTCCAAAATTCTACAACTAAGTAGTAATGTAGGAGGCCTAAGTTAGTGATGTGAAAAGTTTCATGTAAATTGGATTTTACCTATGAAATAATCCTTGCCTTGCTTCTTTTAATGATGATGTCATATGCATATATCATTGGAATAATTACATAATATTGAATGATTTTGATGTAAAGATTGGGATTTGGAGGGCTTTGATGGAATTATGGTTCACCCAAATATTTGTCAATTTTGATGTACTATGTTGTAGTTGCATGTTTTAGGGCATAGAGAGATTACTTCAGTTGATAGACAAGATTATTTCCATAAAATTTGAAAATCTAGTGGTCGGTTATATCAACATGTATACTTCTTCCAAATCTCCATTGAGGATGACACTCTTCACATCTATTTGGTATAGATTCCAGCTAAATTATGTTTCCATGGCTAAAACCAAATGGATTGTGCTCATCTTTAATGTTGAAGATTATTTTCATAATCAATTACTCCCTTTTGTGCAAATACCTTTGGAAGCTATCTTTCCTCATATTTTTCGAGTGTCCATTCTGCTTTGCACTTGACTTTATAGCTATACACCCATTTGTAGCTAATATAGCATAATAATCCAAGAGAAAAAAGATCAATAAACAGAGCCTTGCATGTACTTTATTGAACCTTCACTTCTGCCTCCAATGTTATATTCAAGTAGGTTTAGAGGGGTTTTCACTATGAATTCAACTGTGAATAAATAATGGAGGGAGTGAATCCTTATATTGGTTTGAGCTCCATCTCCTTATCATTTATTGGAATCTAGGTCCACAAATCTCTCCAAATGATAACAATAAAATATTTCTAGATTCACAGGTTTCTCAAAGAAAAACAATATAATAATACACCATAGGGCTCTCTAAGACAAAAATAACCAATGTAGAGTAACAATGGTGAAGGGGATGCCACATGTCTCTGTTTCAAGAAAAGCACCTCCTTCGATGAATCATCTTTAACCAAACAAGTAAACATCTCATGCTGCTTCTTCTCTTCTCTTTTGGCATGCCCTTCGATGATGGCCTCATAACACGTAAAGTTGTTCCCTATGTGCAATTTGTTCTCCATTATGTGCATTCTGTAATCATAATCTTCCCAAATAATCAAAATGTTCAAGCAACAAAGGTTGGGCATTTCTCAAAACGTTGATCAAAATGTGGTGAGGGTTTTAAGGTGAAGGATTTGTAGCCACCATAGCTCCCAACAAGATTTGTTAAAATTTCTATTATGACCCTAATTTTAAAATTATGCAAAATTTTTGCATTTATTGGCACTCATTTGGCTATAATTTGGGAACTTGTCAAAAGGTATATCCTCAAGGGCTAGGATGCCCCTTCAATAAAGTTATCACACTCCTCCATAAATAAATCTCATAGATAAGTGGGAAAGCAATGGTCAAATAATTGTTATGAAAACTCCTCAAAGGGTGACCTCAAAATGTGTGCCAATAATATGTGGGGCATTCCTCAAATCATGCCAACCAATCCCATATGTAGTGGATCTACGTAGATAGAACTGTAAAGTGGGCAATGATTGTAGTCTATACCATGGAATACCATAATATGTTTATAATCCTTAAGTATGGACAAGGGTGTTTACCTCATGACCATAAAACCATGCTAGAGCATATTCAATCATCCCAAGAATAATTTCAATTCAAGTGATAACAGGAGGAGAATGCTAGAGTGTTGTACACCATCATGAAACTATTGAAATGATTATGCGAAAACAATGTTGGTTTAGGCCAAAAATGATATGGAATTTCATCAAGTGAGTCATACATCAAAATGTATCATTAACCATCTAATGATCATAGGGGCTTCATAACTAAGTCAACTAGTATGAAAAGAAAACAATCATCATCAAGGATACCCAAACATCAACATCATCAAGCCATTTATGCTTACTGCATAAATAACCTCATTAAATGAAATCATGACTCTAGGGCCATCTAAAGGTCAACCTGTAAAACTCCCTTTGTGATGGAAATGACAAGAGTAGTGAAAACATTCACAAGTGTAGGCCTCATATAACATGAGAGGTAACAAGCCAGAGAGCCAAATTCTCCAAGTGTAGTTTGCTTGGGTGGGGTCTTCAATTGGATTAATTCTCATGACATATGATGGGTAACAAGGCTCACTAATCATGCATTTATTTATTAGTTGGGGATGTCCACCATCTTGGGAGGATATGTTGTCATTCCCCTACCAAATATGTGAGATGTTCACCCACACATGGGGACACCTACCTTGACAATTACTCATACATGCATCAAAAGTGACATGTGACAATTTTTGTAAGAGTATAAGACTAAAGTCTTCATACATAAATGTTCTAGATGAACTACTTTTATGATTTTATGTGTTCTATTTATTTCACTGATAAATGATATAGTCCATTCTCATGTATGCATGAGAATTTTTTTTATCCTTGTCTCTTTTATCTTGGATGGGAGCTAGTTGCATTAAGGATGTGTCCCACCTGTAAGGGATGCATCCACTGATGGAGCAATTAGTGGATCTATGCTTGTTGTCAACCCACCCTGAATGGATCCATCCACCATCAAATGCAAAATGAAAGTGGATTGGCGTAGACTTTATTGTTTCCCTATCCATGAGGTACAAGGCAACTATTGGGGACATCTCTTTTCCTTTTGGGATGTTACCCACATCCTAAAAAATTGGTGATGTAAATGTCCCTGAGGATGGGAAAATGTCCCTCAACTGTCTTAGGAATGTCTGGTTTCCACCTGTCAAAACTAGTTCCTCTTAAGTGCGCTTGATGAAAAGTGAAAAGAAATCTAGAATTCCCTTGGGTGTGCTAGCATGGGATACAATGGAAGGTAAGCAAGCAGTGGTGTTACTATTAGAGCTATCAATAAATAAAAAATATTGGCAATAAAATATAGAGTTCAAGACTGTATTCTTATACTAGTCACCATGCTTAATAATGAGACCCATTCTCTAGAGTCTCCTTCCTTAATAGTAAAGACCCCATGATGTAGAGGATTGTTGAGAATCTCACAATACTTTATTAGATGATAATAAAAATATTGTCTGAATTGCAAAAGCTAATAATTTCAAGTCACTTTCCTAATATTTGTCTGAAGGCAATATATGTTCTTTCTGAAGGAATTCTTAGAAACCTTCAACAAAGTCTCAAGTTATTGCAAAATTTTATTACCTCCTAGGTATATAGGATTTGTTACTTAAGCATACTTACTACTTTGGTCAGCTATTTGACATTTATTAAGCAAGTTTTCTTGCCACGTTATCATTTATATTGAAATGCTGGAAGTTGTTGTATTTTAGTTTATCCCAATGGAGTTGCCTAAATTCCTTAAACTAATCCAACAAATATTTTAGTACTCTACATGCTATTGGAAAGTGAAGTCATTTTCTTAGCAGTTGATTCCATTTTCCTTCTCATTTGTGTGAATATAATTTGTTCGGTGTCTTATGATTAAACATTAACCTATAAATCTAACAAATTAGTATATGCCCATTACTTCTATATTTATGATAGTAGTAGACAGTATTGGTTGTGTATTGTTTAGTTGTCTTTTATCATTCTTATCATTTGATTGTATGTCTTTTGTAGGTTGTTGGACATGTTTTTCTTGTAAAAATATGTTTTTGGACATTTTTTCTGCTGGTGCATTTTCTGGAGGTTTCTCTGACATTGGAACCATATTAGAGGCACCAGAAGTTGTAGCATTTTGGGTAGTAGTTCTGGTAGATTGTGAGGGAATTGAACTAGACAAACATTCTTGTTGGCTATTGGGACGAGGCCATCACCAAAACCTCTTCAAATGAATCACGACTCTAGGGCCATCTAAAGGTCAACCTGTAAACCTCCCTTTCGTGATGGAAATGACAAGAGTAGTGAAAATATTCACAAGTGTAGGCCTCATATAACATGACATGTAATAAACCAAAGAGCCACAATTCTCCAAGTGCAGCCTACTTGGGTGGGGTCTTCAACTGGATTAGTTCTCATGCCATATGATGGGTAACAAGGCCCACCAATCATGCATTTATTTATTGGTTGGGGATTCCCACCAACTTGGGAGGATATGTTGTAATTCCCCTAACAAATATGTGAGAGGTGCACCCACACTTGGGGACACCTACCTTGACAATTGCTCATACCTACATCAGAAATGACATGTGACAATTTATGTAAGAGTCTAAGACTCAAGTCTTCATAAATAACTGTGTTAGATGAAATACTTTTAGTCTATTTTTGTCACTGATAAATGATATAGTCCATACTCATGTATGCATGAGATTTTTTTTTATCCTTGTCTCTTTTATCTTGAATGGGACCTAGTTGCAATAAGGATGTGTCCCACCCCTAAGGGATGCATCCAATGATGGATAAATCAGTGGAATTGTGCTCATTTTCAACCCACCCTGAATGGATTCAGTCACCATTAGATGCAAAATAAAAGTGGGTTGGCTTAGAATTTAGTGATTCCCTATCCATGAGGTACAAGGAAAATATTGGGGAAATCTCATTTTATTTTGGGATGTTACCCGCATCCTAGAAAATTGGTGATGTAATGTCCTTGAGGATGGACAAATGTCCCTCAACTGTCTTAGGAATGTTTGGTTTTCACCTGTCAAAACTAGTTCCTCTGAAATGTGGTTGATGAAAAGTGATAACAAATCTAGAATTCCCTTCAGTGCGTTAGCATGGGATATAGAGGAAGGCAAGAAAGAAGTGGTGTTACTATTAGAGCTATCAGTAAATAAAAAATATTTGCAACAAAATATAGAGTTCAATACTGTATTCTTCTACTAGTCACCATGCTTATTAATGAAGACCCATTCGCTAGATTCACCTTGCTTAATAGTAAAGACCCCATGCTATAGAGGATTGTTGGGAATCTCAGAATACTTTATTAGATGATCATCAAAATATTGTCCAAAATGCAGAAGCTAATCATTTCAAGTCACTTTCCCAATATTTATCTCGAGGAAATATATGTTATTTCTGAAGCAATTCTTAAAACCCTTCAACAAAGTTTTAGGTTATTGCAATATTGTGTGATCTCCTAGGTATATAGGAGTTGTTACTTAAGCACACTTACTACTTTAGTGAGCTATTTGACATTTGTTAAGCAAGTTTTCTTGCCACATGATCATTTATATTGAAATTTTGGAAGTTGTTGTATTTTAGTTTATCCCAATGGAGTTGCCTAAATTCCTTAAGCTTATCCAACAAATATTTTAGCACTCTACATGCTATTGGAAAGTGAACTCATTTTCTTAGCAGTTGATTTCTTTTCCCTTCTTATGTGTGTGAATACAATTTTTTTGGTTTCTTATGATAAATCATTAACCTATAATTCTAACAAATTTGTATATGCCCATTACTTCTATAGTTATGACAGTAGTAGATGGTATTGGTTGTGTATTGTTTAGTTGTATTTTATCATTCGTCTCATTTATTGTGCATATTTTGTAGGTTGTTGGTCATATTTTTCTTGTAATAATAAGTTTTTGGAAATTTTGTCTGCTGGTGCACTTTTTGGATATTTCTCTGACACAGGAACCATATTAGAGGCACAAAAAGTTGCAGCATTTTGTGTAGCAGTTCTGGTAGATTGTGAGGGAATTGAACAAAACAGACATGCTTGTTGGCTATTGGGATGAGGCCATCACCAAAACCTCATCAAATGAAATCAAAACTCTAGGGCCATCTAAAGGTCAACCTATAAACCTCCCCTTGTGATGGAAATGACAAGAGTAGTGGAAATATTCACAAGTCCAGGCCTCACATAACATGAGAGGTAACAAGCGAGAGAGCCAAAATTCTCCAAGTGCAGCCTACTTGGTTGGGGTCTTCAACTAGATTAATTCTCTGCCATATGATGGGTAACAGAGCCCACCAATCATGCATTTATTTATTTTTTGGGGATGCCCACTAGCCTGGGAGGTTATGTTGTCATTCCCCTACCAAATATGTGAGATGTGCACCCACACATGGGGACACCTACCCTGACAATTACTCATACATACATCAAAAATGACATGTGAAATTTTCTGTAAGAGTCTAAGACTTAAGTCTTCATACATAATTGTGTTAGATGAAATAATTTTATGATTTTATGTGTTCTATTTCTGTCACTGATAAATGATATAGTCCATTCTCATGTATGCATGATAAATCAGTAATGTCATCTTGCAAGAATAGTTAATCCCATGTTCCTAGGATAACAATTAGTCTATGGGATAAATTGCCAGAGATGTGGTAGTTATTCCAACAATTTGTTGATATAGTGTCTTAATGGATCAAATTTAATGAAAAAAACCTATAAACATTGTGTAGTAGTTATAGTTATCCTGATGGAATATTCCTTGTTTTTATTCTCAAACCTTACAGGTAGAGGCTTACCATTTGAAGAGCATCCACGGATGATAGAAATGGTTAGTTAGGTTTATTTGTTTATGAAAATATAGAGCTTGATATTGTATCACTTTGAAGAGTTGTCATCTTCTGTCATAGTGTGGGTTAGCCTCCACGGCTTACTGTTATTGCCTTGGCATGAATGTATATTTTCTTGGGTGCAAAAATCTAGGTTCTTATTTGATGCCAGCAAATCTCACAATAGAACGAACCAATCTATTACACACAATATTGGGTATGGATTTTAAGCCAAAATTAACCTTTAAATACTTTAACTCCACTTGAAACTAAAGGACTATTTGTGGGAGAAACATATTTGAATATGAAAACGTCCCTTTGAATTGTAATATCTTCTCTGAAACAGGGCATTTGGAAAATTATTGTGCAAAGAGATATGCACCCTTGGCACTCATTAGGGGTGTTGTACAGGAAGTGTAAGGCACATAATTATGGGTAGTGTACAAAATCGATTATAACAGTCCTTCGTTTTGGCTAAGTTGCCGTAGTTGAAGTGTATTTACCCTTTTAAAATAACCCATGACTTGCACCTAGTTTTGATTCTCATCCACAACACATTGTTGGACATATCACATTTGTCTATTTTTATACACAATCTATTATCATTATGCTTGAAAAAAACCTCATACTCTTGGTGAAGCCACGACTTAATGCTAGATCTTACCATGTGTACTGATATCCTTACTGTCCCTTTCCTTTTTCGAAGGAGTATTTTTTATTTATTCAGTTGTTTGACTTTCAATGGAATTAAGTGGTCTTTCTAAGGTTTCCTATTTTTTCATTCTTCTTTCCTTTGTTTTTGCCTCCTATCTGTGTTTTTTACTTCCCATTTTATCTCCTGGCCTTCACTTCTCTGGATATTTTCTTTAATTCCGTTCGAATTACTTCAAACTATTTTATTATGTCACTAGTGCTTAGAGTCTGTTTGTACAAAATAGTACATGTCTCAAGTGAATGACACTTGGCAATACTCTTGCCCATGCTAATATCAATATAAACTTTTCCACATGTAATGAAGGCATCATATTTATAAATATTATGACAGGGAAAAAGCTAGCAGTAGACTCCAGGGTTCCTGGTAGCTACCAATAGACTATTAGTTGATATAATCATGAATACCTTGTTCATATATGATGACCAACCATCTCAAGTAGTTTTGGAGGATGCCATATCAAAAGCACTAAGAGAACCTTCATTTGTAAAATCATTTGTTGCTCCTCTTGTTCAATCTACTAAGAAACATGTGAAGGTTGGGTTGCTTTTTAGATTCCTTAGCACTGTTATTCATGGAAGTCAATAAGAAGCCAACAAGCACCACATTAGCTTCAACAATATTCGGCTTTCATCGTGAAGATTGTAAGCTGACATTTTGTGCCCCAAACCAATACCATTATCCTCAAGACACAAGTAAACCAACACTCCTTTCCCAGCTAGCTCAATCTATTACATAGTTAGTTCCAATTGGTTTTCATAGTCACACCTAGCCAGCCCAAAGATATCTCCCATGAGGCATTCAGAATGAACCCTCACCAATACATCTAATCCATCACCCATGTTACTCTTAACCATGGCAATATGTTCCATGCCTTCCAACTTTGAACGGTAGAAATATGCTTGAAATGGTCACGATATTGTAGGCAACCTAAGAATAACACTTAGTTCAACCAAATTTTCACGTTTCTTCCTATACATAACAAGATCTGTAATATATATAAGTGGTAAATTATGCTCCTTTGCAAATTTTTGCAACCTTGGTAAGCGAGCCATTGAACCATCATCATCAACTATCTCATAAAGCACTGCAGTAGGATTTAATCTTGCTAATGTTGGCAGATCTGTAGATGCTTCTGTATGACTAGATATTTGTAGGACTCCCCCTTCTCTGTATTTAAGAGGGAAGGTATGACAAGGTATCCTAAAATCACTAGGTTTAGAATATGGAGATGTGAGGGCCAAAATTATCTTCGCCCTGTCTATTGTTGATACCTCAGTAGTTGTACCCTCTTTTGCATCCACATATATTCTAAATGTAGTAAGAAGCTTCTATTCATTTTCTTTGTCTGGTACCATAAGTGGCAATTCAAGCCTTCTTAGGATTTCTTCCTTTATGGAAGATGATTTCTACAGTTGATTCAAGCTAGTTATAGTTTCTACTTTAGTGTAAAGTTCTATCTTCTTCACTACTGTATTATCCCTTTTGTTTGATTCTTTTGTAATAGTAATATCTTTTTATGACACTAACATACACATGAGCTGCGATGGAGTTGCAAGATGTGTTGGGTTGGAGATTACTCAACACTTAATTGTTGTTATGCTTGGATTCATTGTAGAACATAGGTGACTTTGTCCCATCTTCTCATCATCTTTCCTTAAACAATCGTCCAACTTGCAATTATTACCAGTTGCCTCCCAAGGAGCCATATTAGGCATATCAGGTAAAGTTGTAAGGACACTATTAATTTTTCTTGCCAATAGATATTTTGGGTCTCTAACAGAAGAAACAACTGCTAGTGTCTATTCAAGGTTACTAGATGGACTCTCTGTATGTAACATAAGAATAACAGGTTCATACATAGGCAGAATATACACATGCTTCCCATTCCTAACATAGTAGCGTTCATGAGCCTACACTACATCCCCTAATCTTATTTTAAGATGTTATATAACAACTTTGTTCCTTCTGACCTTATGCTCTTCACAAGTATCATCAACCACAACAATGAAAATTGTATGCTTTCTCTTTTTACTCTTAACAAGGGTGCTATTTCCCCTGAAAAACTGCAATGCTTTCATAGGCTCCTCTTACTGCAGTCCCCCACTAGATTCTAACCAAAAAGTACTTCAAGAAAGCCTTCAAGATTATAAACACATGTCAAACTCAGGAAAGGATTATCTTTTAAAATAATTGGCCTATCGAATCAAATAAGTGTGGGTCTTCAAAGTGATTATAGTTGCATATGTGTTTTAGGTAGATCACCTAATGGGGGAGACTTGTCTTGAAAGTACTCATAAAACTCTGCCTTTATGATAATGAAATTCTCGAAGGGATATACACCATGGAAAATTTCAGAGGCCATGAGTACTGATTCAACAGTGGGCTTTTGGGGTTCCTTCTGCAAACTAAGATTTCTATTATTCTCCTCTTGAAATTGATTGATTCCATACTGTCCACATACAGACCACAATTTCTCAGGGCCTTTTCTATGCATGCGGAGAGGAGCTTCAATTTGAATGGGAATAGAAGACAATGTCTAGGGTGCATATGTATTAAGGCTTCCTCTACTCTATTGCATCTCATTCCAAAGAACACCTCCTAGGTCGTGAAGATGATTAGAAACACTTCCATATAAAGCTAAAAATTCAACTGATATGTCCCCTTCACTAGCAATAGGGTCATCTACCCTTTCAGTTGGGAATAATAGTAATGCTAGATATAGCTCCCTTTTCTTTTGATTTGAATATTTCAAGAGTGGACTGCAATTATTTAGGGTACAGTCTCTTTGGAAAACTGAAGGAGATCCATTGGTTGGTTCATACTTCAAATGATCACCCTCATCCACTGTAAATTTTCTTTCAACATACATTGAATTTCTGCAGTGTTTAAAACAACGGTGTAATTTATAAACAACCAAGTCAGATTTACAAATCCCACACCAACCTTTGCTAAAAAACACCAAGGAATCCTTCACAGACTAGTGTTGTTTCGTTCATTGTAGACCAGTAAAGGTTTCAATGGACAATGTTGTTGCTGCTAATTTCTTCCTCTCAAGTTTTGAGACACGCTTGAGCAAAGCCTTATTTAGACCTTCCTCATTATTTCCACTATGGAGGTTTTTATTTATCTGTAGATTCTGCTTTAGCTTAATGACATCAGAGGCATTCTTTACCACATGAATATCTTTCTCAAGCTCCGAGCCAATAAAATTTACATTATTCACATCAGTTTGCATACTGTGTTTCTTGGGAAATCATAATTTTGGTTGATGCAACTTTGTACATTTTTCTTTAGCGGGAGTTAATTGTTCTCTTTCTGGAACATGGGTCTTTTCAACCAAGATTCCACCCAAAACTTCTACATTTTGTTGTTTTGTTTCTGCTACTTTGGTATTGGATGCATAAGTTCAACTTTGGTATTGGATGCATATCCTAGGAAAATTATGAAATGGATAAAAATGTTCCTTGACAGAATAATCCTACCCCCTGCTCTCCATAGATGCTTCCTTGAGAATCTCCATCAAAGAACCCAATCAGGAAGGTCATGTGATATTCCAGGAAATTTGATCCTTCTCAAAAAATTTCGAGTTTGAAGAGAGAAATATTACTTGTAGAGAGAAACAATCTTAGGAGATTGAAGAAGAATGAAAATACTCACATTTTGGAAGATTATCGTGTTCTTAAGCAACCAGATACCCTAGGAAACAGAAATAGTCAGAGTGCAAAATGTTTTATACTTCTCCCCCCAGTGAAAAAGAAGGAACTCAAAGGAGATATGATCCAGATTCTCCCTAATGCCCAAAACCAGAAGAACTGCATGCCAAATTTTCTTATCAGTAGGACAACAAATAAAAAGATGATCAATAGATTCATCGAACTATTTTTAGAGGAAACAATAGTTTGGTCTACTGAGGCATCTTTTTTGCAGATTCTCTTAGGTTAGAACTTTGTCTTGAAGAACAAGAAAGGTGAATCATTTTAGGTTGTTGGGAATATTCCATTTCCAAATAAATTTGTTCCACCAACTAGAATCTTGGACCACTGCAGAATGGGCTATTGCATCATATTAAGCAAGACCAACCGTTTCCTTACCTGAGGAGGAATACAGCTCCAGACTTGGAAGTCCTTGGAGTTACTTAAATATACCCCATTGATAATTTATCTCCTTAATGAAAGAGTTCCACTCCTCTGCCAAAGAACCATCCAGTCCCAATTTAGCATAACTCAACCAATAGTTCTTAGAAGATAGAGCGAAGACCATTCTTTAGCATTATGGAGGGAGAAGAGGCATTTTTCATTTAAGTATTGGATCATATCAAAAGATAATATGAAGACATAAGAACCACCTATAAAAGGGTCCTTTCCTAAGATCACTTTCTTACCATCCCCAACTTTCCAAGAAAGCTAATTAAAAAGGAATGGGAGAAAGTCAATAAGGGTCTTCCAAACAATGGATCTCCTCTTAACAATTTTGCTTGCTTCTCCTCTAAAAAATTCCAACACCAACATTCTTTTTAGATGCATTTCCTTTAAAAATTGGCCCCAAAGTCCCACACCAAATAGGCCTCTCCACATAATTTTTAGGGCCAAAGCTTTACCAAACCAATGTATATTTTTAAATCCCCGCCCACCAAGACTTTTGATTTAGATAGGGAGCCCCAACAGGCTAGGTGAATATGTTTCTTACTATTTTACCATTCCTCCATAGGAAGCTGAACATTTTTTGCCTGAGATTATTTATAATAGAAATAGGGATTTTAGCTACAGACAACCAATAGACAAATGTTTTGTAGCACATATTTTACTAATAATTGAATGGAGTAAAAACAATGGAGAAATAAGTTCTTACTGGTTTCCTCTCTAAATCTACAAAGGAGACATATTCCATGCCTTATTTCCACTTTAAGAAATTGGCTGCAAGTAAGGATTTTACCCATAAGAGTATGCCACATCAATATTTTAGTTTTAGCTGGTACAATTATCTTCTAAATATTGGACCAACACCACTTAGCATTTACTTCTAAATTTAAAGCTTATTTATATCCTAACTCTATTGTGAAAACCCCTCCAACTTCATTCAAACTCTAGATTAAAGAATCATAGTCTTGTATTAATATAGACCGATCCATTTCTAACTCACATATAAATGTATGAAAAGTAGGAATAAAATCCCCAATCAGACCTAATATTTAGCAAAGAGTCGCCCTTGTGACTATCAACTTGTAGACTTTAGTTTGTTGATTTGATTTAACATGAAATAATTGTATTCATGTAGGTGACAAATCAGGTTCTCCAACAAAAGAATGTATTGACTCTAACACATAATAATATATTTTCCTAAGATAATTTTGAACCATTCCCAACCCTCTAGGCTAGAAATTTCTTTGCAAGAGGGAACACTAATGAAAAATATTTCCAATGATTAGAACCTCCCTAAAATCATTTTAGCTCCTAGTGGATCCAGTCAATAATTGAACCAAGAGCAATATAATTTTGCATAAGAATATTTTCCAAAGTATTTTAGAGGAAATGAATAGATTTGGCCATTAATGAACACCCAAAGGTAAAATATTCTTCAATCCCCAATCTCCCCTAGCCTTAGGTTTTTTTATATTTTCCTAACCATCCCAATGATACCTCTTAAAGTTTAAGCACCCTTTCTATAGGAAATTATTACAACAATTTCTGATATTTTTTCTACCACACTCTTTGGGATTGAGGAAAGAGTGTTAAAAAATAAGGATAGTTTCTAGAATGGATTTGACCAAAACCAACCTACCTCTATGAGAGATCCATTTGTGACACCAAATACTAATCCATTTTTCTAAATTTTTAACAATCCATTTCAATTCATTTCTTCTATGAAGCAAACCCATGGCACATCCTCGTTTTTCCAAGGTTATTCAGCCTCATCCTTATGCAAAACACCCTCCAATGTTTTCAATGCTTTGAACACTTCCTATGAGAATTGTTGGACCAGAACTATCTCCCTTGAAGTTGCAGGTTCCTTCTCACTTAATATGGTTCATATCTCATTTTTTTCAACCAATCACACTAAATTGTCTTCCCATGAGTAGTTTTTAGCCAAGAGGTTTTGATTTCAAAGGAAACACACAACATCTTTGTTTCTTTTCTTTGGTTGTGTTATTTTTGCAATAGTTCCATTTGAGCAGAGTTGAGCACCCTCTCTCCTAATCACACTATCCTCTAATCACCAATATTAAACCATCTCATCCAAGACCTTGGCTTCCTTGCTTTGTGTTTCTTGTTCCTCCATTGATTCCATAAATCATGCCATCTTTCCTGATTATCGATGGTGCTTCACATAATGATTTTGTGAGCAATAGAAGCCCTTGATCAATTTACCTCTCCTTGTAAGCAGGTTGGATCAGTCCATTATTGTCACAACCTATTGCTGGTCATTCTATGTGTTATTCTTAATGTGTTTTGCATATCCATCCTTGGTTTCACTCATAAAAAATATTGGCATGATCCAACCATTTGCAAATCTTGTGGTGAATGCGGGTCTTGCGTCTTACTTTGTAAAACATTCGACCCAACCTTGGTAGGATTCACCAACTCATTCAATCAAGTCACCTTGTTTGCATATTATTCTACAAAGTGTTCTCCTTAGCATAGACAACATCTAATGGATTCACCAACTTTCTCAACTAGAAAATGTCATTCCAAGATGGCAAGGCTATTAGTTTGGCCATATCCTATCTTGATTATGTCCAAGATCGACAAGTCTTGTAGGTAAGCTTCCATGTTAACAATAAATATTTTAGTTAACTCACCCATGACATCTTTCACGCGATTATATCAACCATCCTCTTTAGTCTTTGGTCCACTACTTCTCTATCTACTTGTCATTCTATGTCATCAAGATGATGCCCCATTCCTGCTAGAGTCATGTCTCCTATACTATTTCCATCACTTGTCTCACATATCACAAAATCTCAAGCATATATATGAGATTGTTCCATAAGTTTGAATGTTGCAATGTTCCATATGGCATAGGCCAATCATGTCACATTGCAATACTCATCCACATGTGAAGTCAAGTTGACCCAACTTCTGTGTGGTCCACAACTTAGTGAGTTGTCTTGTGCATCCTCCTACAAACATCATGTTGACACATGCATATCATTTCAATTTCATGTCAAAATATGTGTCACTTGCTTCATTGCAATACCACCTGGTTTGTCATATAAGTCATTCTACCATCCACCAACATCATGTGCTCTGCACAACAACTTGACTGTAGACATAACTTGTCTAATCAACCTCCATATGACCCCATTGGAACTTCATACACCTAATATTCTCCCCTTTCTCATTACATATATTGATTGCTTCATCATGTATCAAGTGCACTCATCCACCTAGTCTATAGTTGTTTTGACCATTTGTTTAAGAACATGTTGGTTACTCGATTATGGTCATTCCTTTTCCTACCACACAATTTGTGTTGATGAGCCTTATATAGGTCTATCACACAATGTATGGGCCTAAAACTAATATTCATACACAACTTGATATGTGCATCCACAATCCTTTTTTTAGTTTGTTACATGGTGTGTGCACCCAAGCCCTAGTCTCGACTTGTCACATTGTATGTGTGCCCAATATGTCTGACCATCCCCATGAAAGCCCCTTAGCATGTCATATGCCTAAAGTTTACCAACATCCATGTTATAGGGTCCATCTCAACCTTTGTCATGTCGAGCACATTTTGCAAGACTGTAGACATTCATCCCATGACTCAAGCTCTTATGTTTCCCTTGACAAGGGCTTCAAAAACTCCATTTCCAAGCATATATTTTGATTTTTTTTGGAAATAAAATAAATGAAAGGAGTATTACCATTTTTATCACGGTTATAAATAATAAAAATGAAAAAACATTGTACCAATTCTCATTAAAGAATGTGAAGTATTTGACAATATATTCAACCTTGTGATGTGAACAACTATACCCTTGGGCCTCCTATCTCAACCAACTTTGAGTGGGCCATGACAAAGTCATAGGTTTGAAACTGACCCCACATTGTTGACCACTAACAACTCTACAAAATGAGGATTTTTTCATTGGTTGGGATTTTAGAACATGGATATTCCTTTCCTCTTCGTTGTTAAGTAATTGAAATATCTCAAAACTTCCATGACTTTGTTAGTTCCATGAAGATGTACCAATATTATTGGCTATTCTGCTATTTCTCCAAAGGTGGAATGAACTTCAATGTTGATGCCTCATTAATTGATGAAAAATTCTCCAAATTCAGGTAGTCATTGTTGCTAAACAAATATTTCCAAAACTTCCTTGAAAATCTTCTAATTATTTCTCGACAAGTCCATTTCTGAAATTTAGGAAGCCCATGATGAAGATGTTGGTTTCTCTCATGATGAAGATGATGACAAAGATGAGAGACAATGCCAATTGTCCATTCAATTTTGATCCAAATTGATTGAGTTTATGAGTAGCCCAATATGGCCATTGGTATGAAGCCTGAAATGTAAGCTGATGGAAAATACTACTTATAACTAGATAAAAAACCATTAGAAAATTGGTTTATTTATTGATATTGCACTATGACTTTAGATGCAAGCACCTGGACCCCTACATATTTATTATCCCAACTAAATTCATTCATGTCCTACATTTTCCCACTAAGTGGATCTGCACTATCAATCATCTAGTTCAAGTAGTATTGGTCTTCTGTTGCTTCATGAAGCCATGTTGCTGCCCATAACAGTTCATCCTGAACAAGGTAGACCACAATATCCAAACCCAAGTCAAAGGTCTATCTCTTCATGCACATAATTTGTGTTAACTTGCTTTGATTTGAAAAGAATTTACAACATATCCAATAATTGACCCATAATATTCTCTAAATTGTTTAATATTGCTATCATACTTGAGCAGTTGTATGGTTGAAAATAGACTCATTCTTTTTTTTCTCAAGCAAGAAACGGTCCTTCTATTCAAATTAAGCCGCAAGGAGGATACATAGTATACAAGATGTCAATTGTTTGACATACACCCTTAGTTTGAGAACTGAGCAACATGCTCAAGAAAGCAGTTAAGGGCACCCAAAACATTAAAACCAACAAAGCCAAAGGGCGGCCTCAAAAGTGAATACGAGTCAACCCGATGGTGGGAAACATGCACGACATAACTGAGCCGTTGATCTGCATCTGCGAGATCCAACGGCTGAGAGGGATATCGGGTGGGATAAAAGAACTAGGATTACTCGTCCGATGAGGGCGGTAGTCAAAACATCTTGGAGACACGTGTAACATGGTCAGTGGAATCAGAGGCATATCCGAAAATCTGCTTATGGTATAGCTGACGCCCGATAACCAGGGACACTATAGAAAAAATGCCGCGGTCCCACCAGCGAAAACATCTCGGTCTTCCTAGCGCCACGTGTAACTCCTTTTGTGGCATCAGAGACATTTTGGTAAAACCCCTTCGGGTACACTCTGCCCTCCGATAACCCTGGTAACTGCTACAAAACCACCCAATTCTGAAGAGAAGC
This sequence comes from Pinus tabuliformis, assembly GCA_031772625.1. Taxonomy (NCBI): domain Eukaryota; kingdom Viridiplantae; phylum Streptophyta; class Pinopsida; order Pinales; family Pinaceae; genus Pinus; species Pinus tabuliformis. Next base: position 663,340,031 of record CM062812.1, on the reverse strand, counting down.
TTCGAACCACTTTTTGGTTTGATGTTTTTTCCTCCTTTGCCCACCATTCCCCTGCAAGATCCTAAACTTGGGCTGCCAATTAGAAGTACCCTTGACTTCCATCCACTTAGATATCTGCCGGATGTTTCCTCTTGGAGTGATGATAAAGATCCCCATCTTTGCGTGCCAGAGTGTTGCAGTCCTTTCTCAATTGTCCATTTTGAGCAAACTCCCACAAACAACACTTGTTTTCTCTTGCGCAAATCACCCCTTCATTGGCTAGCCTGTCAGCCACTCTGTTGGCATCTCTGCGCACGTGAACAAAGCTCAGAGTTCTAAGAGTTTTGAGATGAGATTGAACTCGATGAAAAGCTTGCGAGAGTTGCCAATGGTTTGAAACTTTGTCTGGTGCTGTGCCGGTGCTTATCCTTTTGACCGAGTTAATCGTTAATTACGAGTCTGCCTCTATGATAGTATTATGTAAATTGCAGTATCTCAGGATTTCTAGGCCTTGCTCCATGGCCATGAGTTTAGCCATATTGTTGGTATCCCTCCCCAAATGACTATGAAAAATGATTTTGATATTGCCCTTTGCATCTCTAATGACTCCCCCAAAGCCCGTGTCCCTTGGGTTCCCTTTTGAGGATCCATCTATGTTGAGTTTCAGGAAGCCATGGGGAGGGGGTTGCTAGAAAGCCTTGCCATCTGATCTATGCCTTTCTTTCTTATGGGTGCTAGAAGGGCCATGATACTTAAGTCCCAACTTTTCAAGGATGTGAGTGTCCCTTTGACTCGGCGGTTTCTCTGGAGGATGCTTTAGAAAGACATTAACTATTTCTTTGAGTTGTTTTAGGATCTGAGCCATGATGCCTTGAGTTGAACTAGATTTATCCTTGAAGATCCTATTGTTGCGTTCTTTCCACACATCCCATATCCAAAAACCTGGAATCAGTGTCCAGGCTACATTGACTGTCTCACATTCCGAAAAGCCTTTTCTCCAATTCTTTAGAGTAGCAGTAATATTATCATCCTTCCTGACTGTCTGGTTGAAGATGGAGGCTACCCAGTTCCATATAGAGGAAGTGAACACACAAAGGTTAAGAATGTGATCCATGGTCTCCTCCTGCAGGCCACATAAATGGTATTTTGAAGGACCTGCAAAACCTCTTTTCCTAAGATTTTCCCAGGTCAGAATCTTTTTAGGCTAAACTAGCCATACGAACATTTTGATCTTCATCCAGTGAGGGTTTCTCCAAAGGTTTCGCCACATCTTGTCAGGATTTGGATGATCAAATCCTGTGATTATTATTTTGGATTCTTTGAGGTTGAAGTTTCCCTCATTGTTTCTACCCCACCTTAGCAGGTCATTCGAGTTAGAAGTTAAAATTTGCCTTTTTCCAAGATCTCTTCTAGGACTTTAGTCTGGGCTTTCAAAGGGGTCTCTACCCTATAATCTGGTACCCTCCAAATTCTCCATTTCCTTTCCTCTCCTGACTAATCCCAAAAGTCACATAACCTTTTTAGACCTTTATTGAGGGTGTCATCTTTGATGATACCTAGGCCTTCCCTACTGAGATTTTGTTCTTGTTGCCGGTGTTCCTCCCAGAACCAAGCAAGATTCCCATTTCTTATCTCCCAAAAACTATGATTTTGAACTAAGGCTTTGTTTTCCCAAGCCTTGTTCCAAATGTGAGAACCCCTAATGTGCCCTGACATCCGAATGTGGTCCTGTTCCTGCCACTCCATTGCATACTTTTGTTTCCATAGCTTGGTCCATGGGCTGTTGGTTTCCTTTTGCCATCTCTACCAAAGTTTTGCTCCCAAGACTTTGCTCAAGGTATCCGGGTCATGGAGACCTAAACCACCATGGGTTTTGGGTTTGCAAAGCTTCTCCCACGCTAACAAGGCCCATTTCTTTTTCTCTTCTCCTTTACCCCAAAGAAAGTTTCTTTGAATATTCCTAATTTGCTGTAAAACTCCTTTAGGGGCAGGAAGGGTTGAAAACATATAAACTAGAATGGTTTGAAGAATAGCCTTTGTTAGAATTAATCTTCCTGCTAGATTCAAAGATCTGATAGTCCAATTATTGACTTTGTCCTTCAGTTTATTCGTAATTGACTCCCATACTTCCTTCTTTAGAGGTTTCTCAGTGAGAGGCATTCCCAGATATTTAGATGGAAGACTCTCTCTTTGAAATCCCAAAATTCTGGAGAGATGTCTTTGGATGGAAATATCTGTATTGAAAAGGAAAACTTTTGATTTTGTGAGACTTACCTCCGTGCCGACAACCATGGTAAAGTCATGCAGGATTTTTGTTTGAAGGCTTTGGGTTCCTTGATTGTGGGTGTGCCTTGTAGCATAGTATCATCCACAAATTGTTGATGAGTCAAAGTGTCCCCATTCTGAGTGAGTTTTAGCCCCTTAATTCCTCCTTCTTCCTTGGCTGAGTTTATGATTCTACCCAATCCTTCCATCATGAGAATGAAGAGGAATGGGGAAAGAGGATCACCCCGCCTGAGGCCCCTTGAAGGCCTGAAGGTTCTTGATGGAGAGCCATTGAGAAGGATAGAGAAACTTGCCATGGTAACCAGGGCCATAACCCACTTTATCCAGTTGTAGTTAAAGCCATAAGCTGTAAGAATTTCCTTTATGTAAGGCCAGCTTAGCTTGTCATAAGATTTTGCTATGTCCAGTTGTATTATCATGCCTGCTTTCTTTTTGGTCTTGAGGGAGTGCACCACTTCGTGAGCTTGGATGATATTGTTGAGAATTTGTCTGCCTTCCACATATCTGGTTTTATCCTCTGACACAAGCGATGGAAGTAGAGGTTTGATTCTGTTAGCAATAACTTTGGAAATGATTTTATACACCATATTGCATAAAGCTATGGGTCTAAATCTTTCAGGTGTCATGGCTTTTTCCTGTTTAGGGATTAATGCTATGAAAGATTCATTAATTGCTCTAAGAATTGTTCTGGATTTTCTCAAGTCCTCTACCACATCTAGAATGTCAAATTTGACAATTTCCAAGCATGTTTTGAAGAAGTCTACATTGAATCCATCTGGGAGCTTTCCCATTATGCATCTCTTTGATGACTTCATTGACCCCTTCTTCCGTTATTGGCCTGTTGAGATTGTGGTTGTTTTCCGTGGTCACCAATTTTGGAATGTTCTTTGTGAAGCTTTTGATGAATTGAGATCTGTTTGCAATGTTTTCCTTGGCTATGCTTTGGAAATGTTGCACCAAAACCGATTCCATTTCCTTGTGAGTATTTAACTCTTTCCCTTGCGGATCTAGGAGTTTAGTGATCCTGTTATGAGCCCTGTGTTTCATGGTGGATTTGTGAAAGAATCTGGTGTTTCTCTCCCCTTCCTTTATCCATTTTATTCTAGATTTCTGTCTCTAGAAGATTTCTTCCTGCTGGCATCTGTAGTCCCATTCTTGCTGCAGAAAGTCTGCCTGTCCTTTCCTTTCCTCTATGAATCCTTCCTTGATGAGAATTTGATTAACTTCTTGTAATTTTCTTTCTACCTCTCTTTTGGCTTCAAAAATGTTTCCAAACTCATTTCTGTTCCATTCTTTGAGCCTTTGTTTGATATGTTTGAGTCTCTGATGTAGGAGGAACATTTTTGTGCCCTGGGTGGGTATGTCTTCCACCCACCAATTTCTAATATTAGAAATGAAGTTGGGGTGAGTGAGCCATGCATTTTCGAACCTGAAAGGTCTGTTTCTGGAGGTTCCAATAATAGAAGCTTCCAACTGGACCGGTGAGTGGTCCGAGCCTCCAAAAGGAAGGATCCACGAAGTCATAGAGTGACTAGAAAGAAGGAGATCCTTCGAGATTATGAATCTGTCTAATATCAAGGAAACTTGGGCGATTCCCCCTCTCCTGTTGTTCCAAGTGAAGGTGCCATTTGTTGTTTCCATACTCACCAGTCTCATGTTGTCTATGAAGTTCTGGAATGCCTGTGAGTCGCGTCCTAACATTTTGCTTCCCCCTTTTTTCTTAGAGAGGGATTTGATCATATTGAAGTCCCCTCCCATAATCTAGGGGATAATAGAGTGTCTCTCTCTTGGCTCCTCCAGAGAGGTAAGGAGCTAAGTTTTTCTTCTAGCATTTGAGGACCATATACGTTTGTGATCAAGTAGCACTCTTTGTCTCCCAAAGGTTGTATTACCATTGAAAGGTGATTTCTAGTAGCTTCTGCGTCTATGATCTCAAATTTCTGTGGATTCCATAGGGTAAGAATTCCCCCCGCTGTTTTGATTGCTTTGACTTCAAGGAACTCATAATTGTAGAGCCATTTGCTGTGTAGTTCTCTGATCTTGTCTACTGAGCATTTTTTTTCTTGAATAAACACCATGTCTGGTTTTTCTTCTTTTATTATGTTACTGAGATTTCTTTGTTTTCTCTTGCTACCCAGCCCCCTAATGTTCCAGGATGTCAGCTTCATAATGATATGTTTGTGAAAGAGTAGCTGGTAAGATCTTTTATCTTACTTGAATTAATCATGAGTTTCCCACATTCTGACAGGAGTTCATTCTATCTCCATCTTCCTCTTTTCTTGCCTGGGTTTTTAGTGGAGTATCTAGAAGTAATCTCCATTTTTCTGACCCCTTTATTCTCCTTGTTGTCATGGTTCCTTTTGACTCCTGCAACCTTTGTTTGGGACCTTCGGAGGAATAGTTGTTGCACTCTATCAAACTCCTCTTGTGGTAGAGAGTCTATCCCTTTGTTGGTTCCTTGTTCTAGAAAGTGTTTTAGTTCCAGGTTCTCCCTATCTAGAATCTCCTGTAGGTCTTGGTCCTCCGTTCCTCCTTCACTTGGGGTCATCTCCTGGTCCCTTCCAAGTCCTGTGGTGCTTAGTGGATTCTCATTTAATTCATTATCGGGCTGTGTGATGTCCATGTTGTCCTCTTTTTCTTTTTTGATGGAGTTTCCTCCAGATCCTTACTCTGTCCATTTTCTTCCCCCTCTTCTTCTAAAATCTCAAAACTATTATGACTTGGTATTTTGTTCTCACTAGGTTTCTTTTGGTGCTTTCCCCCCCTCCTTTCCCCCTGCCTGCCACTTTGGTGTATCCTTCAAGATCTCTTCCGATGCTGCCTTTCAGTTTGTCCTCTCTTTTGTTGAGTGGGAATTCTCTAAAGAGGTTCCCATGTTCATGACATTTCTGGCATCTAAAAGGGATGTGTTCATAGTCAACCGCCTGAACCCATTCCTCATCATACACTTCCAGGATGACTTCATCTGGGAATTCCCTCGATAAGTCCATTTCTACACAGATGCGGGCAAAGGAGGTATATTTTCCTCGTAGAGTTGCCTCTGATATCTTTATAAAATGTCCTAATTTATTACCTGTAGCTTTTAAGGATTCCGGAAGCTAGTAATCTAAAGGTAAGGAATATAATCTAATCCATACCTGGACCGATGTGAACATTTCTCGCTCTGGCACAAAGTTTATCATCCAAGGTTACATGTAGAGACCTGCGGCAGCATAGAAGTATGGTCCTCCTTCAAAAATTTTGTCTTTGTCCTCCAAGTTCGTGAATACCACTATAAAAAACCCTTAGACCCAAGATGTATGTTTAGTTCTCCTTTTTCTTTCCAGGTGTTTTTTATCCATGTGTATTGTGCTTTATCCGTGGGAAAAATACCCATAAACTTGCATATGACCGCATAGGTTGCCATGTGATCTCTGTTCTCTTGCAGAGCCGGATCATTCAGGACCACCCTTGGTTTAATATTGGACTTGGGTTTGCAAGGTCCCGTCGTAGCTCTACCCTCCGTCCTCTGACCACTGTCACCCGCTTTCGTATCCTGCCGAAGCTCCTCGTGGGTCCCTTCCTTATCATGGGGTTTGTTGCCTTCAATCTTTTGGGTTCCAGTAGTTTTTGTCTGATTCTCTGAAGGATTTTGGAGCTTGTTCCTACTCGTCCCTTTACCTCTGTTTGAAACTACATTACTGTAGGAGGGAGTGGAGCTCCCTCCTCCTTGCCCCTCCATAGTTACCAGCTTGCTTCTATCGCCCCTGTTTCAAACCCTAGCTTTTCCTCCTCCGATCAGTTTCCCTCCAGTTTCAATAATAATTCATAAAATGTTCAATTTTACAATAAGATGTGTAATTCCAAAATAGACTCATTCATCATATATTGTATTGCTGATTTATTTTACAGCCTTAGTAGGGCCGGACAATTTGCATTTTAGGCCTTTTATATGCCCTTTTAATTTCCGAATTTTTATGTTAATTAAAATATAGTATATTTTTTCTTTCCAGCGCTAGTTTTCATCAGGATTCAAGTTCAAGGGCTAATTTATTTGGTGTTGTAATAACTTGTGTTCTGAAATATATTATCTTAATTGCAATTTTTGGCAATAACCATAACTTTTTCTTCATTTGTAGTGTTTGTGGTTTACTCTTTGACTTATGCTAACTTGATAAACATCCAAAAATGGTCTTAGAAGGTTTATATGCTAAAATATGAAAAATCCCCTCACAAACCATTTTATTTCTTACGTTCAATGTTAGGTTTAAGTTGTAGTAATAAGTATTTAGTATAGAAGGCCCTAGACTTGATTTTGTCTTGCCTAAGGATTCCTTAAGGCTACAAGGGAGTCCCCCCTTGTGTTGGATTTATATTTCACTAAAAAGAGGAACTAGTTACTTATGTGACAACGGTAATATTTCTTCATAACAATCCCATAGCAGATATTTCTTCATGGTTGAACGAAACACTGAGTCCTTGCACAATTTGTGTGTAGTTGAGCATTTTTATTTTTTTGTAAGTTTACTATTTCTAACATCTCAGTGTACCAAGCAAGGATAATTTTAGGGGCGAATGTTCGCCCTTTGGCGAAATTAAGGGGTTTTAAATTTTTAGTGGGCGAATATTTTGTATCATAGTACATTTTTACAAATCACCTCAAATAGCCCACCTTATTTTAAGGGAGAGGGTAAAAAAGGTAAATTTAGCCCTTGAAATTAGGACTTACAACCTTCCATTCGCCCATTTTCAAGAATAGGTTTTATTTAAGTGAATCCATTCGCCCATTTTCAAGAATAGGTTTTATTTAAGTGAATCCTATGGGCCAAATACCATATTTATAAAAGAGGTATGGTAAACTAATAAAAATATAAATAAATGAGAGGTATGGTAAATAAATAAAACATTTTTTATATTTACTCCATAAGTCACCTTATATACATGTAAGGGTGTAAACAAATAAAAATATAAGTAAAGTTGAGGTATGGTAAATAAATAAAAATATAAATAAACTAGACATATCGTAAATAAATAAAACCTCTTTTTATATTTAGTCCATAACCCTCATTCTATTTATGAAGGCTCAAGAAAGAGGTTTTATTTAAGTGAATCCTATGGGCCAAATACCATATTTGTAAAAGAGGTATGGTAAATTAATAAAAATATAAATAAACGAGAGGTATGGTAAACAAATAAAACATTTTTTTATATTTACTCCATAAGTCACCTTATATTTACGAACACTCAAAAAATGGGTTATATTTAGGTGAAACCTATGGCCAAAATACTATGGGACAAATACCATGGACTAGATTGTTATTAATACCATGCAAAAAACTATTATTAACCCTAATATTAGAATTAATAAAAATAAAAATGGCACATGGTATTGACCCATGGTATTCACCAAAATGGCACATGGTATTGACCCATGGTATTCACCTGGAATGTAGCCTATTTAAATGGGGGAATTAAACCAACATGTAGCCTATGCTAAGATTCACTAGGACTTTACAAAGTTTTATTATTTAGTGAAAGACTCACCAAGATCTTACAATATTTTATAATTGAGTAAAATATTCGCCATGCCTGGTGAGAGATTCGCCAAAAAATTATATATAAATATTATATTATTAATAAAATCGCCTTCCATTTTTCCTATATACCATGGAGATTCGCCCATTTATTATATTTATAAATTTAGGGGGGGTTCTTAAAATTTTCCCTGGTACCAAGCATTGAGTCTTCTCTTGTAAGATCAATTGGCTTGTCATTCTAAAGCTGGAGGAGTGGATCTTGATGAGTTGCCTTATTTCTTATGATTTATCTTCCATCCATTAAAATATAGAGTGGTCATTGCCCTGTGAATATACTTTCTTGATGCTTGACACCAATCCCTAGAGAAGGAAGGATAAGGATCTGACATACTTCCTTCCATATACTGTCCAGCAGGAAGAGTTGCAAAATATTTAGAAATGACAATACAAAAACCCATTCAATAGGTCAATCCCATCTACATTTGTTGTTATGGAGCTAACTGACATGTTAAAAACAATCTTCTCCAGTATTTGATGGTCACACCCTTTTGTATACAGGAATATTGATGCTCACCCTTGCCGAAAGCTTGCATGCCTCTTCTTTTCTTGACATATGAATTGTGATAATGATTTTCTATCTTGCACATTAAACTTTGAATAAATCATAATTAGAGCTCATGGTATAGGGACAATGAGGAGTGATGTTCCTTCCATTTGTAACTAGTTTTATGGATTGTAGGAAATATGTTGCATTTATTGAATGATCGACCTTTTGGTTTAGTCCTCTTAGCACATGGTATAAATCAATGAAATCAAACCTTTTTTTCCTATCGTTTGATTCTTGAGATTATTCTTGCATGATTAAGAACCACTGGACTGGATAAATTTGGCATGTATGTCATAATAAGAGAATAATCTCATATGAATATCAATTGATCAATTATTTGATGCCTCCCTAGACCCCACCCACAATTGTTTCTATTAGCCCCCCAGGATCAAGCACATCCCCACCCCCACACTGGCCAGTGGATTACCCTTTGAGTCTGTTGAGAAAGAATATTTTTTCTGAGATCTACCAATTTTGGGATTCATCCTCATTCATTCAAATTTGCCACATCTCCACTAATTTGGGTTTCTTGAGGATACATTTTGGATGTGACATCCCTCCTGGCAATAGATCTTTGATCCAACTCTTTTCCTTCTACTCTAGTATCTAGATATTATTCCTCTTCATTCCATTAGCCTGTATTGTTTCCATCAACATCCCTAAACTTTGGCTGCTACTTTTTTGACATATTGTTTTCTTGATGGATGATAATTTTGTTTCTATCCAACCACATTTTCAGACATATGAATTTAGGCATGGTCAGCGAGGTGTGTTTTAGAATTTGGTTTCTTAAAAAAAAAATTGTTCATATTTTTTGTGCCATGAAGTGAACATCTCTACTCACGTTGAAGGCATAGCCAACCATGGAAAAATTTAATGTGACCATGACAATGAAAGGTATTATTATTGTTGTTAGTGTGTTTTTTTAACTGGTGACACTCAGGCCTCAACTATAACCCCATGCTTCCCACTTACTCTGTTGCATGGGAGTCCACAATGGCCATTTGTGTAAGCTTGGGCATTCCTTAAGTTTTTCCTCTTATTACAGGTGAACACATAGTTAAAGCTTATTGAATTGCCTCTAATGTCATGGAAAGGGTGGTGTACACTATACTTACAACAATTTATCTTGAGACAACCATTTGTGAAAGATGTAATACTATTTTTTTCATAAGATGATGGCTTAACTTCTTAAAGCTTTAGAATCATGGGATTTAGCAATGTTTATATAGCCATTGGCCATAAGACACTTTTTCTTGTTATTAATATGCTTGTTAATGCTCAACGTGTTGGTTGTTTTGTAAATATTAAACTGCTATGATTTCCTCACCTAGAATCCAATGCATCCAAATGGATTTATGGCTGTTATTTTCACTTCCCATAAAGATTGCTACCCACGTATAGATAAATTCTAGATCCCACCATGTGGCACAAATGATAGTCTCCTAATTATGTTGGAAGATGATAAAGTGACTATTGTATTCTTAAAAACACCATATTATGATGTAGTTTCTTTGCAATCTTCTTGTTTTGAAATTCATTTGCTAATCTTTTACACAATCTTTTATGTATGCTTTTTGAAATTTCTACCATCATATCAATTTCATGAATAAAGGATTTCTTATTGTTCTTAAATAGATGACTATGCAAGAACTACCTCCAAATTCAACTATGAAGAATTTGCTAGACAAAATAACATATGGAAGTTCACTTTTTACATTATATGGCTTGCCAATACAAGAGGAGCTGAGGCATTTGAGCCATAGACTTTGGAAATGTTTCTAGTAGGGATTCCTATGGTTTTTAATGTTGTGATTCTTTCACCTCATGGTTATTTTGGGCAAGCAAATGTTTTAGGAATGCTAGAAAAAACACCGGTGGACAGGTAAAATCCACAAAATGTGTCCCTAAATTTGAATCTTGGGAAAAAAACATATGTTTTTTATCATTTAAATGATCCATATCTCTTGGAGCCCAAAAATCAATTTTCTTTGGATAAGCTTTATCTATAACCTCAAAAGGAACCCTATTATAAGATAAAGGATCATTATTTTTTGTTGAGTCTTGACAAAGTATGATGGAATGAAATTGGGTGAGGACCAGATCCAGGTTTACCATGTCAGAACCTAGGTTCATTAAGATGATGACCTTGGTTTGAAGATATCCACCATACAAACTAGGACCACCCATACTTACCGTTTCCATCTCTCTTTCATCATCAAGACTAACATACTGAGAACCTGCAACCCATGGAGGCCCATGGTAGTCATGCAATGCAATTTATTAGAATACATGCCATGTCCACAAGTCTTTATATTTAATCTCTGCATCCAATGTGGCCATTTATTATTATGAGATTTACCACATCCGAAAATGGCATCATTCACATAATTTTGAAGAAGTCTACAAAGGTCAACATATTTTTTTTCACATTTACAACTTACCTCACATTTGTTGGTTTCTGAAGCTCAAGCACTTTCATAACAAAAATAGGCAAAGTCAAGCAGCAAAAATGGTCCACTCTCTTTTCATCTGGTGATATTAGAATGAAGTTTTATTAGAGACACTGTTTGTTTGTTGTTTTGGTTATAAAAGGGTTTGCTCTTGGTTTTATGTGACTTTCAATTTATCATATGTAGCATGTTGAGAAATGGGAAAGAATAATGTGTGACATTTATCTTGCAGAAATTGATGCTGAATGAAAGGATACAAAGTTTAACCAAGCTACAGTTCACTTTGGTAAAGGCGGAGGAACATCTTAAAAAGATGCCTAAGAATACACCATATACAGAGTTTGAACATAAGAAATATATGGATTGTTCTTTTGCAGATATGTTCTTTTTTCTACCCAAGATATCATAGCAAGAAAAATATTGATATCATAGAAATTGTTTGAGGACCTCATTGAGGTCGATTTTTCTAATGTCATGCTGGATTGATACCTTCTCATATGTCAGGAAGACTTTAAATATGAATTAATATGTTCCTGAAACAAATCATATTCAAATTTTATAGATATAAAAGATAAAAACAAATGTTAATGCCTTCGTTTGATTATTACTTTAATCATAGCAAGAAAAATATTGATATTGTAGAAATTGTTTGAGGACCTCATTGAGGTCGATTTTTCTGATGTCATGCTTGATTGATACCTTCTCATATGTGAGGAAGACTTTAAATATGAATTAATATGTTCTTGAAACAAATCAGATTCAAATTTTATAGATATAAAAGATAAAAACAAATCTTAATGCCTTCGTTTGATTGTTACTTGACTTTGTTGCGGGCGAGTTACAGGAAATATGATTGGAAAAAGGATGGGGAGACAATGCAGAGCATGTATTAGATATGATTCATTTGTTGTTAGAGATCCTTCAGTCACCATAGCCATCAACTTTGGAAATGTTTCTAGTAGGGATTCCTATGGTTTTTAATATTGTGATTCTTTCACCTCATGGTTATTTTGGGTAAGCAAATGTTTTAGGAATGTCAAGCAAGACATCGGTAGACAAGTAAACATATTTTTTATAATTGCAATCTTCATTCCATGATATCCTCTCTTTATTGTTTAATTGTATTTTGAACGTTTCTTTTGATTTTGTTGTATTTTAACTATGAAATAGAAAATAATTTGTATCATGTCCATTTAACAACAATCAAAGCTTGAAGATGGAATTAGTATTACACAATATTGATTGGAATCCTTATAGCTATTTTGTGTTAAAAAAAATCATGACTATCAAAAAAGTTTACTTTCATGTTGTTATTTGAGCACATGTTGTTTATATACTTGACCAAGTTCATGCATTAGAAAATGAAATGTTGTTGTGAATAAATGACAAGAATTAAACATCACACCTCAGATTATTTGTTTTCACAAGTTATCTACAGCTTTAGCTTTTTAGCATGTAACTTAGTTGGCATGATTGTGCCTAATCTTTCCTTGAAGGTTGAATACTAAGTTACTAAGGTTTTATTTTATATGGTGACATTTTATTTTCTTTGTTTATACAGGTCATCTAGCCACATTATAGTGGCCACTATCGCCCAATTGAAGAAAACTTGTTCGAGTTTCTTGCTTGTATGGGGAAAAATGGCTTTGACATTGCTGATGTTGAGGTATATGTCGTATAAACTCTTTATAGTATACTTTAGTTTATATTCTAGTGTTCATTGTATTTCATGTCTTACACTGTGCATTGTATATTCTTTTGTTTTCAGAAAATGAATTCAGTATTGATGGTAAGAAGCAGGAATTGAAGAAAGAGGCTGAGAGCAATAACACTGGAGCGACAAATGTAAAAAGAGAGAGACAAGGGAGCCGGTCTAGTGATACCCTTAGAGTCGATATCCCACACAAGACACACACGTAGAAACTAATGGTCAAGTCTTCAGAGTTGGTGAATTCACCTGCAATGCCTTGGCAACACAATGATAATGTTTTGAAGTGATGAAACATCATTTCATGTGTCAATTGTAGTCCAACCTATATTAAGTTGGAAACTCATATTGTAATACTTTAACATTTCATATAATATAATTTATGTGGTTGAAACTATTTATAGTTGCACTTGATATTGTTTAGTATTGTAACTAACATATGCAACTCTGCGTTTTTATATTAGATGAACATGCACATTGTATAACATTTTTTAGATTTAGTCGCAAAATCATACTAATTAATTTATGTTGATTAATAATGAACACATAAAATCAATATAAAACTACTAATTAGTAGGCTATATTGATTAATGATGAACACAAATAAAATGAATATACAACTAAATTAGTCATTTATAATGATTATTAATGAAAGTAAATGAAATGAATATAAACTAGTAAATTAGTCGTTTATATAATGAATATGAAACTACCAAAAAATGATAAATGACTACTGCAAATGATAAATTTGTGATTACAAATGATGACTAAATTTTGCATATATACGACTATTAGTAGCTAATTTACAATATCTTATAACACGACCACAATTTAGTCATATTTCTCTAGTCATTAATTGGTTCCAAACGATGAGTAAAATTTGCATATATATGACTATTAGTAGCCAATTTACAGTATCTTATAACACAACTAATATTTTGGTCATATTTCTTTGGTCATTAATTGGTTTTCTCGGGTGATCATATAGTAATATATTTTGTTGTATATTTAGTCATTAACTGTGGCAATTAATGACTAAATCAATGACTAAATTTATAACTAAATTTACTACTAGACGACAAAATTGAGACAACCAATTAATGACTAAGCTAAAAATGAATAAAAGTTGGTCGCATTATAAGATACTGTAAATTAGTTACTACTAGTCACCGACTGAAAAATGGTCGTTTATATGCAAATTTTAGTCGTTTTTTTAGTAATTAATTAGCCATTTTGTACTAGTGTTTCTCGATTTTGGGTTCTAGGAGAAAAATATCTGTGTATATTTGTAACTGCCTCCTCCCACATTTACCCACTTTCATCGGTTTGCCTGGGATAAACATGAGATGAGGCTCACTATGATAAGACTCAACCTCCTATATGACCTTAAGGAAATGGAGTCGACAACTTAATACCTTACTGACTTCCCTGAAGGTTGAATACTAAGTTACTAAGGCGTTATTTTATAAGGTGACATTTTATTTGCTTTGTTTATACAGGACATCTAGCCACATTATAGTGGCCACTATCGCCCAACTGAAGAAAACTTGTTCGAGTTTCTTGCTTGTGTGGGGAAAAATGGCTTTGGCATTGCTGATGTTGAGGTATATGTTGTATAAACTCTTTATAGTATACTTTAGTTTATATTCTAGTGTTCATTGTATTTCATATCTTACACTATGCATTGTATATTCTTTTTTTTTTAGAAAATAAATTCAGTATTGATGGTAAGAAGCAGGAATTGAAGAAAGAGGCTGAGAGCAATAACACTGGAGCGACAAATGCGAAAAGAGAGAGACAAGAGAGCCGGTCTAGTGATACCTTTAGAGTCAATATCCCACACAAGACACACACATAGAGACTGATGGTCAAGTCTTCAGAGTTGGTGAATTCACCTGCAATGCCTTGGCAACACAATGATAATGTTTTGAAGTGATGAAACATCATTTCATGTGTAAATTGTAGTCCAACCTATATTAAGTTGGAAACTCATATTGTAATACTTTAACGTTTCATATAATATAATTTATGTGGTTGAAATTATTTATAGTTGCACTTGATATTGTTTAGTATTGTAACTAACATATGCAACTGTGCATTTTTATGTTAGATGAACATGCACATTGTATGACATTTTTTAGATTTAGTCGCAAAGTCATATTAATTAATTTATGTTGATTAATAATGAACACATAAAATCAATCTAAAACTACTTATTAGTAGGCTATATTGATTAATGATGAACACAAATAAAATGAATATACAACTAAATTAGTCATTTATAATGATTATTAATGAAAGTAAATGAAATGAATATAAACTAGTAAATTAGTTGTTTATATAATGAATATGAAACTACCAAAAAATGATAAATGGCTACTGCAAATGATAAATTTGTGATTACAACTGATGACTAAATTTTGCATATATACGACTATTAGTAGCTAATTTACAGTGTCTTATAACGCAGCCACAATTTAGTCATATTTCTCTAGTCATTGATTGGTTTCAAACGATGAGTAAAATTTGCATATATATGACTATTAGTAGCTAATTTACAGTATCTTATAATACAAATAATATTTTGGTCATATTTCTTTGGTCATTAAATGGTTTTCTCGAGTCATCATATAGTAATATATTTTCTTGTATATTTAGTCGTTAATTGTGGCAATTAATGACTAAATTAATGACTAAATTTACTACTAGATGATAAAATTGAGACAACCAATTAATGACTAAGCTAAAAACGAATAAAAGTTGGTCGCGTTATAAGATACTGTAAATTAGTTATTACTAGTCACCGACTGAAAAATGGTCATTTATATGCAAATTTTAGTCGTTTTTTTAGTAATTAGTTAGCCATTTTGTACTAGTGTTTCTCGATTTTGGGTTCGAGGAGAAAAATATCTGTGTATATTTGTAATCATCTCCTCCCACACTTACCCACTTTCATCGGTTTTCCTGGGATAAACATGAGATGAGGCTCACTATGATAAGACTCAACCTCCTATATGACCTTAAGGAAATGGAGTCGACAACTTAATACCTTACTGACTTCCCTCAATTGCTACAAGACCTCCAGTAGCAACCCAACCCCTCCAAGTGTCTAACCCCTGAGATAACTCTATTTTTCACTGACCTAGAGCCCAATCACTCCCTTTTCGAGGCATGCAAGCGACTATAGCCCTCTAGTTGCACCAATAAGCCTACCTCCATGCGACTGTGGACTTTTACAATCAATTCTATACCAACGACCCCAAATTCTAAGCCACTTTTTCAGGCCTAGGACTTAGGCCTCTGCCCAGAACTCATTGAAACTTCCAAAAATGACAAATGACATAGAAACAAGGTTTATGGACAAAAAATTGAACCAGGACTTGACCTAACCTCTCCTAACTGGGACTGACCTTCCGTCAAACACATCGTGAACATGCAACCTACAGGTCATGAATTCAAATATGAACATAATGATATGAAAATTTATCTGAGTATAGAAAAGAAGGAACAATACCTTCTCACAATGATTGTCACAACACCAATTAGGTCTTGCATCCATTATCTAGACATTCATTAATAGAAATGTGTTAACATCCATACTTAGATCTGTCAATTAATCATGTTTATAACCAACATATAACCAAATAAATAAAAATGAGAGAACAACCATTAAAGCCACATAATAACAAGTATATTTACTCATCAAAAGAAAAAGAAACTTATCTCTTATTAACCATATGCAAAAGCCAACCAAGTCAGGTACTTCCACATGCCATCCAGCCATAGATTGGGCTAAACCAAATCTTTCTTTCAGCCAATCACCCTCATGCCATATTCCAAGCATGAATGTGTAATCTCATGGGATAAAACCATCCATAAAAAATCAAGGGAATCCATAGGTTAAACCACCTCCACCCTCACCATACCATGATTTCACCTAAACCGGTCCCAAGATCACAAACCAAACTGAGCTTGGATGCCTCAGAATTCCTTCACCATCCCTTGAATAATTTTCCCGCTCCACCCACCTGTTGAGAGCTTCCCGGAGAAAACCATCTCCACCTCTAGCAATTGGGATTTTCCTAAGACCACCTCACCCAAATCCAAAACCTTCCAACAATCCAAAGCTCAACCGAAAAGTAATCTCATCACACCATGGCTATCCTAAAATGGAAATTCAAGGCTAAAACCACTGTCAAAACCCGACAAAATCCATGCCATCGACAACAAAAAAAACCAAAATACACAAATGTATATGCCATGCATGCCAAAACCAGCTAGGAAACCATACATGCAATATGTTACCTGCAAGTATTCCTATTGAAGCTGCTTGATCCAACCTTTCCTTTCTTGATCCTTGCTTTCCCTTGCTTTCCCTGTCCTTCCTTTTCTTGCTTGTTTTTCTTCTCCTCTTGGTGCTCTTGTCCTCTCTGATACTAAATCCAAAACTGAACTGACAAAAAACTACCAACTGATGCTTTGATGTATTTTTGTTATTGATGCCTCTAATTTCTTCATTTTCCATTATTTTTCCTTCAGTTTCCTCCTCACATGCAACCTATGACCTTTCACCTCTGTTTTCTCCTAATTTCATTTATTTTCATAAATAAAATTTTGATTATTTCCTCTTTGCCTTTTTAAATCCTTTGTCATTTCCTTTGCCAATTTCCCCTTAGCCATAAACACAACAAGTGATGCCCACTAGGATATTTTTCCCAACATTTAGCTTGGAATAAGTGTCCCTTGACCTTGGTCTTATTTTTCCTTTATGAACTTTTATTACATGAGCTTTTAACCCGGGGTTGGTACAATATTTTTTGTTCACGCCATTGTATATTTTCTATTTTTTAAGAATTCGTTTATAGGTAATTTGTGTACAGCGTTAAAACCTTCAAACTATCCCAACATCAACATGAGCCAATGCACCAAACAAACTTAAAAGAGATATTAAATGATAATTGGAACACATTGACGGGGCGAGGTAAATAAAAACCATGCACAAAGCTGGGGGACATGGACATGGTTCATTACCCACTTGATTGCATGACATACTCTGTAAATTGCCACCACAAGCCTTCTACCCATCCTCTCCTACATAGGCCTTCGAATTTCAGGCTCACTAGCCTATCTCTGCAAGTGATTGAGATTAATTTTCCAAGCTGATTTTTCCAGAGTGATTCTAAGAGGTGAGTCAAGGGGAAGGTCATGTTAGGGGGACTTGGACCTTCCCCTAGCAATAAGAAGGAAACAACAAAAAAACTTATTGGTACGAGATCCAGATTGGCTAGATGCATTTCTGACAAGAGAGAAATGAGCGGATTTCCTTGTGAACTAGGAATGTTGCCTTTCTTAAACACTTCTCGACTTTCCCACAACGCTATCATAGTTGTGATTGAATGCTTGATGTTGTGGTTCTTCGACATCTTTGATGAATCATGCATTGGGCAACTGTAAGGTAAGGCTACCACGCCTCCCCCTGCCAAGGCTCAAGTTGATGACATAGGTAAGCTCCTCACCCCGACTTGCATTACTCCCATGACATCACATTATATCACCTTGAACACGGAATAAAAATTATAAATATTGATAAATATAACAATTTTTTTTATATGTTATTATATATGTATTTTGTAATTATAATTTCATTAAATTTCAGAAAAATTAATATTTTATAAATGGTTTTTAAAATATCTAAAATAACTAAATTTAATAAAAGAAATCTTATAACTTAAAAAAATTATATTAATTTGTCTCCTAACTTATACACATAAATGAATCAAAACCCACTTTTCTATTTTTCTTTTTAAATATTTAAAAAAAATAAATTAATATTTTTATTCAACCATTTGGCAATTTACAAAGACTAGTATGGTTTCAAGCTCGTGTACATATAAATGTGAAGGGGTCACTGCTTGACTCATTTAAAAAAATATAATTCTAAAATATAATGCTGTTGTCAAAGCATTGATTAAAACACTTTGTCTTCCAATCTCGTTGATAGATACACACAAGTTTTATGCGATTTCAAGTTTTATGTTTTTCACGGCAATGGTGTGAAAAACATTTGGCAATTTTGGATGAAATAGTTTGGTATTAATGCGTATTATTGTCATGTTTTGGTTTTTTAATTAAATTACCAATTAAATTATTTTGTTTTTTATTATATATTATGATTTGCTAAGTTCTTCAATTAAATAAATAAATTTCTATACATTCAGTATGATGTTTCATCGGTGAAATAGATGCTAAAGTCATGATTCTCATCCAATAAAAGTCTTGTAATTTAGGTATATTTTTCTAATTGTAAAATTGTTAATAAAATGATAATTTTCATTACATTGTTTTTATGAATTTTAAAATAATAATTTTATTAATATTTAAAAAAAATTATTTTGCAAAACTTATTATTTTAAGATTATAAATTTTAAAATATATTTTTAATTAAATAATTAAAATAAATAAAATAATATAATAAAAAATAAAAAATAATTATTCTAATTATTTTTTAATAATATTAAAAATAATTATTTGTATTTTTTAATAAAAAATAATAAGAAGAAGAATAAGAAAACTAAATATCTATAAAAAATAATATTAAGAATTAATTATTTATAAAAATTAATATTAAAAAATAATTATTTTTAATAATAATAAAACATAGTTTAATTTTAATTTTTAAATTATTATTATTATATTTTTATATTATTTTTAATTATTTAATGCCACTCTTGTGAGTATGTTGGTCTTTGATTCTGTTAAGCCACTGTGTCTATTACAAGGCCAGTAGAGATATAAAAGGAGATATAAAAGGATTGACATTCTGTTAGCCTCCACTGCAAAATCACGAGACCGGATTTGAAATCTTCAACACGACTTTAGTTTCAAAGCATTGACGTTGTTGCTCGCAGCAACAAAGAAAACACGATTTACGTACCATTTCATCACGGTCGATCGAAAATTGCAACATTTGTTCCCTTCGAATATTCACAGCTGAGATGGTTACAGTCTCGCATAATACAGTGTCGCATGGTCAATACAGTCTCGCTCCATGTTGCAGCGGACTTTCAGAATTGTAATAGTCTTGGTGAAAATTCCATGTAAAAATATATAAATACCACGGATGATGGGACATGTATCCCAAGTTAAATGGTGGGGAGGACATCCTAGTGGGTGTTCATTTGGTTGTTTATGGTTAAGGAAATTGGCAAAGGCAATGACTAAGGCATTAAAGAGGCAAAAAGGTATTTTGGTACATTTATTTATGAAAATAATGGAAAATAGGAGAAAAAGGAAGTGAAAGGTCATAGGTTGCATGTGAGGAGGAAATGAATGAAAATAATGGAAAATGAAGAAAATAGAGGCCTCATTCATAAAAAGGCTGCTGAGGATCAGTTGGCAAGCTTCTCCTTTTAGAGTGAACCTTTTGTCAGTTCAGTTTTGGAGCTCTCTCACTATTCTCTCTCTCTCTCTCTCTCATACTCTTGGAGACTTTGAGTTTTCTTGGAGCACTCTTGGAGGGTGTGGGATACGTGGATTCTTGGAGCAAGAAGGCAAAGGAAGAGCAGGAAAGCACAAGAAGTCATCGACATCAGCAGCTACATCAGATTTGCTTGCAAGTATCGAGTTGCGTGTATGATTTCTTCACTAGTTTTGGGCATGCATGGCATATGCATGTGGTTTATTGGTTGTGATTTGTTATTGGCATGGAGGATTGTGTGGTTCGATAGTGGATTGCCTTGTCTCTCCATTTCCTGGATAGCCATGGTGATTGTGGGTTTACTTTCATTGTTTTGTTTTGGTTGGTTCTCATGTTTCCTTAGCTTGGGGTGAGTTATTAGTCTTGGAAGCCCTAGTTGAACAAACGCTCTAGAAGCCTTGTAACACCTTGGGTTGAGTTACTAGTCCTGGAAGCCCTGTATAAGTTGTGGGTTGAGTTACTAGTTCTGGAAGCCTTGGTTGGACAAATGCTCTGGAAGCCCTGGAAGCCTTGGATGGAGACCAATCTGATGATGGTTTTTTTGGTGATGTCCGACCGTGAGGTGGAATCACTATTTGATCAGTTGAGGTGGATGGCCTCTGGAAGCCCTGGATGAGTTTTGATTGATGTGTTCTATAAGATCCCACATTCATGCTTAGAATATGGCACAGGGGTGAATGGCTGAAGAGAGATTTGGCTCAATCATTCTATGGTCTGGTGGAACGTGGTAGTCCCATCTCCGGTTGGTTCATTGCATTCATTAATGAGAAATCCATTCCCTTGATTTTCATGTGTAAAGGTACTGATGTATTTATGGATTTGATGGCTGATATGTTTATTGTATTTATGTTCTTATTATTCTGGTTATATGCACATTTTATGACATCAACTATGTATGGCTCTCAGCATGTTTTTACTTGTATGTGAATGGATAATGTGTGTATGACTTAATGGAGGATAATGCAGCAAATGGCATGAGGGAACAATGGTTCATAATGATTCTCAGATAAGTATGATATGCCTACACTTAATTATGTTATTTACACCTACAGATTACATATCGATGATATGTTTGACGAAACGCATGTCATGGCTAATGGGGTTCTGGTTATGATCTTGTTTAGTATATTTCTTTTTCGATTCCATTTCCTTAAAGTCACCAAGGAGGTTGAATCTTACCCATAGTGGCCTCTTGTTGCATGTTTACCCCGTCTGGCTGGTTGCTTGGGTAGATATGGGTGGAGGGAGTTACAGAGTGGTATCAGAGCATGGTTCAAACACTTGGAGTGGATGAGCTCTATCATAGGTGAAATGAAGAACAAAGGTTTAAATTTTAGACCTTTCTTTCATCTTTGTTATAAATTATCTTCTGTGGCATATTAGAAGTTGAAAATTGTCCATATTGAAGGTAAATCCCACTGATAATGTGGTAAAAATTTCAGATATGGGTTCACAATACTTTAGGAATTATGATCTAAGGAAGATGACCTTCCTTAATGCACCTTTAAACAGGTCATGTTGGAATTTATGCAATAACTTATCTTCTGTAGGCTTTCAGAAGCTGAAAAATTGTCCACTTTGAGGGGACACACCACTGATTATGTCGTAGAAATTTCATATATTGGGTTGCAATATTTTAGGAGATATGAGTAGAGGGAGTCGAGCCTTCTGAATGCTCCTAAAATCAGGCCTCAAGTAGGTCACGCTGACATGTTTGTTATAACTTTTCGTTTGGGAACTCTGAGGAGTTGAAATTTTTTCCATAATGAGGGTAAATCCCACTGATATTGTGACAAAAATTTCATACATTTATTTGCTATATTTTAGGATATATGACTAGTGGAAGTCGATATTTCTCGATACTCCTTGAATTGTGCACCAAATAAGATTGTGTTGGTATTTTTGTTATAACTTTTCATCTATGAAATATCAGAAGCTGAAACTTGAACCATAGTGAGGGAAAATAAGATGATCATATGGTTCAGTTTCGATAACTTTTACTACTACAGTTTAGGATATATGCATTGAATCATTCACTATATTAGTTTGCATGCAAAGTGTTTGATGAAATGCTTAAATGGTTCAATGATTAATTGCATACAAACTGTTTGATAACATTCCCCAATGAGTATGTTGTTTCTGGTAGGGGATAGTATTTATGTGTAATAGTATTTCTATAGTTGCTATATTCTTACTTGTATGCAAATAATTTGCTATATTAGTTTGCATGTAAAGTGTTTGAAGAAATTCTTACATGCAAATGTAATGGTATAGTGGTTGTTTGAAGAAAATGTAAAAATATGGTAATTGTTTGAAGAAAATGTTATTTTCTTGGATGGGATAGTATTGTAGTATGATAATATGGATGTAGTTGATCTATGCCTATTTTCATGCAAATAATTTGAATAGTTGCATGTAAGGAATTTGAAAGGTTGCATGCAAGGAATTTGAAAAGTTGCATGTAAGGAAATGGAAATGGAAATGTGGCATGTTTTTAGTTATTATGTTACAAGTGGAATAAGTGCAATGTTTGACTTAATTTCATACAAAATGTATGAGAAATGAAAATCAATTTCTTTTCAAGTGTGGTTAAATTTAGTAGAGATTTGGAGATCCCATTTCCATAATTGGACATTGGAGATCGGTCCATTATAGTAGCTTCCTCATTCTACCTTGGTGTGGACCATGGATAGTAAGGGGGTATGTTTATAAGTTGTTTGAATGCTTGATTAAGTGTGTGATATGTGCTTGTGCTTATAAAATTGTATGAAGGAATGCTCTTGTTTTAATACGGTTGTACTAACACAATATGTGTTCAGACAACTGATATGCACTTGCGTGCAAGTGGGTGCTAGTTTTAGTATTATGACTATGATTGTGAGTTGATTGCCGACTATGACAATCGGATTAGATTGGTTCGGTCCATTTTTGTAAATGGACAGTGCCAGTATAGTCATGAGAAACGTAAAAAAAAAAGGTAAAGTAAATGGATTTGAGGCATCAGATGTCTTGGCTATGTTGGGAATTATTGTTCTCAATATCGTGCATGTTATGCATGAATAAAGGAAGTTCTTGTAACCTTGACCTTGATATCTGGTAATTATTTTATGATCATGATCATGTTGTTGTTTATATATGTATACATGTATGTATGTATGTCATATTTGATAGGATGATCATGAATCATGATTATTTTATGTTAATGTTTATATGTACATATGTATCTATGTATGACGTTGACTGACGAGATCATTATTATTTTATGGTGTATGTATGTGTACATGTATCTATGTCACTGTCTGAAAGGGTCATTAAGAATCATTCTTGTGGATGAACGATTGCTTATATAGGCGAATGGCATGAAGAGGTTCCTGATCTCATGAGGAATCAAGTGGAAGAGTATTCATGAAAAATATATGAGGTCAATGTCATGTGAATATGAATTTATATATTTGTATTATGCCTATGTTTATGTTATGTGTACATATGATGTTATGTACATGTTGGATATGTAGTGCTATGTACAAGTGGTGTTGTGTGCATGTGGTACATTGGTACTATGTACATATGGTGTGGTGTGAACGATTGTACAAGTGGTGCCATGTGCGTGTGGTGCTGTGTACATGTTGTACAAGTGGCGTTGTGTGCATGTGTTGCTATGTACATGTCGTCCATGTGGTGCTGTGTACATGTCATGTCGTGTACATGTCACGTGTGTGGTACAATGTACATGTGGTATTTTGTACATGTTGTAAAATGGTGTAGTGTACATGTGGTGTTGTGTACACATTGTGCAGGTGGCATTGTGTACATGTGATGTTGTGCACACGTTGTGTATGTGGTGCGGTGTACAGGTGGTACTGTGTACATGTTGTACATATGGTACTAGTGCAAGTGTGGTATTGTGTGCATGTCATACATGTTGTTTTGAGGGCATGTGGTACTATGTATGTGCATTGTGTAGGTGCATGTATTGTGTTATGCACTGGGTGTAGGAGTATGAGTTGCATTGTACATTAGGTAAAGGTGTACAAGTTTTGCTGTATACTAGGTGTACATGTATGCATTTTTTGTTGTCGCATGTTGTGTGTGGATGTATGTCTTATGATGTACATTGTGCACGTATACGTACATACATTGGGTGTAGGTGTATGTGTTGTATGTCAGGTATAGGTGCATGTGTTGTATGATGTTGTATGGCGTGTGTGGTTATATGTGTGTGATGCACACTATGTGTATGTGCACCTTGTGGAGGAGAAGGCACTGGGTGTTTGTTGGGTGTGGCAATCGATCTGGTGTGTGTATAGAAAGAACAAAGGAAAAAGTAAGGATCGATGAAGGATAAGTATCGATATTGTATTTTGGTTTTAGTATGCATGTGATTTATGATTATGGTCTATGATGTTTACATGTGATCTATGATTTTGATTTATGATGGTTACTTGTCATTTATTATTTTGATGGTTATGTTTTGAGCTAACCCGATGTGATATTTTCATACATGTTGATTTGGTCAAATATGTTAGTTTGACTTGTTGTGACAAGAAGTAGACATGATTGCAAATGTACCTTATTGATGAGCTACCAATGAGGTATGATGTGAATTTATTTCAATTTATTTCAAATATAATGGAAGTTATGTGTTTGGTACATGAATACATGAAATGCCCAGTTGGGTTATTGAAATCGACTGCAAGAATTGGCAGCAACAACAAAAGAAATTGGAACATGCAGCAACATGCTGGTAAAGTATTTAGGAGCAAGGCCATTGTGGGACACTGATACCCAATAGTATCCATTGATTGCCATGAGCATGCTATGACTGATAAGATGGTTTTAAGGAAGAGATATGCCTTAGTTGTTGTATCTTCTGATGCAAGGAAGCCTTGCCAGGGGATGAAATGCCCAAGATCTGGGTGCTAGCGGAACTTGGAAGGTGAGTGGTTGCACGGAAGGGGTGACCGGATTCCCGAGGGACTGTGTAGCAGAGAAGGGAAGGTCACAGATGGATTTTTTTTTTTTGTCATTAACATTGTCAGATGGAATCAGATGCAAATTGGGAGTGCGCCCTAGAACAATGAGCCGGTAATTGTTCGCTAAGAGGACAAGTGGCACGGGATTAAAACGCTAGACATTGGATGCAAATTTGACTTTGCAGTGGATTCTGGACTTTCTGGAAAGGAGGTGAATCTTGGTATTACTTTGAGGGTGGAGGTGTGAGCCTATGAATTTCCTTGTTGATTGATACGGGATCATATCCTTTAATTATTGGTTAGGTAAATGTGTATGTGTGTATATCATTGTAAATATAGTAATGAGTTGTGTTATAAAGCTCTAATATGTGGTATGGTTTTCATCTGGTCATGTTGTCATGATGTTTTGCTTTTGAGTGGGTTATTCATTGTAAATATTGCAATGAGTTGTGTTATAAATCTCCACGGGAAGTATGTTTTGTTTTCAGCAGTCATGTTGGTTATAGGTGTCATTGAACACAGAGGATGGTGTTCCCCCAAGGGGGAGGGTTCTGTAACAACCCTCGTGAAAATTCCATGTAAAAATATATAAATACCACGGATGATGGGACATGTATCCCAAGCTGAATGGTGGGCAGGACATCCTAGTGGGAGTTCATTTGGTTGTTTATGGTTAAGGAAATTGGCAAAGGCAATGGCTAAGGCATTAAAGAGGTAAAAAGGTATTTTGGCACATTTATTAATGAAAATAATGGAAAATAGGAGAAAAAGGAGGTGAAAGGTCATAGGTTGCATGTGAGGAGGAAAAAGTAGGAAAATAATGTAAAATGAAGAAAATAGAGGCCTCATTCATAAAAAGGCTTCTGAGGATTAGTTGGCAAGCTTCTCCTTTCAGAGTGAACCTTTCGTTAGTTTAATTTTGGAGCTCTCTCACTATTCTCTCTCTCTCTCTCTCTCATACTTTTGGAGACTTAGAGTTTTCTTGGAGCACTCTTAGAGGGTGTGGCATGCTTGGATTCTTGGAGCAAGAAGGAAAAGGAAGAGTGGGAAAGCACAAGAAGGCATCTACATCAGATTTATTTGCAAGTACCGAGTTGCATGTATGATTTCTTCACTAGTTTTGGGCATGCATGGAATATGCATATGGTTTCTTGGTTGTGATCTGTCATTGGCATGGAGGATTGCCTAGCCTTGCCATTTCCTGGATAGCCATGGTGATTGTGGGTTTACTTTCATTATTTTGTTTTGGTTGGTTCTCATGTTTCCGTATCTTGGGTTGAGTTATTAGTCCTAGATGCCTTGGTTGAACAAATGCTTTGGAAGCCCTATAACGGATTGGGTTTAGTTACTAGTCCTAGAAGCCATGGTTGGAAAAACACTCTAGAAGCCCTTGGTGGCTTGTGTTACTAATCCTAGAAGCCTTGGTTGGACAAACGCTTTGGAATCCCTGTATAAGTTGTGGGTTGAGTTACTAGTTCTGGAAGCCTTGGTTGGAAAAATGCTCTGGAAGCCCTGGAAGGCTTGGATGGAGACCAATCTGATGATGGTTTTTTTGGTGATGTCCGACCGTGAGGTGGAATCACTATTTGATCAGTTGATGTGGATGGCCTCTGGAAGCCCTGGATGAGTTTTAATTGATGTGTTCTATGTGTAGAAATTTTGAATAATAAAAACATATTCAACAGAGATTATCCTGATCATGCACTATTGCGGAATACATGCACAATACATAAGCTCCTCTCATGGGCATTCTCATGGGCTTACTCAATCCTTTGATTGTGCAAAGTCTCATGCACAACTATAGTCACAACTGATAGCAATCTCAACCTCTAACACCTGTCTCCACTGAACTGTACATGCACTGAGTTAACTGATGTATTCTTCAGTTGCATTATGAGTTAATAATTAGTGAATTAATTAATAACTAATTCACACAACTCATCACTTAGTCTATTGGCCAGTTAAACTAAATACAACTAGTTCAACTAAGTCAAATTGAACACAACTCCATTAACTGCTCATCTAACTCCACAGAACTCAACCACTTGAGTTCTAACTGAAGTCCTTCATGCAATAGCTCAACTAACACATAAGAAAAGCGTATTTCCTTCTGTCAGCTGCATGTGCCACATCTGTAGCTCAAACTGAAGTGCTCCAAGAGGATAAGATAAAGTTTATAGTCTAAATATTATTAGGAGACAATAATATTTGACTTTTCTATTTTTGACTAGCAGTCTAAAAATAGACTCTGATCACTCCTGCTGTGATCACTCCTGCTATGATCCAAAAATAGAAGTCCATCTATTTTTCCCAACATGACCAATCATCCATAAACAGCATCCTGCAACTCATAGACCATGATCCATATGTCTAAAAATAGACATAGTCTAAAAATAGACTTTGCGCCAAAACTTGCCTGCGGGACCACTTAGTGAAGGCGACTCCTTTCCACTAAGCTCCATCATCTTGTTGCATTCTCAACAAGCATTTCTTGTTGCACACTTTTCAACACTCCCTCTCAACAAGAAAGGCTTCCTCTCAAACCCGATCCTGTAACTCTGGAATGTTTTGCATGCAACACATCTGCCCGGTCCACTTTGCTCCAACAACACTTGGAACAAAAAAAACTCCCAATTGACCACTCTGTTGGGCTAGGAACATACTCTGATGCTGAAGCTCTACCTGCTGCTGACAAGTGCTCCCTCTCTGACATCTGTGCTACTGCAACATCTCCATGCATCTCGCACCATTGCACACCTCTCTGTGCCACCTAGCACTGTGCAAAGACTTGTGCCTCTCGCATTGCTATAGCCTACATGCTATGCGCTGTCCTGGGATTCCCTGCACTGTTGCTCTCTCTGCCACTCCATCCGCATTTGTCTCTACCCAATCAGTCAGTTCCTGCTACTCCACATCGGGGCTCTCGTAGCAAGGTCTCATCCAAGAGGTTGGGTACCTCAAGGATCTTGCCCCTCCTCCTTGGGACAATCAATCCACATCACCCCACCTCCTACCTGGAGGTATGGCTGCATGCGATCCCTCAGCCCACCTGGCTCGAAGTTTCCCCCTACTAGAGGTCTCTGCATGAGTAGATGTCTCTACTCGATCTCCACTCAGCTTCCCTTGTTGTGGCTGCTCCACAACCTCCTGAGTTGCTGCACCAATTGTGGCTCCTCCACAATCATCTGAGACTTCTTCTGGCTCTGCATGTTGAGAGGTAATATACACTCCCTTTCAACCACCAAGTCTCCATCAGTTGCCTCACTGCTCAAGGCTTTGCATGCATCTTGAACCTCAAGAGCATACAGGTTCTTGACCCGTGAAACAATCTGCTTCACCTGTCTAGTGATGATGTGTCTAAGGAAAACCTTTCCCTTACTGAAGACTACATCATAGCCTCTGTCTTCTAGCATCACAATCGACACCAAGTTTCTCTTCAGTCCTGGTACATACCTGACATCGGTCAAGGTAAGGCGAGCTCCATGCTCGCTCTGAAAAATAACCGTGCCTACACCTGAGACACTATACTTCTCATCATTACCCATCGCTATGAGTATTTGGAGATCTTTATCCTCCAAAGTACTGAACAAACCCTTGTCAGCGGTCATGTGGAAAGAAGCTCCACTGTCAAGAAACCAACTACTTCCCATCATGGATGAAACCATGCATGCGAAGAGTGTGAAATCCAACTCAAATTGTCAAGCAAGTGCCTCACCTTTAGATCCTTCCCTGGATCCCTTCTTGGATTTCTTCTTTGGGCAATTAGTAGCATAATGGCCCAACTCATGACAACGAAAGCATCTCACCTTCGACTTGTAATTCTTCTTGCCTTTCACACAGGAATGAGAAGCTTTCTTGTTCTTCCCCTTCTGTTGTGCTCTACAACAACCCCCCATTTCATACTAATTCTATTTTCATAACTATAATATGAAATGGGTCCCTTTTAGGATTAAATTGGTATCAACTTAGTATTTTTCAAAAGGTCCGAAGAAAAATTAAATATTATAAACCTTTTGATAAATCACATAAGCGGTCTTATAATAAAAATTGAATAATCCCTTATTATTGCGATAAAGCGATCGCAAGATCGCATATCGCAATAACAAATGATACATAACAAAAGGCCCATTAATTTTTCCTCGATGCGACAATACACGAATGATTATCGGATATCGACAATGGTAAGATATCAAAACAAAAGCCCCTTTTCGCTCCGATGCGATGCGATGTCGCTATCGGCGATCGGGGATGTACCATGCATGCATTTCAAAGCCCCCATTTAAAACTCCCGATTCGACTTGGCGATATCGCTATCGGCAATCGGGGATTCCGAAAGGAACCAATATAACAACTTAAGCTTTCCCCCGATCGCTGATTGCGATAAAGCTAAAGCGCAGATTTCAAAAAGGATTGGTAAAGCCGGGATATTTTATGGTTATTTAGTATTAATGGCCTTCCTTTTCCCGATAGCGATTCACTTGCACTCAACCGCCAAAACATCAAAGCCACGCTTAAGTGAATCATTTGGCCAATAAATGACATAATGAGCATTTAAAGGATTGACAGGTTTAAACGGCCATTTAATGAAACAGTAAGTCTAAAATCTCTTCGGAGATTGCATTCGTGGCCACCTTAATTCAAATCCTCCACTATTCATTGATTGATATATCTCGTTCTTCTTTGGTTTGTGCTATCAATTCTCCACATTACGTTCATTTTCACTCCTGTGCAGAGCTCTTCCGAAGTAGTAAATTCAAGCAGAATGGGGAAGAAATCTAAGAAGACTGCAACAGCTTCCGCTTCGCCAGCTACAGGGCAACCCACCGCCGATCCAGGAACAAACAGAAAAGGACTGATATCCGACACTACATGTCTAGGACTCGGCAAAACTACTTGGCTAAGCACCTATAATTTAATTGAGGCCGAAGGGCCTGAGGTAACAACAGTGCAAGCCACAGCAGACACGACTCGGAAATCTGATGCTACTCTAAAGGATTTAGCCGACTCTTTCCTTCATCGGATAGCAGCCCGGGAACAAATTCTCTCATATACAGATGTGGTGAAGTGTGCAATTGAAGAAATCCCAATCACAAACAGAACATTTTGCACCATGGATGGGAGAATCTTCGATTCATTTCAACCTGATGATTTGAGGCAAATGTACCATTTGCCTGTACCGGAGAAGAAGTACAACAAGGCCTTCTTGGAGAAGTTCAGAAATGAGAAAGAAATTTAATTTGAACCCATTTGGAATTGGAGGCAAAACCCAACAAAACACAAGCATGAGTCTTCGGGTAAGTACTCTGTCGATTCTTTGTGTTCTCCTTATTGTTATGCCGGGATAATGATGTGTAGATTGTGGGGGTTACATAATTCCGCAAATTTCACTATAGAGATGGTTCCTTTGATGGAGGCAGCATGTAATAGTGAAATAATGGATTGGGCAACTATATTGTCTGATAAGCTAGCAACCGTAGTCCTTGAGTTTAGAAACAAATCCCGCATTACCGAAAGGGTCATTCCCCCATTCTACTATAGTGCCTATATCTTGGACACCCTGTGTTTTAATTCTAAATTTCCTATGCTTGGATGGAGATGGACTCCACAAGACCCCATGCCCATTCATATATACCATCAGAAGTTACAGAAAGCTCACTATAAGCACCATTTATATCAAGTTTGCAATGGTTTTATGTTACCCATTCATTATTCCATTTTTGATAAACTTGCTCCTAAGATTTCCTACCAAGCGGGGATTGACTTGACATCTGTAGGAAGATGGTTCGGAGAAGAAAAATTCACCTATGTAAGAGTTTTCGGTAGCCAAGCCAAACCTCATGTCCTCCCTTTGTACATACCTGATAAACTGTTAGCTAGGGAGGTAGCCTATTAGATTACATCCGAAGGAGTTACACAAACTCTAAAGAGAAAAAAGAAGTAGGTTTGGCCTCCTTTTCCTCTAAGATGCGGTGTCTACGCTCTACATGACTTTAAACATGCAGAGAAAGAAGCTGATAAAATCAAGGCACTAAGTCTAGCCACTCTTCCTAATAGGCGATTTGATCCAAACAAAGTCGCCTACAATGCACTTGAACAGGCAAAATTAACTAAATTTGATCATAAAGAAGATATGTTTGATGACCTGTTCTCCTCAGCCGAGTCAATATTCCAAGTTAAATCGCTGGCCAGAATGAAATATCAGGATGATGGGTTAGTTGAATTTAACAGACTTAGAGAACAGAGGTTGCAAACTCTGCCTCTAGATCTGTTAGCAACGACCCCAACGACAGAATCAAGCGAGCCTGAGCAGCGACTCACTAAGGAACCTCCTGCTACATCAAAAGAGCAGGAGGAAGTGCATGCAAAAGAGCAGGAGGAAGTGCATGCAAAAGAGCAAGAGGAAACCCAGGGAAAAGAGCAGGAACAGAGTAGCACAAAGGTGAATGTAGATGCCCAGATTGACCCGAAATTGCTCCAGGAATGGCAGCAATTCGACTCAATCATAAGCAATCTTGAGAGCTCGAAGGAAGCCGAAACATCAAAAGCGGCTGACACACAGGAGACAACATCTAAACAGGTTCCAAGTGGAACCAACAGCCTACCTAGTTCTACAGGAATAGAGATAATTCCTAAGGATCCCTCCGATCAGATTGTTTTGCAAGTAGAAGAAATTCCTCCCTTGGATGTCTTTTACAGCCCAAAGCACAAGGCTATAGTAAAACGACAGCGGAAAAGGAGAAGGACTGATCAACCTTCCCTATTCCCTGAACAAACAGTGATAGGCAACGTGGTTTGGAAGGAAGAGTTTGATCCCTCTGATGACCTAACAAAACTGTCCCAATATGCTGGAGCCTATTCGGCAGCCACCATAGACAAGGCATCAGAGGTGAGTAATCTATTAAAAGGAAAAGACCAGGAAATCATTTTGCTACAAGCACAACTATCAGAGGCATAGCAGAAGGCAGAACAAGCAGAACGGCAATTGTTTACACAGCAACAAATAAATAATCAATTGAATAAACAATTGCAGGAAGAGAAACAAAGAATTGATTCGAGTGCAATTCAAAAGAAGAAAGAGCTGTCAGAAGCATTGGCAAAACTAAAAGCGATGAATGAACAAATGCTGAAGTCGAAAGATGAGAAAATTGCTCAACTATCAGCCCAAATAGATAAAACCAAGAATCTTCCACAGCCAACTGAATTCAGAGCAGAGGCATTACAGATAAACAAGGCATTGGTGACATAGATAAGGCTGTTATGTCAACAAATCACCCAAGCAGATCCTTTATGTGACTTAACAGCATCAATAAGTGATAAATTGGCTGATGTTAGAACAGACTTGGAGCAGGCCGATGAGACCTTGACTAATTTTCTTGAGTGGCAAGACACTGATGAGGGACAGGCAGCTAATTTGCCAAAAATCCTAGAATATCATAAAGAGATATTATTTATGGAATGGCAGTCCCAGTTAATGAAAGCAGAGAGACCAGTTTCAAGATGCAAATTAACCACAAGTAATTTGGTTGAATTGATTAATGATACTCTCTACTTATCTAATATGATCTCTCAATGTACCCCAGGTAAATCGCTATCGGCTAAAACATTGGATCAATCATGTTATCAAGAGCTGGAGAAAAATGGGAGATTAATCGCAGGAATTAACAGTTTGACATGGGACACCTATTGGTTGTTCTTAGTCAAACCATACAGCCAGAGAGCTGCCCTCAAGTGCCTCACAGATGCAATCGGGTGTATCATTCCCGATATAAAAGATGCCACCTATGTTTCCCAACTCAATTCTCGTCTCAACCGACCACCAGAAGTGGAACCAATGCTTGCGATATGCCAGCTCAGCCTAAGTGATGAATCATGCTTTCGACTGCCAGATTGCCGTGAGGAAGATATTCTGAATCAAGTTGTACCAATTAAGTAGGATTTTAGTTTCATAGTTAGTTAGTTTTAATCAAGTATTTATAGACCCTTTCATGTATTTAGAAAGGGTCGTAAGTTTTTGTATATGACTTAAAACCTGAAGTTGCACTACTGTACTTCATGCATATTCTTTTATAAAGACTCGGCCAATTATTCCAATTTTGATAACGAAGCTTTTATGTGAATGTGCACTACTGCCTTTGTTTAAAAGTGTTTCTACGTCGGAAGAAGGAATCCA
Organism: Pinus tabuliformis; assembly: GCA_031772625.1. Lineage (NCBI taxonomy): Eukaryota > Viridiplantae > Streptophyta > Pinopsida > Pinales > Pinaceae > Pinus > Pinus tabuliformis. Next base: position 663,306,862 of record CM062812.1, on the reverse strand, counting down.
AATAACGATTGATATTGGGAGTGATTTGCAGCTCATATGGTACTATTATCTATGTCTGAGTTCATTCCTTTTATGTGAATTGTTGTTTGATCGCTCTTGCTATTATCAGATATATGCATGTGTTTTAACAACATTCTTTACACTTTCCACTACTGGATGTTTACAGCATGCTTTTCTTTTAATCATACATGTATTGGTAATATAAAAGGATAGGTGTAACAATGTGTTAATCACTTTGTTCAACTATTTGAACAAAGTAATCATTAAGTAAAGGAATGTCTATGTTTATTGCTTAGAGTCATCTATATGCCTATTGATGAACAGAGATCATCAAACGTTGCACTTCAAAGAATAGAAGCCTCCCGGGATAGAATAGTTATTTATATTTTCGCTGATAGATTAAGTCATCCATTCATTATCATTTATTAGAAATCAATCACTCATCCATCCCCTTTTATTCATTATTGGGAAACTGGTCCCATTATATCCAGTCGGAGCCACCATTCCAAACAGAAAAGGAGTTGTATTAAGGTCCGGACCGGGTGGTTATCCCCCAATGTTGATACAACGATTTTCGGGGCATCAACATTTTTGGCGCTAGAAGGAGGACATGAACTATGAATGGCGAGCAAACCCAAATCTACAAACCATTCTCAGAGTAAATCTCCCTCCACATCACCTCGTACTTCCCAATTGCATGCTGGTTCTCCAGTATCCAAGCAAGAAGAAGAGGAATCAACTACCATTGCCCTCACCCACAATACTCCAGAACGATTAAGTCCTGAGTCCCCTGAAGTTCAGTTACTCATCCAGAAACTTCAAGGCTTCTCGATAACACCACAGAAATCTGAAGTATCTCAAAGCAGTGAGACTTCGCAATTCAATTTACCTCATCCCCTCACTAGACTTCAGAGCGGAAAACTCAGTATTGAACCCACTGAGTTCCCTTTACCTAAAAGGAAAAGGGCCAAGAAGAACACTGAAGGATCTGACAGTGAAGCACTTTCATCCACATCCTCCGTCTCATCCTCCCTTGTGCGAAGTCAACCATCCACCCCTTCATTACATATTGTTGTTCATCAGGGATTAGGAACATCAACATCTCACCTGCGCAATCCACAATATCAACTCCTTCCCAAACATCTGGAATTTCAACAGTAGTATCATCCACTACTGGTGTTACAATGGCAGATCCATGGACCAGGCCTGGTGCGGTCAATATGCCTGCACCATTACATGCATTACCTGATGCTCCTGAAAAATGGCTACCCAAGTTTAACCCAGATGATGGAACACAAGCTGAGGAACATATTAATAACTTCATGTTATCAGTTAATCTCAAAGGAGTAACTGAGGAAGATGTTGTAGTTAGGCTCTTCCCTTATACTTTGCAAGGATTAGCAGGGTCCTGGTATCTTTCCTTGCCATCTGGTTCCATTACCAGTTGGACCACTTGCCAAGAACAGTTTCTCACTAAGTATGGAGATGATAGATCTTTAGCCACATTAATAAATGATCTCTCCAATCTTAGGATAGAGCATAGGGAACCGATTAAAGAATTCAATGCATGATTTAATAAACTCTTGAATAAAATCCCAACGGCCTCCAAACCAAGTGAACAAATCATAAGCGAATGGTATATAACTGCCCTACCTGCCAATATAGCTATTTTTGTAGATAGGGCTGCAAAACCAACTTTAGCTGAAAACATGAAAGAAGCACTTGCTATGGAGAAACGTATTAATGCTCTAGAGAAGAAAGCTGCTCTGGAAGATAGAAAAGCAAAAAAGTTTCTTTTAAAGATGATTCAAAGAAGAAAACACCTAAACATCCCTATGATATGGAAGGTCTGCAAAAAGTCCTTAAGACTTTGTCAAATGAAATGGTTGAAATCAAAAAGCAAGTAGCAGAAACCTCAACTAAAAGGCCCTTTAGAACTTTCAGGAAAACTGAATCAAAACCACTGAATGTTATATCTAATGCAGATTCAGACCCTGAAGAAGAAGAAGAGGAAACAATCTCACCAACTGATGATGAAGAGGAAGTTGTTGAATGCCATGGAATGTGGGATTTCATACTGCCTAACTCCGCTATAGAAAATGAAGAAGAAGCTTTTCCTGTCACCACTAGGAGTAAAGGTGCCCCTGAACCCGTTCAGGCAACTTCAAAGAAAAGAAGTGCAGGTGCCACAACAACAAAGGAAAAGGTATCCATAAGGAAGCCAGCTGCAACGGTTTCCCAAAACCAACCTTCAACCTCAAGTATGCCCTCAACATCTAAAACATTAGTAGTATCCGATTCAATGGATTACAATATCGTTGATGATATGAAGAAAACTAAGGCAAACATTACTATGTTTGAACTTAGTAAACTAAAACATCAGCAGAAATTGCTTCTCAAAGAATTGAATGTTGTTCCTTCCTCACCTCTTCCCAGTGCTAAAGCTACAAATGATTCAGGACAACCACCTTCTAGCAGGATTGAAGCTACTGATACGATTCTGATTGGAGACAGATCCAATTCCCATACTCCTCCTTTCCTATTAACCTATGAGATTTATAATCGTAATCTGCACAATTGTCTGATTGATTCAGGGGCATCCTCAAATATAATGCGAGCTTCGGTTTGTTCCAAGCTGAACATTGAACCCCAGAAATCTTCAATTCAAATTGTACAGCTAGATAGAACCAAGGTACAGGTTGTAGGAGAAATTAATTCTGTAACTATCAGGTTATCGTCCGATCCGCGAGTAGTTCAAAGAATTGATATCCTAATCGCCGATATACCTGAATTTTATGGTTTAATCTTAAGTAGGGATTGGTCCAAAAAGCTCCATGGGTATATTTCTACCGATTGGTCCCACATGTGGCTACCCTACAATGGAAAGCCAAATCAAATAAAAATCAATCGGGAAAAGCACATGACCCACACTGTCACAGAATTCGAACAGGAAAATCAACCCATAGCGTTTAATAACAATATCTTAGGGAATTATTCGTTGGAATCATTCTTTGTCAACTTCACATCCAAACCATCACCTTTCTCAGTAAATAATTTTACATCTCAGATCGAAAATTATTCACAAACAGATAGGTCAAGATGTTTTAATGATACTGAGAAAACTATAAATAAAATCGTTGATAATTCTTTATTTTGGTCTTTATATTTTGATGGCTCTAGATCTAATGAAGGCTCGGGAGCAGGATGTATCTTGGTTAGCCCGCAAGGAGAAAAAAACAACACGACCGAGTATGAAGCCTTAGTCCAAGGACTATACAAAGCAATTGGCCTTAAAGTGCAATATTTGAAAGTGTTCGGCGATTCTGAAATTATTGTCAAACAGGTGAGAAATACAATTCATTGTCTTTCAAATCACCTCAAGCATTATCAATCGCTGGTGCAAGAACTCACCTCACACTTTTTAGCATTCAATATCTCTTCCATTCCCAGGTCTCAAAATTCGGCAGCCGACTTGCTAGCCAATATTGCTTCCAAACTCCTACCTTCCAAAGATTATAGCCCAGATAGATTTTCAGTAGAATTGATTTTTAGGCCGTCAATTCCTGACAATGTCACTAATTGGAGAGTATTTAATCACGATGAAGACATTTTACAATTTCTGACTTCCGAAAAGTCCTATGATGATCAGATTATAGAGGAGAGCGATCATGATCTTCAGATGAGAGAAAAGCATGAGGAAAACTCAATACCGAAGCCTGTGGTGAAGTTGGAGGATATTTATGACATTAAAGATAGATTTAAACCTGTGATCAATACAAAGCTCCACAGTTCCACCTTGAGGTTTGAGTTGATTAATCTTGGCATTGAACAAAATCCTCAAAACATTAATCTAGGATTAGGACTTTCTCTGGAAGAAAAAACGGCATTCATTGGACTATTAAGAAAGAATAAACATGTCTTCGCTTGGAAGTATGATGATTTAAAGACATATGATACATCTATCATCCAGCATACCATTCCAATGCTTGCAGAACAAAAACCAGTTCAACAAAATCTCAAGAAAATACATCCGAACCTAGAGAGTCAAATTAAAACTGAACTTAATAAGCTCTTAAAGGCCAAGATTATTTTTCCCATTCGACACTCGAACTGGGTCTCCAATATGGTGCCTGTTAGGAAGAAAAATGGCGATATCAGGATTTGTATAGATTTCAGAAATCTGAATAAGGCAAGCCTAAAAGACAATTTTCCATTACCTATTATGGAGCAGATAATCCATTCAGTAGCAGGCTCTGAATTGATGTCCTTTTTAGATGGTTTTTCAGGATACAACCAAGTTTTGGTCCATCCTGATGACAGACTTAAAACTACATTCATGACAAAATGGGGAACTTATGACTATCAGAAAATGCCTTTCAGACTCATTAATGTTGGAGCCACGTTCCAAAGAGCGATGGATATAGCTTTCAAAGGATTGATCAATAAAACAGTAGTTGTCTACTTAGACGATATTACTATATTTTCTAAAAAGAGAACCAATCATTTCCATGATTTAAACCAAATCTTTCAACGCTGCAGAAGGTACGGTATTTCACTCAATCCTAAAAAATCCTTCTTTGCTCTTGACCAAGGAAAGATTTTGGGCTTTATTGTGTCGAAAGATGGCATTTATATTGATCCGAGTAGGATCAAAGAGATCTCTGAAATCCCTTTTCCTCATAATAAAAAATCCATGCAGTCATTTTTAGGCCAAATCAATTTTGTCAAAAGATTTGTTCCAGACTTTTCTCACATCATTTTGCCACTACAAACTATGATTAAGAAAAATTCAATGTTTAAATGGGGATCAGCAGAAAAGGAAGCGTTTGATTTAAATGGGGATCAGCAGAAAAGGAAGTGTTTGATTTAATCAAACAATCAATAATTAATGCCCCCGCTTTAAATACTCCTAATTTTTCTAATCATTTCACATTGTATACTATCGCATCTGATTTGTCTTATGCAGCAGTACTCACTTAGATTAATGATCACAACTTGGAAGCACCCATTTAGTTTTATAGTTCAAACTTGCAGGGTGCCGAACTGAATTACTCCGAAGTAGAAAAACAAGCCTTTGCTGTATATAAAGTTGTCAAACATTACAGACCCTTCCTTTTAAAAGCCCATACAAAAGTCATAGTTCCTTTTTCTGCAGTAAGGCAACTATTAATCCAAAAGGAATTAGGCGAAAAAAGGGCAAACTGGGTTACAACACTTCAAGAATATGACTTGGAAATCAAGCCAACAAAGATTGTTAGAGGCCAAGGTTTTTGCAGGTTATTGGCAGGAGCATCCGACATTCAACAACCAGGTGATACAGAACATATCAAAGAAATCAATCAGATAAGTATTACGGATTCTGAATCCTAATATGCAGACTTGATCTTTTATTTAAAAAATGGATATGCACCTCCTAACCTGTCTTATAAAAACAAGAGGGCCATTAGATTGAAAGCAAGAAATTTCACAATTGTTGATGATGTACTTTTTAGGCTAAATTATGATTCAATCTTATTAAGATGCCTAGAAAAACCTGAAGCACAAAAGGTTTTGCAAGAATTACATGATGGACCAGCAGGAGGACATTTCGGAGCTGACACAACAGCCCACAAAATCATTCATGTTGGATATTATTGGCCCACCCTGTTTAGAGATGCTCATGAATATGTAAGGAAATGCCGAAGTTGTCAAAATTCTAGTGGAAGACAAAGAAAGCCAGCTTTCCCTTTGCAACTAGTCAACATTGAACAACCATTTGAGCAATGGGGATTGGACATCATCGGAGAAATCACTCCACATTCTTCCAAATAGCATAAGTATATCCTTACTGCCACGGATTATTTTACTAAGTGGGTTGAAGCAATTTTGTTAAAGACAACAAATTCTGAGGCAATTATAGAATTCATAGATCAATTCATCATTACCAGGTTTGGTGTCCCAAATGCTCTTGTTTTTGATAATGCATCTTATTTCTCAGGCAATACTATGTTTGATTTCGCTATTAAAAGAGGATTTAAATTGAAATATTCTGCTAATTACTATCCCCAAGGTAACGGTTTAGCAGAATCTACCAATAAAAATCTAATTAAGATTATTAAGCGAACTATCGAACAGAATCATAAAAACTGGCATAAATCTTTAATATTCGCACTATGGGCTGATAGGATAACACAGAAAGCTTCCATAGGTTCGTCTCCATTCAATCTTGTGTATGGAAAAGAAGCAGTGCTACCAACAAATCTTGTCCTTCCTTCTCTAGCCCTAGTTCAGTTTATTGAGGAAAGCCCTTCTTCTTCTATTCAACTTAGATATGATCAAATCCTAAAATTAGAAGAGGAAAGAGAAAAAGCCAAGGTTATTCATGCAAAACATCAGCAAATTATCAAGTCATCCTTTGATTCAATTTCATCCGGTTCAAAACAGTTTCAAGTCGGTGATTTAGTTCTGAAATGGGACAAAGCCCATGAAGATAAAGGAAAACACACCAAGTTCCAGAAAATGTGGCTTGGGCCATTTCAGATCTGCGAGAAGATAGGCCATTCGACCTTCATATTACAAGATTTATCAGGTTTGAGAGATTCTCTCCCTGTTAATGGCCTTATCTTAAAGAAATTCTTCAATTGAGGAGCTAACCCCTTCTCCTTTTTAGTTTAGTAAAATTCGTAGTTTGTAGGACCATTAGGAAATAAAGTTGTAAGGTAGCCTCCATTGACCTTTTGCTGTATGAAAAAGTTGCTCAAAGAAGTAGTGTTGATATTTACTTTTAAAATAATAGAAGCCTTAGACAAAAAGGACAATTTCTAGGAAACTAGGTATAATTGCATTCTGAAACCGCATTTCAATTTTTGTGAACTCTTCTCAAGATTTAGAAGTATTGTAAATCATTTTATGTTTTCAAATTGGTTGCAAAAAAGGTTATCAATATCAAAATAGGAACTAATCCAATTTCAGCATCTTCAATTCTTACCCTGTCATCCATTCTCTCTTAAGGATAAAATTGTCCATCCCATTCATCAAAGTTTATAATTACTCAGAGTGTAATTCTAAAATATTTGATATAAAAGATAAGGGGTCTTATTACAAGCCTGCTTACCATGATCATCGGGAAATAGTTTAACCGACATTACCAACACTGCATACCAAAACAGGGTAATGGCTTAAAATTATAAGACAAGGGGTCTCATCACGAACCAGCTTGTTCGGTTAAATTACTACCAGTGAATGGAATTGTCACTCAGCTGGTCACCAAACCAGGACAATGACTTTTTATCTTACAAAATAACAGAAAAGTAAAAGAAATACAAAATATGTAAGCATGTTTTGAATTCATTCTGTTAATCATACTCTGAAGTGGATGGGATAATGGACAATAATGTGGTTAAAAGGTATCCCTGTCGAAACTATGAACGTTTGCTGGTAGCAGAGGCTCTACCTATGACAGACGAGTCAATTCTAAAAGCTGATTTGGAAAGGTTTTCTGTTTTATCATTATCAACCAATATAGGCCAATTTAAAACTTAGAATGTATCTAAGTTTAAACAGGAGAGGAAATTAGCAAAGATAGTTTTATTTTATTTGGAATGCATATATACCTAAGTATATTAGAATTTTCCTCTTTGATGAGATTCCTATTTAGAGAAAGTTTAAGTATTTCAGTACTTTTCAGAGATACTTGTTCCTTCCAGCGAATCGCCAATTGTTGTGCTCTACAACAACCCCCCATTTCATACTAATTTTATTTTCATAACTATAATATGAAATGGGTCCTTTTAGGATTAAATTGGTATCAACTTAGTATTTTTCAAAAGATCCAAAGATAAATAAAATATTATAAACCTTTTGATAAATCACATAAGCGGTCTTATAATAAAAAGTGAATAATCCCTTATTATTGTGATAAAGCAATCGCAAGATCGTATATCACAATAACAAAGGATACATAACAAAAGCCCCTTTTCGCTCCGATGCGATGCGATATCGCTATCGGCGATCGGGGATGTACCATGCATGCATTTCAAAGCCCCCATTTAAAACTCCCGATGCGACTTGGCGATATCGCTATCGGCAATCGGGGATTCCGAAAGGAACCAATATAACAGCTTAAGCTTTCCCCCGATCGCCGATTGCAATAAAGCTAAAGCGCAGATTTCAAAAAGGATTGGTAAAGCCGGGATATTTTATGGTTATTTAGTATTAATGGCCTTCCTTTTCCCGATAGCGATTCACTTGCACTCAACCGCCAAAACATCAGAGCCACGCTTAAGTGAATCATTTGGCCAATAAACAACATAATGAGCATTTAAAGGATTGACACATTTAAACGGCCATTTAATGAAACAGTAAGTCTAAAATCTCTTCGGAGATCGCATTTGTGGCCATCTTAATTCAAATCCTCCACTATTCATTGATTGATATATCTCATTCTTCTTTGGTTTGTGCTATCAATTCTCCACATTACGTTCATTTTCACTCCTGTGCAGAGCTCTTCCGAAGCAGTAAATTCAAGCAGAATGGGGAAGAAATCTAAGAAGACCGCAACAGCTTCCGCTTCGCCAGCTACAGGGCAACCCACTGCCGATCCAGGAACAAACAGAAAAGGACTGATATCCGACACTACATGTCTAGGACTCAGCAAAACTACTTGGCTAAGCACCTATAATTTAATTGAGGCCGAAGGGCCTGAGGTAACAACAGTGCAAGCCACAGCAGACACGACTCGGAAATCTGATGCTACTCTAAAGGATTTAGCCGACTCTTTCCTTCATCAGATAACAGCCCGGGAACAAATTCTCCCATATACAGATATGGTGAAGTGGGCAATTGAAGAAATCCCAGTCACAAACAGAACATTTTGCACCATGGATGGGAGAATCTTCGGTTCATTTCAACCTGATGATTTGAGGCAAATGTACCATTTGCCTGTACCGGAGAAGAAGTACAACAAGGCCTTCTTGGAGAAGTTCAGAAATGAGAACGAAATTGAATCTGAACCCATTCGGGATTGGAGGAAAAACCCAACAAAACACAAGCATGAGTCTTCGAGTAAGTACTCTGTCGATTCTTTGTGTTCTCCTTATTGTTATGCCAGGATAATGATGTGTAGATTGTGGGGGTTACATAATTCTGCAAATTTCACTATAGAGATGGTTCCTTTGATGGAGGCAGCATGTAATAGCGAAATAATGGATTGGGCAACTATATTGTCTGATAAGCTAGCAACCGCAGTCCTTGAGTTTAGAAACAAATCCCGCATTACCGAAAGGGTCATTCCCCCATTCTACTATAGTGCCTATATCTTGGACACCCTGTGTTTTAATTCTAAATTTCCTGTGCTTGGATGGAGATGGACTCCACAAGACCCCATGCCCATTCATATATACCATCAGAAGTTATGGAAAGCTCACTATAAGGACCATTTATATCAAGTTTGCAACGGTTTTATGTTACCCATTCATTATTCCATTTTTGATAAACCTGCTCCTAAGATTTCCTACCAAGCGGGGATTGACTTGACATCCATAGGAAGATGGTTCAGAGAAGAAAAATTCACCTATGTAAGAGTTTTCGGCAGCCAAGCCAAACCTCATGTCCTTCCTTTGTACATACCTGATAAATTGTTAGCCAGGGAGGTAGCCTATCAGATTACATCCGAAGGAGTTACACAAACTCTAAAGAGCAAAAAGAAGCAGGTTTGGCCTCCTTTTCCTCTAAGATGCAGTGTCTACGCTCTGCATGACTTTAAACATGCAGAGAAAGAAGCTGATAAAATCAAGGCACTAAGTCTAGCCACTCTTCCTAATAGGTGATTTGATCCAAACAAAGTCGCCTACAATGCACTTGAACAGGCAAAATTAACTAAATTTGATCATAAAGAAGATATGTTTGATGACCTGTTCTCCTCAGCCGAGTCAATATTCCAAGTTAAATCGCTGGCCAGAATGAAATATCAGGATGACGGGTTAGTTGAATTTAAGAGACTTAGAGAACAGAGGTTGCAAACTCTGCCTCTAGATCTGTTAGCAATGACCCCAACGACAGAATCAAGCGAGCCTGAGCATCGACTTACTAAGGAACCTCCTCCTACATCAAAAGAGCAGGAGGAAGTGCATGCAAAAGAGCAAGAGGAAACCTAGGGAAAAGAGCAAGAACAGAGCAGCACAGAGGTGAATGTAGATGCCCAGATTGACCCGAAATTGCTCCAGGAATGGCAGCAATTCGACTCAATCATAAGCAATCTTGAGAGCTCGAAGGAAGCCGAAACATCAAAAGCGGCTGACACACAGGAGACAACATCTAAACAGGTTCCAAGTGGAACCAGCGGCCTACCCAGTTCTACAGGAATAGAGATAATTCATAAGGATCCCTCCGATCAGATTGTATTGCAAGTAGAAGAAATTCCTCCCTTGGATGTCTTTTACAGCCCAAAGCACAAGGCTGTAGTAAAACGACAGCGGAAAAGGAGAAGGACTGATCAACCTTCCCTATTCCCTCAACAAACAGTGACGGGAAACATGGCTTGGAAGGAAGAGTTTGATCCCTCTTATGACCTAACAAAACTGTCCCAATATGCTGGAGCCTATTCGGTAGCCACCATAGACAAGGCATCAGAGGTGAGTAATCTATTAAAAGGAAAAGACCAGGAAATCATTTTACTACAAGCACAACTATCAGAGGCACAACAGAAGGCAGAACAAGTATAACGGCAATTATTTACACAACAACAAATAAATAATCAATTGAATAAACAATTGCAGGAAGAGAAACAGAGAATTGATTCGAGTGCGGTTCAAAAGTAGAAAGAGCTGTCAGATGCATTGGAAAAACTAAAAGCGATGAATGAACAAATGCTGAAGTCCAAAGATGACCAAATTTCTCAACTATCAGCCTAAATAGAGAAAACCAAGAATCTTCCGCAGCCAGCTGAATTCAGAGCAGAGGCATTACAGATAAACAAGGCATTGGTGACACAGATAAGGCTGTTATGTCAACAAATAGCCCAAGCAGAACCTTTATGTGACTTAACAGTATCAATAAGTGATAAATCGGCTGATGCTAGAACAGACTTGGAGCAGGCCGATGAGAACTTGACTAATTTTCTTGAGTGGCAAGACACTGATGAGGGACAGGCAGCTAATTTGCCAAAAATCCTAGAATCGCATAAAGATATATTATTTATGGAATGGCAGTCCTAGTTAATGAAAGTAGAGAGAGCAGTTTCAAGATGCAAATTAACCACAAGTAATTTGGTTGAATTGATTAATGATACTCTCTACTTATCTAATATGATCTCTCAATGTACCCCAGGTAAATTGTTATCGGCTAAAACATTGGAGCAATCATGTTATCAAGAACTAGAGAAAAATGGGAGATTAATCGCAGGAATTAACAGTTTGACATGGGACACCTATTGGTTGTTCTTAGTCAAACCATACAGCCAGAGAGCCGCCCTCAAGTGCCTCACAGATACAATCGGGTGTATCATTCCCGATATACAAGATGCCACCTATGCTGCCCAACTCAATTCTCGTCTCAACCGACCACCAGAAGTGGAACCAATGCTTGCGATATGCCAACTCAGGTCTAAAGGCAAACAACCTAAGTGATGAATCATGTTGCCGATTGCCAGATTTCCGTGAGGAAGATATTCCGAATCAAGTTGTACCAATTAAGTAGGATTTTAGTTTCATAGTTAGTTAGTTTTAATCAAGTATTTATAGACCCTTTCATGTATTTAGAAACGGTCGTAAGTTTTTGTATATAACTTAAAACCTGAAGTTGCACTACTGTACTTCAGGCATATTTTTTTATAAAGACTCGTCCAATTATTCCAATTTTGATAACGAAGCTTTTATGTGAATGTGCACTACTGCCTTTGTTTAAAAGTGTTTCTGCGTCGGAAGAAGGAATCCAAATAGCGATTGATATTGGGAGTGATTTGTAGCTCATATGGTACTATTATCTATGTCTGAGTTCATTCCTTTTATGTGAATTGTTGTTTGATCGCTCTTGCTATTATAAGATATATGCATGTGTTTTAACAGCATTCTTTACACTTTCCACTACTGGATGTTTACAGCATGCTTTTCTTTTAATCATACATGTATTGGTAATATAAAAGGATAGGTGTAACAATGTGTTAATCACTTTGTTCAACTATTTGAACAAAGTAATCATTAAGTAAAGGAATGTCTATGTTTATTGCTTAGAGTCATCTATATGCTTATCGATGAACAGAGATCATCAAACGTTGCACTTCAGATAATAGAAGCCTCCCGGGATAGAATAGTTATTTATATTTTCGCTGAAGGATTAAGTCATCCATTCATTATCATTTATTAGAAATCAATCACTCATCCATCCCCTTTTATTCATTATTGGGAAACTGGTCCCATTATATCCAGTCGGAGCCACCATTCCAAACGGAAAAGGAGCTGTATTAAGGTCCGGACCGGGTGGTTATCCCCCAATGTTGATACAACAATTTTTGGGGCATCAACACCTTCTTTGCTTTGGCAACCAAAGTGCAATTCTCTTCATCAGATACCTTTGATGAAGATCCATTCTCACACTTGATGTTTCTGAGTTTATCCTTGAGCGCTAGGTCGCTTTTGCTTTGGAATAACAATTGCAATCCGTTGAAAGACATTTCAACAACACTACTGCAAATTCGAATTCCACCAGCTCAAAAACTCAACCACCTCTGATCTAAAATTTGTGAGAACAAAGTATTTCTCGTACAGAGATTGACTGTATGGGCATTCACCAGATATCTCACCTTCCAAAAGAAGGATGAATCCAGAAGCTACCTGGCCCGATTACAGACTCTGCTTGAAGAAATAAAATGTAAACACTTTCTGAATAGTAGATTTGATGATCAACAGCTTTGATACCATGTAGAAGTTTTGAATAATAAACACATATTCAACAGAGATTATCCTGATCATGCACTATTGCGGAATACATGCACAATACATAAGCTCCTCTACATTGATCATCAATTTAGCAGCATCAAAAACAATGAAACATCAATCGCATGCACACATTAACACAGTATGTAACCCGGGGAAAGCTTACAGCTCAAAACCCCACACTATCTGTATATTAATGATTGAGAACATGTAACATTACATAGTACAATACTCCTCACAAGTATCCAGCACTATCTCCACCTATTACACACAATACAGCTCATATTTGATCTCCAAATCTCCCCCGCTACTTTGCCTGCCTCCACTGCACAATCCTGCAAGAGAATAAATGAATCTAAACTCGTTCCAAGTTCTATTTACTTTGGAAAATCACTCACACTGGAAATCACGTGAGCACAGGCTATATTACTAGGCATTCTCATGGGCATACTCAATCCTTTGATTGTGCAAAGTCTCATGCACAACTATAGTCACAACTGATAGCAATCTCAACCTCTAACACCTGTCTCCACTGAACTGTACATGCATTGAGTTAACTGATGTATTCTTCAGTTGCATTATGAGTTAATAATTAGTGAATTAATTAATAACTAATTCACACAACTCATCACTTAGTCTATTGGCCAGTTAGACTAAATACAACTAGTTCAACTAAGTCAAACTGAACACAACTCCATTAACTGCTCATCTAACTCCACAGAACTCAACCACTTGAGTTCTAACTGAAGTCCTTCATGCAATAGCTCAACTAACACATAAGAAAAGCATATTTCCTTCTGTCAGCTGCATGTGCCACATCTGTAGCTCAAACTGAAGTGCTCCAATGGGATAAGATAAAGTTTATAGTCTAAATATTATTATGAGACAATAATATTTGACTTTTCTATTTTTGACTAGCAGTCTAAAAATAGACTCTGATCACTCCTGCTGTGATCCAAAAATAGAAGTCCATCTATTTTTCCCAACATGACCAATCATCCATAAACAGCATCCTGCAACTCATAGACCATGATCCATATGTCTAAAAATAGACATAGTCTAAAAATAGACTTTGCGCCAAAACTTGCCTGCGGGACCACTTAGTGAAGGCGACTCCTTTCCACTAAGCTCCATCATCTTGTTGCATTCTCAACAAGCATTTCTTGTTGCACACTTTTCAACACTACGAGATCCCACATTCATGCTTGGAATATGGCACGGGGGTGAATGGATGAAGAGAGATTTGGCTCAGCCATTCTACGGTTGGGTGGAACGTGGTAGTACCATCTCCGGTTGGTTCATTGCATTCAATAATGAGAAATTCATTCTCTTGATTTTCATGTGTAAAGGTATTGATGTAATTATGGATTTGATGGCTGATATGTTTATTGTATTTATGTTCCTATTATGTTAGTTATATGCACATTTTATGACATCAACTACATATGGCTCTCAGCATGATTTTACTTGTATGTGAATGGATATTGTGTCTATAACTTAATGGAGGATAATGCAGCAAATGGCATGAGGGAACAATGGTTCATAGCAATTCTCAGATAAGTATGATATCCCTACACTTAATTATTTTATTTACACCTATAGATTACATATCGATGTTATGTTTGATGAAACTCCTACCATGGCTAATGGGGTTCTGGTTATGATCTTGTTCAGTTTATTGCTTTTTTGATTCCATTTCCTTAAAGTCACCAAGGAGTTTAAATCTTATCCATAGTGGCCTCTCGTCACATGTTTACCTTGGCTGGTTGGTTGTTTGGGTAGATATGGGAGGAGGGTGTTACAAGATTACCTTAGGATTCTATGTTATGTCATGGGACATCACTTTCACTCTCACAGGTAATTCGATCCACACTGGAACATCTAATTGTGTTGACTATAGGACTCCAATTTCAGGTAGTTGTTGCAGAATGTGAGAAATTTAATATTGCAGATTCAGAGCTAGGAAATTTGCTACTTACAGTAGCTATTAGAGTACGCACTCTCAAAGGGAGACAAACTACAAGTCAACTACAAGTTAATCCAGAAGAATGAGTTCAACTACGGACAACTTTGACAGGTGCTTACGTTCCCACCTATTCTTCTCTTGTTAAGTTTTTCTTATTTCCACTATGAGTACTTATCCTCATCTTTCTAAACCCCCCTCTAGCAAATGGAGACCAAGTAAAATTACCCTAGAAATTCTTTATGACTACATTGAATCTCTAGAAAGACGAAGAGAAGAAAGAGAAAACCATTTTAAACTAGTATTAACTACAATGCTTGACAATAACCACAAATCGTTAGAAAATAAAATACTCTCACTCGAGACTGAACTCCAAGGAATGAAATGTAGAATTCAAGAAATCGAACATAGCAAACAAGTAATGGTTAAAGAAATTGACACTTTGAAAAACGAGATTAAAAAAATAAAAGAACAACTACATAATAAATTATCCCTAAATATCACAGAGAATAAATTAGATATTAAACCCATAAAAGAAGAAATTAATAAACTAATTGTACTCGACCATGAGCGCCACAAAAGAGCCTTACACCTTGTAATTTTTGGTATAGAAGAACAAAACAATGAAGACACATTAGAATTATTTAAAGAACAATTAAAGACAAAATTCAAAATTCAAACAACTTATCTCACCAAAGCAATAAGGGTAGGAAAGATACTTGAGCATAAACATAGACTAATCTGTGTCACTAGTCAGTTGTAATGATCATAAATTAGATATACTTAGGAAATCCCCGAGCCTAAAATGAAAGAGAATCTTTATAAATGAAGACCTCATTCTAGACGACCAAGCTAAACTTAGGAAAGAAGTTCAAAAGGTCAAGGAGGCAAGAAAAGAGGGGAAATGGGCAATCATTAGGAATATAAAAGCTATTATTAGAGACAGAGTCCCAAACACAAATGATAAATAGGGAATAACATCACTCTGGATCCTCTTCTGGATTTGCTGCAGTTTTCCATGGTGTAAGGGTCCTATGTTAAGTTAGATCCCGAGTGATATTGATCTTATTATTTTAGTTGAAACTTGGGAGCATGGTGAATCTAGGGTCCCTCACCTTGACAGGTTCACTCTTTTGTCCGCCTGGAATAATAAATCCTCCAGGAGAGGTTTTGGTGGTATAACCTATTATATTAGGAACATTATTTCCTCTAACATACGTTTTCATAAAATTGACCCCTTCAATCAATACATTTGGATTGATATCTTTGATTATACAACCAATAGGATCTTCCTTGCAATATGTTATATCGCTCCTATCAACTCTACATCCTATAAGAAAAATAACCTGGATAAGAATTATCCTTTCAATACCTTAGAAAAAGACATCTACAACCTAAGGAATGATGGCAATATCCTTTTTCTTGAGGAATTTAATGCTTGGACTGCTACTAACCAAGCTAGTATGTTAAGTAACAACTCTAACCCCGACCCCTTGTGGCTTGATGAGGATGGTCACTTAGCTAATAGATTCAAGAGAAAATATGAAGACATAATCGAGAACTTATTCGGCATCGAGCTCCTCAAACTTGGTAGTTCCCAGTACCTAATCATTTGTAATGGTATTAATAAATGGCCTCTCTCTGGTCAAATGACCTATTTCCATGGGCTGGGTAGCAGCATCATGGATTATACGATCTCTGACATCCATGTCCTCAACCACATTACAAATTTTGAGCTTCTTAACATGTATGAGCATGACTCTGACCATAAACCTTTGTCTTTATCCCTCAATTTTTTTATGCATACCAACCACATGCAGGAGAAAAATGAAAACAAAAGTCTCATTCACCTCGATAGAAGTAATGTCAGCCTTTTCTTAAGGGATTTGGAAAGGAATTTAGGCTCCCTAACTTATAATAAAATCATTGATCAAATCTATTACCATTTTACTACTACCCTTTCCACCACCATTAGCAAATTCTTTAATAAGACTTCGTATAAGAAAAATAATAGAACTTCCAATCCTTGGTATGAATAAGACTCTAAAATTGTTAGGAAAGCAATCAAAGACACCCCTAATGAAAGCATTAAGCTCTAGAATATAAGTATATACAAAGTTCTTATTAAGAGGAAGAAGAGGTCATATATTAATAAGAGACAAGAGCGTCTTCTACACCTTTCTAAATTTGTGCCCATATAGTTTTAGTGGAATGTGTTTGTTCGTAAAACTAAAGATAATCATTCTATCCCCCTAGAAAATTGGGATAACTATCTTAAGAAGTTGTATGACTCTCCAGACACCATGGGCACCATCTTAAACACTCCTATTAAGGATGATATTTTTTCTCTGGAAGACGTTGAGTTTTGGATTAATAAGCTCGCTAATGGGAAAGCCAAAGATATTGAAGGTTACCAAGTTGAGATCTTTAAAATGGGAAAAACTATCCTCATTCCACATCTCCACAAGCTTCTGAATTTGGTTGTAAAGCATGGCTTCCCTAAGCTCTGAACACAAAGCCTTATTGTGCCTATCTTCAAAAATGGGGACAAAAGCATTCCCTCTAACCACATGACCATTATGATTAGCTACATCCTAGCCAAGCTTTATGGGCTGATTCTGGAAAAAAAAAATCTTAGCCTTTGGCTTGAGAACTAGGATAAAAGATCTGAAGGGAAAACTGGTTTTAGGAGACATCACTCAG
Organism: Pinus tabuliformis; assembly: GCA_031772625.1. Taxonomy (NCBI): domain Eukaryota; kingdom Viridiplantae; phylum Streptophyta; class Pinopsida; order Pinales; family Pinaceae; genus Pinus; species Pinus tabuliformis. The sequence continues at coordinate 663,289,288 of CM062812.1, read as the reverse complement.
CCATTGACCACCTTGTCACCCTTAGGATCATCACGAAGGAATGTCGCAATAGTAAAACCGATCTCTTTTTTTTTGTTTTGTGGACTTTAGAAAAGCTTTCGACACTATCCCCCGAGATAAGCTCTGGGAGAGGCTTGGAGAGATCATGGTTCCCCCTAAACTAAGGATTACTGTGATTCGCCTCTATGAGACTCTCATTGCCAAGATTAAGACCAATGAAGGGTGGTCTAAAGATATTAAATGTAATATCAAGGTTAAGCAAGGTTGTCCCATTTCCCCTACCCTTTTTGGTATTTACATAGATAAGCTAGAGGAGTGTCTAGAAACTGTGGGCTACTAAGGCACCGAGCTCGCTGGTATTATCATTACTCTTCTCCTTTATACTGATGATATTGTTCTTCTTGAAAGGAGCCATGATGACCTAGACAAGTAGCTTAAGTCTCTTCATGTCTACTACTCCAAGATGGGTATGACAGTCAATACCAACAAGACTAAAGTAGGATCATTAAATAAAAAAAGATCACCCATGGTGGTTTCGTCTATGATAACCATTGTCTTAAGCAGGTTTCTTCCTATAAATATTTGTGTATTGAATTTCCTCATCAGCTCAACTGGAATTATAACATCAAGAAAATAATTATTAGACGTTGGAAACCTTATTATGAGCTTGAAAACAATTGTAAGCCAACCAATCTTTACATTTGGAGTAAAAAATGTTCCTCTTTGAGACTTTCGTCACCCCTGTTATCTTATATGGATGTGAAGTTTGGGGGTGCATTATATCTAGGGAGTTGTGGAGAAAGAGTGAGATGATCCAAAAGAAATTCATAACCTATAACCACAAGATCAAAGGAAATACTCCCTATACTATCCTCTTGATCGAAGTTGGTCTGTCCCCATTGAAAGTGCAGCTATGTTTAGATATATGATGTATAAGAAGAAGCTTCACAATATGGAATCCAAGAGGCTCCCAAAAATTGCTTCTAACTTTAGTCAAAACCCCCACCTGCGCCTCAAGTGTGGGTGGCATCAGGATGCCCTGTCTTGGCTCAACCTTTGGGGGATTAAGGAGAAAATCACCATGGGAAGCAAGGATAGTATCAAAGATACGATTACCTCCAGTTTTAAGGACAAGATGTTGGATGCTAAGGAGTTGGAGGGTAAAAGGAAGCTAAGGTACTATAAGGAGGTGATCAACCCCACCCTCGATAACCAGAATTATCTCTCTATGTTGACTAGAACTAAGAAGAAAATGAACATTGCTAGCATTAGAACTAACTCTCATGAGCTTCAGAGTGAGACCGGGTGGTGGTATACTCTCAAGACTTCTTGGGATAGTAGAATTTGTCAGATTTGTGATTCTAAGAAGGTGGAAAATGAAAAGCACTTCCTTTTAGACTTCCCAGCCCTTGCCCACATCCGCTCGCAATTCCCTATCATCAACCACACCTCCAATTTCTTGACTTATTAAGCCAACCCAACTATAACGATCTTGGAATGCTTCTTTCCTTGCTCTTTCATCATAGAACCAAGATTTTGAAGAATGACAATTATACTCTCTTTTTTTGAGGTCTGATAGACCACATTGGTCTTAGTGGACGTTAATCATCACCATCATCATCATAACAATAAAATATAATATGTTTAATTATTTAAAATTATTTAAATATAATTATATAAAATGAAAATGATTTAATTGTGTATATAGATTTATAATTTTAGAATAATAGTGTAATTTTAATTATTTAATCCTATGAACCAAATAGATTAATAAACTCAAAGGGATTATTAGTATTATAAATCGAAGGGATTAATATTGCAACCCAAGGGATTAATATTATAAAAGTTGAGGGATTGATATTAATATTAATAAAACCAAAGGATTAATATTAATCCCTTGGATTTTAATGTTAATCCCTTGGGTTTATCAATTCCTTGGGTTTATAATATTAATCCTTTGGGTTTAATATTATTCCCTTGGGTTTAAAAGCCAATTATCATTAGGAAGTATTTTTGTACACATTTATAAATTGATTTCTCTTTTTAATACATTTATAAATAATTTTTGAAATATAATATTAAAACAATTCTTTTAATTTTAAAAATACAAAACTATAATATTTATTATAACTTTATATACTTTTTATATTTACTTATAATTATTCATAAATATATTTATTATTTTCATTTAAATTATATTAATTTTATTTTTCAATTTTAAAATTTTATAAATATAATTTTAGAAGAAACTAAATGAATCAATTCAATTTATACAAAATACTACTTTAATATTATTTAATCTTATTAAAAAAAATACTTTAATTAGAAAATTTCTTATTTCTTTTTTATTAAACTATTTCATTAATATTGTAATTAAAATAAAATAAAATTATAACTAATTCTCATATTTGACAATCAATATGGCAATATGACAATCAATAAACCCAAGGGATTAACATTATAAACCCTTTGAATAATATTATACCCTAGGAATATGAACCTTTAGATTAATAAACCTAAGGGATCGATATTATAAACCCAAGGGATTAATACTAAAAACCTAAGGGATTATAAATGTAAATTCCTTGGTGAAAATTCCATGTAATAAAAATTAATAAAGGCAAAATAATGACCATGGTTGATGGGACACTTATTCCAAGTTGAATGTTGGGCAAGACATCCTAGTGTGAGAGTTCATTTGGTTATTAATGGATAAGGAAATTGGCAAAGGCAATGGCTAAGGCTTTGGAAAAACAAAATGACATTTTTGGTACATTTATTTATGAAAATAATGGAAATTAGGAGAAAAGGGAGGTGAAACGTCACATGTTTTGTGTGAGGAGGAAAATCAATCAAAATAATGGAAAATGAAGAAAATAAAGGCCTCATTTATAAAAAGGCTTATAAGGATCACTTATGGACTTGTATCAGTTCAGTTTTGGAGCTCTCTCATTATTCTCTCTCTCTCTCATTCTTGGATACTAAGAGTCTCTTGGAGCACTCTTAGAGGGTGTGGTACGCTTGGATTTTTAGAGCAAGAAGGCAAAGGAAGAGAAGGAAAGCGCAAGAAGACATCGGGATCAACAACTACAATGGATTTGGCTTGTAGGTATTGAGTTCCATGTATGTTTTCCTCACTAGTTTTGGCATGCATGGCATATGCATGTGGATTATTGGTCACGATCTATCACTGGCATGGAGGATTGCTTAGATTGATAGTGGATTGCCTAGCCTTGCCATTTCCTAGATAGCCATGGAGATTGTGGGTTTATTTCCTTTTTTTTTGGTTGGTTCTCATGTTTCCTTAGCTTGGGTTGAGTTACTAGTTCTTGGAGCCTTGGTTGGACAAATGCTCTGGAGCCCTGTAACGGCTTGGGTTGAGTTACTAGTCTCATAGCCTTGATTGGAAAAACACTCTGGAGCCCTTAGTGGGTTGAGTTACTAGTCCTGGAGCCTTGGTTGGAAAAACACTTTGGATCTTGGCAGAAACTATGGGTTGAGTTACTAGTCTTAGAGCCTTGGTTGGAACAAACGCTCTAGAGCCCTAGAAGGCTTAGATAGAGACCAATCTGATGATGGTTTCTATGGGTTGAGGTGGATGGCCTCTGGAAGCCTTAGATAGTTTTGGATTGATGTGTTCTATGATATCCCACATTCATGCTTGGAATATGGCACGAGGGTGAATGGCTGAAGACAAATTTGGCTCAGCCATTCTACGGTCGGGTGGAACGTGGAAGTCCCATCCCGGGTTTGGATTTTGCATCATCAATATGAGGTTATTTCTCCTTGTGTTTCTATGAGTATTATACTGGTTTCTATGTGGATTATATGGTTGTGATTTCCTTAGTATTTTTGTTGCTATTATACTGGTTATGTATATGTTTTATGATAGTAGTTATCTATGGCTCTCATCATTTTTTTACTAGTAAATGAATGAACAATGTATCTATGACCTAATGGATGAAATGGCAGTTAATGTGTTGAGGCATCAATGCTTCTTAGCAATTCTTAGCTAAGTAGGAGACCCCTATGCCCAGATATGTTAGTTACACCTATAGATTACATATTCGTGATATGTTTAATGAAATGCATGTCAAGGTTAGTATGGGTCCAGTCAGGTCTTGTTCAAGTAATTGCATTTGTACTGTCATTTCCCTGTTATCTTACTATTATGAAGGTGTCATTCAATTATGGGCAGTGACCTGGGCTCTGGGCCTAAAAGAGTAGCTCAAATATCAGGGATGTTGGCATATCACTAAGAAAAATAGTCCCTAGATGCTGGCATGCCTTGTCATGAGAGTGTCTAGAGCTTCCTGGACGCTGGTAGGCCTATAGCATGGGAGTGTCTGGGGGTCAAGTGGTCCAACATGTTAGTGGGACATAGGGGCTGGTTGGCAGAAAGGTTTGGTTGGTTCCCGAGGATCCTAATGTTGATGTTGAAGGTATGTATGGTGTGTTTCCGTTGGTTCCACTTCCTTAATGTGACTTAAGAGGTCGAATCATGTCATAGTGGCCTCTCATCGCATGTTTACCTAGGCTATCCGGTTGCTTGGGTAGATGTGGGAGGAGGGTGTTATAGAGTGGTATCAGAGAAGGTTGGCTCTCTTTGGGTCATATTCAATACCACAGAGTGGTATCAGAGCATGTCTCACCCCTCAGACTGGATGGGTTGGCTGTGTTGTTCATGCATTCATGTTGGTTGCATGTGTGTCTCTTATGCTTGTACTCCATGTGCTTGTTTCATTTGCATGGTGTTGACCATGGTTGTAGTGATGACGCCATGTGGAAGTTGATGGTGTTGTTGTGAGATGCATCGTCATCAATGTATGATTGGTTACATGTCATTATATGTCGCTTATGTGTATCATTTTTGTATGCTGGTTACATGTCATTATATGTCACTTACGTGTATCATTCTTGTATGCTAGTTATAAGTATCATTCTTGTAGGCTTGGTTACATGTATTGTTCGTTTACGCTTGATTATATGTGTTTATGTGTGTTTGCAGTGGATTACATGTTGCTTATGCATGTCAGTGTTTGCATGTGGTCAAATGTACAGTGATGTAATGGTGGTTGTCATGCATGAGGTCGTGGAATGCGTTATTGATAAGGTCATGGATTGATGATTGGACCCTAGCTATAATGCTGGTTGCATGTTATATGCTTAGGTGTTATGTTTCTATACATTGTCATGATTATGTTATACATGTATCACACTGATTTTTTGATATTGCAGACAAGGTATCCTCCCCAAGCTATACTAAGGTACATTTTTTATTGTGATTTGGTTTAGCTGACATGATATACCTTGCAGGAATAATATCAAAGATGGCTAGCAAGATGGTAGACTACAAATAATCCCCCTATGAATCAAATGAGTAGTATGGTGTTGGGAATTCTTCCGATTTGGCAAATACACTAAGGAGCTTAGAGGAAGAAATAAGGAGTTGTAAGGTGGATAATTACATAATCATACAAGAACAGGAGAAGCTAGCAGAGGTAAACGCAGTGATACTTTAGAGTTTGTCAGATTTGTAGTGACAGGGACCATTGTAGGATTGACCATGGCATTAGGTCGCATGGTGGTCACAGGTTAGATAGAGATGATAGGGTTAGAGATGGTAGATTGTTGGACACTCCAGATATGAGAGGGGATAGAAACAGGTACTATTCTAGTTCTGGTTCAGATAGGCACTATGATCGTCATCGTTTTCATCCTTATAGGAGGAGTGATAGGTGATACTTTCCATATGAGTTCAAGAAAGAAAAGTCACCTACATTTGATGGAGAAGTGAAGAAATCACAGGATGCGGAGGCATGGTTGCTTGGTATGAGGAAGTTCTTCAGGTTCCATGACTATTTAGAGAACATGAAAGCTAGAGTAGCTACATCCAACCTTAAAGGTAAAGCAGAAATTTGGTGGGAAGATGTGAAGAATGTTAGAGGTAAACTTGAGGAATACTTTACTTGGAGTGAGTTTGAGCGGTTATTCAAGAAGATGTATTTATCAGAGAGATACTTTGATGACAGGGAAAAGGAATTCTATGAGCTAAAGATGGGATCTATGACACATGATGAGTACACTAGCAAGTTCTTGGAGCTACTAAGGTATGTGCCTTACCTCAAGGAGGAGGAGGTCAATATTTAGAGATTCACTAGTGGGTTACCAATGGAATTCCAAGATAGGATTGAGTTTGATGAACCTCGATCATTGGAGAAGGCCATCCAAAAGCTAAAGCATTGATATGAACAATCAAAGCACAAATCTGAGACTAAACCAAACTGGAAAGGTAATGCAAAGAACAAAGGAAAATGGGACAAGAAGCAAGCAAGACCTTAGGGTACAGGTAATAAAGAGAATGTATTTCCATCAAAGAAGTTCAATGCATCAAACATAGGACAAGGATTTCGATCTAAGGAGAAAAATAAGGATGCATGATGGAAGACTATAAATTGTTGAACTTGTAGAAAAGATCATCGCAGGAGAGATTGTCCACAGAATCAGGGTGGTAGGCCTTAGATATATAGTGCGCAGGACACATAGACTATTGGGGATGTTGGTTAGAGCATTCCTCATATCTATGCAACACTGGATGACAAGCAAGCATACCATCAGACATCTATCTTTGAGATGGACAGTAAGATTTGTGATCAAGTTATTTCTATTCTAATTGACCCTGGATCTAATTATTGCTATGTTAGTCTTGACTTGGTGGATAAGTGTGTTTTGAGTAAGGAATTTCATGCAGAAAATTGATTAGTGTAGTTGGCTACAGGTACAAAGAAGCAAGTTCACCATTGGGTAAGAGTTTGTGCATTTGATTTGAATGGTATGCTTACTGTAGCACATTTTAATGTACTACCATTGGGATCATAGTGTATGTTGTTGGGCATGGATTGGTTGTACCTTCATAGAACCAAGGTGGATTGTTATGAAAGGCCATTGAGTGCTTGGATGACAATGGAGAACCAAGAGTTTTATAGGGAAAGAAGAAAGCCACATCAGTTAGGATGGGGACTACTATGCAGGCAAAGCGTAGTCACAGGAAAGAGTGTACGTTATTCATAGTGCACATTTATAGTGACAAAGGTAAGGAAGTTGAATATGTAGATGTTTTGAGTAGGTACCCAGTTATACAATAGTTCTAGGATGTATTTCCTGAGGATATTTTAGAGTTGCCACCTCACAGGGAGGAAGACTTTTCTATTGAGTTAGTGTTAGGGGCAGCTCCAGTATCAAAGCCACCTTATAGGATGAGCACACCTGAGTTGGTAGAGTTGAAGTTGTAGTTGAAGGAAATGTTGAACAAGGGAGACATTAGGCCAAGTGTATCATCTTGGGGCGCACCAATATTTTTTGTGAAAAATAAAGATGGTACTCTCATATTATGCATTGACTACAGGCAATTGAACAAAGTGACCATCAAGAATAGGTATCCATTGTCGATGATTGATGACTTTTTCGATCAGTTGAAGGGAGAGACAACGTTCTCGAAGATTGATTTGAGATCCAGATATCACCAGGTACACATTAAGGAAGAAGACATCTACAAGACAACCTTCCGGACTAGGTATGGACATTATGAATTTGTTGTAGTTTTATTCGGTTTGACTAATGCTCCATCTACTTTTATGTGCTTGATGAATAGTGTGTTGCATCCGTACTTGGATAAGTTTGTTATTGTGTTCATTGATGAAATATTGGTATTATAAAAATGAGGAAGAGCATGTAGAGCATTTAGCAGCAGTGTTGAGATTGTTGAGAGAGCATTAGTTGTATGCTAAGCTCAACAAGTGTAGTTTATTTTAGACTGAGGTACATTACTTGGGGCATGTTGTCTCCAAGGAGGGTATTGTAGTAGATCCAAAAAAGATAAGGGCCATCATGGAGTGGGTAGCTCCTAGAAATGTAAATGAGGTGAGATATTTTATGGGATTGGCGGGTTATTACAGGAGGTTCATCAGGAATTTCTCACAGATTGCTTATCCTATTACATCATTGCATAGAAAGGGTAATAAATTTGAGTGGACAGAGGAGTGTGAGGTTAGTTTTGGGTAGCTTAAGCATTTGTTCACACATGCACCAGTGTTAAAGATTGCAGATCCAGGCAAAGAGTTTGTAGTGTGCACAAATGCTTGCAAAAGGGGGCTTGGTGGAGTTCTTATGCAGGATGGATAGGTGGTATGCTACGAGTCGAAAACTGAATGAGCATGAGCAGAACTACCCCACACATGATCTTGAGTTGGCAGCAATCATGCTTGCATTGAAGATGTGGAGGCACTACCTTCTGGGAAGGAGATTTGTGTCGATGAGTGATCACAGTGGGTTACAATATCTATTTGACCAACCGAACTTGAATGGTAGGCAGGCTCGATGGTTGGCCACAATCAATGAGTTTGATTTTGAGATCAGATACATCAAAGGTAAAGAGAACAGAGTGGCAGATGCTCTTAGCAGGTGGGTACAGGTAAAACACTTAGCACCTATGACCTCCTATGGGACAGACTTATAGGATAGGATCTTGCAGGCAGGTCAGCAAGATGTCAGGTATATGGAGATTGTGCATAGGTTGCAATAGAGTTCGAATAGTAGTAAAGGTACATGTGGTAGTACAATTATAGGTACATGTATAGGTGTTAGTTACATTTACAGGTACAAGTACATGTGGTGGTATAGGTGAAGGTGCACAGGATGTGGACTATTTCCTTACAATAGATGGATTAGTTAGATTCAGAGACGGGATATATGTGTCAGATAATAGTGAGCTCAAGAAGGTGATCTTGAGAGAGTTTCATGCAAAACCATATTCAGGTCACCAGGCTATCAGAAGACATTAACCACAGTAAATAAGTGTTATTATTGACCGAATCTAAAGAAGGATGTAGCAGAGTTTGTGGCTAGGTGTTTCGATTATCAGCGTATGAAGGTAGAGCGTAAACATCCAGGTGGACTGCTACAGCTGATTGCAATTCCAGAATGGAAATGGGAGGTCATTTCCATGGAATTTATCATAGGTTTTCCGAGGATAGTGAGACAACATGATTCCATCATGGTTATTGTGGACAAGTTGACAAAGGTTCGCACTTCATTCCAGTGAAGTCTACATTCTCAGCTAGCGATGTGGCATGGGTATTCATGATAAATGTGGTCAGATTGCATGGTGTTCCAAAGAAGATCGTGTCGGACAGGGATGCGAAGTTCACTTCCATGTTTTGGAAGGAGTTATTTGCAAGTTTGAGTACAAAGTTGGACTTCAGTACAACTTATTATCTACAGACATATGGACAGACAGAGAGGGTCAATAGGATAATGGAGGACATGTTGAGGATGTATGTGATGCATCAACATCGGAAGTGGTAAGAGTACCTTCCACTGTTAGAGTTCTCTTACAACAATGGGTATCATGAATCTTTAAGGATGAGTCCATTTGAGGCATTGTATGGATGGAGTTACAATACTTCCATTAGTTGGAGTGGTTCAGTTAACAGGGTGTTGATTGGACCGAACATATTGGCAGACATGGAACAGGAAATGCAGGTGATCAAGAAAAATCTAAAGGCAACACAAGATTGCTAGAAGAGCTATACAGATCAAAATAGGTTGTTCAAGGAGTTCTAGGTTGGGGAACAAGTGTACTTGCGCATCAAATCAAAGAAGAGCTCCTTATGGATTGGATCATGTGCCAAGCTGACACCACAATTTTTTGGACCCTTCAGTATTGTTTAGAGGATTAGGGCAGTAACCTATCGACTTACACTGCCTCTGACAGCGAAATTCCATGATGTTTTCCATGTGTCATTGCTTAAGATGTATGTTAACGATGTTGACCATGTGATTGACTGGTCTGTATTGCAGGTGGAACCAAATGGATAATTCCAACTGGAGCCTCAATGTATATTGCAAAAAAAGGTACTCATGCTCTGGAACCAAGCAATTGAGTAGGTTAAGGTGCAGTGGAAGCACTTTGGGCCCAATGAAGCTACATGGGAGATGGCGGATCAAATGCAGGCTATGTATCCTTCCTTGTTTTCCGGTTGAGGCAAAACAATTTTGGTATGATGTGTTGGTATATGTGTTGGTATATGTTTTGGTACATGTTTTGGTGATGTTTGGTATATGTACATATGTATATGGATGTACATACTGCCATGGGATATGTTATAAAGCTCCAATAAGAGGTATGGGCATCATTTACTTATGATGTTATGTTGTTATGTTTCATGTTGGTTTGTTTCTCAATAGGTTGATCATTGTAAATACTACATCGAGTTAAGTTATAAATCTCCATCGGCAATATGTTTTGCTTATAGCAGTCTTGTGGTTATAGGTGTTGTTGAACACTGAGGACAGTGTTCCCCCAAGGAGGAGGGTTCTGTAACAACGCTGGTGAAAATTACACGTAATAAAAGTTAATAAAGGAAAAATAATACCCACGGTTGATGGGGCACTTATTCCAAGCTGAATGTTGGGCAAGACATCCTAGTGTAGGTGTTCATTTGGTTATTAATGGCTAAGGAAATTGGCAAAGGCAATGGCTAAGACTTTGGAAAGGCAGAATGACTTTTTTGACACATTTATTTATGAAAATAATGGAAATTAGGAGAAAAGAGAGGTGAAAGGTCACAGGTTGCATGTGAGGAGGAAAATAATGGAAAATGGAGAAAATAGAGGCCTCATTCATAAAAAGGCTTATGAGGATCAATTCACAGATTTTTGTCAATTCAGTTTTGAAGCTCTCTCATTATTCTCTCTTTCTCATTCTTGGATACTTAGAGTTTTTTGGAGCACTCTTGGAGAGTGTGGCACACTTGGATTTTTGGAGCAAGAAGGCAAAGGAAGAGCAGGAAAGTGCAAGAGGACATTGGGATGAGCAGCTACAACGAATTTGGCTTGCAGGTACTGAGTTGCATGTATGTTTTCCTCACTAGTTTTGGCATGCATGGCATATGCATATGGATTATTGGTTATGATATGTCACTGGCATGGAGGATTGCCTAGATTGACAGTGGATTGCCTAGCCTTGCCATTTTGTGAATAACCATGGAAATTGTGGGTTTATTTCCTTGTTTTGTTTTGGTTGGTTCTCATGTTTCCTTAGCTTGGGTTGAGTTACTAGTTCCTGGAGCCTTGGTTGGACAAATGCTTTGGAGCCCTGTAACAACTTGGGTTGAGTTACCAGTCCCATAGCCTTGGTTGGACAAATGCTGTAATATTATTTCCTTGGGTTTATTAGTCCCTTGGTTTTTTAATATCAATCCCTTCGGTTTATTAATCTAAGGATCTATATTGCTAGGGCATAATATTATTCATAGGGTTTATAATATTAATCCAGGGTTTAATATAAATCCCTTGGGTTTATAATAATCTTGTGGGTTTATTAACCAACATAGATCCATTTGAAGTACAGATCTAATATGAGGTGAGAGGGATCAAATTTGAGCTTAGAGGGATCAACTTTCTTCATGTACAAACTTCTCTAGAGTGTAAAATACAATGTGTTATTTTTCATTGTTTAAATTGTATCTTTGAATTCTATATAGAGTATATATAAGACCAAATATAGGTTTTAACAAAAGAAAACTGTATATAGATATAATGAAGTTGAAAAATTGTATATAGATATAATTATATTGATATTGACATAAATTAGTTAACATAGATCTTCAAATATTTTATTTAAATCTTCTATTGAAATATTTTTGAAAAGTATAAGATTTAAACATTTTACTCACACTTTTTTTGCTTCTAATTACTTTATAGCATATACATTTTTTAAATTATAATCGACATTAATTTTCTATTTAGAGTTTAATTTTTATTTTTATTTTATTTTAAAGGGATGCATAATTTTTATTTTTATTTTAAAGGGACACGTGTTAACACTCAATGGTGGACGGATAAACTTACACATCCCCTCATACTCAGTTGTAGAATAAGCCTCTGGGCTCAATAATATCAAGATTTATTATATTATTAATAATATTATCATATTATTATAATATAACAATAATTAATAACTATATTTATTAATTATTAACTATTATAATTATAATTATTAATATTAAATATTAATTAATATTTAATATTATTAATAATTAACAATAGAATGAGGGGATGTGTAAGTTTGTCCGTCTGTTGAATTGACACATGTCCCTTTAAAATAAAAATTATGCTCTAAACAGAAAATTAATGTCAACAATAATTTTAAAAAATGAATATGCTATAAAATAATTAGAAGTAAAAAAAGAGTAAATGTTTAAATCTTATACTTTTCAAAAATATTTCGATAGGAGATTTAAATAAAATATTTGAAGATCTCTGTTAACTAATTTATGTCAATATCAACTTCATTATATCTATATACAATTTTTTTTTGTTAAAACGTATATTTGGTCCTATATATACTCTATATAGCATTCAAAAATACAATCTAAACAATGAAAAATAACACATTTTATTTTAAGAAGATATTTGATCCCTCTAACCTCAATTAATATAACAATAATTAATAACTATGTTTATTAATTATTAATTATAGTTATAATTATTAATATTAAATATTAATAATTATTTAGCATTATTAATATTTAATATTTAATAATTATTAATTATTAATATTAATATTAAAATGAATATGAATATTAATATGATATATTTATGGGTTAATTAATAGTGCTTAATAATAATAATAAAAAAATTATAAATGTTAATATTTATAAATAAATAATAATAAATGTTGTTGATATACCAAATTTATTAAGGTGGTTGTGTTAGTATTATTCTATACATACATATAATTATATATAAAATAACTTCTATTTTTTATTCATATTTTAAAAATAATATATGACAGTATATATATTTATCACTATTTTTTAATATAATTATATATAACTTTTGAAATATAAAAAAAAAAACTCAAAATTTTATTTAAATAATGGTAAAGAATCATGAATATTAACCAATAGCATGTCTCACTATGAGTTTAACAACTAAATTATGTTGGATTCTAAAATTATTACAACAAATAAATTTAAAGTTTTTTACATTTTTTTATTATCAATTTTATAGCTTCAATCAAAGATCTTGATGGCTTTGAAAAAAATTAAACTTAACTGTATTTGACCAGCAAATCACCCTGTAATAAACAATTTCAGTTTCAAATTCCATGCCTTGTGGTATATGATGACATGTTTTTTAATCTTTTTATCAATTTTTATAGTTTCAACCAAAAATCTTAAGGCTTTGAAAAAAATTTAACTTAACTGCATTTAAAAAGCAAATCACCCTGTAACAAACAATTTTAGCCTCAAATTCCATGCCACGTGGTATGTGATCACATGAGAGTGATAAATTTGAAGTAACCTGTCGCACGTACGTTATCGTGTGGGTGGTGTTGTTCAGATTATCGTGTTTTATGTTTAACTCCACAAACCGATAACTTCAAAGTCCCACTCATCCCGATCAGTGTTGTACGTTTGACGCTACACCGAAGCTGTGCCTGCGTAGCAACAAGTGAAGGACAAATTGAATTTTACGTACCAAATTTAGATGGCAAATATTTCTATAAAGCATAAGTGAAGCATACATGGTTAAGAATTCAACGTTGCAGTTAATGAACTAAATTGTGACTCAGAACACGCTACGTTTGTGACCTCCGTTCCACAGAATCGCCAACGAAAGGTTCTTCAGTTAATGTTGTGAATGATCAAAATGTAAAATCATTACAATTCTCCAGGAAATACAAAGGAAGAGATTTATATTAACTTTTTTCGAAATAAATAAATACATATACTCAATTCTGATCTATTTCCCGGTATTGTTTTCTGTAAATAGATTCATACAACTCTCGTGTTCTCGTGCAGAGAAAAAAGCAGAGAACGATTCCAAAAAGAGACACACACCCCCACAATAGAAAAGTTTTTTCATAGCACTCTCTTCCCATGCAGAGATGCCGATCAGCTGAGTCTCGTGGGTTTTTATAAGAAGAAGAATCATCATAAATTATTCCTGCAACTTCACCGAAGAGAAGAGAACCAAATGCAATGTTTGTGACAACAATGTTGTGGTTGACACCAAAACTTTTCATTCCAAACATCTCTGAAGAAATTGGTATGGCTATGGCACTGATAGCTCCCACTGAAGTTCCAACCATGGCAGTGCACAGGTAAAGAACAGCAGTGCCAGTTGGGTTTATGAATCTCAGCATGAAGAAGGAAATAACCATGGGAACCATCCATATGCCTATCCATCCTGGCCTTGGCAGGGGACTGTACTTTCTGAACATTCGGCATTGCTAATTCACATACAATAATAAATTCACTTAAAAAAATAATAAATTTGAATAACCTAATTATTGATTTAATGCATGATACTTAATATTTATTTTAAATATACAATTAAAAATAAATATAAATAAATATACCTGAATATAATCCGGAAGCCCTGCTGCAATACGCCCAAAAAATCCAAAAGATGAAACAAGAGATACCAAGATTGGTGTCTTGGAATATCCCAAGGACTGAACAATTTGACCTAGGTTGTTCATATATACTAGCCCCATAGTTCCTCCACAAAAGTATACAAAGTAATATAGCCAGAAATCAATACTTCTTAGAAGTTGTAGGATACCATGCTCCTCTCCCAGTGGTGGAATTGATGTCAGCTGAAATCTCCTGCTATTACTATGATTGGAATTATGTACAGTATGCAATGGGTGTTCTACATCCAGGGTTTGAATATTGATTTGATGCTCTTCAGTTTGAATAAAGCCCAATTCACTGCCTTGGTTCTTGGTGGGACTTTCTTTTCTAGGATTCTGCTGCTCTGGACTTGAACTGTACACATTTACCCTCAATTCATTCCTTATATTGTTTAAGTAAACCCTGAATGGTACATATGTAGGGGCCATCAGGAGGATAATAAGCACGGCAATGTAGACTCCTTCAAGCTGGCGCTTCCCATGGGGAAAGAACTCAAAAGCTATAGAATATAAAGCAGTGACAAGGGCAATCAGTGTGCAGAGAATCATGTATTCCTTATCTGTATTGTCTGCTATGGCTGCCATTTTTGATTGTGAGACATGGAGTATTATTGCTGAAATTACACCCACTACAACTGGGACTATGCAGTTTAAAAGTAAGTATAGTGAAGGATTCCCTGGGTCAAGAATGGAAGCTAGACAGGTGTAAATAACAGGACTGAGACCAACGTAACTTGTACTTATGCCAGAAGCCATTCCTCTCTCACTTGGGAAATTTTCAATGGCAACCTTGAAGCTCACAGTGTTGAACCAACAGATGCTATTCCCAGTCACAAAACACAATATATACACCTGTGTGGTCCAAAATAACAAATTAAATCTCATAAGAGCCAGCACCCAACAAAGTATAACACTGCAACACTTAAAAATATATGTTAAAACAATTTAATAATTAATTTATATTTATATTTTACATTAAGCTAGTTTAATTGAGTGGAGAGACTCATTCTATAGTCGAATATGATGTGTAAAGGTGTTTGCCTGGCATCAAAGTTGAAATTTTGCTATGTCAGCCAAAAATAAGAATTAAAATAATGATAATAATAATAATTATTATAAAAAATATTTAAATAATGTTTACTCATAAAAGAATTTGCATGTGAAGAAATTAGATTCTTCTCTGCTCATGTTAGATCCATATTTAAAATAGATCTATGCTGGTTATATTATAAATAGTGTTAATTGAGATTATCTCTAGTGGTTGGGTGGAATCGCTGTTATCTTCTCTACCTAAATTCAAATCTTCAAAATTTCACTGGTAACATGACAAACTATAATGCCATGATAAATATTGTTGTAATTGCTTTGTGTCTATAAATATTGTTGTATTGACTTGGACCCTTCTAAACTTTTAAATGATTATGCTTATAAGCTAAAATAGAATTGATTTCTTTCCTCGAAAAAATGATATATATATTTAATAAAGGAAAATTTGTAGGAGGGAATTAGTGTACAACAACAATTCATTTCCATCTAATTACATTTAAAAATCCATTCTTGGATATGTGTAAATAACAGCAAAATCAAACAAAATTTGGAAAGAGTGTAACCTGCCAATAATCCAATGGATGAATGATTTCAGTGAGCATCAGCCACTGAACGCCATAGCCCACCAATCCCAAGCTCATTCCAATGCCAAGAACAGCCCAGGTTGGCAGAAACGCACATGCCAGTCCAGCTACCCAGCCCATGAGTTTTCCAAGGTCTGAGGCCACAGCCAAACTATTCAGTTGGAGTTGATTAATTCCCATTATTTTCTTCAAATTATAAGAGTAATCAGAAAAGTCAAAGTTGGTGCCATTGATAGATTGCAGCCATATAGCTGCTATAAAACAAGTCCAGCGTTTGATGGCCAGTAACTTAGAGCGAGGCATATTGATTCTATCATCCATGGCACAACAGCAGGCCTATAACTGAATATCAATACTTGCATTGCCTTATGGGAAACGGTGGCCATTTTTATAGGCCAGAGCTATGCCAAATGGCAATTACAGGAACCGAATAGAGGCTAAAGTCTTCTGGTGGGCCCCATTGTATTTAAGGCACTCAACTCCTACACCACAAACTCAAGTCCACCTGGATCTTTGATTTCAGAAAAGTGGAGGATAAATTCGTGCTAATTACATCCACAAAAGTGCCATGAAAATCTAAATCTTGTGGGTATATTCATTTTAGAAATCAAAATCAGATGTGCAGCAAGTGTTATATATGTAGAGTGATTGAGACAAGAAAAAGGTGACGAAAACATGACTTACTTGTGACTTCATGTATTCAGATTAATGATTCAACCATGAAACGCAGTGTAAAAGGGATGAACGTAGCCGTCTATTTTGGCTGTTTTTATACTTTTCCATTAATGCCGATATTCTAAGACGCGCGCAAGTTTCTGAGCCATTCATAAACTCTTGGAATCCATGAATTTCAACCAGTGATCACTGCTGAATTCAATACAAGTATAACTACTGCTCTGGATAGAATAAGACACTTCAGTCACGCAGGCTGCCTATGAATGAATGGTGGTTCTGAAACTTAACTGATGGATTATATCAATGGATATCAAAAAAATTTATTGAGTTTGTGCAGAGAGGTTCATTTTATAACTTAGAATGAGATCCATGTGTGATTCTGTCAGTATTCAATGTGAAGTTGATAAAAAAAATTAAATGTTTATTAAATAAAAATAAATATAAGAATTTTTTTTTTTTATAAACTGATAAATTATCAAACATATTTAATTAATAAAAAATAAATATTGAATTAAATATTAAATAATAAGGGTTATGATATTTTTATAAATTTGAACAATTTTAATTTATATTATTAATTTTGTGATAAATTAATATTTTGGGATAAAAGAATTTGTAATCATGTGATACTAAGAAGGTTGAAGATGAAACCCCACTCTTACTTCCCATTTCCAAAATGTATGTCACACTATCAACTTTCTTAGACTTATTGAATCAATACAATTATAGTGATCTAGGAATACTTCGTTCCCTCCTCTTCAGTTATAAAAATAAAATATTATATATATATATATATAGAGAGAGAGAGAGAGAGTCTTTTACAAAGAAAGTTTGTATTTTGAGAGATTTAATTGCTTTAGAAATATAATAAATTTAAAGTTAGATTAAAAAAAATTAAATTTTGGTTTTTTCCTTCTATATTTTATATCTAAAATTTTATTTTAAATCTTTTTTTTCATATTTTATGTCTAAAATTTTATACTTTTAAAATCATATTCATACTATAACATCTTACTCAATACAATTATATATATATATACACATAAAATTTAAATTTAAATTATATCTAAAATTATATTACCTAATTCCAAAACCATATATAATTAGTAAGTCTAATTTATAATAATAATAATAATAATATTTTGTGGCATCTTTCCAAAAATGTGGTTAGAAATTGCCCAGCCAGAAATACGTGGTTAGAAACTGCCCTCACCCTAAACCGTGGAAGAAATCAATATAGATGGTTGGACAGCCAAGTTGTTTATTCCTGACCAGCAGATATGGGCAAACACGGTATTAAATTGTTAATTTAACATGCATCTTAGCTAGTACAACCTTGTATTTAATTATAAGAAAAATGTTACAAATCAGGTGGACATGAATCAGTGATGAATATAATAGCGATCTGTGTGGTTGTTCATTAATTGTAAAGATGAAAATTAGAAAAATTTGGAAGTTTCATAGTTTCTGCATGCCACTTGTTGTATGGCATGACTTCCTGTTGCTTCCAGAATCAATGGTGAATGTAATATCCAACTGTGTGGTTGTTCATTAACTATAAACATGAACAATTAAAAGAATTTGGGAGTTTCATAGTTTCTGCACACCACCTGTTCTATGGCATGCTTCCAGAAGGTGTGCATATTCTTTTAATTCTGACACAAGCATAGGTTTGAAACAAACTGCAGTTATTTTGGTGGCTTCTTTCCCTGAATTTGATCAAAATTGGGTTAGAAATTTTTAAGTTGATACAATTTATTTGTGAATGTAGTGATTTTCAATTACAAATTTAAATTGATTTGAAACTTTGAATCTACTGATATCTTGAATGTACTGATATGTTTAAAAATTTGAGTTGGGTAATTTAAATTAACATTTAAGCAAATTTTCATGCACTTGATTCTGACTGATGAAAAATTAAATGCTCATACTAATTATCTAAATTTTTTATTAATTCTGAATAATATAAAATTAATCATTAATATTAAATATTCAAATTTCATAAAAAAAATTAAATACTTATACCAAATATCTAAATTTCATATTAAAGAAACTAAAAAACAAACAAAATTATGGAAAAACCTAGAACAACCTAAATTTCTTATTAATTCTGAACCACCCAAAATTAAACACTAATACCAAACACCTAAATTTCATTAAAAAAAACTAAATACCTATACCAAACACCTAAATTTCTCACTAAACAAGCTAAAGTACAAAACTATGGAAAAACCCACAACAACTTATTTTTTTATTAATTCTTAACAATACAAAATTAAACACTAATACCAAACACCTAAATTTCATAACAAAAATTAAATACCCATACCAAATACCTAAATTTCTTACTAAAAAATGCTAAAGGACAAAACTATGGAAAAACCCACAAAAAAAGCGACAACAATATAGAAAAATCTCATAAGAATCTTTCATAATCTTTGTCATAGTTTAACTAGGGAAATTTTGGCAAAATTTTGACTAAAATCTCTGACAAAAAAAATGAAAATTAAGTGGTTTAAAAGTTTTTTATAATACTAAATCTATTTCCATCTTAAAAGAAAATAAAAACTTGAAAATTAAGTGTTTTAAAAGTTTTTGATAATGCTAAATCGATTTCCACCATTAAAAAATAAAAATTAAAAGGGGAGCAACCCTTATTACAACATCGTTGTGTCAACAAACAGCAACACATCGTGTATAAATTGTGATTCAACCTAAGTGGGGATGTCATTAATGATCCGTGGCAACACATCATGTATAAATCATGATTCAACCCGAGTGGGGAGATCATTAATGAACTGTCCCAACCACCCGAGATAACCTCCACATATCCAAACCAAAACAAAACAAAAACTTTTATAATTAATTAAAAAAAAAAAAAACCTAACAAAATATAAATTTTGCTAACTAGCGTTCATAATGCACGGTATGAATTTTTAAAGCGAAATTTTATGTGGAAAAGATTTCACCGGCTCATCGTCCGTCATAAATGAAGTGTCATTTTACTTCATCATCTTTGACGATGACAAGAAACCGCTATATTAACCTCAAATTCCCATCTAGTCGACAATGATTGCAACAAAAATTTAGAATTTCTTATCTATCTTGCTAATATTTAAAAGGGTCTAATGCGAATATGTTAAATTAAGGGTTATTATGTCAAAGATGATATCACTCATGGTCATTGTTATAGGTTAAATTTTCGCAAGCATCTAAGATTACCATAATTAGTTAATATTAATGAGTTATTTTTTATAAATATGTAATGATTTTTTTTTTAGTAATATTTAAAAATAAATTATGAGTGTTTTTTAAAAGGTATATTTTTGGATGTTAGTGATTTTAACCCAAAAAAAAAATCGTTTTTAATGAGTTAAAAATAGTTTTAACTTTTATTACATAATAAAAAATAGTTTAAACATAAATCATATTTATAAAAAAATTAATATTTTTTGGAATTTTTTTAAAGGCATCATATTTATAAAAAAATTAATATTTTTTGGAATTTTTTTAAAGGCTATTTTTAATAAAATCATATGTTTTTAAATAATATTTAATCATGATCTCTTTCACATATTTGTGAGTTGGGGAGTGATTATATTAAATTTCAACAAAAATATATAGAAGTCTTTTTATGGTTAGTTGAAATTTCAACAAAAAGGTCTTTTTATGGTTACTTGGATTGTAGTTGACACTAAAGCACTAGCACAAAAATATGACTAAGGTTCATATAAATTGTCTAATAACGACACAGTGAATCTTAAAAAACTTAATAATCTACTTAAAAACTATTAGTTTGCATCTCCTATGATTATAGCTTTGCTAATATTACTATGCATATGAGAGTTTATCACTGAGAGCATTTCTCTAAGGTGAGTCCACCTGGATGGTGTATAGGACTTCATTGTCCACCTTAGAGTTAGAGAACTCTAGATTTGCTAAATTCTTGGCCAACACCCAAACTTTATCACTGAGCTTCCACATATGTGCCTATGTTTAATTAATGCAAAGTAGAATAGCCTATTGAGTTTATGATTGTTCAACCAACAATTTTTCCAGTATTATTTTTAGTTGCTAATACAAATCAATTGTCTACACATATTTTCTCTAGTTCTGGTATTCTCAGTAGTTAGAACCCAACTTCCCACCTCTTCTTCTACTTCAGTATCAGAGACGGACCACCTTTCAATCCTTGCTTCTCTTTTTGCATTTTGAATTTTCCTTCTCATTTCAAGGGAGAGGGGGGGTGTTTTGCACACAGGTGGAAACTGAATATTCTACCATATATTGGGCTATTGAACTTGTAGGTTCACGTGTTCCCCTTCATCCTCGATGACCCCTTGACCTAACAATATTAAGGGAATGAATCTGGTTAAAGATTTGAGTGGTAGTAGAGGAGTTTCATGGTACAGATTGAGTGTTGTTTTCCTTTATAGAGTAGTCCAGAGGTAATCTAAGGGAGTGGCATGCCATAATTCTAAAGTAAAGGCACAACATGTTCATTATTATTTCTGAGGACAACCAACATAACATTTAAGTGTTCCATCTCAATAGAAAATAGAAGTAAGGATAACAAAATAAATAAGTAGAGTTATGTATTTAGTCCATAGTTACATCATTAAGCTAGTTACCATTAGAAGTTGTTTACTACATTTTTATATTATAATCATAAGTGTACTGGTAGATTTTTCGTGAAGTGGGTCTACTGCTCTTGGGGCAGTTAACCCTAGCTCATTATGAATTGTTGAAGTGTCATATCACTATTGGATATCTTATTTGTTGTTAGGAAGCCTTATGTTGTTCAAATGAATGGATGTGCATGCACTGCTATTGTTTAATCTTTTGATATATGTGTGTGTGTGTGTGTGTGTGTGTATTGAAACCCTAAGGTCTAAAAATTTTACCCTAGGACTTTTCCCTAATGGATATTACAAGCTAATGGCCTTGCTTCTAATGCAATTATTTCCATGGTAGATACTCTTATCATCCAAGTGCCTCATGGGGTAAAATATGCTCTTCAAGGTTGTTTTGAGAGTTGACACATTCCTATGTGGTCATGTCTTATAGTCTCACCCACATCCTACCTCTACCCAACAAAGGACTCATGCCAACAAAGGGCATATGGGGTGAACTTCATAATAGCAATTAAAGTTCCTAAACATAAAGGAAATTCTTCAAATGAAATAGGACTCCATTTGTTGAAGTCACCCATCTAGAGTATTTTCATAAACATCACCTTTAAATAGTTGAATGTCAATGCTTCCTTTAACCTTCAAAAAATTGTCTCACCAAAAGATGCATTGACTCTAGGTTATGCATTTCCATGATTATTTATTGGAGGCACAATCGCCTCATCAATTCAATGAAATATTAATGTATATTATCCATTTGTCTTGGAAGTGTTTCTTTAACCAAGTTTTACATGTTTGCATGGAGGCACAACAGGAATTTATTTCTCACATTGTGAGCCTAATGCATGAAAGTGTTGTTGAAAGGGATGAAGGCATTACCCCTTGATCCAAGTATATTAAGCACATCTAAACTAGCATAACATATTAGTCCTTTTAAAGTTGGAGCAAACACAAAAAAAAAAAAAAAAAAAAAAAAAAAAACTTTGACACCAACTAATTTGAACACCTGGGAGGATTTAAAGGACATATTATCAAATGTTGAACTCAACCAGGGTGTGTGTGTACATAGATAGATGATGAAATACTAAACAATTCATAGAAACTATAAAACAAATGTAATTAAAGAAAATAAGTTATAACTAAGAATTGAAATATATTAACATAAACGGAACTAATTTCAATTCTTTCAACAAGAAAAACTAAACTCATTTGGAGCATGATAAGCACATGGATATAAGGAATAGAAATATTACCCAATCCCTCAACCCCCAGCTCCATTGATTACACCATCCTATGATGGAAGATTCTAATAAACTATTCATCATCATCATCTTTGTAAAATGAAACGACCTCACTACCTTGAATTATTTTGTCTTGCACATATTGTCCCCATTGTTGTAATTCCCAAGACCTGATTCTCTCTAGAAGTGATAGATAAAACTTCCATCTCATGTTAGCATCTATATCAATGAATGCATATACTCTCTCTTTGTTTCTTATGAGCCCAAAGTGCATGGTTACATCTTGCATGTAACTAATGAGTATGCAAGATCTTCTATTAGCGTCAGTGTTGCTCAATATTTTCCTAAACATCAATCGATGTCTGCCTACATGCCATAAGGGCTTCCTCTAGCACTGGGGCCTATTCATTGGAAAATTATAGTGATTATGGATGACGTTAGCCCGATCTTTTGAAACACAGAAAATTAGATAGCCTCCAGGAAAAATGTTGCTACAAGCATCGATCCCACTATTGGGTTGCATGCAAAATAATCAATTTTAATTGTGACTTGAACCATAGTCACTTTTTAAAACCAAGAGTTTCTCTACACATTCAAAAAAATTTCACCCAAAACATTTATTGAACTGTAATATTTAAGCTACAATACAAATCATATTTTTAATTATTCATCGACACTAAACAATTCAATATTTCAAAACACTACACTTCAATACTCCATACAACATGCAATGAATCACTTTTATTTATGGCTCAAATTGTGGTCACTTTAAACTAACAATTTCTGTACAAATTAAAAAAAAAATCCACATCCAAAACATCTATCGACGTATAATCTTCAAGCTACAGAACTCAAAAGTTAGGGTGACTTTAATACTCTCATCATTTTTACCCATAGAGAACAAGAAACTTCAATCTGGTTGAGCATTCAAAAACTTGGTAACTCTTTTAAAACCAAGAAGCATAACTTGTGAAACAAAGCATGCCTATAGGGGAAGGACTTCATGGAAAACACAATTATGAGTAAAATAGAGCATAAAAAAATTAGTGTAGTGCTCATAATTTTATAGATGTCAAGGGAATGAATCTGGTTAAATATTTTAGTGGTAGTAGAGGAGTTTCATGGTATAGATTGAGTGTTGCTTTCCTTTATAGAGTAGTCCAGAGGTAATCTAAGGGAGTGGCAGGTCACAATTCTGAAGTAAAGGCACAACCTGTTCATTGTTATTTCCAAGGACAACCAACACAACATTTAAGTGTTCCATCTCAATAGAAACTAGAAGTAAGGATAACAAAATACATAAGTAGAGTTAGATATTTAGTCCATAGTTACATCATTAAGCTAGTTACCATTAGAAGTTGTTTACTAAATTTTTATATTATAATCAGAAGTGTACTAGGAGATTTTTGGTGAAGTGGGTCTACTTCTCTTGGGGTAGTTAGCCCTAGTTCATTATGAATTGTTGAAGTGTCGTATCACTATTGGATATCTTATTTGTTGTTGGGAAGCCTTATGTTGTTCAAATGAATGGATGTGCATGCACTGCTATTGTTTCATATATATATATATATATAGACACACACACACACATATGTGTGTGTGTGTGTGTGTATACATATATATACATATATATGTGTATATACACATATATATGTATATATATATGTACATATATATACATAGATATGTGTATATACACATATATATGTATATATATGTACATATATATACATCTAT
Source organism: Pinus tabuliformis (assembly GCA_031772625.1). Classification (NCBI taxonomy): domain Eukaryota; kingdom Viridiplantae; phylum Streptophyta; class Pinopsida; order Pinales; family Pinaceae; genus Pinus; species Pinus tabuliformis. Next base: position 663,264,888 of record CM062812.1, on the reverse strand, counting down.
ATACACACACACACACACACACACACACATATATATATATTTTGAAACCCTAAGGTCTAAAAAAATACCCTAGGACTTTTCCATAAGGAATATTACAAGCTAGTGGCCTTGCTTCTAATGCAATTATTTCCACGGTAGATACTCTTATCATCCAAGTGCCTCATGAGGTAAAATATGCTCGTCAAGGTAGTTTTGAGATTCGAAACATTCCCATGTGGTCATGTATTATAGTCTCACCCACATCCTACCTCTATTCAACACGGGACTCATGCCAACAAAGGGCATATGGGGCAAATTTCATAATAGTAAATTAAAGTTCCTAAACATCAAGGAAATTATTAAAAAAAAAAATAGTACTCCATTTGTTGAAGTCACTCATCTAGAGTATTTGCATAAACATCACCTTTAAATTGTTGAATGTCAATGCTTCCTTTAACCTTAAAAAAATAGTCTCACCAAGCAATGCATTGATTCTAGGTTCTGCATTTCCATGATTATTTATTGGAGGCACAATCTTGTTGTGGGGAAAAGTGCCTATTCAGGACGACCCTATCCACCTAAGGTGTGACAGTGCCTTAGCAACAAACAGAGAAAACTACTTTTGTATTCTTCTTTATGAATTACAAATGAAGAGAAATGAGATGAACCAACCTGTGTCTTGCGCTAGTCCTTTGATCCGCTTTCTCTTCTCTTTGACAACTTCCAGCTACCTGCTCCCTTACTTGCCCAGCTTCACCAAGTTCCTGCAAGATCACAGAAGAGGAAAACTACACAAAGACATGGATTCATATTCATAAATAGCTTAGGATCAGATTTAAGCTAAACATACTAATGAAACATACATCAATGATACACAAGCATGTAGGAGAAACTCAAATAGTTTTATTGATATAACAAGAAGATCCAGGAGGAGATACAACCAAGTGAGTCCCGATCCAGCATTAACCTCCCAGCAAAGGAATCCATTCTTCACCTCCAACAAAGCATAAATCACCCAATGCACTGATCTCAATCTCAAACCAACAGCAATTCTCTGCAATGTACAAAATTCCAGCCTCTGGATCTCTGGGATGAGGGATCCATATATAGATGTATGCAAAGAGGATGAGTCAGCTTGTCATCTGACTAGTGTCCTTTCTCTCTGTCAGTTCTTGCTTCCACTTGGAGGCTGAGAGCCTCTTACTCATCCTTGGTCGAACTCAGTGAGGCAAGTGTCATGGAGGAAGATTCTGGAAGCTTCCATTGTCTTTACACCTCGCGGAATGGCACTGCCATTTGTCATTTCCCGCTCAGCGCACCCTGGTAGTGCATTTAGGTGCATTGCAACGCACCTAGCTAGTGTACTGGGGTGCTATGCAACGCAGGCAGCTAGTGGAGCCACTGAAATGATCCTGATTTGACTGATTCTGAGCAGTTTCTGGTGGAGAACTTCTGGGAGAAGCTGTAGTTTGCTGACCTTGTTCCTTTAGGGGCAGGAACAACACTTTTAGGGACTTTGGATCCCTTGGTTTATGGACATTTCATGCTCAGAGCTGTAAGGCACAAAAATGTCTATAACAGTTGCCCCCTAAAGTATGAGGCCGTTTATCGGGTGAAATGCTTTATTAGGAGGATCCGAAGTTCTTTCAATGCTGGGAGGAGACCTGTAATAAGATACAATACAATACATTATTTTCATACTGTTTTCATGATCTAGCTGAGGCGGGCATTCCCATGCTCAGCTTTATAAATTAATTTTCGTGTACATAGGACAGACAATCGTCTGATGGTAGACTGATGATTCTGATAGAGCCATCATCCTTTCTGGTAGGATGATTATCTGTGCTGCAATGCTGTACATTTCAATGTCTTTATTTTCTTGAATATATATCGCAGCCCGGATGGATGAAACTAGATCCGGGGTCTTCAATCTCGTCCGATCTTCACTCGAAGTACAAGTCGATCCATGCGAGAAATGTTCTGAAGTCGAACATGGAAAGACATCGCTTGATTACCAGTCAATGATGTAAACTGTTAACAAGTGCGAGAGGAATCACCGATAATGATGATGACCCTCAAGGTACTGCAGTACAATTCACGTGGTGTGAATAAAGGACTTGGCGTCGAACACCACGCAAAATCTTTCGGTTGAAGGTCATTGATGTATACCTGTCGCCGGAAGTGAGAAACTTGCCATTGAGGCATGCAAGCTTCAAAGTACTGAAGGGGGTGTTCCTAGATCAACTTCTTGGATAATGAGCTGATGTCGACAAGAAGCGATCCGTCAAAGGAGGGCCTTAATGTATCCCACATCAATGATACGGAACGGAGCAAATGATTTTGATGGAGGTGAAAATGATCTGATGATATATGGTTCAGGGTGGCGGTCATGAAAGAATGAAGTATAATGTATGGTAGTGGATGGGACACAGGTGACTTCTCTGAATGACTTCTCTTGAACATATCGGCGACACTTATGTGATGGATTGGTAGCATTTACCCCAAATGTGGATGGTATGGCGTGACCATGGTGATGTAACCGGTGAATGAAACAACCCAACCCGATTCTGGTACGGAGGAGAAGTGTCATGCTCAAGAGCGACTTGCTACCAATAAAGATTCTTTGAGTTTTTCCCAATTTTTTCCCCAGTCATTGCTGACCAGTACCTCTTTATTTTTGTCAAGCTTGAGGAGGATAACATATGCTTGTTCTATAATTTGCCCTTCGGGCAAACCCATTGCTATGTTTTAACGAGCCTAGCGATAGTGAAACTCGTTCTCGTCTAAAGACAAGTTTGTCGCTATTTAATGTTTTTAACGAGTCTAACGACAAAGATAACTCGGTCCTTTTCATTTTTAGAGAGTCTGAAAGTTACGTAAAGTTAACTCCGGAAGTCCTTTTTCGTCATCTAATCCCTTAAGCCCGAAAAAGTATAAAACAATACAGAAGGGATGAATTTTCGATAGTTTTAACAAGCCGAACAAAACAAGCGCTCGATCTTTTTGTGCAATAATCCCTCAGGTCCAAAAAGATTAAAATCTAGAGGAGGGATAGCACTTTCGGTCGCTTTAACGAGCTGGAAGGCCAAAACTCGGCAATCTTTTCATATTTTACTAGTCAGATGAAAAGAGCTTAAAGAAGACTCGTCTTTTGAGGAACGAGTGATAAAATGGGTAGCAGCTGATTCCAGGTAAGGTTTGGAATTTTCCAATCATGGTAGTGTCACAAGGATGGCTAGTGAAATCACTCTTCGCAGCTGTTCCTCAAAATGGGTAAACAATCAAATGGAGGTGAATGATCGGCCAATGGAAAAGTGGAGGTGACGGTGCAAACACGACCAAGGCTTTAATGGCTGATAATGGTACATTCACGGTGGTTATTTATCGGAGGATAGTTCATTTTTTAACGAGCTTAAACGCGGATTGAAACACTTGCTCGGTCTTGCGTTTATTTTTTAACGAGCTTGAACTATGTGCTAAAACTGCTCGATTATCCAGTCATATGATAAGAAAGTCTCATATAGAACGGCAACATTTAGATTTTTGCCCCACATCCTTTCTTTATGCAAGTTAGGTGACGACTAATCCTACGAGTTTAAAGGGTTAGCCTACAGGTTTAAAGGGAGGACCTAAAAATTTAAAAAATAAATAGACGCCCCTTGCTTGCACTCCAAAAGGTTTGCATGCCCCAAGGTATAAAATACGATTTCAAGGTTACCCCTCAATTTGCAGACAAAACATTTGTTCTATCAGGAAAGGCCTACCTCTTTCAGGTTACCAAAGATTGTCTCATTCACGCAACAAACAAAACACTTCTTCGGCGATGTCTACCGACATAGACAAAGGTGAGTGACAACGAGCGCCAAACACATAACTTTGACAAGAGAATCTTATTCTAGAATAACCCCTCTTCCAATGACGGACGGGGTACAGACTAGTCATATTATCCCGCGGAAACCTACTCTATACCCGAAGTTTTCCTGCCGAAGCAGACCAGGACGCATGCCCCCTGGGTTCCAGTCATATCCCTCCGAATTACTCGCGCTCATCGGGAGGACGGACCGTGGGTTGAGACACTTCTTGCGTGAAGAGACCATTTAGGGATGGTATATGACTATTTGCTATGCGTGATCCGGGAAATGAAAGTTGGTCCACAAGCTTGACCACTCTTCCTTCGTGCGGAAAACACATTACTCTAAAGAGTGAGGAGACGATGGCTCCCATGCAATAAATATAGTCTCGTCCAAGGAGTAGGTTATAATCCAAGGGTCCTTGAACTACCATTACGTTCATTTGAACTGTCTTCCCTCTCAATGTTATGGGCACATTGGGAAGGATCCCTAAAGGTCGACTGGTTCCTTTATCAAAGCCTGTCAGATTTCTCATCTCAGGCAAAAGCGATGGCAAACCAAGCGCTTTCCAAGCAGTAGAGGAAAGGATACTCACAGAATCCCCCTCATCTATGATGGTACCAGCCATGACCATTCTATATATTTGGACGATAATTCTGAATGGTATGCTTGCTGGTAAGCGGGGTCTGCCTAGTTGATTCCAGTCGAAGGAGACAACTAAGTTGCTTGGAGGTGGGACCGAGTAGACGACCGGGTACGGCTCTAACGAACTTCCTTCCTGCGGTAAAGGAATGGGTAAATTGCCCCCTTGTTCGTCGGAGTCGGTGTTGATGAAGAGAATTGGGATGGTGTCATCCTTGTTTTCTTCAGTGACGGTATCATTCGAAGATAGAACCTCTGAAGGCAAGACCGGGTCAACTGCCGCCTCGACCTTTTGACTTTCGTCTGGTATGGATTTAGCTGGTTCATCTTCAATGACAGGCGCTTCAGCCGACCACTTGAGCGGGCCAGCTGGATTCTCAACTAACGAAGGACTCGGCAAGAGTTTTTTATATCCAGGAGGAAGTCGTAACTGTGAAACCAGACGATCATCCAAAACTCTTTTAGCTTTGTCTAAGAAGGGACAACGGTGGATGGCATGATCGCCTTCGCACAGTTTGCAGGGAGATCTAGCTCTCCCTTTTTGTCCTGGGGCTTCACTTTCGCTAGTTGACGGTGTGCAGTCAACATGGCTATCAGAGGTTGACGACACCGGATTGTGCAAACGGGGAGACCAGTCCCTTAGTATCCGAGGGATGCAAGGACAATCTCTGTGAAAGTGGTCTCCCTTGAATATGACACATGGCGATTTAGGCCTGGTCGGTGCAGTGTGTGGATTTTCATTAGACGACACTCGTTTGCCCCCATTCGCTTTTGGCTCCTTCTTCTTCTTCTCTTTCTTCTTCTTTTCCTTCTTCTCCTTAGGAACTTGGCTTTCGGCTTTGCCAGCCCCATCAAGCGAAGAGGAAGGAGGAGAAGAAGAATTAGAGGAAGTAGAAGGTTGGTGGGTAACTCTGGATTCGTCTAATTACCGATTCGATTGTTCAGGAATAGTGGTGTTCTGAACGACATTGGTTGAGAAGAGCCAGACCGGCAAGCCAATTGTCAGTCCTGGAAGCGACAATGTGGCCATATGGGGCGCACCAACATCTCCCCAAGAGGAGAAGGGACTAGGATTTCCACCAAGGGGAATTCCTTGGTTGGTAGGCTCCATTTTCTCAACCGAAAGATCAACGCAGGAAAAGGGTGATGAATATGCTGTTTAAAATAAATTTTTAGACGTTTTAGACACAACTTGTTTTTTCAATTTTAAAGAGTCGAGAAAAAACAAAAGATGACTCTAGTCTCCTTCGATTTTTAATGAGCCTGAAGTGACAAGTGCTCAGATGGACCTTTTCCGTTAAGGAGTCTGAAAAGGAACGAAAGGGACTGCTCTGGAGATCTAGGTAGAGGGTGTGCCAAACCAATCACAAAACTACAGAATACGTTTTACGGTACGGCAGTCAATCTTCCTGAATGCTGTGTTCGGTGCATTGCGATCAGTAGGGCGGCCGACACGGCTTCCTATGGATAAAAGGTTTTAAGCCTATAGGGGTCTCCCAATATATACTCGACGGTACGTGGGAGCACAAATCCGTACTGGCACTTATCGTCTCACAGTGGAGGAATCACCCAACCATCAGTGAGGCCAACAGTTACCAGGTTTTACGACGCCGGAACACGTCTCTAGCCTAGACCTCTATGTTGTGCGTTAAGTTCCAATGCGTTGTTAGATTCATTCAATTTATTTTAAGTTGATATTTCTTAGAAGTTTGCCTTTTGGGTTCACCACGAGATGTAGATGTAATTCCTAAATGCAATCTAAAGATGATAAGCAAATCTTTTATCTCTTTTCGACAATGAAAATCCTAGCTACAAGGGGAAAAGAAAGACACAAACTTTTCTCAAAGAGCAAAGAGCACACTGTAAATGCACTTTTTCCTAAATCAAACCATACAAACTATCAATATGAAAATGCACAAGTGCATGTATTTGTTTTTCACTTTCTTAATATTGATGCCTAAAAAGAAAGTTGATGTACAAATCTGAATTCACTTTCAAATGACAAACACAAACAAGCTTCTTTTTCGAAATCAAAAGGTAGAGAAGATTACGACACTTTACGATTTTCGAAATAACACTTGTTTCGACACTAGAAAGAGACAAATTCAAACCGAAAGCAAAAGTAAATGTATAATCGACTGTCAACAGCAAATGAACTTTCTCCTAAGACCAAAATCGACAGTTACGACAGATCTAAATCAAAGGACGACAGTGTTACTATTTCACTTTGGCAATGGAAAACTGTAAATGATGCCACAAACACACAAAAACACCTACAGTCTTTTTGTACAAAGGAGGCGGAATTAAGGCAGAGAAAAGGAGTTTTCAGATAGGTACACTCACTGGTCATAGGCTACAAAAATCAGAGATAAAAAACTGGACAAAATGAAGCAAAGAACCTCAGCTGCACAATGCAAGGGCTGATCAGCGCACCTGTTGCACAGAGAAACTGAATTGCAGCGCAGGTAGCCCTCTCGGGACCTGCGTTGAAATGCAGAGTCTCTTCACAGAGCCTGCGCTGGGGCAGAAACGAGACTTCTATCCGGGTTCTGGGTCACGGTTTGCAGTTTAATCTATGGTTTTTGGCCGAGTAAAAGCAATCAGTAAGGTACAATCAGAGGGATGATTTAAAGGAGGACTAAGAGCTATCACAAAGGGCAATCAGATCATTTGTGAATCCACTGTTCAAATCATAAACAAATCCAGTGAGTGGATTGAAGTAGCAGTTGTCTACTTTGCATTTGAAAATGGCAAATGCAGTTCGATTGCTACTTCTAAGTCTATGAAACAAACAGTAAGAGAAGCACAAATAAACTAATTAGACAGATCTCCCCAGCGGAGTCACCATTTTGTTGTGGGGAAAAGTGCCTATTCAGGACGACCCTATCCACCTAAGGTGTGACAGTGCCTTAGCAACAAACAGAGAAAACTACTTTTGTATTCTTCTTTATGAATTACAAATGAAGAGAAATGAGATGAACCAACCTGTGTCTTGCGCTAGTCCTTTGATCCGGTTTCTCTTCTCTTTGACAGCTTCCAGCTACCTGCTCCCTTACTTGCCCAGCTTCACCAAGTTCCTGCAAGATCACAGAAGAGGAAAACTACACAAAGACATGGATTCATATTCATAAATAGCTTAGGATCAGATTTAAGCTAAACATACTAATGAAACATACATCAATGATACACAAGCATGTAGGAGAAACTCAAATAGTTTTATTGATATAACAAGAAGATCCAGGAGGAGATACAACCAAGTGAGTCCCGATCCAGCATCAACCTCCCAGCAAAGGAATCCCTTCTTCACCTCCAACAAAGCATAAATCACCCAATGCACTGATCTCAATCTCAAACCAACAGCAATTCTCTGCAATGTACAAAATTCCAGCCTCTGGATCTCTGGGATGAGGGATCCATATATAGATGTATGCAAAGAGGATGAGTCAGCTTGTCATCTGACTAGTGTCCTTTCTCTCTTTCAGTTCTTGCTTCCACTTGGAGGCTGAGAGCCTCTTACTCATCCTTGGTCGAACTCAGTGAGGCAAGTGTCATGGAGGAAGATTCTGGAAGCTTCCATTGTCTTTACACCTCGCGGAATGGCATTGCCATTTGTCATTTCCTGCTTAGCGCACCCTGGTAGTGCATTTAGGTGCGTTGCAATGCACCTAGCTAGTGTACTGGGGTGCTATGCAACGCAGGCAGCTAGTGGAGCCACTGAAATGATCCTGATTTGACTGATTCTGAGCAGTTTCTGGTGGAGAACTTCTAGGAGAAGCTGTAGTTTGCTGACCTTGTTCCTTTAGGGGCAAGAACAACACTTTTAGGGACTTTGGATCCCTTGGTTTATGGACATTTCATGCTCAGAGCTGTAAGGCACAAAAATGTCTATAACAAATCTCCTCTTCAATTCAATGAAATATTAATACATATCATCCATTTGTCTTGGAAGTGTTTCTTCAACCAAGTTTTACATGTTTGTATGGAGGCACAACAGGAATTTATTTCTCACATTGTGAGCCTAGTGCATGAAAGTGTTGTTGAAGGGGAGGAAGGCATTGCCCCTTGATCCAAGTATATTGAGCAGATCTAAACTACCATAACATATTATTCCTTTTCATGTTGGAGCAAACACAACAACAAAAAACTTTGACACCAACTAATTTGAACACTTGGGAGGATTTAAAGGATATATTATCAAATGTTAAACTCAATTAGGTGTGTGTACATAGATAGATTATGAAATATTAAACAATTCATAGAACCCGTAAAAAATAAGTAATTAAAGAAAGTAAGTTATAACTAAGAATTGAAAATATATTAACATAAACGAATTGATAAGCACATGGACATAAGGAATAGAAACATTACCCAATCCCTCAACCCCCAGCTCCATTGATTACACCATCCTATGATAGAATATTCTAATAAACTATTCATCATTATCATCTTTGTAAAATGAAATGACCTCACTGCCTTGAATTCTTTTGTCTTGCACATATTGTCCCCATTGTTTTAATTCCCAAGACCTGATTCTCTCTAGAAATGATAGATAAAACTTCCATCTCATTGTTAGCATCTATATCAATGAATGCATATACTCTCTCTTTGTTTCTTATGAGCCCAAAGTGCATGGTTACATCTTGCATGTAACTAATGAGTCTGCAAGATCTTCTATTAGTGTCAATGTTGCTCAATATTTTCCTAAACATCAATCGATGTCTGCCTACATGCCATAAGGGCTTCCTCTCGCACTGGGGCCTATTCATTGGAAAATTATAATGATTATGGATGACGTTCGCCCGACCTTTTGAAACACATAACATCAGGTAGCCTCCAGGAAAAATGTTGCTGCAAGCACCGATCCCATTGTTGGGTTGCACCTAGAGAATGTTGATGGGAACATTGATCCCATGGTTCGATTGCACACAAGTAATGTTGCTGCGAGCACCGATACCACTATTGGGTTAAATGAGAATTTGAATTTGAATTTGAAAAATAAGTTGGGTGGATAGATATATATGTTCAATAGATAGGGTGGGTGGATAGATATATATAATAAAATATACAAAATATATTGTAACATCGTCTCAATGCAAATATTTTTATATATTCTTATTATATCTGCCGCAAGTATGGTATTACACATTGGATTTTTATTTTGACTAGGTATTAAAGGAATTACTTTGTCTTTGACCAATTTTTTTTAAAGCTTTTCCATAGTTTAACATTATGAAATAGATTTTCTTATTGTTTGATATATTTAAATTTATTTATTTTCCATATGATTGGTTCATATCTTATTGTGCAATGAGAATAGGAGAATATGGATAACAAGTGTTGACATGTTATGCGCACAAATTATTTGGTTAATAAATAAATGATAGTAAGTGTCAACATATCATGCACATGAATTGTTTAGTTAATAAATATATGCCTTTTTGAAAGGGTGATAACATGGAGTTGGGTTACACTTTTTGGAAAGAGAGGGTGCATTTAGGTGGCAAAAGAGAGGGCTCGATCAAGCAATTAAAGCACTCGATCGAGCCCCTTGAGAACTAAAAACAATAGCTCGATCAAGGGTTAAAAATAAACCCTCGATCAAGCTTTTTTTTTTCTATTAATATCCCCACCCACAGTGTGCATGCACCATTTTGCATAGACTACGGGAGTATTAATAGTTCGACTAAGAATTTCTTAGCAGCTTGAATGAAAGTATTAGAGCTCGATCGAGTAATTGGAGCATGACACGATCCAACCTACCTCTCTCTCCTCAAGACAGGACGCATGGCAGTAGGTGATTGGCCCTCAAGGGATGATGAGGCAGATGACATCAACATGACGTGGAAGTATGGAGGACACGTGGCAGTCAATTTCAGTGTTTTTAGGTGGTCTAGTGGGGAAAATGTGTGTGACACATGTCACCACTCAGGAGGCGCCATATGGAGATGATGACATCAGCATGACCTCATCTAGAGATCGGTGTTTCAAAAGGAAGAGATTTTAGAACTCGTTTGTATTGGAAATTCAACAATGTTCCGATGTAAGGGGCTTCTGATGTATGATTGGAACTTGGTCATGAGGACCCAAAGAACTAAGGGTGCAGACCAGGGCCGAGCACCCAAGTGCTATGGAACTAATCGAAGATGGAGATATCAAAACTATATTGTAAAATCATTTTGAAAAAGTTACGATGCCCAGGGAACTCTGACATTGAGAGGCACTTGGTCATGAGGACACAAAGAAAAAAGGGTGCAAACTAGGGCCAATCATCTAAGTGCTATGGAGAATATCGAAGGAAGGGTACATCATAACTTTTTTTTTAATTGCAATTTGAAAACTCTTGGGGAAAGGAGCTCTGATGCATTGTTGTCATTTGATTGTGGTAACCCGGAGAACCAAGGGAAAGAGCGGATAACCCTAAGAGATAGGTCCTCGATAGGAGCCTAAAGGCTTCAACACCCAAGCACCAAGTCTTTCGTCATGGCACCTGGTTCTATGGAAGAAATATGATAAGGAGGCTAAGAGAAAAGGGGCTAAAGGCATTGAAATGGTATTATTTCATAATGTTTCTTTTAAATAGAGTTATTATGGATGAAGGCTCTGATATTGCAACACCTAAATTCTATACTGGTAATCACAAGTAGTGGTCCCATGGAGAAAAAACAAGAAGAGGGCTAAGAGAAAAAGGGCTAAAGGCATTATAATTTTTTGAGTTTGTAATGTCATTTTAAGGTAAAGCTATGATATGTTGCGGCCCCAAAGTTGCACTATGGTAATGTTAAGAGATGTATTGGACTCCAATACCAAAGTACTGAGAGTATGGAAGATGGATGGGTTGGCAACTAAGTTACTGAGCACCTTCAATGCCACCTCACCCTATCACAACCAAATCCAAAAGGGAAAATTAAACAATTAGAGAGAGAAAGTGACAGAGGAATCGACAGTGGAGATATTTTGTTGTGTCAATCATGAAACCTCATATTTTTCATGTTTTGTTAATTTTTGTTTTTCCAAGAATAGAATCAAGTATGTTATGTAAATCATTAGGACAACTAGGATAACAGAACACTCAGGAAACTATGTAGTTTATACAATTGTGGATTCAAAGATATTTTGTAATCGTTCTCATTTTGGTTCTCCCCATAAAGAGGGAGGAAAAACTCATTACAGAGGTTCCCAAATTTTGTTCTTAGCGGTTCCAAATTCTTTCTTTTAAATGATTCTGAATTCTATTTTCAGAGAGAGGTTCCAAGTTTTGGTTTAATTTCTTGTTCTTGAGGTGGTAATTGTTCTACAAATTTCACCAGTTTGAGCTTGTGATATGTACTCCATTTTTGAAGATTAATGAAGAATATCTGGTGATTCCAAGCATAGGAATGTGCAGTATGCATTCTTCCTTTGCATGTCACTTCATGTGAGTTTTCCTTCATCAGAAATTATTTAATTTCTAGTTGTTATATTCACTCATAAATCATAGATTTACTTATGTTATGTTGTAGCAAGCAATACATGTGAGATTGCATATTTACTATGTTATATTATAGCAGAAAGTATCTGTGAAATATTGAGTTGGAACCCTTAAAATACACTCCATAATTTATGCACTTCATTTCCTTATTCTTTCATGATTCTATTAGGATTTTCTGCTTAGGATTTTGGGTTTGTCTAGCCCTCTGTACTGAGTTCCTTATGTATATTTCTCCTTCCCATATTTACTACAACAACTCATTAAGCTGCATTTACTATGTGTAGGCCACCATACCTAAACATTTATTATTGGGAATGATCTATATTGTTGATGTGTATATTTAAACAAAATTTAAAATCACTTTACATTTATCTTTTGAGAAACAATGAATTATCTTCAAGAGACACTAAGATGTCCTAGGCACTAACCTCTTCCAACCCGAGGGTTGCCTCTAGGAGCTACACCACTTTGTTATATTCATGAACATGTATTTGATAGGCATAACAATTGGTTTTTAGTTATGGCTGCATTCGTCAAGGAATTGGAGTCCCTTGAGAGATGATATATGTATGTTTTTAGTTGCAAGTCAACGTGTTGGGTACAACAAGGTAAGGTAACTGGTACATTGTTATATTTATTTATACACTGAAATTTGTGTATTTATGTTAGTAAGATGCAAGAAATTGCATGGAAAAAGGGACTTCCATGAAATCTTGAAGAAGACTCAAGTTGTATTTTCCCTTGGAATTATTGGGAATCCATGGGGATTGAGTCATGGTCTATGTTGCTAATTTTGTGCTTTTGGTATTTTTTGATATGTTGTGCTTGATTTGAGATTTTATTTGTGTTTGGTGCATGGCCATGCCACTTTGTTTGTGGTGCTGTATTGTTTTTCGTGGTTTTCTTCTTATTTGTTTCTTGTTCTTGCCTTTTGTGTTTGGATGGTCTTGGGAATTGTTTTGGGAAAGAGGAAATTTAATGGAGCTCGGGGAGAGATGAATGAAACCAAAAAGATAATGTAAGACCCAGATGAAGCTCAGTGCACGAGTGAAGGGAAGTTGAAGGCAGGAATATGAAAACTAGTTAGATTGGTTGGGTCCTTTAGAGTAAATGTACGGTGGCAGAATAATCATGAGGAAGGTAACAGGAAAGGTAAAGTAAATGGACTTGAGGCATCAAATGCCCTTGTTAAGTTAGGAGTTGTCATTCTCGATGTTGTGCATGTGATGCATGGATAAAGGGAGTACTCTTAACCTTGACCTTATCACATTTGGTAATTGTATTGTGATTATGATTATGTTGATGTATGACAGGTTCGTTAAGGATCATGATTGCTTTATGCTAATTTTTATATGTATACATGTATGTATGTGTATCATTGTCTGATAGGGTCATCAGGGATCATGCTTCTGGAGGAATGATTGCTTAAGCAGGTGAATCGCATGCATGAAGAGGTTCCTAGTTTCATAAGGAATCAAGTGGGAATAGTAATCCTGACAAATCTATGAGGTTAGTATCATGTGGATATGAATTCATATTATGTGCTTATACTATGCCTATGTTTATGTTATGACAGGTAATGTTGAGGGATACATCGATGGAATGAAAGAAATGCAGTCAACGACATGTTGGGATAATCATGGATAGTGGAAAGACACTAGAAGCAAGTTTGCTTGGTAGAGACAGTGTGATCTCCGAATGTGAAGTACTGGTATTGTGTACATGTTGCATATGCAGTGTTGTGTACATGTTGTATATGTGGTGTTGTGTACATGTTGTATATGTGGTGTTGTGTACATATGATGTTGTGTGCATGTTATATATGTAGTGTTGTGTACATATGGTGTTGTGTACATGTTGTATATGCAGTGTTTTGTACATATGGTGTTGTGTACATGTTGTATGTGTGGTGTTGTGTGCATGTTGTATATGTGGTGTTGTGTACATATGGTGCTATGTACATTTAATGTCATGTGCATGATTGTACATGTGGTGTCGTGTACATGTTGTACATGCGGTGTTGTGTACACATTGTGCATGTGGTGTTGTGTACATTTGGTGTTGTGTACATGTTTTGCAGGTGTTGTTGTGTACATGTTATGCACGTGGTGCATTATACATGTGGTGTTGTGTACACATTGTGAAGGTGGTTTTGTGTACATATGGTGTTGTGTACATGTTGTGCAAGTGGCGCTATGTACATCTGGTATTGTGTATATGTCGTACATGTTGTGTTGTGTATATGTGGTATTGTGTAGCCATTGTGTCACGACATGTGTATTCATTGTATTGTACGGTGCATAAATATATGTGTTGTGTTGTACACCAAGAGTAGTTGTATTTGTTGCATTGTACACTGAGTGTAGGTGTATGTGTGGAGTTGTACACCAAGTGTAGGTGTATGTGTTGTGTTGTACACTATGTATGTGTATGTGTTGTCATAGTGTGACAGGATAGGCAGGTATGGGACTATTTGGGCCCTTGTTGTTGCTATTAAAGGTTGAGGTGGTTTAGTCTCTGGATGCCTTTATTACTCATATTGAGGGTTGAGGCGATTTAGTCTCAAGATACCCTTGTTGTTGATATTGAGAGAGGAGGCAGTTTAGTCTCTAGATTCCCTTTTTGCTTTGAAGAGAAGAGAAGGCACTAAGTTCTTGTCGAGTTTAGAAATCGATCCAGCATGTGTACAAGATTGAAGACAAGAGAAGGCATGGGGTGCTTTCCAGATTTAGGAAACCAAACTGGTGTGTGGTTAAAGAGAAGAGGAGGAACTGGGTGGTTGTCGAGTTTGGCAGCTGATTCAATGTGGGTACAGAAAGGAAAAAGAATAAGGGCAAAAGAAAAATAATCATTTGAAAGATAAGTATCAATATTTTATTTCAGTTTTTAACTATGAATGTGATCTATGATTCTGAATTATGATGGTGGCATGTGATATATTCTTCTGATTTATGATGGTTACATGCGATCTATGGTTCTAATTTATGATGGTTGCATTTTGAGCTAACCAGATGTGATATGTTTATACATGATGATTTGATAAAAATGCTAGTTTGACTTGTTGTGACAGGAAGTAAACAAAATTATAAGTGTACTTTATTAACGGGCCACCAGTGAGAGGTATGATTTGAATTTATTTCAATTCCTATTGAGTCTAATGGAAATTATGTGCTTGGCACAAGAAATCAGGGAAATGCCCAATTTGGGTGGTTGAAACTTACTGCAAGAATTAGCAGCAACAACAAAAATGATTTGGAACAGGAAGTAGTATATGGGTAAAGTATTTATGAGAAGTTTGTTATGAACACTAGTACCCAATAGTGTCCATTGATTGCCATGATCATGCTATGAATGGTATGATAGTTTTGAGGTAGTGATATGCCTTGGTTGTTGGACCTTTCGATGTGAGGAAACCTTGCCAAGGGATGGATCGCCCGGGAAGGGGATGTTGGGGAACTTGGAAGGTGAGTGATTGCATGGAATGGAGTAACTGGATTTCCCAAGGGATTGTGTAGCAGAGAAGGAAAGGATGGGGAATACATTGGTTTTGGTCATTAGAATTTCCAAATGGAATCAAAAGCATACTGGGAGTGTTCCCTAGAACAATGAGCCAGTAATTCTTCATAGAGAGAACAAGTAGCGCTAGAATCGTGGCATTGGAACTTGGATGTAGGTTTGACTTTGGTAGTGGATTTTTGACTTCCTCAGAAGGAGGTGAATCCTGGTATTACTTTGAGGGTGGAAGTGTGAGCCTCTGGATTCCCTTGTTACGGATTCATGCATCATATCCTTTTATTTTTTTGTTAGAAAAAATGTGTATATGTATATATGTCTATATTATTGTAAATATTGTATCGAGTTATGTTTGTAAAGCTCCATATTGATCTAGGTGGCTCTAGGGACACACACAGGACAAAGAGGGCTTATGGAAGCTCAAAAATCAAAGTGATCAGAATGCTTACGAACTAGGACCAAAGCATAGATCTTGTTGTCCTGATCACAACAGTGTGAACGGTTCGTTAATTCGAGCTTGTATGAGGGAGAACGAGCCAGTCAAGTCAAAGTTGGACTGTGGGCAGGTTTAAGTGTCCTACAATTCGACCGACCCCGAGGCATGAAACCTAGCTCCCGACAGTGGGTGAATTTGTTGGATCATTAGTTTGTTTAATATCCCTTATATTAGACAAAATCAAAACAATGGCTATTTGTTATAAAAAATAAAATAAAAAATATTTAATTAGATGGCGGGCCTTGACCTCCGCCACCTCCACCGGACCCAACATTATATTATAAAACAAATTTTAATTAAAATCGGGCTGAAAGGTTGTGACTCCTGCTAGCCCCAACCTTCATAACAAAATTAATGTTAAATATGGGTCGATGGCCATTACCCCGTCGAACCCTCCAACCACCCAACCATAGTGAGTATTGTGTATAGGTGTTGGGTGGGCTACCTCCGATGGACTTGGTCCACACCCACACCACCATTGCCATGTAATGAACCAAGGGTGGTGGGGCTTGAACCCACTTGGCTGGTGTGGTCGGCTTGCCTCTCGAGCACCCTCACAAACCCCATTCCAACCAAACACAACGCGCAACCCAAAACGGTAATCCAGCTAACCACATTCAATACAAACCTCTACCATTAATGCTGCGGTTCCACCATTCAAAACCGCACACCCAAAAATTAACGTGAAATTCCAAAAAGAAAAAATTGTAACATAACCACGCTATTGAAAAAAAAAGAAAAATATGTTAAATTTGGTTCCATGGGGATTTGAACCCAGAACCACCTCCAACAAGCACACCAAACTTAGCCACAACACCAAACAACTTTTCATTGTAATATCTACCACAAATTTCATATATAAACCCTCATTTCGTCAGTTTGACTAGGTAGAGGAGAGCGCATTTTTCGAGACATTTTTTAATTTTTAAATTGTAGGTGGAACCATGAGCTGAGAAAAGAGGT
The DNA here is from genome assembly GCA_031772625.1 of Pinus tabuliformis. NCBI lineage: Eukaryota > Viridiplantae > Streptophyta > Pinopsida > Pinales > Pinaceae > Pinus > Pinus tabuliformis. Next base: position 663,247,976 of record CM062812.1, on the reverse strand, counting down.
AGGCAGAACCATGACTGAGCCAATTTCCAAGAGGGCGAGATTTTGCCATTGTCCAAATTGGACAAATTTTATGTCGATCTTACACCTCTCAGCGACACGAGCCTGATGGCACAGTCAGAATTTTGATCTGAGCAGTAGATTTCCAGATGACCAGGAGGAGGGAATCTTTAAGGAATCTAGGGGGAATCTAAAAGATTCCTTAAGCCCCATATTTCCACTTTCTCAGAATTCAGAAATTTGATAGTCGATTTTACCCTATTCAACGCCACAAATTTGATGGTGCATTCAGATTTTCCATTTGATCATTTCATTTTTCGGCAACTTTTCAAAGTGGAGTGCTGGTGTCAGCATTCGATGTGCGAGTAGTCATTTCCATGCGATTTGATGTTGCAGGATTGATGGTACGACCAGCTTCAGCAATTTGACATCCTTTTCTTCAGATGGCCCCAAGATGTGAGGTATATGTAATATGTTCATATGCTTCTTTTGCTATGAGATGCATTGTGCTGCACAAATCCCTATTTGATGTTTGATGTTGGATCTTGTTTTCTTACTTGTTTCATGATTCTTGCTTGATGTGATGCAGAATCATCTGTGGGATGTACTTATTGTCATGATTCATCATGTTGTGTTTGAGATCCCTTTGTTGTTATGTTGATGGGATACTCATGTGTTGCCATGTATGTTTGCATTGAGATCCCTTTTATGCCATGTTGGCGGGATGCTCATTATCATCATGCATGAGTTTAGGTCATACTGATAGGAGTCCTTCTTGAATGAGAGTTCCTGTAGCGGAACATCTCTTGGAGCCACTCCTGTGTGAGGGCATTTTCCTTGTATGATAGAAATGTCACCCCCTATGTACATCGTCACTCTTTCTAGCACTTAATGCAATGGCCTACACCATCTTGACATCGGGGCCCGGAGATTTAGTCCCTCCTGGACGAACTCCGTTATCAACGTCTTGTGTTTTATGTTGCTGATGATTGTCATGTTCCTTCTTCTTTACAACATGCATATATGTTCAATTATGCTATTTTAAATGTAATTCTAATTACATCACGAAAGTAAACGATCTTGGTTAAATCTGGGAGCTAAGTCAACTCGGATCAAGTTTAGTATTAGAGTGGTCTTTGCATGGATGTGAATTGCAAGCGTGAACAATGGAATGTGCAGCGACAGAGGATGAAAAAGCAATGTACGAGACCATGCTCAAAATTTCCAAAAGGGTGGAAATAGTGTATGAAGCTCTACAAAAAGAGACAGAGGAAAAGGAGTGATTGTAGCTTCAGTTGCGAGCCATGAAAGAGGCCCTAGAATAACTTAAGCACAAAAACCAAAATCTTCAAACAGAGAATACTGAATTGAAGATGCTTCTACATGAAGAGAAAGAGGAGAAACATAGTCTACTACAACAGCTGCAAGCAAAGGACGAGGCCTTCGAAAAGCTACAGCGTGACCCATGTGAGGTAAAAAGTAACTCTCCATCTTCATGTATGTTTCCTGATGATGATTTCTTGTTTTTGAAAATCATACCACAAGAATTAGCTCCAAACTATTGAAGAAAATGGGTTATGAAGGAAAATGATTGGCCATTAATGGCTAAGGCATGGTTAAACCCATCAAAGTAGAGGAATTACCTCATCAGGCAGGACTTTGGTATGTCAGAAGGGAAGTTGGGGAATGCACGGAGACAGCTAGCAAACCACCAACAAAAGATGATGAGAAGCCCTCATCAATTATTTCCAAATCAACAAAGGAAGTAAAAGATGTTGATTTCCCTTCAGTTTTGTCTTCACATAGTATGATTTCTGTTGGAGATGTGGAGATACCAATTACAAAGGGACAAACATGAGGCTCCTTATGAGGATGAGGTACAAGGAGGAAAAATAACTTGGTGTTAATAACCAAGGCATAACTCAACCGTTGGAGGTTGTGCATAAACCTCAATTTGCAGGCTTGGGATACACCAAAGGAGAATGCTTGAAGGTGTCAGATTCTTCCCAGACATTGTCGAAATCATCGAGGAAAGAGAATGATGGGAACACATCCCCATAATCCCATGACAATGCCCATTGCAGGGAAAGAGTGGAGGCAAGCTCTCATTACCATAATGACACCAAAGACAACAAGGAAAGGTATAACCAGTCTCGATATTTGAATGTTCATTTCGATTATAATCATATTGTTAAAGATGAACGTAAAACATGGCATCAAAAAACATGTACCTTTTGTGGATTACATAACCATACATTTTCTAAGTGTTGGAAAAGAATAACAGCACCCAAAAGGAGGAGGCATGAAAGACCCTCTCAACAGTAGGTAAAGAACATGTTAAGCAATCTAGAGGAAACAGATGTATTGCAGTCATTGCAATAGAGGTGGCCATCTAAGAGCCACATGTTGGAGGTTCCATCCAGTGCAGCGCCTTAAAGACAGAGTGTCGGTGCATGAACCAGATGAAACGATTGTTCGACCAACAAATGCGCCACAACGAGGCGACCCATTCACATTGATAAGTGAAAAATGGTTTCTAGATATGTTATCTTGTCATGGTCATGCATTTGTAAATCATTTGTTGCATTTTAAGATGTCAAAGTGATGATGTGTGTTCCATCACTTGTTAAGCAACAATGATGTCTGGTCTTATTTTGTGTTGCATTTTACACTCTGAAAGTGATGTTTTGTTTCCATCACTTGTCAAAGCAAAGATAGTGTTTGGCCTTATCTTTGTAAATCATGTGTTTCAGTGATGATGTGTTTTCCATCACTTGTTGAAGCAACAATTATATGTTGGCCTTGTTTTCGTAGCTAGGGTATTGTTTCCATTTTGATGTAAACTTAACCATCGAGTATGTGTTATAAACTCGTGGCAAGTATAGGATGCTTGGGTCATTAGCTGGTCATGTAATTCAAGCATGTAATTTGCAAAACAATGTACTACAGGTTGTAGAGGTTGCAGGTGTCAGCTCATCACTTAAGGCTCCGAAGAACAAAGGTGAAGGAGATGGAAGCGAGACCTTTTCAGGACACTTGTGATGTAGACAAGGTACAAAGAAGTTGCAGATTATTTTTCATGTTTTTGGAGGACCAAAATCTCCTCAGTGGGGAGGATTGATCCAAGTGGCTCCAGGGAACACACAGGGCAAAGAAAGCTTATGGAAGCTCAAAAATCAAAGTGATCAGAATTCTTTCAAACCAAGACCAAAGCATAGATCTTGTTCTCCTGATTACAACGATGTGAACGGTTCGTCAATCCGAGCTCGTATGGGGGAGAATGAGCCAGTCAAAGTTGGACTGTGGGCCAGGTTTAAGTGTCCAACAATTTGACCGATCTCAAGGCATGAAACCTAGCTCCTGAAAGCGGGTGAATTTGTTGGACCGTTAGTTTGTCTAATACCCCTTATATTAGATAAAATCAAAACACTGGCTATTTGTTATTAAATATATATATCTATATATATATATATATATATATATATATATATATATATATATATATATATATATATATATATATATATAGGTGGCGGGCCATGATCCCCGCCACCTCCACTGGACCCAACATTATATTATAAAACAAATTTTAATTAAAATTGGGCCGATAGGCCATGACCCCCACCGGCCCCAAACTTCATAACAAAATTAATGTTAAATATGGGTCGGCATCCATTACCACGCCGAACCCTTCAACCACCCAACCACCGTGAGTATTATGTATAGGTGTTGGGCGCGCCACCTTCGATGGACTAGGCCCACACCCACACCAACGTTGCCATGTAATGAACCGAGGGTGGCAGGGCTTGAACCCACCTGGCCGGTGTGGCCGACCCGCCTCCCGGGCACCCTCACAAACCCCATTCCAACTAAACACAATGCGCAACCCAAAACGGTAACCCAGCCAACCGCATTCAATACAAACCTCCGCCATTAATGCCATGGTTCCACCATTCAAAACTGCGCACCCAAAAATTAACGCAGCATTCCAAAATGAAAAAAATGTAACATAACTGCTCTATGTTTAGAAAAAGAAATATATGTTGAATTTGGTTCTGTAGGGATTTGAACCCGGAACCACTGCCAACATGCACGCTAGACTTAGCCACAATGTCAAACAACTTTTCATTGTAATATTCGCCACAAATTTTATATATAAACCCTCATTTCGTTAGTGTTCCCAGGTAGAGGAGAGTGTGTTTTTCTAGACATATTAATTTTTTTATTAATTTTTCAGGTGGAACCATGAGCCCAGAGAAGAGGCAGGTGGAACCATGACTGAGCCAATTTCCAGGAGGGTGAGATTTTGCAATTGTCCAAATTGGACAAATTTTATGTTGATATTACACCTCTCAGCAAAATGAACTTGATGGTGCAGTCAGAATTTTGATATGAGCAGCAAATTTTCAGATGACCCGAAGGAGGGTATCTTTGGGTATCTTTGAGGAATCTAAGGGGAATCTAAAAGATTCCTTGAGCCCCAGATTTCTTCTTTCTCAGAATTGAAAATTTTGACAGTTGATTTTACCCTCTTTGGTGCCACAAATCTGATGGTGCATTCAAATTTTCCATTTGATCATTTCTTTTTTTGGCCACTTTTCAAAGTGTAGTGTAGGTGTCAGCATTCGATGTGCGAGTAGTCCTATCCATGCGATTCGACATTGCAAGATTGATGGTACAACCAACTTCAGCAGTTTGACATCCTTTTCTTCAGATGGCCCCAGGATGTGAGGTATATGAAGTATGTTCATATACTTCTTTTGCTATGAGATGCATTGTGCTGCACAAATTCCTATTTGATGTTTGATGTGGGATCTTGTTTTATTACTTGTTTCATGATTCTTGCTTGATGTGATGCGAAATCATCTGTGGGATGTACTTGTTGTCATGATTCGTCATGTTTTGTTTGAGATCCCTTTGTTGTTATGTTGATGGGATACTCATGTGTCACCATGTATGTTTGCATTGAGATCCCTTTTATGCCATGTTGGTGGGATGCTCATTATCATCATGCATGAGTTTAGGTCATACTGATAGGAGTCCTTCTTGAATGAGAGATCCTGTAGTGGAACATCTCTTGGAGCCACTCCTGTGTGAGGGAATTTTCCTTGTATGATAGCGATGTCACCACCTATGTACATTGTCACTTTTTCCAGCACTTAATGTAGTGGCCTATAACATCTTAACACCGGGGCCCGGAGACGTAGTCCATCCTGGATGAACTCCATTATCAACGTCTTGTGTTTTATGTTGCTGATGATTGTCATGTTACTTCTTCTTTACAACATGCATATATGTTCAATTATGCTATTTTAAATGCAATTCTAATTACATCACGAAAGTAAAAGATCTTGGTTAAATTCGGGAGTTGAGTCAACTCGGATCACACAGAGAGTATGGTTATTTTCTGGTTGAAGAAAATGTGCATAAGTATGTGTGGTTGGTATCGTAAATACCATAATGAACTATGTTATAAAGCTCTAGTAAATGGTATGATTATCATATTTTGCAGCAATGGTGATTGTAAATATTGCATCGAGCTAGGTTATGAAGCCCCATAGGCAGTATGTTTTCTTTTCAATGGTTTGTTGGTCATACATGTCATGGAACACAAAGGACAATGTTCCCCCAAGGGGAAGGGGTCTGTAACAGCCCCAGGTTAAAAGTTAATGTAATAAATTTAATAAAGTCAAAATAAAACCAAGGTCATGGGACACGTATTCCAAGATGAATGTTGGGAAAAATATCCTAGTGGGCATCACTTGTTGTTTATTATGGCTAAGGAAATTGGCAAAGGCATTGGAAAAGACTTTGGAAAGGAAAAAATGAATTTATTGGCATTTATTTATGAAAATAAAGGAAAATAAGAGAAAAGGGAGATGAAAGGTCATAGATTTTCATGAGAAGGAAATTGAAGAGAAAATAGAGGAAAATGAAGAAAATAGAGACATCAATGATAAAAAGGCACCTGAGAATCAATTGACAGCTTTTGCCCAACTTTTGCTCAAATTTTGCCCATCTTTGGAGTAGGTGTAGCAAAGGAAAAGAGAACAAGCACTTGGACAAGCAAGCAAAGGAAAAGGAAAGCAAGAAAGGAAGGTTGGATCAAGCAACTTCAGCAAGAGGATTTTGTTGGTAATAGGTTGCATGTGTGATTTCCTAGCTGAGGTGTGAATGCATGGTACATACATTTTTTCATTTGGTTCATTTTCTTTCATTGGCATGGGTTTTGCCTAGTTTGACGATGGCTTCAACCTTTCCTTTCCATTTCTAGATAGAAATGGTGTGATGGAATTTTTATTTGGTTGAGATTTTGATTTCTGAAAGGTTTTGGAACCAGATGAGGTGGTATCAAGAAAATTCCCAAGGGTTGGGGGTGGAGGTGGTTTAATCTTTCGGAAGTCCTCCACAAGTGGGTAGAGACAAGAAAATTCCTCAAGGTAATGGTGAAGAAATTCATAGGCATCCAAGCTTGTTTTGGGCTTAGTGATCTTTTAACCAATTTTATCGAGATCACGATAGCCTGAGGGTGGAGGTGGTTTAATCTCCGAAAAGCCTTGGTTTTTTGTGTTTTGGTTTTCTTATTTGATCTCTTGACTGGTTTGGCAAGATCATGATGGCATGATAGTGGAGGTGATTTAATCTTCGAGAAGCCCTGGTTGTTTATGTCTTGAGTGTAGGTTTTAACCCCATACAGAAATTACCTGCATATGAATTCTAAAAACATAAACAATGGCAAGAGCATAAAACATAAAACAAATATACACAGAGATTTTCCCCTAGATCCCAAAATCGGGACTACCAGATTGATTTTTCATTATATTCTTTTCAATGTTACTACAATACATATATATACATGCTAAAGCATCCATAAACCCCAATCCATTAACCCTAGATTAAAACATAACCGTAGTTCCCTTGTCTGGATCTAAAAAATACCATGGATAGAAAACCATCATGCCCAAAATCATGTGTGAAATCCATGCACAAAACCATAGGTAGGTCCGCCCACCTAATATAGGGTCCCAAAAAATTTCCTGGGGCATTGCCCCAAACCCCATATAGAATTAGGGGATTTTTGATGTCTAAAATGGGCCTCCTAAGGAAATTATAAAATAATAGTGGAAATAATAAAACAAGATTAGATGACATCATCAAATTTTAGAGGGAAAAAAGAAAAAACTATTTTTTCAACTCGTAATTTTAACTTATATCCCTATGGGTTTACTCAAATTTCGAGAGGAAACACTTGTTGGATGCATAATTTGATTCCTCATCCAAGGAGAACCCATGTTGCATACTTTCGATGAACCCTGCTACACGAAAACTGAGAAATACATAAAAAACGTGATTGCAATCACGTTTTTTCATGTATTTCTCATTTTTGTGTAGCAGGGTCCATCGAAAGTAGGAAACATGGGTACTCTTTGGATGAGGAATTAACTTTTGCATCCAATGAGTACTCCCATTCAAAATTTGAGAAAATCCTTAGGGAGATAAGTTGAAAATACGAGTTGAAAAAGTAGTTTTATTGTTTATTATTTTTTTATTTTTTTACTCTAAAAATGGTGAATCAACCCCCATGGTTGACATCATCATATTGAATCCTATTGGTTCTTATAAAGTTTATTTTGGTTGTACATTTTTCTTAGGAGGCCCATTTTAGACATCAAAATTCCTCCAATGGGGGGCTACCGCCCCCCTACATACCTCCCGATAGGGGGGGTAGCCGGCCCCCCTACTGCTCCCAACTGAATGTACTGTGACTCGTTGGTGCGTGGGGTAGTCATGGAAAGAATATAACACACACTCCACATTCTCTCACTTGTTGTTTTCTTTCCAAAGGGGGCCACAGTAGAGCTTAGTCATTGATCCAGCCCTACAACGCCCATTATTTCTCTACACCAAGAGAAATTCTTAGTGCTCACAGACTTTGTCAATGCATCTGCAATATTCTTCAAAGTGTCCACCTTTACCAACAACATCTTTTTGTCATCAACCATATCCCTCAAAAAGTGATATTGAACATCAATGTGCCTTGTCTTTGAATGATAAGCAGGGTTCTTTGCCAAGAAAATTGCACTTTGGCTGTCACAATATATCCTTATAGCTCGTTGTACTAACCCCATACTTGAACACAATATCTGCAACCAAACTACTTCCTTTCTTGCATGAGTGGCTGCCATGTATTCTGCCTCTGTAGTTGAAAGTGCCACTATAGACTGTCTCTTACGCCAACTTACCGCACCTCCAAATAGGTTAAACACCTACCCACTTGTAGATCTTCTCTGATCCAGATATCCAGCCCAGTTTGCATCAACAAAGCCATGAATTTCCAAAAATTTGTCCCATAATCACTAGTGCCACACAAAAACCTGAAAACCTGCTTCACTTATGTCCAATGCTCCTTCCTTGGTTTTAACATAAACCTGCTCAATAATCCACTACATGTGCAATGTCTGGTCTAGTATAGACCATTGCATACATCAGGCTACTGACTGCGCTTGCATATGGAACATGGGACATGTCCTCTTCCTCTTCTTGTCTCTTGGGACACTGTTTAGCATATAACTGTACACCTACAAGAATAGGAACCTTCACTGGTTTACTATCCTGCGTATTAAACCTCTGCAGTATTGTCTTGACATACCTCCTCTGGTTTAACCACAGCTTCCTCTTTGCCCGATCTTGTTTAATTTCCATGCCCAAAATATAGTTTGCAGCACCAAGATCTTTCATGTCAAATTTGGAGGACAATTGGGTCTTCAAATCCTAGATAATTTCTTTGCCTTTTTCGGCCAGCAACTTATCATCCACATATAAGACCAAATAAATAACAGTGTCACCAATTAATTTAAAATACACACAATGATCTGCTTTTCTTCTAGTGAAGCCAAGTCTCCGTATATATGTATCAAATTTCTGATACAACATCCTTGGTGACTATTTTAACCCATACAGAGACTTTTTTAACTTGTGTACCAATTCTTTCTTACCCTTCACCGTAAAGTCTTCAGGTTGCTTCATGTAGATCTCTTCTTCCATATCGCCGTGAAAAAATGTTGTCTTCACATCCATTTGTTCTACTTAAAAATCAAAAGCAACAACAACAGATAAAAGTAATCTAATAGAAGCTACCTTGGCAACAAGCGAAAAAATATCACCAAAATCAATTCCCGGCACCTGGGAATAACCTTTTGCTACTAACCGACCTTTGTATTTCTCCACCTTGCCATATGCATTCATCTTCTTCTTAAACACCCATTTGCTACCAATGGGTTTCCTTCCAACTGACAACTCCACCAGATCCTAAGCCTCATTTTTTTGCAAAGACGCAATTTCATCAACCATGGCCTCTTTCCAGAGTTTTCAATCCTCTGAATCTATTGCTTCCCTCATAGTTCTGGGATCATCATCAGTAATAGATAAAGTCAAATTTGAACAAAAAGCAGATGGATTATACTTTTCTGGTTTCCTTCTTTCTTGAACTGATATTCTCATAGCTAGAGTTTGTGGCTCTTCATTTTTTGATTCCTCTTCTATTGTAGAGTCTGATTCTTCCTCCTTTAGCTCAAACTCTATCTTCTAAGGTTCCTTTGGAAGGAATTCATGTTTAATAACATCTTTCACCTCTCTAAACATGACAACCTTCCTTGTTTCTGGGTTCCAAAGCTTGTAACCTTTTAAACCATCCTTATACCCAATAAAGATGCACCTTTCAAATTTACTATCAAACTTTGTTCTTTTCTCCTTTGAAACATGTACATATGCATCACATCCAAATACCCTCAGATGTGAAATAGAAGGCTTCGTACCAGTCCATACCTCTTGTGGAGTCTTATCTTCCAACGCTAATGAAGGTGATCTGTTGACCAGGTAACATGAAATCTCCACCGCCTCTGCCTAGAATTCCTATCCTAAACTGACACCACTGAGCATGCTTCTTGCCTTTTCCATCAATGTCCTGTTCATTCTTTCTACAACTCCATTTTGCTAAGGTGTGTATGGAGTAGTCTTCTATCATGCTATACCACACTTATTACATAACTCTTCAAATTCCTTCTTGCAAAACTCTCCATCGTTAATATCTGTCCTCGACACCTTTATCTTCTACTTTGTCTGGTTTTCCACCAGAGCCTTAAATTTTTTAAACCTGTCAAAGACTTCAGATTTATTCTTAAGGAAATATATCCATTCATTCCTTGAGAAGTCATATATAAATGATACATAGTACACATACTTACCCAGTAATGTAACTGACACAGGTCCAAACACATCAATGTGCACAAGCTCTAATATATGTTTTGCCCTCTTAGCACTAGAGGGGAAACTCACTTGATTCTGCTTCCCATATACACAATTTTCACAAAAATCAAAATCTAGAGAGAAATTAGGCATACCTTCTACCATACCATTACCATGAAGTATTCGAAGGCCCTTCTCTCTAATATTTCCAAGCCTTTGATGCCATAACATGGTCTTGTCTCTAGAGACCACCAGATTTTTTGCTCCACTTTCAGGAACCATAGAACTGTTGCACCCATCAATAATAGTGCTACCTTGAAGCTTGTATAGAGTTCCAATCCAAACTCCCACATCAATACCAGTGTTCCCTGAACCATATTCCAAGTATCTTTCTCGAACATTGTTTTTACACCTGCATCATCTAGCTTGCTTACATAAATCAGATTTCTAGCCAATGCAGGAATACGCAGAACACCCATAAGCGTTCTAATCCTTCCACCTTTCAACTTCAACTTGAATTTTCCACAATCGATGATTCTAGCCTTCCTGTCATCCCCTAAGAAGACATCACCACCATCATATTTCTCATGCTCATAGAACCACTCCCTATGGGGAGTGAAGTGAAAGGATGCACCTCAGTAAATCAATCATGCCTCATGATCTACATGTGTACTTGAAGAAGAAGCCAAGTACACATCCCTGCCTTCATTTGAGGTGGTTTTTGCCTCTACAGAAGGAGAATCATTAGATCCCTTTCCTTTCTCAAAAGCTTTAGATTTAAAATCCCTTTTGAAGTGCCCTTCCTTTCCACATTTCCAACACACCTTTACAAGTTTTCCTAGAGATTTAGATCTCCCACTCGAGGACTTATTTTTGTTTCTGTTCTACGACTGTCCTCGTACAGACAAGGAATCACCATTTTTGCCCTCCATATTTTTCCATCTCATCTCCTACGACAAGAAGGATGAGACTATTTTATCAAACTGTAAGGTAATTGCATTGCTATCTATTGCAACACCCAGACTATCCCACAAATTTGGTAGAGAACACAAAAAACTGATGCACTTATCTTCATCTGAAATTTTAATATCAACAGATAATAACTGGCTTACCACAGTATTAAAGGCATTCAGATGCTTTTTCACCAAGTCTCCATATTTCATCCTCATGTTATACAACTTTTTCCGTAGGAACAGTTTATTCACCAGAGACTTAGATTGGTACAAAGTCCCTAACTTGTCTCACAAAGCCTTCGCCGAAGATTCCCCTAATACATTCAACAACACTGAATCTGAGACACACAATCGTATTGTTCTCTTTGCCTTCTGATCCAACTTCACCCAGTCTTCAGCTGACATTTTTGTTGGTTTAGTATCTAGATCTACTGCGATCCACTGATCTTTATCCACCAACAGATCCTCCATCTTGAGTTTCCACAACTTAAAACTTTGACCATTAAATTTCTCAATCTTTATCTTTCCACTGCTCATCATCTTCTTTCACCACAACAATCAATCCCGCAGATCTTCCACTGAACAGGGTCTACCATAGGCTTGAGCAAAACCCCTCAGCAACAAGGGCGTCCCCTTGAAGCCAAAACAACTCTGATACCAAATGTAGGTTTTAACCCCGTACAGAAGTTACCTACATATGAGTTCCAAAAACATAAAATAAACGATGGAAAGAGCATAAAACATAAAACATATATTCACAGAGATTTTCCCCTAGATCCCAAAACTGAGACTACCAGATTGATTTTTCATTATATTCCTTCAATGTTACAATACATATATATTCATGCTGAAGCATCCATAAACCCCAATCCATTAACCCTAGATTAGAACATAATCGTAGTTCCCTTGACTGGATCTACAAAATACCATGGATAGAAACCATCATTCCCAAAACCATGTGTGAAATCCATGCACAAAACCATATGTAGTTCTTGTAGAAATTCCCACTGTAGATCAACAAATTATGCAATATACTAAAACACAATACACGATCTACTTCTACAACACTTTATGGAAGCTTAATCGAATTGAGCAAGATCAAGAGAACACATATAATTGAGAATGAGAAATCAATCACACATAACACAGAAGAAATATCATGGGGAAAGCCTCAACCTAAAACCCCAACTCTGTATTATCATACAAGTGGAAATCTTGTTCAAGTTACAAAAAGAATAAGCTCTCAAGCTATACTGCTCTCTCTGTAATCAAACAATACAACTCACAGACTAAATAGACACTGTATATGTCTTCCTCAAGCCCTTCAAGCCTCCTATTTCCTTGCGCAATTTTTCTTGGGGTCCAGTGAAGCCACATGTGTGAATTGGCCTCATCACACTCACTAAACCTGAAGAAGTAACTACGCAATCCTCAAGGAAAGAATTTCTTCTGCATGCAAGGAATATTCACAATGGAATATTCTAGCAACTAATAGTACACTGCCCCTCCATCTGATCTCAACTAGGTCTCTGTCTGAACTGACATGCATGAGTTATTTATGAGAGAATACTTAGTTATCTGAAGTGCAGTAGTTACATGCATGCAAGCATTAACTAACTGAACTTACATTAATTCAACAAACTATTTGGATTAATCTAACTGGACTTGACTCAGTTAACTAAGTCAACTAATTACAACTCATCCTTATCTCTTTAACTGATGGATAAATTCCTCAATTAATGGAGAAACTGTTGCATGTCCCCACATAGACTTCAAGTTTCATTTTACTTAACTAATTAATTGAAGATGAATTAATTAATTAATTTACAAACTGCTGCTAAGATCAAATTCGAATTTTATTTTACTATTTTAATTTATGGACTGAATAAAATAGGAAGGAATCCCGAAATTCTATTTATAGAATGCTATTTTTAGCACTTCCATTTTTCCATCCATTGTTGCTAAGATCAACACTGGCTAAATTGCTATTTATAGCAGTGCTATTTTTAGCAATTCTATTTTTAGCATTTCTTGTTGTTATTTTCAACAGTTCCACCCACCTAATATAGGGTCCAAAAAAAATTTCCCGGGGAACTACCTCGGAACCCGTATAGGGGGGCTACCACCCCCTACATACCGCCCAATAGGGGGGGAAACTGCCCCCCCTGTTGCACTCGACACAACATACAGGGGGGGTTGTCGTCCCCCCATGACCCCCCCCCCCCCCCCCCCCCCCATGTGGGGTAGTCGTGAAAAGAATATAACACACACCCAACATTGAGATCCCACATTCATGCTTGGAATATGATACGAGGGTGATTGGCTGAAAGAAATATTTGGTTTAGTCCAATCTATGGTTAGGTGGTACATGGAAGTCCCTGACTTGGTTGGTTTTTGGATAAGCTAATAAAGAGTTATTTTCCTAGTGCAATCTATGAGTACTTGTACTTGTTATTATGATGATTTGATGGTTGTTATGTCATGGTTAAAAAATTGGTTATATGTTGGTTATAAGCATGGATTTGTACTGTATTCTAGCTATGACTTGTTCAAGATTTGATAAGTATTTGATGGTTAATGAATGCATGGGCTAACAAGTGCTATTGCAGTTATTATGAGAGAGAATTAGACCTTCTTGGTGATTCTTAGATATGTTTCAAACTCCTACGATCATATATGCATTCATGACTAGTAGTTTACATGTTCACCATATGTTTGATGAAATCGTTGTTATGGTTAGGCTTGGTTAGGTCAAGTTCTTATTCAAGTTTTGTATGAATAACATTGTCATGATGTCATTTATGATTTTGTAAAGTCTCAGGAAATTTTGGGCAGTGGTTTGGAGGCAAGCCTGAAAAGGTGGCATAGATCTTGGTACCGCATGCTCAGAACTGGAGAAATTGGGCTATAACCACATGGATGCAGGGTTGTGCATGCAGTTGGAGGCCTATAACAACATGCATGTCTTGTTGTGGGTGTAGTTGTGGGCTCAGGTCACTGAAAAAGTTATCTAACTATGGGGTGGTTCTTTTTCCCTTGAGTGCCTTGTAAGTCTTGTAGGATATCAGTTTGTGGTCTATAAGTCTTAGTTGTCAGCCCCACTTCCTTAACTAGAGCTAGGAGATCAGGTCATGTCATAGTAACTCTTCGTCTCATGTTTACCATGGAAGACCAGTGAAATTAGGTAAATGTGGGAGGAGGAATTACAGTATTGCTCTGAAGAGCACCAATCTTCCAGTAATGTTAAGGGACCGAAAATTCCAACCTGTCGATTTATTGTGAAATTTGAATAATAGTTCCTCCCATAGGTTCCACTACTAGGGAGGAAGCTAGATATTTTGCAGGGATTTACATTTTTGGAAACCAAAAATTTGAGCCACATGACATTGGATAGCAATTGTGGTATTAAAGAAGAGAACTTGGGATTTATTTTTATTTACATCCATATATGAAGTAGTAGATGACAGTTCTAGAATATTAGTGAATTGCCAAGCTTCATGAGTTGTTGAGGTTCCCATGCCTATAGTGTCATCCATAAATTGTTGATGGGTGAGTAGGAGATCATCCCCAAATAAGTGGAGGCATTCTATCCTTTTCTCTGTAATTACAACATTAAAAGAGTGACCTGTTGAAGCCCTAAAAATCGGGTCTACAACAACGGGGATACCTGCCCGGTCCAGACCTTGGTTGGCAGCTCCTTTTCCATTTGGTATAGGGGGTTCGACTGGGGATATGGGACTAGTTTACCAATTTGTGTGTGTGTGTGAGAAAGATCTAATATCTCTGTTTCTAACAGTTTCTAAATGGAATACTTCTTAATCTAATTCTAATCTAATAATAAAGAAACTATATTCTAATGACAGAAATATGTAAATTTACACTAACCCGGGGTGTGATTTTTCTTCTATGCGATCTAAAATGATTTCAAACAACAACTGGTAATAAATATCATTCAGTTGTTATAAGAAAAGAATTCAGTACAGATGAACTACTTCGTAAAAAAAGTTAGACGAAACAATTGTGCAAAACATATCGCATAATGAGCTATTCATACACTAAGCATAAATAAATAGCTATCACCATACAAAAGTGCCAAATGATAACTCAAGAATTCATACATTAATATATAAATAACTGAATTGGAAATCACTCTAACACAAGGCAAAAATAGTTAAGAGATAGAAATACCATTTATAACTAGTCCTACTCATGAGCTTCAAGTGATCACGATTTATCTCTCCTTGATCAAATATCCATTAAGAGTACAAAAGTCCAACATCAGTAGCAGATATCAAATGCAAACATTAATAAATCCTATTCCATTCATTCATCAAAACCTCCTCAGAGGGTACAGAAGTGCATGTTTTGGGGATAAGTTTTTGATAAATTTCAAGACCCTTCTCTAAATGCATGAGAAGGGTTTAAATACTACTTAACTAATTCTAAAAATAAATTATTACAAAAATGTAGGATGCAGTTTAAATGACCGTCCTCTTTTCAAGAAAATAAAACAAAATTAAAGCTAAAATTAAATCTAACACTAAACTACTTCTGTATTTGGTCCTTGAAATTGCACGCATGCAGCATCTGTTTGAGCAGAGTCAGCTGGCTGACTTCCACTTTTAGCTGAGCTGAGTAAACAGAATCGACAAGTGCTAGTGCCATCTTTTCGGCCGAATTGTTGATACACTTAACAGTCATCCATTGGCTGTGTGGCTTAACCAAACAAACCCAGTAATAATCCCAGTTCAACCTGGTTAACCCTTGGATTGCTTATGCCTTTTCTTGAGCTCTCTGTTTCCAATCTGCCTGTGGTTTTACTTTCTTGTGATTTTCGAGACTTGTAGGTGGCTGGGCAACTAACAGCTTTCATTTTTTAGAAATTTTTCTCAGCGATGCGCAATTAGCACTAGGCGCTAGGTGCTAATCGTGCCTCGGAAACTGCCTCTGTTTCTCGATCTAGGTTTCCTTGATGCGTTTTTCGCCTTTTGCGCTTTTTCCTTCCAATAGATATAAAGTTCAAAATTTGTAAAACTAATACTTCTGTGAACTCTTGACCTTGAGTCTTAAACTGTTTGTTTCTGATTTCTGCGCTGTCCAGTATCCACTTGACCATGTCTGTATATGGGAGGATTTTTGGCCTTACTGCTATCCGGTGTAAGAATGAGCAGGCTAGCTTTGAAAGGGATGCTTTTGAAGAACCATTTGCGCCCGCGGTAGCAACTACTTCCATCACCCTGGGATTTTCCTCTTCGAGTAGATTATACATGCCTTCCCATGTATCTATTCCCGTGTCTCTGTTACAGGCCATGTCTATATATAAGGGCGCCATTTCCTTTTCTTCTGAGCTCGGGGCTTTGCCTTTCTTTCCCATTTCAACTTGCGTAATGCTTTGTATCAGCCTTTGTCCTTCGTTCCTGCAATTCACAAGTGAAGCGAAAATGAATGATAGGGAAAGGTGATGGGAAAAGTTTTAAATGCCACAGACGTATGAAGCATACCACCTTACATGAAATGATTCTTTCGATAAGCACGCACCCATAATCCATTAAAACTAGCAACTACCTCATTTATTAGCATTAAAGCGCATGACTATGTGTCAGTTTTAGGAAAATACTTTTCTTGAATAACGCGTCTGAAAGATCTGTGATGACACGATTTTGTGATTTTCTTCGCAACATCACAGATCGCAAAATCGTAATATCTCAATATCGCAAATCGCTCGTGACATCGCATTATAGTATTATCGCTGCATTGCGAAATCGCAATATTGCAACATCGCAATATCGCAAATCGCAGAAATGTTATGTATGACAGACTTCGTTAACCTGTTTTCTGCGATATGCTATCTTGCGATTGGTGTTATCGTATATCAGCAAATTGAAGTGTTTCAATGAGAGTTGTGCTGAATGCGATGCGATATTTGTTTTTTATCGCATATCGCGATCTCACAAATGTTGGAAGTGTGCTTGTAAGGTGGCGTCCTGCTATCTTATGCGATGCGATATTTCCTAAGGAAAGATTTTATCTTACCTTATCATAAAACTTAGCTTTTTTGGATTTTCCAAGAGGGTTTCCTAATCTTATGATGGTAATTTATTCAAAAAAGGAAATTTAAACACTATTTTAATTTTTTAGATTTTTAACTAAGGGTCCCCTCTTATTTAGTATTAGGAATAACACTCAATAAGAAGGGGGGTTGTTGATGGCCACAACAATTGGCGATACACTTGGAAGAACCAGTTATCTCTGCTGCTTTTTGAATTTTCAAAACTTCCAAAACAAAAAAATTTCCAGAAAGTTAAACTTTATTATAGAAAGATAAAATACATTATATTCTAACCTATCAATGACATTTTGTTTCAACTATTTTCAACTTTGATTATTTGCTGCCTCAAGCTAGTCCTTGTATTTACATCAGTCATTACTTGGTTTGTAAAGATAAAACAAAGTCTTCTCTATAAACCAATTTTAAATATGCTCATTTGTTGTAGGTAGAGCCTCTGCTGCCAGCAGGGGTTTATAGCCTCGACAGGGTTACCTGTTACCCAGCAATGATCTTGTATCCTACTTAAAGAAACCCACAATTCTCAAAGAAGAATCCATATCCACACTTTCTATTTTTCATTTTCTTTTTATTCTTAAAGAGCAATGTCTTGGTTTGATGGCCAATTTATGACGCAGTCATTCACTGATTTATAACTTTGTTGAACAAGTTGGCTCGTGATGAGACCCCTTGCCTTTTGATTGCAACAATCTTGAGTCTTTGCCCTATTGTGGTATGCAGTATTGGCAAAGTCAGCAAGTTATAATATCTATGATTATGATAAGCCGGCTCGTGATGAGACCTCTCACTCTTTAAGATAAAGTGTATCCTTGGATTGTTCCTCTGAAAGTTGTGATTTCCTTAGTAGGGAGGAAGTCATTGTTTCCTTAAGATAGCTCTGGATGACAATAATAGAGTTTCTGGAAATAGTTGTTCTACAGAGAATCTTTATTTTGTTATTGATACCTTTCATTGCACTGATATAAAACAATTTCTCACTAAAGGTTGTTTTCATCAAATTTTATGAAGTTGAAACTAGTATCATATCTAGGCTAGAGTCTTTAACTGTATCTTTCAATAATAAAGATCAATTTTCCAAAAGATTTTCTATTTATACAAGCGAAAGATCAAAATTTGAAAGAGAATTGCTGTCTTTTTCATGAATGCCTATCGTAACCATTCACAACTGGTTTTATTATGAAAAGAAAAACAACTATTCTACAAAAATAGAAGGCTGATCTTCTATGGAAAATATTTCTTGAGAATTTGACCATTAACAGGTAGAGAATCCCTCTTCCCTACTAAATCTTGTAACATGAAGGTCAATGGACCTGTGATTTCTACAATTTGAAAAGGACCAAGCCACATTCTTTGAAATTTTGTATGTTTTCCCTTTTCTTCATGAGCCTTGTTCCATTTTAAAACTAAATATCCTATCTGAAAATCTTTTCTGGATACCATATTGGAATCAAAAGAGGCTTTCACCAATGCTTGATGATGAGCGTGAGTAATCTTAGCCCTTTCTCATTGTTCTTCTAATTTAATTAATTCCAGATGCCTAAGTTGTAAAGAAGAAGTTGGTACTTCATCAATGTACTGAACTAAGGCTAAAGAGGGAATTGCCAGATGTGTTGGAAGAACTACTTCTTTCCCATAAACTAAATTAAAGGGAGAAGTGCCGATAGAGGCTTTCTGTGTTATTCGGTCTGCCCATAAAGCATATATTAAAGACTTATGCCAATTTTTATGATTTTGGTCAATGGTTCACTTGATGATTCTAATCAAGTTCTTATTTGTGGACTCGGCTAAACCATTCCCTTGTGGATAATAATTGGCAGAATATTTAAGTTTGAAACCTCTTTTGAGTGCAAACTCAATCATTGCATTACCAGAAAAGTATGAAGAATTATCAAACATTAAAACGGAAGGCAATCCAAACCTGGTGATTATGAATTGATCTATGAATTCAATGATATTTTCAGCATTAGATGTCTTGAGTGGAACTGCTTCTACCCATTTAATAAAGTAATCTGTCACTGTGAGGATGTATCTATGTTGTTTAGAAGAGTGAGGAACGATATCACCTATCATGTCCAATCCCCACTAATTGAAAGGCTGTTCGATGGTAACTAGATGCAGTGGAACGAATCTCTTTACAAAGTTGATCTGGCCAAGGAAAGATTGCATGGCTTTCTTGTTGTGAGGTAAGGGAACTGCGGAACTTTCTTTGATTCTGTCGGGATCAATGTGAATTCCAGATTTTGACACTATGAATCCTAGAAGCTTCCCTTTACTCAATGCGAAAAAGGATTTTTTCGGGTTAAGCAAAATCCCATACCTTAAACAACGTTGGAAGATTTGTTTTAACTCCCTGAGGTGGTTGTTTCATTTCTTGGAATAAACAGTAATATCATCCAAATAGGACTTATTAACTAACCCTTTGAATGCGATGTCCATGGCTCTTTGAAATGTGGCACCCGCGTTAATCAAACCAAATGGTATCTTTTGATATGCGTATGTGCCCCATTTAGTTCTGAAAGTAGTTTTCAACTGATCGTCGGGATGTACTAGCACTTGGTTATATCCTAAGAATCCATCCAAGAATGACATTAATTCTGAGCCCGCAACTGCCTGCAGTATTTGTTCTATGGGAGGTAAAGGAAAATTATCCTTTTGGCAGGCCTTGTTAAGGTTTCGAAAGTCAATACAGATTCTGATATCTCCATTTTTCTTTCTAACAGGTACCATATTGGAAACCCATTTAGAATATCTTATGGGAAAGATTATTTTGGCTTTCAATAACTTGTTGAGTTCAGTTTTAATCTGATTTTCTAAATTTGGATGGATCCTTCTCAACTTCTATTGAACAGGTTTTTCATTATCAATCATTGGGATAGTATGTTGGATGATGGAGGTGCCCTATGTTTTGAGTTCATCATAATTCCACGCAAAGACACTTTTGTATTGTTTCAAGAGACGGATATAAGCTAATTTCTCTTCAGGGGCTAGGCCAAGGCCTAGGTTGATGTTCTGTGGTTTAGGATCAGTTCCTAGATTTACCAATTCATAATTCAAAGTTGAACTTTGGAATTTTGAATTGGTAGATCTTTTAAATCGATCTTTTAAATCATAGAGGTCCTCTAATTTGACTACTGATTTAGGTATAGCATTGTTAGTACTATCCTGTTGCAATTGTTGGTCATGCTGGTCTTCATCAATTATTTGATTGGTGTAGGATCCTTCAGATGTGAGAAAACTCACGATATCAGGATCGTCATTGAAAATTCTCCAATTGGTGATGTTATCAGGGATAGATGGTCTAAAAATTAACTCAATTGAAAATCGGTCAGGGCTAAAATCTTCTGAAGGAATGAGCTTGGAAGCTACGTTAGCTAAGAGATCTGCGCTAGCATTCTAGAGTCTGGGGATTGACGAGATATTAAATGCTATAAAATGTTCAGTCAGATCTTGAACTAAAGATTGGTAATGCTTTAAATGACCTGATAAACAGTGTATAGTATTGCATACCTATCTGATTATTATTTCAAAATCTCTGAAAACTTGCAGGTATTTGACGCCTAATCCAATTGCCTTGTACAAGCCTTGGACTAGAGCTTCATATTCTGTGGTATTGTTGGTGCATTCGAATTCGAGTCTGCAAGTTAACATGGTTTTATCTCCCTCTAGGCTTACTAATACACATCCTGCTCGTGCTCCTTCGTTAGCCTTAGAACCATCAAAAAAAATTTCCAAAACAAAGATTTATTTATAGGACTATCTATAAAATGAATGCATTTAGAACTATCTGTTTGAGAAAAATTTTCTAATTGAGACAAAACAGAATGTTCTAAGTAAGGTGAAATATGAGCATTAAAATTTCCTAAGAAAGAATCTACTGAATAATTGCCAATGATGTTAGAATTATATGCTACTAGTTCATTTTCTCCCTCGAGTTCTGTTACTATGTATTCCTGATGTCATTCACGTTCAACTTTTATTTGGTTAGGTTTCCCATTATAAGGCAGCCACATATGTGACCAGTCAGTTGCAAAGTATCCATGAAGTTTTTCTGACCAATATCTGCTAAGAATTAAGCCATAAAATTCAGGAATATCAGCAACTAAAATGTCGATAACTTGACATACCTTTGGATTGGATGACAGCCTTATGGTAACCTGATTTAACTCACCAATCACTTCAACTCGCGATCGATCTAGCTGAACTATGCGCACAATGGATTGCTGTGGTTGAACATTTAATTTTGCACAAATTTATCTTAGCAAAATATTTGATGAAGCTCCAGAATCCACTAAGCAATTATGCACATTTTTATTGAAAATTTCATAAGTAAGGAGAAATGGGGGAGTATTTGATCTCGATCTTCCTCCAATTAATGCGATATCGTTTGGATCAACTTTATTTATCGTATTAGTTGGAGGTATTCCCATATCATGGGAAGTTTGAGAGATTACAGCAGCTGGTAAAGGTGCAACTGGCACAACATGTAATTCTTTCAAAAGTACTTTCTGCTGGTGTTTTAACTTGCTCAATTCAAAAAGAGTACTATTTGCCCTAGTCTTTGTCATGTCTTCAACAATGTTATACTCCATTTCATCCGAAACGATTAGCATTTTAGATGGAGTAGATGTGTCTGTTTGGACTGGGCTGGTTTGAGTCGCTTTAGGTGATGTTTTCTTGGCTGCGACTTTATCCTTAGTCATCAAGCTTGCACTCTTTGGCTTAGGTGTAGGCTGAGGAGGATCAAGTTGATTTCTGCTACGAGTACTAATCAAGAATACCTCTTGATCTTCCTCATTTGGGAGGATGAAATCCCACATACGTAATTCTACAACTTCTTCTTCATCGGTTTGCTCTTCAGTAGCGTTTTCCTCTTCTTCTTCTTCTGATTCAGCATTTGAAATAGCATTAGGGGGTTTGGAATCAGTTGAAGGATTTCTTTTAAAAGGCCTATATGGCTTTTTAGAAGAAGTTTCTGCTACCTATTTCTTAATGTCGACCATTTCATTAGACATGGTCTTCAAAACTTTTTGTAATCCTTCTAAATCGAATGGATCTTTCGGTTGTTTTTTCTTGGGATCTTCTTTGAAAGAGACCTTCTTAGATTTTCGTTCTTCCATCACATTTTTCTTTTCTAAGGCCGTAATATGTTTCTCTACTATTATTACTTCTTTAATATTTTCAACTAAGGTTGTTTTGTTAGCCCTATCAACAAAGAGTGCTAAGTTTGATGGTAAAGCAGTAATATACCATTCACATCACACTTCTTCACTAGGCTAAGAAGCAGTAGGTATTTTGTTTAGGATTTTATTGAAACGTAAGTTGAAATCTTTGATAGGTTCTCTTGACTCAGCTCTAAGATTAGACAAGTCATTGATCAGTGTCGCTGTAGACCTGTCATCACCAAACTTGGTCAGGAATTGTTCTTGGAAGATGTCCCAACTAGTAATAGATCTAGATGGTAACAAGAAGTGCCATGATCTGGCTGTTCCTAGCAAAGTATAAGGAAAAAGTCGAACAACAGCATCCTCATTGATAAATCCATTGAGATTTATAGATAGCATAAAGTTATTTATATGTTCTTCTGCTAGCATGCTTGCCTCAGGGTTAAACTTAGGCAGCCATTTTTCAGGATGGGTCGGTATTTGACTCAAGGGTGCAGGCATTAAGACTGCCTTTGGGTTATTCCATGTAGATTGGGCCATTGCTGAACTACTAACAGAAGAAAGTGTAGAAGATGATCCTTGTGGTTGAGAAGATGAGGATATTATGACTCCAGATGTTTGAGAAGGAGTTGAGGAAGTTGCAATAGGCTGATGGACGATGACCTGAAGTGGGGGAGTGGATAGTTGACTTCGCGGTGAAGAATTTGAGATGGATGATGATGATGAAAGAGTCTCACTATCAGATCCTTTAGGATACTTCCTTGCTCTCTTCCTAGAAGGTAGAGGTAATTCGGTTGGCTGAACACCAAACTTTTTGCTCTTTAACTTGGTGAGAGGATGAGCAGGGTTGTATTGCAAAGTCACGCTGCCTTGAGATTTATCAGATTTCTGAGGAGATATAGAAAATCGCTGAAGTTTGTGAATCAAAGATTCAACTTCAGGAGGTTCAATAATAGATTGTTCTGAAATGTCAGGGTTTGTAGCAGCGGTTGTTGATCCAACTACTTCTAACTCTGGATTAGGGTTTCTAAATGCAATGGATAAGTCAGAGGAGATGGTGAGGGCGATTTACTCTCAGAATGGTATTTAGATTTGGATTTGCTTGTCATTCATAGTTCGAGGCCCTCCTTCTAGCGCCAAATATGTTGAAGCCCCGAAAATCGGGTCTACAACAAGGGGGATACCCGCCCGGTCCGGACCTTGGTTGGCAGCTCCTTTTCCGTTTGGTATAACGGGTCCTACTGGGGATATGGGACCAGTTTCCCAATTTGTGTGTGTGTGTGAGAAAGATCTAATATTTCTGTTTCTAACAGTTTCTAAATGGAATACTTCTTAATCTAATTCTAATCTAATAATAAAGAAACTATATTCTAATGATAGAAATATGTAAATTTACACTAACATGGGGTGTGATTTTTCTTCTATACGATCTAAAATGATTTCAAACAACAACTGGTAATAAATATCATTCAGCTGTTATAAGAAAAGAATTCATTACAGATGAACTACTTCGTAAAAAAAGTTAGACAAAACAGTTGTGCAAAACATATCGCATAATGAGCTACTCATACACTAAGCATAAATAAATAGTTATCACCGTACAAAAGTGCCAAATGATAACTCAAGCATTCATACATTAATATATAAATAACTGAACTGGAAATCGCTCTAACACAAGGCAGAAATAGTTAAGAGATAGAAATACCATTTATAACTAGTCCTACTCATGAGCTTCAAGTGATCACAATTTATCTCTCCTTGATCAAATATCCACTATCAGTACAAAAGTGCAACATCACTAGCAGATATCAAATGCAAACATTAATAAATCCTGTTCCATTCATTCATCAAAACCTCCTTAGAGGGTACAAAAGTGCATGTTTTGGGGATAAGTTTTTGATAAATTTCAGGACCCTTCTCTAAATGCATGAGAAGGGTTTAAATACTACTTAACTAATTCTAAAAATAAATTATTACAAAAATGTAGGATGCAGTTTAAATGACCGTTCTCTTTTCAAGAAAATAAAACAAAATTAAAGCTAAAATTAAATCTAACAAAAAACTACTTCTGTATTTGGTCCTTGAAATTGCACGCATGCAGCATCTGTTTGAGCAGAGTCGGCTAGCTGACTTCCGCTTTTAGCTGAGCTGAGTAAACAGAATCGACAAGCGCTGGCGCCATCTTTTCAGCCGAATTGATGATACACTTAATAGTCATCCATTGGCTATGTGGCTTAACCAAATAAACCCAGTAATAATCCCAATTCAACCTGGTTAACCCTTGGATTGCTTATGCCTTTTCTTGAGCTCTTTGTTTCCAATCTGCCTATAGTTTTACTTTCTTGCGATTTTCGGGACTTGCGAGTGGCTGGGCAACTAGAAGCTTTCCTTTTTTAGAAATTTTTCTCAGCGATGTGTGATTAGCGCTAGGAAACTACCTCTGTTTCTCGATCTGGGTTTCCTTGATGCGTTTTTCACCTTTTGCGCTTTTTCCTTCCAACAGATATAAAGTTCAAAATTTTTAAAACTAATACTTCTATGAACTCTTGACCTTGAGTCTTAAACTATTTGTTTTTTATTTCTGCGCTGTCCAGTATCCACTTGACCATGTCTGTATATGGGAGGATTTTTGGCCTTGCTGCTATTCGGTGTAAGAATGAGCAGGCTAACTCTAAAAGGGATGCTTCTGAAGAACCATTTGAGCCCGCGGTAGCAACTACTTCTATCACCCTGGGATTTTCCTCTTCGAGTAGATTATACATGCCTTCCCATGTATCTATTCCCGCGTCTCTGTTACAGGCTGTGTCTGTATATAAGGGCACCATTTCCTTTTCTTCTGAGCTCGAGGCTTTGCCTTTCTTTCCCATTTCAACCTGCGTAATGCTTTGTATCGCCCTTTGTCCTCCGTTCCTGCAATTCAAAAGTGAAGTGAAAATGAATGACAGGGAAAGGTGATGGGAAAAGTTTTAAATTCTGCAGATGTATGAAGCATACCACCTTATGTGAAATGATTCTTTCGATAAGCACACACCCATAATCCATTAAAACTGGCAACTACCTCATTTATTAGCATTAAAGCGCATGACTATGTGTAAGCTTTAGGAAAATACTTGTCTTGAATAATGTGCCCGAAAGATCTGTGGTGACACGATTTTGCGATTTGCTTCACAACATCGCAAAATCGCAATATCGCAATATCACAAATCATTCATGACATCGCATTATAGTATTATCGTTGCATCACGAAATCACGATATCACAACATCGCAATATCGCAAATCACAGAAATGTTATGTATGACAGATTTTGTGAACCTGTTTTCTGCGATATGTGATCTTGCGATCGGCGTTATCGCATATCAGCAAATTGAAGTGTTTCAATGAGAGTTGTGCTGAATGCGATGCAATATTTTTTTTTTATCGCATATCGCGATCTCGCAAATGTTGGAAGTGCACTTGTAAGGTGGCGTCCCGCTATCTTATGTGATGCGATATTTCCTAAGGAAAGATTTTATCTTACCTTATCATAAAACTTAGCTTTATTGGATTTTCCAAGAGGGTTTCCTAAGCTTATGATGGTAATTTATTCAAAAAAGGAAATTAAACACTATTTTAATTTTTTAGATTTTTAACTAAGGGTCCCCTCTTATTTAGTATTAGGAATAACACTCAATAAGAAGGGGGGTTGTTGATGGCCACAACATGACCCAATCCTTCCACTGCCAGGATGAAGAGAACTGGAGATAACAAATCTCCTTATTGAATCCCATGAGTAGATTATAAAGGTGGAAAGGGCGATCCATTAACCAAAATAGAGAATGAAGCTGATGAAATAAGATTGTAAATCCATTCTATCAAATCAATAGAGAAGCCAAAAGCTTTGAGAATGCTACATAGAAATTTCCAATTCATCTTGTCGCAGGCTTTGGAGAGATCAAGTTTAAGAAACTTTCTTGGGTTCTTAGTAATTTTCAAAGATTGATTGATCCGGATTTAGATGGGAACGCAATAAATTACAGAGATAACCATAAATACAGAGATGCAGCGGAAATAATACTTCATTTCATTAATGGAAAATACTGAAATATGCTTACAACCAGAAATGGAAATAAACCAGCTAGGGCGATGGTAGCTATCTCTGAGAAGAGATGTGCGGCTACATGCCTCTGAACTGTTCCGAACTGTATTACAATGAGGCTCGAAGGCCTATTTATTGTTGAGAAACAATGGAAAACCCTTCACATCCCGAAACCTAACCCTAGAAGATAAAACGCCAAATTGTGGGCCCCGTTTGGGTAAATTGGTACATCAATTTCCCGGGGTCGTAACTTTGGCATACGATCTCCGTTTGACGCGTATGATAGCTCGTTAGAAAGATCTATCCGAGTACTACCACTTTGGGAAGGGCAACATCGGTCCATGGACCCATGTTGCCCCCAGATTTCCCAAAAAACGTCGTTTAGGGCCTCAAAACGGCTCCGGAAGTTCAGGACCCGAAAAACTGCTAAAAATAGTAAACTGTGATACAATTTAGGAAACTGAAAAGACTGAAAGAGACAGTTGTGGGGGTCCAAATGGGTTGGTGGGTGGCCACCAACATCCACCTGGATCATTGATGGCTTCATGAGCAACCATGATGCCATCTAGGATTTGTCGACCTTCTACAAATCCCATCTACTCTGGAGAAATGATCTTTGGGAGAAAAGGCTTGAGTTTGTTGGCTATGATCTTAGTGATGCTTTTGTAAACTACATCACATAAGGTGATAAGTATGTCTTCATTGGGTTCTTCCACCTTTTCTTGTATAAACACCAAAGTTAGAAAAGCGACATTGAAAGCTTTAAGAATGGATCGAGATTTCTGAGATTCCTCAATAGCGTTCCAAAATTCATTCCCAATAATTGTCCAACATGCTTGGAATAATCCAATAGTGAATCCATATGATCCATGTGCTTTATTGCTTGGAATTTCTTTAACAATGTTTTCTACTTCTTCGAAGGAGATAATTCTAAGTAGGGATTTATTTTGTTATGACATGATCACTTTTGGGATATTCTTGAGTATGTAATGGGTCACCCTTGATTTATTGGTTGAGAGCTCAGAGAGTATTTTGAAAGAACCAAGAGATTTTCTTGGTAATATCTTCATGGGTATCCAATTTCCCCCCTTCGGGATTATTAAGAGAATATGTCCAATGATGGTGTCGATGCTAGAGCATAGAGTTGTGGAAAAATATTGTATTTTTTTCTCTTTTGAGCCAACGGATTCAGAATTGGAGCTCTTCTTTCTTATGTGATTCCTCTAGATCATTAAGGGTAGCTACCTCTTATTTAGTTAATGCCTCAGATATGCCAAATAGGACAACCTTCTGTTGAATTGCTTTCATTTTTCATTCTAGTCTACGCTTTTCCTCTAAGATGTTGCAAAAAATTGTCCTTAATCCAACTGTTAAGCCTCCATTTTATGTGCTTTTGCTTTTGATGGAATGTAAACATTGGTGGACCACCCAATCTTCTTGGCTTTCCCCACCATTGTTGAATATTGGTTTGGAAGTCTAGGTAGTGTAACTAGATTTTTTCAAAACGAAATGGTTTATTCAGAGGCCATGATATCAAGTCTATACTTAGGCAAATGGGCTAGTGATATGATCCATGACTAGGGAGGATATAAGTCTCTATAAAAATATCCCATCTCATGATATGCTTAAAAATTAAAAGCAACCTAGTTTTGAGGCTACCTGTTATGATCCTCCACGCTTGTTATTCCAAGTATAGATTCAATTTTTTATATTGATATCAATAAGCTATGAGGAATCAATTATTTCTTGGAATAGGGAAAAGTCCACATCCAGCCTTTAAATTCCACCTCACTTTTCCTCTAATGATCTAATGAGGTTGAAATCACCATCAAGGATCCAAGGAGAGGGGGAAAGAATATTGTGTGTGTTGATGATAGAATGGAGGAACATGGGTTTGTCTTTAGGAACGATAAGGTTGTAAACATTGGATAGGTAACAAGAATCGATAGAGTTGATGATCTGGAAATGTTTGGTAAGGATATATAAGGAAGCAAACATATTGAGTATTTTAATCCCTTGGTCACTCTAAATGATGGCAAGACCCCTAGAAAGAATTGTGCAACTATCACATTTGCTTCACATTTCCCCCCCATTTGCTTGTTATTTTGGTGAGGAAGTGACTGGAATTTTTTTTTTCTTGGATCATCATTACTGTGGGTTTTCTAAGTACCATTTTTCTTTGAGGAGCCTCTTTTTTCCTTTGCAATTGAGGCTATGTATATTACAAAAAATTATTTTCATGATTGGGGTTTTCTAAAGGAACAAAAAGCTTTTGTGATTATCACAATGCGCCCCAAATTAATTAGCGAGCCTTTGAGTTCATCCAAGAGTTGCATGTTGCTCTTCCTAAGGCTCGTTTATTTTCATCCTAATGGGGTTTAGTCAATTATTTTGATGAGTGAGTTTGGACACCAATTGGTCGTGTGTTTGTTGCTCCTAAGTTTAATTAGAAACTGCATGATGATACTTAAAATAAGTGCATCCAAATTATGGACTTGGTGTTCTAAAAGAGAGAATGGATCTTGTCCCTTCGGCCCTTGGCCAAGTTGAGTTTGTCAAGATCCATATCTTCACTTTGTTCTAGGGCTTAAACCATCATTTGACATAAAAAGGAAAATAATTGGCATGAGGGGTGGAGGGATAATGGAATGAGGAGGAGGCACGGTATAGGATGAAGGGTTAATGAGATGAGAATCTGGAGGAACATTTGAAGGGGGGATTTAAAGGATGAGGAGGAGACAAGGAATCCTTCATAACAACTTTAGGGGGTTGCTTGACTAGAGAGATATTGTAGGGTTCAAACAAAATGAGAAGCTCATAACGATTTGACTCAACAACTCTTTCCTTCAAAAAGTTTCTGCATTTATTTTTCACTATGGTGAAGCCTTCATTATCTTGTTCTGGAGACAAGGCTAGGTTTACATTCGAGGCTAGTATAAATGGCCATATTCATAGCACTGTTGACATTGGAAAGAGATATGCTCATAATCAAGGATCTGCTTCCACAATTCATCTGTTAGTAAATATCTATAGATTCAAGGAGTAGTACAAAAATATTGATATAGATGTGGGCATAGGATATGTACCTTTCACGAAAACGAAAATCCAATTGCTGTGGGCATCTTCATTTTAAGAATCAAATCAGATGTGCAACAATTGATACACTGATTCACGTTACAAAACGGTCACGAAACTCGTGATTTCATGTTCGGGAGATAGCTGAAACCATGAAATGAAGGGAGTGTGGAAAGAAATAATGCAGTCGTCTCTGGGCTTGTGACTATACTCTTCCATTAATGCCCCATATTCTGAGACGTGCGCTAGTTTGTGAGCCATTCATAAACTCTTGGAATCCATAAATTTGGAATGGGCAATCACAGCATGCATAATAGCCATATATAGAATCCATTTTCCAAGATTATCACTATATTTGTGTCATCAAATTTGAACTTGGGTGGGGAGGTTATCATTAAACCCTCCCAACTATCCAGGCTATACATCATTAACAACATAAATTCAATATTAAAGATACAGACAAATTCAATGTTAATAATATAACTCATAATTTCAATATTAAAGATACAGACAAATTCAATGTTAATATTGAATTTATCTGTATCGTTAATCAATCCAATTAAATCAGCATGTGTGTTTTATATAACTCAGTATAAATTCAATATTAACAATACAGATAAACTCAATGTTAATATTGAATTTATCTGTATCGTTAATATTGAATTTATTAATGTTTTTCAGTAAGCCTACAATTTTGTTAATTTTAGTTTTTGGTATAAGGTCAACTTTTTTTCAACAAATTTAATTGTGGGAGTGTTTAAATAATTTTTTATAGTAAAAATAGATTTAACACTATGAAAATTTTGGGGCACTCAAAATCTTTCTACCAAATTTTCTCACAATTACGTTGGAATTTCTGTTGTTTTCCAGAGAAATTGTGAGTGGTTAGACAAAGGAGAATTTATCAAACAGTTATATATAGGCCTTCTCTACTGGCGAGTGAATTTGGCTTGCTTAAATCTGGCCATTTTTTCCAAAAAAATTAACAGTTAGAACCATTTTTTTGATGCTGGAAATGGATTCAGCACTCTAAAAATATTATGTTGTTTTCCCGGAGAAATTGTGAGTGTTTAGACTAAGCATAATTTATCAAACAGTGATATATAGGTGTTGTCTATTGGGGTTTCAATTTGGCTTGCTTAAATCTGACCATTTTTAAAAAAAAATTGAGAATCAGAATCAGATTTTTGATCATGGAAATAGATTCAACACCATCAAAATATATGAAACATCCAAAATCTTAAAAATTAATAACTGTATCCTAGATTTCCAAAAAAAAAAAACGCCAAATTTTTATAAAATCCTACCAAAATATTCATTGTTTTCCAATAAAATTAATCCCTCTTTAAAGCAGAGCTTTTATATATTTATAAACTCAACAAAGATTCATGAGTATATTGAATTTATCAAACAGTTAAAACGTAATCAAGTATTTTAGGTGGATTTGGTAGCTATTCACAGATGGGAGACCTGCAAAATCTCATAGTAAACTCAGCATAGATTCATGCTAATATTGAATTTATCAAACAATTAAAACGGAATTAAATATTTTAGGTGCATTTGGTAGCTATTCACTGATTGGAGACGTGCAAAATCTAGGTAATCTTTAATATGTTTTTTAATTATTTATAAGATAAAATAAAGATATAATTTTTGTATGAAATTGCAATGGTTATTATTTACATTATATTTTTAAATATATAAAAGAATTAAATATTTACACTCAAATAAAAATTAATATAATCGTAATGAGTACCAGGAAAAAACAACCATTTTCATCGAATTTCAATGGAAACTTACATTTTCAACCTTAATTAATAATTTTCGAAAAGCGTGCAATGCGGGATTAAAGAGTGGAATGAATGACTATGTTAAATTAAAGGTTATAAAATTGTTTATTATTATAATTTAAATAATTTTAGGATTTAAGATGTTTTCATCATTATTTGTGAGATAGTTTATTTAGTAATCATCCTGTTACGAAGGAAGATCAAATTTACAATATTTAAATATTTTTATAATGGTTTTAATATAATTAAAATGAGTATATTTCCCAAGTGGAAGAAAGAGAACCCCAAATTATTTTGGTAAATATGATGTTTAAATATAAGAGGTGTATTATAATTATTTTAATATAATTAAAATGAGTATATTTCTCAAGTGGAAGAAAGATATCTCTAAATTATTTTGGAAAATATGATGTTTAAAGATAAGCGGTGTATTATTTAGAGGATAGATGAATAATAAATAAGATCTATTTAATAATTTTATTTGTTTTTCTTTTTTCTTATGTGGAGGTTGCTTTCACTAATGGGCTATTCGAAGATTAAGATGAGATAGTTCCAAGATTAGGATGAATATATCATAACATTTTTTATTGCAGTGATTTAGTTAGTGCATATGTGTAGATTAGGATGGAAATATCCAACTTTTTTTTTGCATAGGTAGTGTTCTTTTAACTTTAGGTCCAAGTTGATATATACTATCAAGAACACATAGTAGTCTTAGGTAGCATGTGTATGATCTAAATTTATGTTTATATAGAAATTTTTTATCCATATTCTAAAAATATTTAATTGCTCTACATTGCTGGACTTGTTTGAGTAGAAATTTCCTAATAAAAAAATGATCAAACCACAATAAAAAGAGTGTAATGCCAATTAGTTTCGAAAAATAGGAAAACATTTAAAAAGCACAAAAACGCCAACCTTTCCATCATATAATCCAAGATTGTAAATGGCTAATATAAGCTAGAATATTTGTTCCATTCGTAACGGGGATACCTATCCAATTTGTTCTTGAGGCATCTTGTTAAAATATATAAAGGGTGGAAAAATAATAAAGATATATGATACCATGTGTGGATAAAAGGAAATTAGTAGAATCATAACCTCTTCTACTAAAAACTACGTAAAAATGGACTTTCTCCTCATCCATTTGTGTGTCATGTTTGTCCTAGTGTTTCTTTTTAGATACATTGTCTAAATATCAAATATTGGTACATTTATCCTTTCAATTCTTCAAACAAGATCTCCTCATTGAACCCATATAGGTCTCCAACATTATCTCAAGTTTTGACAAACAATTAATTATGAATACCTTTGAGATAACAATTTGAAGTCATCATACCATGGGAAAATCATATTGTGAATACAATAACTTTCCCAAGTCATAATGAGAATGTGGATACCTACTATACATGGAGTTAAATATAAACTTCTACAACTTAAAAGAAGAAAAATAAATCAAGGCATATTAACATAGAGATATTTTTATTACCATGAATCAACAAATTTGTAAGACCCTGCCAACATGACTTGGTGAGAAAATGTGACAATATATATATATAGAGAGAGAGAGAGAGGAATAAACTAAATTCTAGTAACAAAGCACAAATATCTTGCCACCTGGCTATTTGACATGTAGTAGACTATAGAGTTTGTGGTCCAATTTGGTACAATGTAAAAAATGAATCTATGGTTTTATTCAAATGGCTTCTTGTAAATTAAATGGTAATATTCACACACTTGGGTGATCCTATCTAGGTTCTTTGAAAACACATTAAATTTCGCAAATTTAAGCAATGACACAAGCTTTAGAGGTGGAGGTATAATACTTTGTACAATGACTTACATAGGAGGGGAACCATTTATCATGAACACCCTATCTCTGGTGGAGTACATCCAACTTGGACATGCCTTATGTCATACAACCATGAACCCATTGTCGTTGCTCAACACCCTCCAATTTTTTTTTCTATATTCAAAATTTAGAGCCTACCTCATATCGTGTGAAGTGTTATTTTTGGTCGTCATTGTTGTTCTATGTTCCTATACATGTTTTAGGTGTCCATGTTCCTTCCTAAGTGTCTTTGAAACACCAAGAATAACAACAATGCACTTTAGAGTCATAGTACACTTTCTGGTCACAGAATGACACTTTTGGTCGCAACTTCATATACTTTGTCTGTTATACTTGGAGAATGTTTGTAGACTGATGTTTTGATTTATACTTCTTACTATTGGGTCCTTTCTAAATTTTATTAATGAGTTGATACGCCACATTTAATTTTGTTTCTAGATTAGTGTGTTTTTCAAGATTTCACCCTTCCAAACTTGGACAATTTTCTAACTTTGCTAGTTTGCCCTCTAGGCTAGGAAAGCACACTGCACACTCTTAAGGCATAAGGGAGACCTTCCTTGTCATTTGCGACTATACCATGTGCCCAAAAGCCTTCTCTCTAGTGCACAATGCACTCCCAGTCATCAAGACCCTCTTCTTGTTACTTGTTTTTGCACCCTTTGCCAGTTAAGTCTCGGTCTCCTAGTTGATCGCACTGTGCAATCTCAGTGGGTAGTCATTGCTTTCCTTGTGCCTTGTTTTTTTGCCCTGTGCCCTCCTTGTGGCCCTGACTCTCCATTCCAAGCGCACAATGCATCCTTTATGAGCAGTCACGCTCCTTGTTCCTTGAAGTTGTGCCCTGCACCCATTAGGCATCCTCTTCCTCCAAGAGAAACACACAATGCACACTTAATGATCAGTGAAGCCCCTCCTTGTCTCTTCCAAGTGTGCCCTACGCCCTGAATATCTCTCTCTCTCTTCCTTTGGCGCAATGTTTATCCGCAGATAAACAAATTGCATGAAGCATGATAAAATAGGAGATTTTTGGGCTAATGTTTGTTTTCCATCAATGATCTACAACTGCAGGTGTTCAATAAAGCATGGAAAATATTTGTAAGTAGATCTAACAAGAATTTATACCCAAGGAAGCACCTTGAAGATAATGGCACCATGTTGAGACAATTTAAATAACAATGGATTATAATGATCAAAGTGACTCATGAAGACTCCAAGATCTCTCAAGACCATGTTTACAGTGTTGGACCCTCCAACATGTTAAGGGGATCTACCCGGTAAGAATTCCCAACTAGACCTCAGACCATTTGGAGTAGGAGTCCCAACAATGGGTGGTAATGTAGTGCCTTGACCACGGTAGCACGCAAAGGTAAGTATGATAACTTTGGCCGGAAGAAAGTGTGTGACCTTGCAATGAGTCAAGTAAGATGCATGGGGGGTTCTAACACACTAAGGGGAAAGGAAGTGTGCCCCTTAGAATCATGTAATAGTACGAAGCTTGAAAGGAACACACGAGCATAATGACATCACAAGCTGGAAGCGAAATAGTCCACAAACCAAAGTGACGGGTTAATCCAACAACACATCTTCAACATGATTCATAAATTGCATACAAAATAGTTCATACAAAAATGGGTAATTTAAATGACGTACATTGCTAAAGAAACCAAAATAGTCCAACTAAAATAACAACATATGCATGAAAACGTGTTGGCTCAGTTATATTATTAAGTGAAAGTTCCATTCATACATACACCATTGACAACTACTAGCCCCAATAGTGGAACATTGCAATCAACACCGCTTGCTCCTCCAAATAAGTGTACTCGCTCTAAGTTGTGTAGAAGCCAAGGCTCGTCACAATACTCTCCAAGCCCTCTCCAAGCAATGCCTAGCCAAAATCTTGGCTCCCAAAAACCTCCTCTATGAGTTATGAGATGCTATATATAACAAACGGTGGGGTGACCCTTGAAATTCTGCTTTGATTCTTTGACTACCCTCATGACTCTTCAACTCCTTTACAAATAACTCTTTACATTACATAGTGAATGTTCACATTCCACTAATGACACTTGGAATTTCACTTACAATATCTTTACAAATAATAATACAATTTCCACATACACCCATGTGGGACAAAATAGGTTTGAGTCAGCCTAACAAGACAAACACCATCACTTGGAAGCTTGGGGAAATACCAACTCAGCAACATCCTCTTGATGGTCTTCGGTGACGAACTGATACCAAGCTTGGTACTATGCTATTGTGTCCCCATACTATTTGGTGATGTCTTTCTGGAAACAGACTCTTGCCTCCATGGCTTTTAGGTATACGGTTCTAAAAGCTTTGTCCAACTCATCATGGAGCATGTGCAGCATTTTCCTGAGTGTGGCTAGGCCACCAATGTACTTCTGCATGTTTTCAGCGCTCAACTACAAGTCATCATTGGTGGCCTCTCGTATAAACTACTACATGTACCTTTCGACCTCTAGCAGGACTTGGTTCTTCTTAATGGCTTGAGTGAGGGATCTGATTAAAGGGATCTTGTGTGTCCTCACTATGACATCCAAACTCTTGAACAAACGTGCATAGGAAGCCTCAATGCTAGTGATGAGCAAAGGGAGTTTCTCATAGTTACGGATCAACATTTGAATCCGTGCTTTGTTTAGCTCTGCCTACGGCTTCATTATCTTTTGCAAGTAAAGCAAGGCTCCCTTGTACCTCATTGTCCATTCCTGTACATGCATAATAGCAGCATGGATGTCTATGAGAATTTGGGCAATCTTCATGCACTGTTAATGAAAACTATATAGATGGACAACCGCCTTGTGCATTGTGACAAATATGTCATACAATTTCCGCATGGTGGTCTCAAGAGTCGATACTTCAATAAGTATTTCTTTTCTCATCTCTACCATAGCAGATCCTACATGTAGAAATTTTGAATAATATAACACTTATTCACAGAGATTATCCTGATTATACACTATCTGCATAATGCATGCATAATACATAACCTCCTCTACGTTGATCATCAATTTTGCGGAATTAAAAACAATGAAACATCAATCGCATGCGCACATTAACCCAGTATGTAATGGGGAAAGCATACAGCTGAAAACCCCCAACTATCTATATATTATAATGATAGAGAACATGTAACAATACATAGTACAATACTCCTCACAAGTACTCAGTACTATCTCCACCTGCTACACACAAACTAGCTCAAATCTGAATCAAGTCATAGGTTCAAATCACCTCCGCTGTCTGCCTGCCTCCACTGTGCAATCCAAAGTAAGAATGGGAATGATCCAAGCTCGTTTTCCTTGGCTTATACTACGAAATCATCATTGGCAATCTCCATCATTGATTGTGCAAATCTCATGCACAACTATAGTCACAACTGATAGTAGTCTCCACCTCTAACACCTGTCTCCACTGAACTGTCCATGCACTGAGTTAACTGATGTATTCTTTAGTTTATTTATGAGTTAATAATTAGTGAATTAATTAATTCGCATCACTCATCACTAGTGTATTCTGCAGTTAGAATAAATACAACTAGTTCAACTAAGTCAAACTGAACACAACTCCATCAACTCCTCAATCAACTCCACCAAACTCAATCACTTGAGTTCTAACTGAAGTCCATCATGCAATAGCTCAACTGACCCATAAGAAAAGCGTATTTCCTTATGGCAGTTGCATGTGCCACATCCGTAGCTCGAACTGAAGTGCTCCAAGAGGATAAGATAATGTTTATAGTCCAAATATTATTAAGAGCTAATAATATTCGACTATTCTATTTTTAGACTGGCAGTCTAAAAGTAGACTCCGCCCATATGTCTAAAAATAGAAGTCCATCTATTTTTACCAACATGACCAATCATCCATAAATAGCATCCTGCAACTCATAGACCATGATCCACATGTCTAAAAATAGACATAGTCTAAAAATAGACTTTGCACCAAAAATAGCTTGCGGGCCTACTTAGTGAAGGTGACTTCTTTTCACTAAGCTCCATCATCTTGTTGCATTTTCAACACTCCCTCTCAACAAGATATGGATTATCTGCAACCCCTATCCTGCAACTCCGGAATGTTCTGCATGCAACACATTTTCTTGGTCCACTTGCTCCAACAACACTTGGAACAAAAACACTCCTAACTGACCACTCTGTTGGGCTAGGAACATACTCTGATGTTGAAGCTCTACCTGCTGCTGACAATTGCTCCCTCTCTGACATCTGCGCTACTGCAACATCTCCATGCATCTCGCACCATTGCACACTTCTCTGTGCCACCTAGCACTGTGCAAAACACTTGTGCCTCTCGCATTGCTGCAGCCTACTAGCTATGCGCTGTCCTGGGATTCTCTACACTCTCGCTCTCTCTGCTGCTCCATCCGCATCTGTCTCTACCCAATCAGTCAATTCCTGCTACTCCACATCGGGGCTCCCGTAGCAAGGTTTCATCCAAAAGGTTGGGTACCTCAAGGATCTTGCCCCTCCTCCTTGGGACAATCACTCTATATCGCCCCACTTCCTAGTTGGAGGTATGGCTGCATGTGATCCCTCAGCCCACCTGGCTCGAAGTTTCCCCCTACTGGAGGTCTCTACATGAGTAGATGTCTCTACTCTATCTCCTCTCAGCTTCCCTTGTTGTGGCTGCTCCACAACCTCCTGAAGCTGCTGCACCAATCGTGGCTCCTACACAATCGTCTGAGACTTCTTCTCGCTCTGCATGTTGAGAGGTAATATACGCTCCCTCTCAACCACCAAGTCTCCATCAGTTGCCTCGCTGCTCAAGGCTTTGCATGTATCTTGAACCTCAAGAGCATACAGGTTCTTGACCCGTGAACCAATCTGCTTCACCTGTCTAGTGATGATGTGTCCAAGGAAAACCTTTCCCTTACTGAAGACTACATCATAGCCTCTGTCTTCCAGCATCGCGATCGACACCAAGTTTATCTTCAGTCCTGGTACATACTTGACATCGGTCAAGGTAAGGCAAGCTCCATGCTCCCTCTGAAAAATAACCGTGCCTACACCTGAGACACTATACTTCTCATCATTACCCATTGCTATGACTATCTGGAGATCTTTCTCCTCCAAAGTACTGAACAAACTCTTGTCACCGGTCATGTGGAAAGAAGCTCCACTGTCAAGAAACAAACCACTTCCCACCATGGATGAAACCATGCATGCAAAGAGTGTGAAATCCAACTCAAACTGTGAAGCAAGTGCCTCACCTTCAGATCCTTCCCCGGATCCCTTCTTGGATTTCCTCCGTGGACAATTTGTAGCATAATGGCCCACCTCATGACAACGAAAGCATCGCACTTTCGATTTGTCAACCTTCTTCCCATCATTGGAAGAATTGGATTCGGAAAGAGAACCCTTCTCCTTCTCCTTCTTTGCTTTGGCAGCCAAAGCACAATTTTCTTCATCAGATGCCTTTGATGAAGATCTGTCCCTGGTATTCCGCCTGATCTCCTCTTGCACAAGATCCGACCAAAGTCTCTCCCATCCTGGCAATTTCTCCCGACCATTGATAGAGTCCTGATAGGAATGCCAACTCTTCAGAAGACCAAGGAGAGCCAAGCTCACCAAGTCCTCATCATCAACAGTCACCCCCACACTTCCCAGCTCATCCCGGCATTGGGTGAACTTCGTGAGATACTTGGGCATACTGTCTCCTTTCTCACACTTAATGTTTCTGAGTTTATCCTTGAGCGCCAACTTCGTCTGGTCACTCTTGCTTTCGAATAAATCTGTCAACGCTTTCCATATCAAGTATGGAGAAGCCTTTCCATGCAAGCTGGATACAATGTGATCCTTCACACCCTCCAACAGAATCCTTCGACGCTTTGCTGTCTTCTTTTGCCAAGCCTCAACGTGAGCAGCATCAGTAGGCTTTGGGACCTCAGACTCTATGAACTCCTTCAACCCATTGTCATCTAACACAGCCTCCATCCTGTCTTTCCATGCAATATAATTCAAGCTGCCTTTAAGGGCATACTCCAACTGCAATCCGTTGAAAGACATTTCAACTTTGACACCAAGAAAACACTGCTGCAAATTCGAATTCCACCAGCTCAAAACTCAACCGCTTCTGATCTAAAATTCGTGAGAACAAATTATTTCTCATATAGAGATTGACTGTATGGGCATTTACCAGATATCTCACCTTCCAAAAGAAGGATGAATCCAGAGGCTACCTGGCCCAATTACAGACTCTGCCTGAAGAAATAAAATGTAAACACTTTCTGAATAATAGATCTGATGATCAACTCTGCTCTGATACCCTGTATAAATTTTGAATAATATAACACTTATTCACAGAGATTATCCTGATTATACACTATCTGCATAATGCATGCATAATACATAACCTCCTCTACGTTGATCATCAATTTTGCGGAATTAAAAACAATGAAACATCAATCGCATGCGCACATTAACACAGTATGTAATGGGGAAAGCATACAATTGAAAATCCCCAACTATCTGTATATTATAATGATAGAGAACATGTAACAATACATAGTACAATACTCCTCACAAGTACTCAGTACTATCTCCACCTGCTACACACAAACTAGCTCAGATCTGAATCAAGTCACAGGTTCAAATATCCTCCGCTGTCTGCCTGCCTCCACTACGCAATCCAAAGTAAGAATGGGAATGATCCAAGCTCGTTTTCCTTGGCTTATACTATGCAATCCTCATTGGCAATCTCCATCATTGATTGTGCAAATCTCATGCACAACTATAGTCACAACTGATAGCAGTCTCCACCTCTAACACCTGTCTCCACTGAACTGTCAATGCACTGAGTTAACTGATGTATTCTTTAGTTGATTTATGAGTTAATAATTAATGAATTAATTATTTCACATCACTCATCACTAGTGTATTCTGCAGGTAGACTAAATACAACTAGTTCAACTAAGTCAAACTGAACACAACTCCATCAACTCCTCAATCAACTCCACCAAACTCAATCACTTGAGTTCTAACTAAATTCCATCATGCAATAGCTCAACTGACCCATAAGAAAAGCATATTTCCTTCTGGCAGTTGCATGTGCCATATCCGTAGCTCAAACTGAAGTGCTCCAAGAGGATAAGATAATGTTTATAGTCCAATTATTATTAAGAGCTAATAATATTCGACTGTTCTATTTTTAGACTGACAGTCTAAAAATAGAGTCCGCCCATATGTCTAAAAATAAAAGTCCATCTATTTTTACCAACATGACCAATCATCCATAAATAGCATACTGCAACTCATAGACCATGATCCATATGTCTAAAAATAGACATAGTCTAAAAATAGACTTTGCACCAAAAATAGCTTGCGGGCCTACTTAGTGAAGGTGACTTCTTTTCACTAAGCTCCATCATCTTGTTGCATTTTCAACACTCCCTCTCAACAAGATATGGATTATCTGCAACCCCTATCCTGAAACTCTAGAATGTTCTGCATGCAACACATTTGCCCCATCCACTTGCTCCAACAACACTTGGAACAAAAACACTCCCAACTGACCACTCTGTTGGGCTAGGAACATACTCTAATGTTGAAGCTCTACCTGCTGCTGACAAGTGCTCCCTCTCTGACATCTGCGCTACTCCAACATCTCCATGCATCTCGCACCATTACACACTTCTCTGTGCCACCTAGCACTGTGCAAAACACTTGTGCCTCTCGCATTGCTGCAGCCTGCTAGCTATGCGCTGTCCTGGGATGCTCTACACTGTCGCTCTCTCTGCTGCTCCATCCGCATCTGTCTCTACCCAATCAGTCAGTTCCTGCTACTCCACATCAGGGCTCCCGTAGCAAGGTTTCATCCAAAAGGTTGGGTACCTCAAGGATCTTTCCCCTCCTCATTGTGACGATCACTCTATATCGCCCCACCTCCTACTTGGAGGTATGGCTGCATGTGATCCCTCAGCCCACCTGGCTCGAAGTTTCCCCCTACTGGAGGTCTCTGCATGAGTAGATGTCTCTACTCGATCTCCTCTCAACTTCCCTTTTTGTGGCTATTCCACAACCTCCTGAAGCTGCTGCACCAATCGTGGCTCCTACACAATCGTCTGAGACTTCTTATGGCTCTGCATGTTGAGAGGTAATATACACTCCCTCTCAACCACCAAGTCTCCATCAGTTGCCTTGCTGCTCAAGGCTTTGCATGCATGTTGAACCTCAAGAGCATACAGGTTCTTGACCCGTGAACCAATCTGCTTCACCTGTCTAGTGATGATGTGTCCAAGGAAAACCTTTCCCTTACTGAAGACTACATCATAGCCTCTGTCTTCTAGCATCACGATCGACACCAAGTTTCTCTTCAGTCCTGGTACATACTTGACATCGGTCAAGGTAAGGCGAGCTCCATGCTCCCTCTGAAAAATAACCATGCCTACACCTGAGACACTATACTTCTCATCATTACCCATCACTATGAGTATCTGGGGATCTTTCTCCTCCAAAGTACTGAACAAACTCTTGTCACCGGTCATGTGGAAAGAAGCTCCACTGTCAAGAAACCAACCACTTCCCACCATGGATGAAACCATGCATGCAAAGAGTGTGAAATCCAACTCCAACTGTGAAGCAAGTGCCTCACCTTCAGATCCTTCC
This sequence comes from Pinus tabuliformis, assembly GCA_031772625.1. NCBI lineage: Eukaryota > Viridiplantae > Streptophyta > Pinopsida > Pinales > Pinaceae > Pinus > Pinus tabuliformis. The sequence continues at coordinate 663,206,116 of CM062812.1, read as the reverse complement.
CCGGATCCCTTCTTGGATTTCCTCCGTGGACAATTTGCAGCATAATGGCCCACCTCATGACAACCAAAGCATCGCACTTTCGATTTGTCAACCTTCTTCCCATCATTGGAAGAACTGGATTCGGAAAGAGAACCCTTCTCCTTCCCCTTCTTTGTTTTGGCAGCCAAAGAACAATTTTCTTCATCAGATGCCTTTGATGAAGATCCGTCCCTGGTATTCCGCCTGATCTCCTCTTGCACAAGATCCAACCAAAGTCTCTCCCATCCTGGCAATTTCTCCCGACCATTGATAGAGTCCTGATAGGAATGCCAACTCTTCAGAAGACCAAGGAGAGCCATGCTCACCAAGTCCTCATCATCAACAGTCACCCCTACACTTCCCAGCTCATTCCGGCATTGGGTGAACTTCGTGAGATACTTGGGCATACTGTCTCCTTTCTCACACTTAATGTTTCTGAGTTTATCCTTGAGCGCAAACTTCCTCTGGTCGCTCTTGCTTTCGAATAAATCTGTCAATGCTTTCCATATCAAGTATGGAGAAGCCTTTCCATGCAAGCTAGATACAATGTGATCCTTCACGCCCTCCAACAGAATCCTTCGACACTTTGCTGTCTTATTTTTCCAAGCCTCAACGTGAGCAGCATCAGTAGGCTTTGGGACCTCAGCCTCTATGAACTCCTTCAACCCATTGTCATCTAACACCGCCTCCATCCTGTCTTTCCATGCAATATAATTCAAGCTGCCTTCAAGGGCATACTCCAATCGCAATCTGTTGAAAGACATTTCAACTTTGACACCAAGAAAACACTGCTGCAAATTCGAATTCCACCAGCTCAAAACTCAACCACTTCTGATCTAAAATTCGTGAGAACAAAGTATTTCTCATACAGAGATTGACTGTATGGGCATTTACCGGATATCTCACCTTCCAAAAGAAGGATGAACCCAGAGGCTACCTAGCCCAATTACAGACTCTGCCTGAAGAAATAAAATGTAAACACTTTCTGAATAATAGATTTGATGATCAACTCTGCTCTGATACCATATAGAAATTTTGAATAATATAACACTTATTCACAGAGATTATCCTGATTATACACTATCTGCGGAATGCATGCATAATACATAACCTCCTCCACGTTGATCATCAATTTTGCAGAATTAAAAACAATGAAACATCAATCGCATGCGCACATTAACACATTATGTAATGGGGAAAGCATACAATTGAAAACCCCCAACTATCTGTATATTATAATGATAGAGAACATGTAACAATACATAGTACAATACTCCTCACAAGTACTCAATACTATCTCCACCTGCTACACACAAACTAGCTCAGATCTGAATCAAGTCACAGGTTCAAATCTCCTCTGTTGTCTGCCTGCCTCCACTACGCAATCCAAAGTAAGAATGGGAATGATCCAAGCTCGTTTTCCTTGTCTTATACTATGCAATCCTCATTGGCAATCTCCATCATTGATTGTGCAAATCTCATGCACAACTATAGTCACAAGTGATAGCAGTCTCCACCTCTAACACCTGTCTCCACTGAACTGTCCATACACTGAGTTAACTGATGTATTCTTTAGTTGATTTATGAGTTAATAATTAGTGAATTAATTAATTCACATCACTCATCACCAGTGTATTCTGTAGTTAGACTAAATACAACTAGCTCAACTAAGTCAAACTAAACACAACTCCATCAACTCCTCAATCAACTCCACCAAACTCAATCACTTGAGTTCTAACTGATGTCCATCATGCAATAGCTCAACTGACCCATAAGAAAAGCGTATTTCCTTCTGGCAGTTGCATGTGCCACATCCGTAGCTCGAACTGAAGTGCTCCAAGAGGATAAGATAATGTTTATAGTCCAAATATTATTAAGAGCTAATAATATTCAACTGTTCTATTTTTAGACTAGCAGTCTAAAAATAGACTCCGCCCATATGTCTAAAAATAGAAGTCCATCTATTTTTACCAACATGACCAATCATCCATAAATAGCATCCTGCAACTCATAAACCATGATCCATATGTCTAAAAATAGACATAGTCTAAAAATAGACTTTGCGCCAAAAATATCTTGCGGGCCTTCTTAGTGAAGGTGACTTCTTTTCACTAAGCTCCATCATCTTGTTGCATTTTCAACACTCCCTCTCAACAAGATATGGATTATCTACAACCCCTATCCTGCAACTCTGGAATGTTCTGCATGCAACACATTTGCCCGGTCCACTTGCTCCAACAACACTTGGAACGAAAACACTCCCAACTGACCACTCTGTTGGGCTAGGAACATACTCTGATGTTGAAGCTCTACCTGCTTCTGACAAGTGCTCCCTCTCTGTCATCTGCGCTACTGCAACATCTCCATGCATCTCGCACCATTGCACACTTCTCTGTGCCACCTAGCACTGTGCAAAACACTTGTGCCTCTCGCATTGCTGCAGCCTGCTAGCTGTGCGCTGTCCTGGGATTCTCTACACTGTCACTCTCTCTGCTGCTCCATTCACATCTGTCTCTACCCAATCAGTCAGTTCCTGCTACTCCACATCGGGGCTCCCGTAGCAAGGTTTCATCCAAAAGGTTGGGTACCTCAAGGATATTTCCCCTCCTCCTTGGGACGATCACTCTATATCGCCCCACCTCCTACTTGGAGGTATGGCTGCATGTGATCCCTCAGCCCACCTGGCTTGAAGTTTCCCCCTACTGGAGGTCTCTGCATGAGTAGATGTCTCTACTCGATCTCCTCTCAGCTTCCCTTGTTGTGGCTGCTCCACAACCTCCTGAAGCTGCTGCACCAATCGTGGCTCCTACACAATCGTATGAGACTTCTTCTGGCTCTGCATGTTGAGAGGTAATATACGATCCCTCTCAACCACCAAGTCTCCATCAATTGCCTCGCTGCTCAAGGCTTTGCATGCATCTTGAACCTCAAGAGAATATAGGTTCTTGACCCGTGAACCAATCTGCTTCACCTGTCTAGTGATGATGTGTCCAAGGAAAACCTTTCCCTTACTGAAGACTACATCATAGCCTCTGTCTTCCAGCATCGCGATCGACACCAAGTTTCTCTTCATTCTTGGTACATACTTGACATCGGTCAAGGTAAGGTGAGCTCCATGCTCCCTCTGAAAAATAACCGTGCCTACACCTGAGACACGATACTTCTCATCATTACCCATCGCTATGAGTATCTGGAGATCTTTCTCCTCCAAAGTACTGAACAAACTCTTGTCACCGGTCATGTGGAAAGAAGCTCCACTGTCAAGAAACCAACCACTTCCTACCATGGATGAAACCATGGATGCAAAGAGTGTGAAATCCAACTCAAACTGTGAAGCAAGTGCCTCACCTTCAAATCCTTCCTCGGATCCCTTCTTGGATTTCCTCCGTGGACAATTTGCAACATAATGGCCCACCTCATGACAACCAAAGCATCGCACTTTCGATTTGTCAACCTTCTTCCCATCATTGGAAGAACTGGATTCGGAAAGAGAACCCTTCTCCTTCCCCTTCTTTGCTTTGGCAGCCAAAGCACAATTTTCTTCATCAGATGCCTTTGATGAAGATCCGTCCCTGGTATTCCGCCTGATCTCCTCTTGCACAAGATCCTACCAAAGTCTCTCCCATCCTGGCAATTTCTCCCGACCATTGATAGAGTCCTGATAGGAATGCCAACTCTTCGAAAGACCAAGGAGAGCCAAGCTCACCAAGTCCTCATCATCAACAGTCATCCCCACACTTCCCAGCTCATCCCGACATTGGGTGAACTTCGTGAGATACTTGGGCATACTGTCTCCTTTCTCACACTTAATGTTTCTGAGTTTATCCTTGAGCGCCAACTTCCTCTCGTCGCTCTTGCTTTCAAATAAATCTGTCAATGTTTTCCATATCAAGTATGGAGAAGCCTTTCCATGCGGGCTGGATACATTGTGATCCTTCACACCCTCCAACAGAATCCTTCGACACTTTGTTGTCTTCTTTTGCCAAGCCTCAACGTGAGCAGCATCAGTAGGCTTTGGGACCTGAGCCTCTATGAACTCCTTCAACCCATTGTCATCTAACACCGCCTCCATCCTGTCTTTCCATGCAATATAATTCAAGCTGCCTTCAAGGGCATACTCCAATCGCAATCCGTTGAAAGACATTTCAAATTTGACACCAAGAAAACGCTGCTGCAAATTCGAATTCCACCAGCTCAAAACTCAACCGCTTCTGATCTAAAATTCTTGAGAACAAAGTATTTCTCATACAGAGATTGACTGTATGGGCATTTACTGGATATCTCACCTTCCAAAAGAAGGATGAATCCAGAGGCTATCTAGCCCAATTACAGACTCTGCCTGAAGAAATAAAATGTAAACAATTTCTGAATAATAGATCTGATGATCAACTCTGCTCTGATACCATGTAGAAATTTTGAATAATAGAACACTTATTCACAGAGATTATCCTGATTATACACTATCTGTGGAATGCATGCATAATACATAACCTCCTCTACGTTGATCATCAATTTTGCGGAATTAAAAACAATGAAACATCAATCGCATGCGCACATTAACACAGTATGTAATGGGGAAAGCATACAGTTGAAAACCCCCAACTATCTGTATATTATAATGATAGAGAAAATGTAACAATACATAGTACAATACTCCTCACAAGTACTCAGTACTATCTCCACCTGCTACACACAAACTAGCTCAGATTTGAATCAAGTCACAGGTTCAAATCTCCTCCGCTGTCTGCCTGCCTCCACTACGCAATCCAAAGTAAGAATGGGAATGATCCAAGCTCGTTTTCCTTGGCTTATACTATGCAATCCTCATTGGCAATCTCCATCATTGATTGTGCAAATCTCATGCACAACTATAGTCACAAGTGATAGCAGTCTCCACCTCTAACACCTGTCTCCACTGAACTATCCATGCACTGAGTTAACTGCTGTATTCTTTAGTTGATTTATGAGTTAATAATTAGTGAATTAATTAATTCACATCACTCATCACTAGTGTATTCTGCATTTAGACTAAATACAACTAGTTCAACTAAGTCAAACTAAACACAACTCCATCAACTCCTCAATCAACTCCATCAAACTCAAACACTTGAGTTCTAACTGAAGTCCATCATGCAATAGCTCAACTGACCCATAAGAAAAGCGTATTTCCTTCTGGCAGTTGCATGTGCCACATCCGTAGCTTGAACTGAAGTGCTCCAAGAGGATAAGATAATGTTTATAGTCCAAATATTATTAAGAGCTAATAATATTCGACTGTTCTATTTTTAGACTGGCAATCTAAAAATAGACTCCGCCCATATGTCTAAAAATAGAAGTCCATCTATTTTTACCAACATGACCAATCATCCATAAATAGCATCCTGCAACTCATAGACCATGATCCATATGTCTAAAAATAGACTTTGCGCCAAAAATAGCTTGCGGGCCTACTTAGTGAAGGTGACTTATTTTCACTAAGCTCCATCATCTTGTTGCATTTTCAACACTCCCTCTCAACAAGATATGGATTATCTGCAACCCCTATCCTGCAACTCTGGAATGTTCTGCATGCAACACATTTGCCCGGTCCACTTGCTCCAACAACACTTGGAACAAAAACACTCCCAACTGACCACTCTGTTGGGCTAGGAACATACTCTGATGTTGAAGCTCTACTTATTGCTGACAAGTGCTCCCTCTTTGACATCTGCGCTACTGCAACATCTCCATGCATCTCACACCATTGCACACTTCTCTGTGCCACCTAGCACTGTGCAAAACACTTGTGCCTCTCGCATTGGTGCAGCCTGCTAGCTATGCGCTGCCCTGGGATTCTCTACACTCTCGCTCTCTCTGCTACTCCATCTGCATCTGTCTCTACCCAATCAGTCAGTTCCTGCTACTCCACATCGGGGATCCCGTAGCAAGGTTTCATCCAAAAGGTTGGGTACCTCAAGGATCTTGCCCCTCCTCCTTGGGACGATCACTCTATATCGCCCCACCTCCTACTTGGAGGTATGGTTGGATGTGATCCCTCAGCCCACCTAGCTCGAAGTTTCCCCCTATTGGAGGTCTTTGCATGAGTATATGTCTCTACTCGATCTCCTCTCAGCTTCCCTTGTTGTGGCTGCTCCACAACCTCCTGAAGCTGCTGCACCAATCGTGGCTCCTACACAATCGTTTGAGACTTCTTCTCGCTCTGCATGTTGAGAGGTAATATACGCTCCCTCTCAACCACCAAGTCTCCATCAGTTGCCTCGCTGCTCAAGGCTTTGCATGTATCTTGAACCTCAAGGGCATATAGGTTCTTGACCCGTGAACCAATCTGCTTCACCTGTCTAGTGATGATGTGTCCAAGGAAAACCTTTCCCTTACTGAAGACTACATCATAGCCTCTGTCTTACAGCATCGCGATCGACACCAAGTTTATCTTCAGTCCTGGTACATACTTGACATCGGTCAAGGTAAGGCGAGCTCCATGCTCCCTCTCAAAAATAACCGTGCCTACACCTGAGACACTATACTTCTCATCATTACCCATCGCTATGAGTATCTGGAGATCTTTCTCCTCCAAATTACTGAACAAACTCTTGTCACCGGTCATGTGGAAAGAAGCTCCACTGTCAAGAAACCAACCACTTCCCACCATGGATGAAACCATGCATGCAAAGAGTGTGAAATCCAACTCAAAATTTGAAGCAAGTGCCTCACCTTCAGATCCTTCCCCGGATCCCTTCTTGGATTTACTCCATGGACAATTTGCAGCATAATGGCCCACCTCATGACAACCAAAGCATCGCACTTTCGATTTGTCAACCTTCTTCCCATCATTGGAAGAACTGGATTCGGAAAGAGAACCCTTCTCCTTCCCCTTCTTTGCTTTGGCAGCCAAAGCACAATTTTCTTCATCAGATGCCTTTGATGAAGATCCGTCCCTGGTATTCCGCCTGATCTCCTCTTGCACAAGATCCGACCAAAGTGTCTCCCATCCTGGCAATTTCTCCCGACCATTGATAGAGTCCTGATAGGAATGCTAACTCTTTGGAAGACCAAGGAGAGCCAAGCTCACCAAGTCCTCATCATCAACAGTCACCCCCACACTTCCCAGCTCATCCTGGCATTGGGTGAACTTCGTGAGATACTTGGGCATACTGTCTCCTTTCTCACACTTAATGTTTCTGAGTTTATCCTTGAGCGCCAACTTCCTCTGGTCGCTCTTGCTTTCGAATAAATCTGTCAACGCTTTCCATATCAAGTATGGAGAAGCCTTTCCATGCAGGCTGGATACAATGTGATCCTTCACGCCCTCCAACAGAATCCTTCAACACTTTGCTATCTTCTTTTGCCAAGCCTCAACGTGAGCAGCATCAGTAGGCTTTGGGACCTCAGCCTCTATGAACTCGTTCAACCCATTGTCATCTAACACCGCCTCCATCCTTTCTTTCCATGCAATATAATTCAAGCTGCCTTCAAGGGCATACTCCAATCGCAATCCGTTGAAAGACATTTCAACTTTGACACCAAGAAAACACTGCTGCAAATTCGAATTCCACCAGCTCAAAACTCAACCGCTTCTGGTCTAAAATTCGTGAGAAAAAAGTATTTCTCATACAGAGATTGACTGTATGGGCATTTACCAGATATCTCACCTTCCAAAAGAAGGATGAATCTAGAGGCTACCTGGCCCAATTACAGACTCTGCCTGAAGAAATAAAATGTAAACACTTTCTGAATAATAGATCTGATGATCAACTCTACTCTGATACCATGTAGAAATTTTGAATAATATAACACTTATTCATAGAGATTATCCTGATTATACACTATCTGCGGAATGCATGCATAATACATAACCTCCTCTACGTTGATCATCAATTTTGCGGAATTAAAAACAATGAAACATCAATCGCATGTGCACATTAAAACAGTATGTAATGGGGAAAGAATACAGTTGAAAAACCCCAACTATCTGTATATTATAATGATAGAGAACATGTAATAATACATAGTACAATACTCCTCACAAGTACTCAGTACTATCTCCACCTGCTACACACAAACTAGCTCAGATCTGAATCAAGTCATAGGTTCAAATCTCCTCCGCTGTCTGCCTGCCTCCACTACGCAATCCAAAGTAAGAATGGGAATGATCCAAGCTCGTTTTCCTTGGCTTATACTATGCAATCCTCATTGTCAATCTCATCATTGATTGTGCAAATCTCATGCACAACTATAGTCACAACTGATAGCAGTCTCCGCCTCTAACACCTGTCTCCACTGAACTGTCCATGCACTGAGTTAACTAATATATTCTTTAGTTGATTTATGAGTTAATAATTAGTGAATTAATTAATTCACATTGCTCATCACTAGTGTATTTTGTAGTTAGACTAAATACAACTAGTTCAACTAAGTCAAACTGAACACAACTCCATCAACTCAATCAACTCCACCAAACTCAATCAGTTGAGTTCTAACTGAAGTCCATCATGCAATAGCTCAACTGACCCATAAGAAAAGCGTATTTCCTTGTGGCAGTTGCATGTGCCACATCTGTAGCTCGAACTAAAGTGCTCCAAGAGGATAAGATAATGTTTATAGTCCAAATATTATTAAGAGCTAATAATATTCGACTGTTCTATTTTTAGATTGGCAGTCTAAAAATAGACTCTGGCCATATGTCTAAAAATAGAAGTCCATCTATTTTTACCAACATGACCATTCATCCATAAATAGCATCTTGCAACTCATAGACCATGATCCATATGTCTAAAAATAGACATAGTCTAAAAATAGACTTTGCGCCAAAAATAGCCTGCGGGCCTACTTAGTGAAGGCGACTTCTTTTCACTAAGCTCCATCATCTTGTTGCATTTTCAACACTACATATTTTTTGTTCTCTATTTGGCCTCTTGCAAGTCCTTTGCCATCCGATCATTCTCTGCTAACCAAAACTTGCTAGTTGAACTTGTGGCCTTTGAATAATCCTTAGAGGCATTGTCCATGGTAGCTGGATGTCTTCTAATATTTGACACAATCACCTTTTCCTCTATATGTGCAGGTGATGCGTGATCATCCAGGAGATGATTTCTCCTCATATATACAATCCTTTGATGTGACTCATCAAATGACAGATTTTACACATCCATTAATTGAACATCATCAAGGAGAACGACCTCTTTTTGCTAGCTCAAGACTGGTTCTGATTCTGGAGGTGGTGGAGACTGAGGGGCGACCTTGGATGTTCTCAGCATGAGGTCGGTATCTTAGTCCTATGGCTCCTGTTCCAACTCCATGTCCGTTGCTTCAAACATTTTCTCAATCAACTGAGCAAGTTCTTGAACCTGCACCTGCTCATCCTCTTCTTCATCTATTGGCTGCTCTGACTCCTCAACCTATATAGGCATAGTTTGTTTTGTCATCGCGCCTTGCCTTTCTTCCGGTTCTTGTTTCTACTTCTCTTCCCTCTCTCTCCTTCTTAGCTCCTGCTCTTCTTTTAGCTTCTTCTATATTCTTGCAACTTCTTCTCTGCATCCTCCAACCTTTTCTTCTCTCTCTTCCTCTGTTATACTCTCCTTGCATGTTTTTTCCTCTTTACCTCTATTTCCAAAGATACTTTCTCAACAAGAGGATCTTCTCTGAACTTGTAGCTTTGCTCAGCCTCTGGGTTGTCAGCAATCTTCCTCTTGCCTTTGTCTCGTGCTGGTTTGTTGATCACTACTGTTGTTGTTGTTGCTTCATGTGGTGTTGTTGTCTGCAGAGAAGCTTTTCGTTCTATAGCCATGTTGACCAATTCATTGAGCTAAGAGGAGTTGTAACAATACCTTCAAGGGTCCTCCTCTGCCCAATGACATTCCCTATGGATCCATGTATAGTACACCTTCACATAGTGGTTCTTTCAAATGCAGTGTGGATCATAGGAATTGAAATCATTGGTGCCGAAATCAAACTTCTCTAAGTCCTTGTCCTCGACATCCGCATTCTTTAATCTCTAGATCTTGTACAATCCAATCCACAAAGGAAGAATAGGCCATGGTGCCTTCTTCATCATGTGCAGTCCTGCGGATAACCCTGTGGATATGTGATATGCAACCTCTTGCATGACCGAATTATTTGTGGTAAACCTTGGTAGAACATGCAGAGGTTTATCTTTGCCAAACATCCTGATGAAAGTGCCATCAGGTGAGGCATACCAATCTGCAATGTTAAGCAATGCCTGCATCACTTCTTGGGAGATGCAAGGTGGATCCTGCTCAAAGATTATCTTGTAAACCATGATGATGAAGTGATCAGATAGCCTTGCCATGAATCCTCGGTAACTGACTCATAAAGAAACTTGAAATAAATGTTCATCACATTCTCTGATGGTGTCCATGTCCAATCCATGCTAGGAAAATGATGTTGGGCATAGATTGCATCAAGTAGGTACATAGACATATAGAATCTCGCTTGCTCATCCTTGGGTGGATTCTAGGAATTATTCACATGCACTTTCAGCTAAAGAGCCAACATATCTGACTATTTGAATGGCCTTCCTTCATTTTCCAACTGATCCAACACAACCACCCAATTCTGCAGAAAGGTCTCCATGCTTGCTTGATTATACAAGCAACATGCAAATATGATCAAGAATTGGTAGGCCATTCCGAGTGACTTAGTCTTATAGACCTGATTAGGTGTCGACTTGAACTTCGACGAATATTTTACCTAATGCTTCATGATGTCTCTAGTGTTCACATTGTTATTTGGGGTATAGAAAAGTGCATCCATGCGGTTCACCGGCTATGGTAAGTTATACATATGATGATAGTTTTATGACCTGAAGGTAGCAAGCTTTCCACTAGCACTGCTCAATGTCATTGTATCGGGATCGGTATGTTAGACAAACTAGTGAATGATGTCCACACATGGGAAGGCGGGGTACCTACATGCAACCTTATACAAGCCTAACTTGTGGATGTTGACATAGACCTGTCAAGCTTCCAGGTCTTCCTTGAAGCTACTTGTAAATATGTCCTTAATTTCCTGCCATGTTATCTTCATGTCCTTGTTTATGAACATCTGTGTGTCTGCATAGACTAGCAAGTTCATTGAAACATGTTCAACTACATCTCCAGTGCTACTCTCGACAATATCCTTTGATCTAGCTCTCTTGGAAGCCATAGTACCTGTACTGCTGAAAAGATGCTAAAAAATTGTTGTTCCTGGATACAGAGAGGACACTCATGGCATGGAAATGTTAGCTTGAAATCAGAATCACTTCAAGGGCAGATCATGCAACAAACTGGGCAACTGCTGGGTAAGATTGTGCAATTCTGACTCTTGGAGGGGATTGACTGTCAGCTAGATCTACACATTACGCAATCCCAACTGCCAGTGAGAGGTGATGATGAATGGAACTCCGCAATGCGCAGTCTAGTGTGACTTACTAATGACTAGAACTGTGCAATGTGAAATTCAGTTTGACTTTGATGATGGCTAGGACTACGCATTACACAATCGCAGTGGACAAGACTCTGGGACTGGCTCCTAGAACTGCATAGTGAACAGTTGGGGCCAGTCACTGGAAGCCTTTGCATAATTCCTGGAGCTAAGGAAGAGCCTTAAGATCCATAAATGTGTTGTGCATGCCAAGAAGAGCTAGATATGAGCCAAGGAAGCCCAAATCTGCTCAAGGGAAACATGAAAATGAGTAGATGAGAATGTGTGAGTGATAGCTGGTGCAGATATGAGTGAATGGTGATGCATGTAGTCAAAACAAATGCAGGAGTCAGTCAAACATAAGAACAACAAAACTTATGGAGAGAGTCGCCACAACGATGACCGTTAGTGAAAAAACAGGGTTATGCATACGACACTTAGGAAAGGCAATGCAAAACTTAAAACAACACTTCTAAAAGCTAAAACAAATCAAAACACAAATGGTCTTTCAATAAAACGAGTAAAACAACACTCTCACAACCCTAGGAAACAAAAGCAACAAAAAAAGCAGCAGAAGACTAGAAAAGAAAGACTTACCCAGAAAATTTGCGACGATTGTGCCGAAGGTTCCTAGATCTCCTTGGGAATGCCAGAGCTCCAAGATTGAATGTGAAAATGAGCTCTGGTGGTGCCCATTAAATAGATTTGATTGATTTAGGGTTTATGATGCAAAGGCCAAAAATCTAGGAAAAAGAAACACATGGCGAACGTTTCTAAAAATAGCTCAAGTGTAACTCTCACTACTAAAAATAGATCCCTATTTTTTGGGGATGATTTTCCACATTTTTTTCTTTTTACTTTTTCGGGAAGGCTTCCATGCATGCATGGAGAAATTGTGCAGTTCCAGGGAGAACTAGGAAACTCACCAACACATGCATCGGGAAGTTGCTAAGGGAATGCTTCTGCACAATTCCTAGGCTAAGTGGCTATGGTTGCCTCTCATGTTTTGCGAAATTTCCCAGCTAAAGACAGGCTGCCAGTTGGGTCTGTGCAATTTTGGAACCGAAGCTCACTGTTGGGCTTAACTGCGCATTTCATAAGAGTAATGTCGGTTTCCCTCTAGGATTGCACAAATCATCAAGGCAGTGCTAGAACTAGATTGCAACCAAGCGAAGAGGACAACTTGTGGTTAGACAACAGAGAAATTAAGAAAACACAAGCTGTAAATTAAAAGACAAAACTCAAATGAAAGCACAAGTACCTAGTAAGTGTAAGATAAGTTGTTGGGATTTTTGCAGGGAGGCTCCAAAACAATGCAAAGGCAAAATTTTGGAGGGTGGTTGTAGCCACTACAACAGACCCTTTGGAGGGTATATGGAAACTACAATGCAAGATATGTTATGAATATTGAAGACATATTGGCCCTGTTGTCACTTATAAAAAAAATATGTACAAGTCACCATGGGTCCAAGTCATCAATTCTAATAACTTGTCATGTTGTCATCACATGATGATGTGGAAATGATGATGTAATTTTGGAAATATTGTAAATGTAAATATGTGGAAGTCCAAGAGTCACATATGGACAAAAGAGCCACATGGAGAAGTCTAAAATTCATATAGAAGTCCAAAGCTCATTATTTCTAAGAGTCATGAGGGAAGTTCAAGAATCACAGGGATATGAAAGGTCATTCCTCTTGTTATAAATAAACCTCATTATTCAAAGAAATAAATTTTCACCTTCGCTTCTCCAACCAAGCATTAGAGAGGAAATTTCTTTTGGAGAGCGAGTAGTGGCTTAACGCTCAACTATTGGAGCTAGTGGTCTTCATTGTATCAATGTATCTTGAAACTTTTGCTTAGTATTTGAAGCTCATTAGGTCAACACATTTGCATGTGTATATCGTGAATGTTTTAAGACTATTCTTTGGATATTTGTGGTATATGTTTGCATTCATATGTACTGAAGAAATTGAACTATTTCAGTGGCTTTGGTGCTCACCTTATTGAATATATGTTGTAATTGTTTTAATGATTATTGCATCTATGTGAACTATTTCACTTGATGACTAACGATTCTTTCATACATTTGTTCATGTGTCTTTACTAGATTAGTACTAATACTTTTCTCCTAAAGGCTCACTTTCATTTCCTCTTGATTAAAGAACCTTGATGCATATTACAATTGAGCATTTCACAAGGCATACTTACTTGCTCATTCAAAGGTACATACGCATTTCTCTCCTATGATAACTATTGCATCCAAGGAAAATCTTTAAGAAAATGGCAGTCGGGCCACATTTACGAATGGGACTCCTATACCAAATGGCGTGAGGTCTAATTGTGACTTCATATCAGGGATATCCCTTGTATGTTGGCAGGATCCAACACCATCAACATTTTGGCACTAGACGGAGGGTGACTTTTTTATGGTTGACAACTCACCCCATCTTAATAAACATATTTCGTGCAAGGAAGTAACGATTTGACTTCCACTCTAGCCCATACCCTTGAGAGAGTAGAGAATTCTCATCTTAGTTCAGAAAAAGATTTTGAAGTCACTTACAATCAACTCCAGAAAATCCTTCTTATTACTCATCAGTTTGCAAAAGATCTTGGTCTACTTCTTATTGCTACCATTCTTCCTCATAAGCTGAGAAAGAGAGAAACAAATCACAAAGGTGTATTGGTTTCTTTGATGGAAGATTTGGTTATTGTGACCCTTGAAGAGTTAATTTATCCCACGGAAGGAACAAATCAACAAGGGGAACTTCCACCTATTGAGGAGAATTTAGATAGTGAAGGGGAGGATTTTCATTTCTCTGACGAAGAAAAATCTGATATAACGAAGATTTTAATGGTGAGGGAGAAGGATTTTCATAATTAGAAGGTGAGGAGGAGGAATAAGGAGAGAACATGGTTGATGAATAATTGGATTGTATGGCACAAGGGCCACTTTATCTTCATGGCAATCTTCATCGCATGCCTAAACACCCAGAAAAGTTGCTTTCAAAGTTCAATCCTGATAAGAAGAATAAATATGACCATATTGATGACTTATACATGCATTTATGAATGCTTGAGGTATTTTTTGATGATGTTGCTTGTAGAATTTTTCAGTACACTCTAGAGGGTAGAGCATTAGTATGGTATCGCAATCTTCCACCCAATTCAATCCATAGTTTGAGGGAGTTCAAGTAGTTGTTTTTGGAAAAATTTGTTGATGATAAAACCCCAACCATGTTGTTAAAATAAATTGGTAGTCTTAAGATAGGGTACAAGGAAAACGTAAAGGATTTTAATCAAATATTCACCTATCTATTGAATAAGTTCCTTTCATATGTTCAACTGGATGATTCTATCACAAAATATTATATAGCTACCTTTCCAACTAATATTTCTGTATTTGTTAAAAGATTAGTTATAAAGGTGATCAGGTGCTCAAGTTTATGCTCAAAAATCAAAGTTTCATAATCTTGTTAAACTCAGCTTCAGATCAAAGAGCTCGTCATTCTAAATCCAACGGTGTGAATGACACTCAAATCCAAGCTCGTATGCAAAAGTTAGAGCAAGTCAAAGATTCAAGTTTGACTTGTCTACATGGCAAGATTGGGATTATGTGGCAAGGTCTCCAGAAAATGAGGAAGCACCAAGTGGCAGGCTTCCATTGGCCCCTGGATTTCACAAATCGTAGTCATAGGTAGAAAGTTGGATAAGAATCAGTCCCTGGTGAAGCTTGGTTGTGATGCGATAAGACAATCAAAAATCGCAATCGGTGAGGGGAAGGTATTACGAAAATCGGCCCCACATCAGCCCCCAGTAGGTTGGGTTGCGATTCGTGATAATCCCAATCGTATATCGCACCAAAACCCCACTGATATTTAAGTTACCACCGGTTAACACTGATTGCGATGAGCAATAAAGTTCTGATTGCGATAGATTTCCTGGACACGATATGTTTATGTGTTGCAGTTTATATGTCATCGGGTCCTCTGATACCGCTAATTATGTTCCCGCACCGATTGCCAATTGAGATGAGCGATAAGTTCCCGAACACAAGATGTTATGAGCCACAATTTATACTCCCGTCAGGTCTGCGATATCGCTATCACAACATTATGTTGTGTTAACAAGACCTTCAACCCACCAAACCTCGCCAATTGCGATTTGTGATATGGCCAACAGGTTATGGCCCGCAACGCGGCCAAATTCTCGCCCAATTAGCGGATTTTGGAGCGAATTTGTGTGATTATGTCGATTTTGGAGCAACTTGTGGGATTATGTTAGTTTGGGAGAAATTTGTGGAACAAATAGTGGGAGAACTAGGAGAAGTCATAACTTCTTCACTTCTTATCCAAATTGGATGCAAAAAGAGGCTAGATAGTCATTTTTGAGTATTCTGAACTCATTAAGATAGGTTTTAGAGGCATTTGAGCATTGTAAACACACTTTTGTTGTAATTTTGAGCATAATAGAGAGGCCCAAGCAGTGGATGGTAGACCAAGGAGATGTAGCCCAGGAGGGGTGAACTTCTCATCAAATCTCTGTGTTGTGTGTTGTATTTTGATGTTCTTTATTGTTATTTTGTTGTTGTTGAACATACGTTTTATGTTAAATTATTTATAACATTTACATAATAAAATCTCATGGGAATCAGTTAATTAAGCAAAAATGGTAAATCCTTAAGAACTTGATAAGAAAATGATAAGAATCTTGGGTTTTATTTTGAATGGGGAATTAGCACAGCATTACTAATTTTCTCCATATTAGATCAAGATGGTATCATATCACTAGTTTTTTCTTACTAGATTTGCTTATGCAAAAGAAGGATTTAAGTTGTTGCTAGTTTTGTATCATGCTAACAAGGTTAAAACTCAAAAGAGGTGAAGGAAAGTTGGTTGGAAGCCCTAAAATTGGGTCAAGTGGAAGAAGAGCAAGGTTGCCAAAGTCTTCTACACCAGTACATCCTCAAGTTGTAGAAGTTGTAGTTGAGTTTTTAGAGACCATGTCTCCTGAAAGAGAACCTATCATGACAAAAGATGAGAAGACCTTCAGAAAGGATTTCTTTGATATGATAGAGATGGTGAAGGTCCTTTATGAAGAGAAATAGCAGGTTGCAAGGAGAAAGTTCCAAACCTCCCAAAGGAGAAGGATCTTTAGGAGGAGGTAATGGGAATGGAGACAAGTCTACACCCTCTCCACCATCTTCTTCATCTTCCACTTCAAAATCATATTCACACTCTTCCACTAATACAACCCTTACGCATACTCATCATCATTCTACAAAAGGAACTGATCAATCACCTTTTCTAAAACTTGATGTTAAATTCGAGTTGCCCATGTATAATGGTGAAGTGAATGCAGAGAAGCTTGATAATTGGATTCGTCTGTTGGAGGTGTATTGTAGAATTCAGAACCTTCAAGAGGATGATATCAAAATTCAATTGGCTTCATTGACAAAGGAGGGTGCAACACTCATTTGGTGGGAAGAAAGGACTCAAGACGAGATAAAAAAACATGGTAAGATCTCTATTACTTGGTCTGATTTCATTGCTTCTATAAAAATACAATTCTACCCTTTAGCCCATATGCAAAAAAGCTATCATGAATTGGAAAAATTTCAAACAGTTAAAAGGTCAAAATGTGCAAGAGTATACTCAAGAGTTTAGCAGAAGAGCTCTTATGCTAGGAGTAGACTTGCAGTCACAAGATACTTTGCTAAAATATATAGGAGGTTTGCATAGCTATCTTCGACACAACATTCTTATGTTTAATCCCACGAATCTTAATGAGCTCTGTGTTCAAGCTACACACCTCGAAGCAAGAGGGAAAAATGTACAAGAAAAAGGTAAGAAGAAGCCATTCCAGAGTGGTGAAAAAAGGAGGAAATTTAAAGGAAAGCAGAGGAAAAATGCTTCTATTAAGAAAGAAGGGGAGAAACCTGTGTGAAATAATTGTTCCAAAGAGGGCCATGATGAAGTGCATTGCTGGAAGCTTCATCCCAAATTATGACTAAAGAGATTTAATAATAAAGAAAAATAGAAGACAAATGTTGTTGTACAACAAGACTTGGGTTCTGAGTCAGGTGATGATGCAAAGATTGCAGCTGCAGTCACTAAAGGAAAAGCCATGGCAAAAGAAAGCAAAGAGGAAGTCATGGCAAACACCAGTGCGACAAATAACTCCAACAATGAATGAAGAAAAAAGAATTAAGCTGTTCCATATCAAAGTTATTTCCAAACACACGAAGATTGATACGTTGTTTGACAGTGGATATGAGGAAAATTTTATTTCTACAGACGTGGTCAAGAAATTGAATCTGGAAACCGTGCCTCATCATAAACCGTATCTGTTGGGTTGGATAACCAAGTATGCCAATCTTCAGGTCACACGGAAATGAGTTTTCAAGTTTGAAATTACTGCCAATTTCGTTGATGAAGTCGAATTAGATGTGGTGTCACTAGATATTTTTGGAATTGTGTTGGGAAGCCTGTATCTGTATGATAGGAAATCCGTTTTCCATAGATTTGAGAACAAATATCATTTTTTCAAAAACAGAGTGGATTATATTGTGTGTGCCCATCGCAAGAAGCTTAATCTATCTTTGGCAAGCACAAATGAATGACTGGTCAATTCCAGCAAGAGCCTTGTGCTCCTTATGATCAAGCAAAAGAATGACACAAAGCATGAATCATTTGCAGGCTGTGATGTGAAGCTGAAAGTCGAATTGGTTGATGTGGTCAATCAATATGGATAGATGTTTCAAGAACCAAAGGGATTTCCACCAAAAAGGGGAATTCAGCATGAAATTCAGCTACAAAAAGACTGTCCACTCCCAAACATCAGTATGTATCGAATTTAAATTCTAGAAAGTTTAGAAATTGAGAAACAAGTCCAGGAATTGTTAGATAAAGGTGTAATTCGTCCCTCTACTTCACCATGTGGTTCAAAAATTGTTTTGGTATCCAAGAAATGTGGAACCTGATGCATGTGTGTAGATTATCGAGCTTTGAATAAAATTACCATAAAGAATTGATACACACTGCCCAGAATAGATGATTTTCTAGATTAGTTGAAGAATGCAAAATATTTCACTAAATTAGACTTGAGAAGTGGATATCATCAAATTAGAATAGCCGAGGAGGATATTTGGAAGACTGCTTTTAAAACCAAACAGGGATTGTTTGAGTGGCTGGTTATGCCTTTCAGTCTTCGCAGCGCTCTAGCTACATTAATGAGAGTTATGAATGATGTTTTAATATCCTTTCTTGATGATTTTGTAATTGTCTATTTAGATGATATTTTTATATTCAGCAGATCACGAGAAGAGCATATCAAGCATGTGAGGAAAGTGTTGGTTGTCTTGAGAAAATAATAGTTATTTCTGAAGATGTCTAAATTTGAATCCAGGAAAATTTCCTTAGTGTATTTGGGCCACATAGTTGGAGGTGGTGAGCTGAAGATTGACCCCTCTAAAGTTTCGGTCATTGTGAATTGGCCAATACCCAAATTAGTCATAGAAGTAAGGAGTTTTCTGGGAGCAACATAGTATTGGAGGAAGTTCATTGCCAATTTCTCCTCCATACCAACTCCACTACATAATTTGACCAACGTGAAGGTTGTCTTCCAGTGGGGAGGCAAACATCAAAAAACATTCGACACTTTAACACAAAAGATCAGTTTAGCCCAGTTTTAGCATTAGTGGATTTGAAACAACCATTTGAAATACAAACAGATTGCAAGTGACTACGCCATGGGTGCATTTATTTTACATCATGGTAAGCTCATTTCATTTCATTATGAGATTTTTAATGGTGTTGTTATTAACTATCTTACATATGATAAAGAGATTTAGGCATTGGTGCAATGTGTGAAGAAATGGAAGCATTATTTAATGGGAAAAGAAACCATTATTCACACTGATCATCAACCTTTACAATATCTGCAATCTCAAACAAAATTGTAGCAATCAAGGAACTTCCATTGGATGGGATTCTTACAGCAATTCCACTTGGTAATCAGGTACAAGAAAGGTATTTATAACAGAGTCGCTGATATGCTTTCTAGACCAGTTGTTAATGTATCCATTTTACTCAAGAATAATTATGTTTTTCCTGAAAGTTGTGTTGAACAATACGCACATGATGCTGACTTTCAATAGGTATATTCAAACTTGTGTCAAGGCCACCAAGTTGAGGAATTAGATTACCATGTACATGATAATTTATTTTATCATTTGGGAAAACTTTGTGTTCCACAGGGAGAGAGAGTAAATGTCACAAGGGAAGCGCACACTTCCCTTATTGCTGGACATTTCGATGTAAGTAAAACAGTGGCAAATCTTTAGAGGTATTTTTACTGACCTCATATGCTTGAAAGTGTGTCACATTTT
Organism: Pinus tabuliformis; assembly: GCA_031772625.1. Classification (NCBI taxonomy): domain Eukaryota; kingdom Viridiplantae; phylum Streptophyta; class Pinopsida; order Pinales; family Pinaceae; genus Pinus; species Pinus tabuliformis. The sequence goes on along the minus strand of CM062812.1, from coordinate 663,186,285 downwards.
ATCAGAGGTTGTTCATTGTGTGCAACTAGGAATCCTAGTAATAGGAAACTAGGATTGTACACAACACTTCCAGTGCCTTCACGTCCATGGGAGAGTGTTTCTACAAATTTTGTAGGAGGTCTTCCTTTATCAAGAAAAGGCCATGATTATTTGTATGTAGTTGTGGATAGGTTCAACAAGATGTGCATATTAATTCCTTGTAAAAAACAAATTACAGTTGAACAAACAACTCAACTTTTCTTTCAAAATGTATGGTTTCATTTTGGATTACCTACTTCTATTGTATGATCATGATTCCCAATTTGTTAGGAATTTTTGGTCAAGTTTACAGAACTTGATGGACACCAAGTTGAAGAAAAGTATAGCCTTCCATATGAAAACAGATGGTCAAACTGAAGTGGTTAATAGGACAATTATTCTGGATTTAAGACCTCTGTGGTTTATATCTTCTAACTTAGTAACCGGAGAACCCAAAGTAAAAACCATTTTTTGTCAACGTTTCAAATCCTATCTTTGAAAGAAGTCCTGATGATGGATCCCTGTTGGGATTTGAAGCGTTAACGAAAAATGGTTTTTACTGTGGGTTTTCCGGTTACTAAGTTAGAGGACAATTATTCATTTGCTAAGAGGATATTGTAGCAAACATCCTAAGTTGTGGGATGAACAGTTGCATTATATTCAGCATGCTTACAACCGAGAAAAATACTCTTCTAGTCTAACTTCCCTTTTGAGGCATGTCTTGGTTATTTTCCTAAATCGCCTTTGGATTTCATGTTTGAGAAAGATGTAGCTATAGATGGACATAGAGACGTAGAAAGAACAAAAAAATTCATTGAGCAAATTCAGTTGATTCACCAAACAGTTCAAGAACAACTAGAAAAGAGTCAAGGCAAGTATAAGGCAAGACATGATAAGCATCATGTGGATCATCAGTTTCAAGTAGGTGATGAATTTTGGCTATACATTAGGAAGGAAAGGCTTCAAGGTGAAGGTAAAAATATGAGACCAATCCCTTACAGTCCATTTAAAATTCTGGAAAATATTGGTAATAATGATTTCAAGCTTGATTTGCCTTCATATATGCAAATTTATTCCGTTATTAATGTTGAAAATTTGAGATTGTATGAGTCTCCTTTGATTGAAGATCAAGGAGAAAGTGTACAGATTCCATCAATTGAAGATTTTTCTCCAGAATTTCTTGATAAGCTTCAAAAAGACACCATACTTGACAAAAGAACGAGGTCATCAAAAATGGGAAATCTTGATTATCTTCAAGTGGGCCTCAAAGGTGAAAATCCATCAAAGGCCAAATAGATTGAAGAGGGGAAGGTTAGGGAAAAATACCCTCATCTGTTCAATAACTTAATATAATATTTTGCAGTCCAAAAGCTTCCAGTGGGGAGCAGTGATCAGGTGCTCAAGTTTATGCTAAAAAATCAAAAGAGTTAGAATCTTGTTAAACTCAACTTCAGATCGAAGAGCTCATCATTCTGAATCTAACGGTGTGGACGACACTCAAATCTGACCTCGTATGCAGAAGTTAGAGCAAGTCAAAGGTTCAAGTTTGACTTGTCTACATGGTAGGATTCAGATGATGTGGCAAGGTCTTTAGCAAATGAGGAAGTGCCAAGTGGCAGGCTTCCATTGGCCCCCGTACTTTGCAAATCGCAGTCATAGGTAGAAAGGTGGATAAGAATCGGCCCCTGATGAAGACTAGTTGCATGTGATAAGGCAATCAGAAATCACAATCGCAATTGGTGAGGGGAAGGTATTATGGAAATCGGCCCTCGTCAGGTTGGGTTGTGATTCATGATAATCCCAATCACATATCACACCAAAACCCCACTAGTATTTATGTTAGCACCGATTGCGATGAGCGATAAATTTCCGATTGTGATAGTCTACCCAGACGTGATACATTCATGTGTTGCAATTTATATGCCATTGGGTTCGCTAATACCACCGATTATGTTCCTGTACCAATTACTGATTGCGATGAGAGATAAGTTCCCAGACACGAGATGTTATGAGCCACAGTTTATACTCCTGTCGGGTTCGCGATATCGATATCGCAACATTTCTCTGTGTTAACAAGACCTTTAGCCCGCCAAACCTCGTTGATTTCAATTTGCAATACGACCGACAGGTTATGCCCCGTAACATGGCCAAATTCTCACTCAATTAGTGGATTTTGGAGCGAATTTGTGGGATTATGTCGGTTTTGGAGCAATTTGTGGAACAAATAGTGGGAGAACTAGGAGAAGTCATAAATTATTTAGTTCTTATCCAAATTGGATGCAAAAAGAGGCTAGATAGCCATTTTTTTAGTATTCTGAACTCATTGAGACAGGTTTTAGAGGCATTTGAGCATTTTAAACACACTTTTGTTGTAATTTTGAGCATAATAGAGAGGCCCAAGCATTGGAAGCTGGACCAAGGAGACGTAGCCCAGGAGGGGTGAACTCCTCATCAAATCTCTGTTGTGTGTTGTATTTTGATGTTCTTTGTTGTTATTTTTCTATTGTTCAGCATATGTTTTATGTTAAATTGTTTATAACATTTACATAAGAAACTCTCATGGGAATCAATTAATTAAGAAAATATGGTAAATCCTTAAGAACTTGATAAGCAAATGATAAGCATCTTGGATTTTATTCTGAATGGGGAATTAGCACAACATTACTAATATTCTCCATTTCAGAGCAAAAGGACACATTGGCTTTGAACTTCGCAGAAACAATTGTTGTTGAAAATGACTTGCATTCTATTAGAACCACTTATTGTAGTGAAGACTCTAAAGAATCCAAGGTTATTGGTAAGAAATCTCAAGCCTCTTCCACTAAATCCAAATAGAAAGATTCCTTTGATATGGAGGGCTTGGTCAAGACTTTGAAGTTACTCACTAGCGAAGTATATAAATAAAAGAGAAGGTCAAGTGAGGAATCTACCAAAAATGAGTATTTTAAGCTACCTTTCTTTAAGAAGAATAACAATAATCAACCGGCTAAGTATGCTCAGAGCTCTAATTCATTGTTTAATGTTGAAATTTTGGGAATGGATAATTATTGCAGCTTCCATCAGGAGAAGCATTCAGAGAAAAGTTGTCCCCAATGGAATCATAACAATATTGCTATGATGACTAACTTCGTAGATATCTTGCTAGCAGATCAGCAGTCTGAGTAGAGTGAATAAGAAAATGAACCTATCACAGCCAAGGAAAGTTTAGGTGTTGGACACTCAGTGAATGCATTTTATGTCATATATAACACTGATAAACAACGTGCTGATGAACCACTAGTGAATGAAGATACTCCTCAACAAACAACAGGACGATACAATTTGAGGAGAAAATGAACTATTTCTGAGCAAGAGCTTAAAAATCAATTGTTGAGAAAGATTCTACCACCTTCTAATCCAACTAATAATTTGCAAAACAAGTTTGGAAGTGTTCCTCCTCCTAAGAACACATCCATGAATAACAAGAACAAATCCATCACTCTGGAAGCTTCTAAAAAAGCTACACCTTTAGACACTTCAACATAACTTGTTAAGAATAAAAGTATTAACTACAACATTGTTGAAGATATGAAAAGAGCTCATGCCAATATTTAAATCTTGGAGCTCGGAAAGATAAAAGGACAACATGAATTGATTATCCAAGTACTTTCATCGCACCCTCCGACAGGGTATGAAGTTTCTGCTTCTCAAGCCATGTCCGATAAGTCTCTTAGTATTCTTGAATATGTAGTTAATTTTGTAAATTTAAATAGTAACACTCTCTACCCCCATTTTCTCCTAACGTTTGAAATATTTAATTATAATGTCCATAATTGTCTTGTTAATTCAGGTGCATCTGCAATTGTAATTCCTTTATCTGTTGATAAGGAAATTAATGCTAAATGGGAAAATATCGATGTACGAATCATACAGCTGGATAGATCACTAGTCCAGGCAATTGGTGAACTCAATAATGTTATTATTCATATGTCATCAGACCATCAATTTCACCAATGGATTAACATTTTTATTGTGGAAATTCCCAAAGCCTATGGTTTACTTTTGCTTAGAGATTGTTCCAGTAAGCTACACAAATATTTTTCAACAGACTAGACACATTTATGGCTTCCTTACAAGGGTAGAAACAATTAGATTTGAGTGGAAAGTGAAGCTTATATGAAGTATACTATGACATCGCTTGAGGGACATAACGAGCCAATCGACTTTGTCGATGTCATTTTTGGAATTTGTTTCTTGGAAGTTGACCACCGATGTTATCAAGCCTAACCATCACCCATACCATCATATAGATAGTTGGAGTTCCTTCCTTGTAGTCCAGCTGGTGCAAATGAAATTTGTAACATTGATGTACATACTACTAGTGTAGGAATAAGCCCAACAACTATTGATATGTGGACCTTATACTTCAATGGTTCTAAGACCCAAGACGGTTCTAAAGCTATTTGTATTCTTATTTACCCTCAGAATAAAAGGTACATTTTTTCATGCCACTTGGAGTTCAAGTGCATAAATAATATTGCAAAATATGAAGCACTCATTTTGGGTTTAAATAAATCCATAAACCTCAAAGTAGGGGCAGTTAAGGTAATTGGTGATTCATAGATTGTTACATGACAAGTACATAATACAATCCATTGCATTTCACCTACTTTGAAACACTGCCAACAAGAGGTATGGTGACTTATTTCATATTTTAAATCATTTAACATTATTTATGGTCTTAGTATATGTAATGTTTTCGTAGACATATTAGCCAATGCAATTGCTAGAATGTCACCATTAAAAGATGGTTTTTCTATTAAAATTATTTATAAGTGAGATGTGCCTGACAATGTAACTAACTTTCGTGTATTTAATGATGACCAAAATATACTGCACTTCATGACCAATGTTGATATCTTCAGAGATGTGGTTATTGAAGAAGATGAGCACGAGAAGGCTTTGTAGGAGCAGGGTCAAGTATCTAGAGGGAATATTATGCCCAAGGGTGTGGTATCTCTTGAGAAACTTTATGACCTGCAAAACCAATTCAGAGGACCAGTGAACACTAAGAATCAAAGATCAACATTATTGCATGAACAAGTAAATCTAGGAATCAAAGAGGATCTGAAGTATGTAAACCTTAGTACATGTTGTTCTCCTCAAGAATGATATCATTTCATCTGCCTCTTCAAACAATATTGAGATGTATTTGCATGGACATATGATGATTTACATACATATGATACACATTTCATTCAACATGTTATCCCTATCAAGGAAGGGACAAAGTCATTCCAACAAAAGTTAAGAAAAGTTCATCTGACGCTTGAGCCCCTGATTTAAAAGGAACTAAGGAAATTGTTGGATGCTCAGATCATTTTTAAAGTTTGACATTATACATGGGTTTCCAACCTGGTTCCTGTCAGGAAGAAGTCTGTAAAGATACTCCTTTGTGCTAACTTTCAAAACCTCAACCAAGCTTCAGATAAGGACAATTAGCCCATTCCAATCAATGGAGAAGATACTTCAAATAATATTTGGGTCAGAAATGTTCTCGCTACTAGATGGATTTTTTGGGTCCAATCAGGTGCTAGTAGCAGAACTAGATTGCTTCAAAACCACAGTTAGGACAAAGTGGAGAACTTTTTCATTTAAGTGCATGACATTTGGACTCATCAACATTGATGCTACTTTTCAAAGGGATATGAGCATCTCATTCCATGGGCTGATTGGTAAAAGTGTATTTGTCTACTTGGATGATGTAACTTTGTTTTTAAAGAAAAGAATAGACCATATTTGTCATCTGAAGAAGATCTTTGAGCAATGTCTCAACTACGAGATATCATTGAATCCAAAAAAGAGCATCTTCGGTGTGTTGGAAGGTAATCTCTTAGGACACATCATTTCTAAGAGTGGAATAAAGATTGACTTGGAAAGGGTCAAGGCTATTACCAAAATCCATTTTCCCATGAACAAGAAAGCATTGCAATCTTTCTTGGGAAAGATTAATTTCCTACGCTAATTTATCTGTAATTATGCACATATTTTCAAGCCATTACAAGAGATGATGAAGAAAGATGCTGTAAATAAATGGGATAAAAAGGAAAAGGATTCTTTTTCCCAAATTACACAAGCCATAGTTGAGGATCCAACTTTATACAGTCCAAATTTTGGAAAGGATTTCCTGTTATATAGTTTTGCTTCTGACTCGTCTATTGCGGCCATATTTACACAGAAAGACAATCAAGGAGATGAATGACCTACATATTTTACGAGTGATGGATTACGGGAATCATAACTCGATTATCCCACCATTGATAAGAAAGAGAACACAACTTACAAGGCGGTTAAGCATTTTAGGCCTTACCTCCTGAAAGATCATACGATTATCTATGTGCCTCATCTAGTGGTTCAGACATTGTTTGTACAGTAAGAGCTAGGTGAAAGGAGAGAGATTTGGATGACGTGTTTATAGGAATATGATCTCGAGTTCAAACATTTCATACAGTTCAAGGCCATGGTCTCCGTTAACTAGTAGTCGAAGTGATGGATTCACTAGAAGAAGATCCTTAAGTATGGGAGCAAGAAATAGAAATTTATAATATTGAGAAAGAAAGGGAAAACATGTCTTTCTATTCAGATATATAGACGTATGTGGACCATGACACCCTGCCTTCACATTTATCAAACAAATAGAAATAGGGAAATTTGTCTCAAATCTTTATCATACCAACTTGTGCATGGTTTTTTATTTAGAAATCACCATAATTGTGTCTTACTTAGATGCCTAGATCCACAAGATTCAGAAACGGCGTTAAAGGATAACACAAAGGACTACCAGGTGGAAATTTTACGGGTGATACCACAACTCATAAGGTTATAAGGGCTAATTATTATTGGCCCACATTATTCAAGGATGCTCATGCCTATGCCCAAAATTTCCCAATATGTCAAAGGTGTGTTGGTTGTGATTTGAATTTATTTTCCCCATTGCTACCCATAGCAGTTGAAGAACCATTCCAACAATGGGGATTGGATGTTATCAACGAGATCTTTCCTCATTCATCGAAGCAACACCGATAAATTCTAACTGCAGCAGATTATTTCACTCAGTGGACCGAAGCAGTTCCATTGAGGCAAGTTAATGATCCAGAAGTCATCCAAATTCTTAAGTAGAACTTCATAATGAGGTTCGAAATTCCTACATCGCTTGTCTTTGATCATGCAATTTATTTTTCTTCGTTAAATCTTTATGAGGTTTCATTAAAATATGGTATTTTTTTAAAGCATTCATCTAACTATTACCCATAAGGAAATGGTTTGTTTGAGTCCAAAAATAAGAACCTGATCCACATTATCAATAAAATCGTTTTCTCTGAGCAAAATAATTAGCACAATGCTTTGACGAATGCACTATGGGATGATTGTGTCACTCCTAAACCCTCTTTGAAAAACCTATCCATACTTCCTTGTATATGGAAAAGAGGTTATCCTTCCACCAAACATTTACCTTCCCACCTTGTAGCCTTCACAAGAATCTTAAGGAGGACCTTGTCTCCTTGTTTAGAGTCAAATAAACACGCTTCTTAAGCTTGAGGAAGAAAGGCTCAAAGTGAAAGAAAAATTTGACATCCATTAAAATCGAATCAAGCGTTAGTTTGATAAGAAGTCCACAGGGAATAATATTTCAATGTGGGCAACCTAGTATTGAGGTGGGACAAAGCGCATGAAGAGAAAGGAAAACGCACCAAGTTTCAACCCCTGTTATTGGACCATACACCATCATAGAAGAACTTGGCCACCACTCTTACAAGTTGAAATATTTAGATAGGAGGATTGAACCTCTTCCCGTCAATGGTCGTGATCTTCAACACTACTTCCAATAGCAGCCTGGGCTGCGTTATTTTCTTTGCACAATTTTCTTTCCTTGTTTTGTGTTGTTTGTTCTATCATGTATTGTTTCTTTTGTTGTTGTTTTGGTTAGTGTACATAAATAAGAACTTATGTGTGAATTTATGTATGGCTCAAAAGGACTATGTGGCGAGATGAATGAGGATTGTGGCAACCACAACGCTTGGCTATATGTTAATTCTCCTTATATGTCATTTTATGTGAAATTAAAATTTTAGATAGCTTTCAAACACAACTGGTGCACTTATCAGAACAAAGTGCACCGATGCATTTAAAAAATTAACAGCATCGAGGCGTTCAAATAATACCCACGCTATTTTCTAGCATTGTGAAAAAAATATGTTACCATATCAATGCTCTTCTACAAAAACACATCAATGCGTTTCAAAACAAAATAACACCGCTACACACATGTATCCGATTTTAAAAAATAAAAAATGAATTCAACCAACTCGGTGCTCTTATAACAATTAGGGTACCGATGCTTTTAAAAAAAAACCACATTGGTTCAGGATTTCAAAATATATATATATATATCGTGTCGGTGCGTTAAAAAAAATTGGCACCTCGAAAATGTTAGCGTGTTTTCTTATAAACACACTAGTGCACTTAACTATTGAACACATCGATGTGCGAAGAAAATGAAAAAAACACACACACGATTTTTTTTCTTTTTAAAAATTCAAAAACGAGTGGCAATTGATTTTTTGAAATTTAATTTCATAAAGTGTTTTAAATAGTAAAAATTTATTCACCATTTCATTATTTTACCCAAAATTTCAAGTGAGTGATTTGCAAGAGAGACATACTAGGAGCGTTGTGCAGCCACAAAATACTTTGGAGCACCAAAACTACTCAAAATATTAGAAGTTGAAATGTATGGTGATTCACTCAAAAACCTGCATAGTAAAAAATTTAAATTTTATTGTTTATTTTACTAATAAAAAAATTTACAATTTTTGTTAGGGTTTAATTAAAAGAGAGATCATTTGCAAGAGAGACATATTGAGAGCACTGTGGAGCTACAAAATATTTTGGATCCACTAAAAGATCAGAAGTTGAAAATTATGGTGATTCACTCAAAACCCTGGATAGCAAAAATCTTAAATTTTACTGTTAAAATATTTTACAATTTCTGTTATATTTATTCACAATTAAAAAAAAAAATTAAAAACCTTGTACAGTAAAAAATTTAATATAGATTTTACTAGTAAAATTTTTTCCATTTGCTTTCTTATTTAAACTTAATTAAAATTCAGGAAAAAGGTAAAAAAATGCAATACTTACCTTAAACCCTTGCTTCTTCCTGCAAAATTTCACTTTAGTGTTTATCTTCCTCTACCACTTCACAATTAGGGTTTTTCAATTTAGCCATTTTGTATTTAATGGGTTTGTGTACTTACTATATATAATGTGTTTGACATGTAAAGTACGAGAATCAATTATTGAATTAAATCAAAACTCTGTTGACCCTCCCTGCTTTTTTTAAACAACCATATGTTTCGCGATGCGCCCTCTATAATATAACGCAATGGTGATCCTTGTGTAATACAACACATTGGTATATTATAACTCTCTCTATTATGTCCAGTATGTTAATCATTGTTCCCAATGTAATATAACGCACCAGAGAACCTCTTCCAAATAGCACCGTTAAATCATTTCAGTGTGTTTATCCTTACAAATCACACCGTAATAATTTGAAACTATTTTAAAAAATTAATTTTCCATGACGGTGCTGAACAATTAAATTCCTAGTGTGTTTAATTTTCTAAATGCACCGGCCACTAGAGTTTTTTTGGCTGAAAATTATTTGATTTATTTTTAAAATATATTTAATGGTTTCTATATTGAATGCTACAAATTGTATATTGATAAAAAATATCTCAAAAGATATCAAGTAACAAAAATACTAATTGACACAATGATAACACATAAAAAAAAAGCAGAGAAAGCAAGTTTTTTGTAAATTATTTACAAAATTAATATGCTTGAACTGTATGTAAGTTTAACTAATATTTGTTGGTTGATGTGTGTCATGCAAAGCCACAAAATGAACAAGGTCGATAAGATTGTTTCTAATCTATGTGTAGAAGAGCATAAAAGCCTGATAAAAGAATTGCAGAATGATGAATCAGGTGAATGAAAAAATACTATTCCATATGAGTGTTTTTTTTCATTAATAATATACTTAAAAATATTAGATAACATGTTTCAAACAATCTATTAATTCACATATGTTTAATGTTCTATAGAGAGCAACCACGAAAGAAAAGATCAATGTTGTTATAAGAAAATAAAAATTATAGAACATGTAAATGATAATGAATTGGTCTTTAGCTCATTTGGAGTCGTGTTGGAGGTTAATGAAAGGGAGAAAAAATTACAGAACTATGAGGGATATATTGGAACGAACGTATAGATGTACTTTCCACTTACAATACAAAAATCAATCCAATGATTCTAAGACTCAAATTATATCTAAACTACAGGAAGCATTTCCAAAGCAATGTTCAATGAGACATGTCAGACTTGCAATAGCAAAAACATAAAACACAAAAAAGAAGCATTCAAAAGGTAATTGTATAAAATGTTTTTCTAGAATTATATGTAGATATTACTACAAACCATTCATTTATTAATATCAATTTTGTTATATTTGGTTTTCATATATCATTATAAAAATAATTTATTAGTTTTTTCAGGAACATTATGAAAATCCCAAATGATAAATGTGTTGATATGTGAAACATGTCAGTAGGAATGTCCAAAAATATAAATAAGGAGATGGTCAAAGAAATGGACATAATTGCATCACAAAAGGAGTCATCACAACAACAACGTGCTTCAAATGTATGTAAGTATGATTGACTCTGTACATATAAAAAGATAATTTACCATTAAATATTAATTTCCAAGTATTTTATTGCAGAAAATAAAATAAAATGGAACTCATTCATAACATAAAACATGATGACAAAGAAGAAAATGGTTGATTTCCAAGTTTGTGAGTAATTGTTAATATTTCCTTATAACAACTCAGGGTTTCATTTTTGTATATTTTAAGTTGTTTTACAACAACCATCCTTGAATGTCTTCAAATAAGTGCTAACATACAAAGAAAAGTCATCTGAAGAATTGATTGACACTCAGTTAAATAAGGGTTGTGAGTATATGTTGGCATATCAAAAATTATTTGTGGAATTTGTAAGTATCTATGTTGTTTTAGTTCTCTGAGTTTATAATTAATAGAATAAAAAGATCCTTTATATTAAATCTATGATTTATAATAGGGTTTAAAACATGCAGGAAACAAAGTATGGAACTACACCAGTAGAAGACTTGTTATAACAAGGCATGAGACTTGGTTTTGGAACCATGTGCATAGTTTATGAGTCACTTCTTGATATGGTACATTGTTATTCGATTTACATTGATGTATATTATTTATTTCAATTTTCATTATTCTCACTAATGTGGATAAACTTATTACACTTTATTTTTATGTTTGTAGATGGAATTGCAAGATCACGAAGAAGAAAAAAATAGATGCAATTAACAAAACATTCCTCCAAATAACCCAATCCATGGAAGTATCTCGAGCATTGACAACAATTCCAGCTAAGAATGATGATCGATTTGGATATCAATGCAACCTATTGTATTTTTTTAAATAATTTATGAAAATCAGAAATGTTGTTCAATGCAATGGACACAGTGTCCCAATTGAAAGACAAGCGGTTACCAATAACAATCTCATTTTGTATAACAAAGAGTCTCTTATTGATATATAATAAGATACATTTTAATTTATTTTATTGTGTTATCCAATGTTGTTGTGAAATGTTACACCACTGATTAAATAGATGGATGATTAAATATTATAACGAAGAGATGTGAAATTTGATAATATAATAAATTAATCCAAATATCATATACAAATGCACTAATCAAATTTTAATTTATATGAATATTGTTATAAGATATATTTCGATTTTTCGATAAATAATGGATTTAAAAATTTACGATAATTACATTGTCACAAGTCGATGTTTCCAAAAAAGAAAAAATCTCATTAAAAAATTGGTTTGTCTGTAACATAAAAATGCACATGCATTATGTTATATAAAAGCACAATGATGACATATCTTTGCATGCCTGATGCCTTTTAAGAAAACGAGAGCACCGATGTGTTTATCTCTTCAAGCACCGGTCTTGTTTCAGATTAATGCCCCGGTGCATTGTAATTCTTAATGCACCAATTCTTTCATATAACTAACTCCCTAGTGCATTGTAATTCTTAATGCACCAATTCTTTCATATAACTAATTCCCTGGTGCATTGTAATTCTTAACGCGCCAGTGCTTTCATATAACTAACTCTCCAGTGCATTGTAATTCTTAACGCACTAATGCTTTCATATAACTAATTCCCTGGTCCTACAAAATATTATTTCCAACCTGATGCATTATGAAAACTAACAACATCAGTCAAGTTTCTACAATAGGGATCAAATTTCTTCACGTGCAACTCTTTTTAGAGTGCAAAATAAAATGTGTTATTTTTCATTGTTTAAATTGTATTTTTGAATGCTAAATAGAGTATATATAGGACCAAAGAAAAATTTTAACCATAAAAACTTTTTTTTTTCTTTCTATAGATAGATATATATGAAGTTGATATTGACATAAATTAGTTAACATAGATCTTCAAATAGTCTATTTAAATCTCTTGTTGAAATATTTTTGAAAAGTATAAAATTTAAACATCTTATTCACACATTTTTCTTTTTACTTCTTATTACTTTACAACATATTCAATTTTTTTAATTAAAGCTGACATTATTTTTCTATTTAGAACATAATTTTATTTTTTATTTTTATTTTGAAGGGGCACATACGGACAAAAAAACTTACACATCCCCTCATACTAGGTAATAAAATTTAAATGAGATTGAAAGCTGAGCTCACAATTTTCAATCTATATTGGGAACTCTCACAACACCTCCAACTCGACACATAAGATTTCAAACAACATAATTAATTTTGTTGTTGTTATTCCATGAGAGCCCTATGCATTCATTGTTTGATATTGTTGCAGAGTTATTGTTTTCACATAAAATTCATTAATGTCAAGCGTACCAATTGTACAAGCGCAACACTTGAACTGGTACAGAAAGATGAACATGTTCTCCTTGCTTTCAAACTCTAAAGAACCTCCAATCACAAGCATAACTAAATTTATAAAATACACCAAAATTATAAAAAATAAGAAAATAATGGAATAAGTTTTAAACATCTGCAAATCACAAAAATGGTCAAGCAAATTTAAACATTTTGTTTTCCATAGTTAATTCATATCTGTATAGTCAAATTTATAAACAAATGTCAAAATCACAATCACCAAGTTGTAAACAAATTACAAAAATATATTAGATTGTAATTTTCAGGTGAATACGAACATGATATGTTGTTCTTAGAAGTCTCCAATAACCAGAAATATGCAGAAATTCTGCCATTTCGATGGTTTTACACCTCCTAAGCGAGAGTTTATTTAGTGGGAAAGCCTCAGTCACTGATGCTTTAAAGACAAAAATATGTAGAAATATAAAAAGCAATGGTTATCACGCCAAGCCAATTAGTGGTAATTGACTTATTCGTAGAGTACGTTGTAGGTGATTGAAGAGAACCTGCCTTGTTGAAACCAGTGGTCACCATTGATTTGTTTTTCAACCTGATCGTACTCGTGCAATTAATCAATATGGACAAACGCTGACGTATTCCTCGGCCATTGTAGCCATGGAGGTGGCAGCAAAGAATAAGTCAACCAAAATATTTATAAATGGAAGGTTGAAATCTAAAATTCACATTGTAAAGAGTATAAAATATTTTCTAAATTTATATATACGATCAAACTATTAATGCAGCATGATCACTAAATGTCACTACCAATGACATAATAATTACCCCTAAATTGATTTCTTACTACATATGATATTAATCCCTCCCAACACTACCAATTTATGCTCAGAGACTCTTTGGTACCCAAGTGATCTAAGTGTCTTAAGTGTCTTGACCAATTTCACCAATTCTAAAACCACTCGCACCAAAACCCAAATTTCAGCTTTTGGTTAATAAAGGTGATAAGGTGCCGCTCATTGCTAAAGGTTGTATATGCATTCCCCATTGGATTTTCCACCTTTGGTAGATTAAAATTAAAGTGATGAGGTGCCACTCTTTGCTAAAGGTTGTATATGCCTTCCCCATTTGATTTTTCACCTTTGGTAGATTGAAATTAAGGTGATTAGGTGTCACTTTTTTGCTAAAGTTTGTATATGCATTCCACATTTGATATGTCATCTTCGGTAGATTAAAATTAAGGTAATGCTTATTGTTGTACCTTAAGAAACCAATTTCCTGGCTGCATAGAAATTGTGCTTAAGACATTAATGATTACCACAATTATCACTTGTTTGTCACTCAATTATATATTATGTTCTCAAATGAAGGACCTAGGAAATCTGGTTCTTGATCCTCAATAATTAGGTGACAAGATAACATCAGAATGCCATTTGATTGTTGAATATAAATGATGAATGAAGAAAGATTGAATAAGTCATAGACAATATGTTGATTTACACAGGATCTACTATCTGAGACACTGGGAGAAGTTATGGATAATATGTTTTTTTATACAAAAACTACTATCTGTAACTTAGAAGAATTGCAGAGATGGGAACTTCAAGTATAGGAGTGCTCTTTCAGGAATTTAACTTTATTTACATATGCAAATAAAGTCCTATAGCTTCAATTACTATACTCAAAGGAAGAAAACATAAGATGGTACATAAAAAAAAAAGACACAACATCATACACAATAATGTATGGAAAACTTCTGATTCTTCATTAATCATGATGATGATGATGATGATGATGATGGTTAACGTCCACTGAGACCAAATTGGTCTATCAGACCTACAATTTTCTTAATTTTTACTTGTCTGGCTCCTCGTCTTTCTTGGCGAGATTGGTGTTGTAGCTTTCTTTCTTTTCTCTACGGTCTTCCAACTTCCTTTGTCTTGCATCTCCTTCATCTCTTCTGGTTCTTGGGACATTGGTGTCTTAGCTTCGCGATCTATAGTCGGAGAAGAAGTTTGGTTTAGGAGATCTGCTTTGCTGTTAAATGAAGATTTATTTTCCGCGGTATTCAAATCCTCATAACTGTTGATTTGTTGGGGCGGGCTTTCTCCTTGCTTGTTTTGAGAGTTGTTTCCTTCTTCCTTGATTTCTTGTGACTCATTTTCTCTAGAATATTCTTCTTCTTTGATGACAGTGTAGTGTTCTTTTTGTGCTCCTTCCCACCATGTAGATCTGTGGTGGTTTTTTCTACCAAAATTTTTCTCAGAGGCTTTTGGGCAATTTTTGGCTAGATGCCCCGTCTCAAAGCATGATCGACATCTGAAGAGGACACTTTCATAATCAAGCTTCTGGTTCCACACATAGTCTTTACTTGTTAGGTTTATTTCAGCTGGGAATCCGGCGCTGAAATCCATTTCCACACAGATGCGTGCATAGGTGGTTCTGGCATATTCCTTTGTTTCTGGGCACCTGCAGTAAAATTTCCCAATTGCATTTCCGATGGCTTTTAGCGAGGAGAGATTCCATAGATGCAAGGGTAGGCTTGGCAATCTCACCCAAACTGGTGTTGAGGTTATCACTGCTGTAGAGGGATCGAATGATGGGTTCCATGGCTTCATGAATAGGCCTGATTTTTCCCAAAACCAAGGGCCGGAATCTAGAATACATTGTCTGCTTTCAGGATTTTCGAAATCTACTATAAAGAAACCTCTAGCACAGGGGTAGATATTAATTTCATCAGAAATGATAGGCTTCCATACCTCCGAGATCCAATTGTGGAGTGCTATTAGCCGCGGCCAAAAACCATTGAATCGGCAAATTAGGGCACTTTCGGAGAACTTCAAAGCTTCATCGAGTGAGTCCTGGACCACTTGGATAGTGGGAGCTGGGGCTTCACTCACGATATGGGCAGGAGATTGCCCTCCAGAGGCGGATGAGCCACCAGTTATTTTTGCGAAGCTCGGAGCCATATTTTACTTGCTCGTAGAACCCAGCCGCAGACAAATAAGACAGAAGATAAGATTAGATCTAGATCTGACCGCAGAAATTAGCCGCCTAGATCTAGCCTCAGATCTAAAACCTAGCCGTGAAATAAACTGTAAATGCGGGCAGGCCCCAGATCTATACCGCCGATGTGCACCAGATCTATACTGCAGATTCAATTCAATGCCGCAGATCTATACCGAAAGCTAACTCCATAATAGATCTGATCAAGAGAACGCAGCTCTATACCGAAAGCTAACTCCATATACACATATATGCATGGACTATGTAGATCCAACCTTCACCGTAGAGCAGAGAATCACCGTAAAACCGCAGAGAATGTAAAGAATAGATCTGATCAATAGAATGATCACCGCAGATCTATGCTGCAGACGGAGTACTGTAGATCCGCAGACGAGAGCCGCAGACGAGAACCGATCCAACCGAACCGCAGACACATGCCTTGATAGTAAAAATCTTGTGTAATATTAACGCATCATCGGGAGATCTATGCTGCAGACGGAGTACTGTAGATCCGCAGACGAGAGCCACAGACGAGAACCGGTAGATCCGCAGAGGAGAGCCGCAGACGGATCTAATGTAGAGCCGCCAGATCCGCAGATGAGAGCCGCAGACGAGAACACGAGAATAAGAGGTTCAATGAGAATGATAGAGAATTACGTGACCTTGATAGTAAAAATCTTGTGTAATATTAACGCATCATCGAGAGATCTATGCTGCAGACGGAGTACTGTAGATCCGCAGACGAGAGCCGCAGACGAGAACCGGTAGATCCTCAAAGGAATTCAGTAGCTTAGTCTCCAGGTTCTCAAAAATTTGAGCCCCTTCTCTCTAAATTTACCTCTTTTTATACATTATAACACAGTTGGTGATCACCAAAACTTTCAAATTGCTTAATTATTTTCCTAACTGTCTAGAGTAAAAATTATTACAAAACGTTACACAGAGGGTAAAAGACACCTCATTCCAAAGAACATAGAATAACAGGAAGTAACAGAGGTTAGAAAATAATGATAATTGTTAGCTTTTCGGCTCTGTTGTTTGGCTCCTGAGTTTCCCTGTAAATGCTTTAATAATGATTAAACCATTTTAATTATAATAAACTTTGAAAAAACCCTGTGCGTGAACCTAGGCTTACATATGTGTCGAGTGCATTTTGATTGGCCAAAACACAAGAAAACCCGACTAATCACCTTTCTTTGAAATTTTAGTCATCCACTACTAATTTTGATTGTCTCACTTAAACAGCGGAATCGGCTATTTTACGCAAAACATTAGTTTGCCACGGAACTGAAAAGACTTAACATTTTGATTCATAAACCCATCAGGTCCACCTTAGCTGTGCGTGAGCTATTGGATCATTCATTCAATCAACGGTCTGATTCTCCGAAACTCACGAGATTTTAAACTTGTTTGAAATAAATCTTATCGAATCTGCTTGTTCAACGCTTCGTTGACTCCCATACGGACCCGATGGGAAATATATATCACTAGTTAATAATCTATCGGGTCCGAATTTAGCGCTAAAACCCAATCATTTCTTCACCCAATATCCATTGGATCCCATCTTTTGGATGGACGGATGAGATTGGCCTAGAATTCGACAAGCTTGAACTACATTTGATATAACATCGCGTCCGATAAGTTATTGCCTGATTGCCGTTGAATCTGTGGCTTGTCGATCAATGACCCAGATCTTCTTACAAGTATACCTTCACATCGGATTTCTGAAACAAAACCATTCTAGCTAACTTGTGTGATTACCATTGGATCTGTGGCTTGTTGATCAATGCCCCATATCTTCTTGCAGGTACATTGTCACTTCAGATCTCTGAAACAAAACCCGTTCAAGTTAACTTGTGCGAAATCAACAAAATACTTCAATTCTTTTAGACTTTATGGGGGGTAAAGCATATAAGGGAACTACATTGAGAACGAACCCCCGCAATGATTCTAGGCCACACGTTGTGGTCAACCATGCTCATGTTGCAGTCAACTGCGGGGGTTGAGCCTTAATTAACCTTCAGGCTTATTGTTTTCCCGCAACACACCTCATCATACTCATCAAGATATCGCTTGATCAAGCCTCTTAAACCTGCACAACCTTTGAACAATGGTTTGATTTTTCTTTTCTTTTGATTTTTATTTCTTTTTGTCATAAAACTGAAAATAAGAATAAAATAACAATGGAAGCTACAACATCTAGCTCCACCTGGGGATAGTGCTTTTGCCACATAAGCACTAAGAACTGCAGGTCAGTGCCTTCACCTCGGGCATGGAGTCATATATTTCTTAATCAATTTAAATATTATGGCATTTGCACACTGATTCCACTCCGATATCTATAATAATTGGATGCTTGTGCTTTGATAGCAAGGTGCTGAGAACTGTAGATCAATAGCCTTAATTGGGCATGGAGTCCAAAACTCTGAAAACCCTGAAATTTGAAAAACTGAAACCTAACATTCTTGAAGTCTGAAACCTCTACAAACCGGTTTCCAACTGGGACAGTCACCCTTATTTATCCGCTAAAATTAAACTAAAGAACTGCAACTGGAAACCAAATACTCAACACCTAAGCTTATTTATGTATAGGTTCCTACCTATGTGCATGACTGATCTTCGTCAGGTGAAGTCAATCTTCCAGTGGTACCGGGTTAGCATTTGAGTACCTGATCTAGAACCATTCTCCCAGTGAATTTTGAAAATACAATTCATACTGAAGAAAAAATAAACTATGCATAAGGGCAGCTCACAAAAAAAATAGGAATACATCCACAAGATGGTATGTGTAGGCTGTTAATAAATTTCTCCATGTAATCTGCCACGTAATCTTCAAAAATATAAGAAAAAATATGGTCCTGATCAGCTCCAATAAAGAAAGTCTCTATGTATGAAGGTTCTTGCTCGAATAAACCTTCTATTGGGATAATATTCTTAATAGAACAATCAGCAACATCTTTAAGAAAATGATCTATGTCACCTTTATGTCTCCACTTTTCATCTCTACACTTTGATTGAAAATAATTCATAATTATGACCTTAGGAAGAAAAAGAAAAAATTTCACATCACTATATGACATATGGCCAACTTCAAATAGATTGTTTACCTTTGATCCATGGGCATCATTGTGTTCTTCAATGCAATGATATACAATCTCTTTATCAGCTTTCTTTTTACATAAGATAGCCTCTTTTGCTATGATAAATGGCTCAATATATTGTTGTCCAACATTTCCCACTTGTTGGTTTTCTTCTCTATGTTTAACACCCAACTGATGAACTTGAAGACCTTCTTCCTGTTCCTCATTTATTTATCCCTCTTCTTTACTGTTGGGTAGAAATTCTTGATGCATGTTTGAACTTTTCTCCATTTGAATACTCTCTTGATTTTCTTGGAACAGAGTCAACCAATTTTTTGCTTGTGAGGTTATTGAAGAAAAGTCTTTTATAAAGTTTTCCGCATCATTTTGAGAAAATGATAGTTCTTTACTTTCAAAGACTTGCTCATAATTAATTTGGATATAACCTCTCTGAATGCTTGATATATTATCAACATGATCATTAGTTTCTTCAGTAGGATTACCATGAGCTTTTAAAATTTCTATAGAATCATAATATTCACAACAACCTTCAAAAAGAAACTTGTGTGCATAAAAAGTTCTACAAAAAAATTCAATATTGAATGGAAATCTTATAAAGATGAAATTCTTGAACGAGGTAGAGACCTGTGCCAAACCCTAGCTTCTTGATCCAAAGAAAACATAAACAACTTCATCTTCACATCTTCATGAATGATACTCTACTGCTCCATGCATTCATGAAACTCTTGGAGATGCTGAATCGGATCTTCATATTCATTTTCACTGAATCTTGGAAGATACTCATTCCACTCATGAAATGTAGGCATATGATGAGGATATCCAGTGATCCCAGTAAAATCTAGTGGGCCAAATTTATTGACTAAGAATGCAGGGATAGCCATTAAATCCCAGAAAAGAAAACTTCAAATTGAAAATCACATGTGTGAATGTACAACCCACTGCTGAAACTTGTCACCCTCAAGAATCAGCTTCTAACTTAATAAACCTAGGGAAAAGTGTTCTTATTCAGTTATTTTGCAATTTGTGGTTCTTGTTCTTGTGGAGCCACTTTTTATTGCTTTTATTCAAAACAACCAAATATTTCCTCCTCGTTGAACAACCAGAGGAAACTATTGAAAACCTAGGGAAAATTGTTCTTGTCTTCTCTCCCCGGTAACGACGCCAATTAATGTTGTACCTTAAGAAACCAATTTCCTGGTTGCATATTAATTGTGCTTAAGACATTAATGATTACAAAAATTTTCACTTGTTTGCCACTCAATTATATATTGTGTTCTCAAATGAAGGACTTGGGAAATCTGGTTCTTGATCCTCAATACTTAGGTGACAAGATAACATCAGAATTCCATTTTATTGTTGAATATAAATGATGAATGAAGAAAGATTAAATAATTCATAGACAATATGTTATTTTACACAGGATCTACTATCCGTGACACTGGGAGAAGTTATAGATAATATGTTATTTTACACAAAAACTACTATCTGTAACTTAGAAGAATTGCAAAGATGGGAACTTCAAGTATAGGAGTGCTCTTTAAAGAATTTAACTTTATTTACATAGGCAAATAAAGACCTGTAGCTTCAATTACTATACTCAAAGGAAGAAAACATAAGATGGCACATAACAGAGAAGACACAAAATCATACCCAATAACGTATGGAAAAATTCTGATTCTTCATTAATCAATAGTTGTACGAGTAATTTAGTAGCTTACTCTCCAGGTTCTCCAAAATTCGAACCCCTTCTCTCTAAATTTACCTCCTTTTATACATTACAAGACAGTTGGTGATCACCAAAACTGTCAAACTGCTTAATTATTTTCCTAATTGTCTAGAGTAAGAATTATTACAAAACGTTACACAGAGGGTAAAAGACACCTCATTCAAAAGAACACAAAATAACAAGAAGTAACGGAGGTTAGAAAATAATGATAATTGTTAGTTTTTTGGCTCTGTTGTTTGGCTGTTGAGTTTCTCTGTAGATGCTTTAATAATGATTAAACCATTTTAATTATAATAAACTTTGACAAAACCCCATGCATGAACCTGGGCTTACATATGTATCGGGCGCGTTTTGATTGGCCAAAACACAAGAAAACCCGACCAATCACCTTTCTTTGAAATTTTAGTCATCCACTACTAATTCTGATTGTCTCACTTAAACAGCGGAATCGACTATTTTACGCAAAATATTAGTTTGCCACGGAACTGAAAAGACTTAACATTTTGATTCATAAACCCATCAGGTCCACCTTAGCTGTGTGTGAGCCGCCCGATCATTCATTCAATCAACGGTCTGATTCTCGGAACTCATGAGATTTTAAACCCGTTTGAAATAAATCTCATTGAATCCGGCTGTTCAACACTCTATTGACTCCCATACGGACCCGATGGGAAATATATATCATCAATTAATAATCTATCGGGTTCGACTTTAGCACTAAAACCTGATCATTTCTTCACCTGATATCCGTTGGATCCTGTCTTTTGGATGGACGGTTGAGATTGGCCTGGACTTCGACAAGCTTGAACTACATTTGATATACCGTTGTGTCCGATAAGTTATCACCCGATTGCCGTTCAATCTGTGGCTTGTTGATCAACGACCCATATCTTCTCGCAAGTATACCTTCGCATCAGATTTCTAAAACAAAACCATTCTGGCTAACTTGTGCAATTACCGTTGGATCTATGGCTTGTCAATCAATGACCCAGATCTTCTCGCATGTACATTGTCGCATCAGATCTCCAAAACAAAACCCGTTCAAGTTAACTTGTACGAAATCAAACTAAATACTTCAATTCTTTTAGACTTTGTAGGGGGTAAAGCATATAAGGGAACTACATTGAGAACTAACCCTCGTAATGATTCTAGGCCAGATGTTGTGGTCAACCATGCTCACATTGCGGTCAACTCCAGGGGTTGAGCCTTAATTAATCTTCGGGCTTATTGTTTTCCTGCAGCACACCTCATTATACTCATCAAGCTATCGCTTGATCACGCCTCTTAAACATACACAACCTTTATTAAACAATGGTTTGATTTTTCTTTTCTTTTGATTTTTATTTCTTTTTGTGATAAAACTGAAAATAAGAATAAAATAACAATGGAAGCTACAACACTTATAATGTTGAAATTAAACCATATTAACAAAATATGACTTATATTTTTTTAAATATAAATTTCATAAATTCATAAATATATTTTCCTCTAATCACATTCAATTATAAACCTTCTAAATTTCTTATTAAAATATTATATTTATTTATCCCATGCCATTCATTATTTAGAAATTCTTGAATTCATCATTATCATAACATAAATAAACTCAAAATGTGAAATTTTCAAAAATAATATATTGTTATTATATATGCTCACGACTATCCTCCCTTTACACCTAAGTATTTAATCTCTTGCTAGAAGCACCCATACCATGGAATTCTTTTCCTGTATAGTTTTACTAGTGTAGGGAGGGGCATTGTGGTGAGAATTATTGGTGCATGGTTTATGGGGGAATTAAAGAATCTCCCTATTTACTTTGTTTTTCAAGGACATGGCTCACCTTCAGTGTGTACTAGCATCTTATTTCTCAAGTGCTCTATTGGTTGTCTTCAAATCTGGCCCGCAAGCATTGTTGTGCACTCTCGACTCTCAAGGTGTACTCAATATAAGGATGACTCTTGGGGTCTGATTATTTGTTGCAATAAGAAGGTTAAAAGAAAAATGCTTCTCCCTCATCTGTAGGGGGCTTGGTTGGAAATTATTCTATGACACCTCATGTATGAAAGAATGCAACATTCGAGGAAACTTGTGGGGTAATCGCAACATTGGGAGATTAATCTAAATTGTTATCTTTCAATGTGTTCTTAGATTTTTGAATAGTTTCCCCTTCCACAATGCCTAGTCAACATGCTTGGGTATGAAGGGGCCTAGAATATTATCAAAAGTGGCATAAAAGGGGCACTCTCATATGCTCCATTGGTTGCAGGACTTTGCAGGACGATAGGAACTTACACCTAGCCCTATTAAGGAAGAAATTGCTCGAGTTGAGGATGAAGCATCCACACATAGGCCCCCCTCTCAAGCACTGAAGTGCTAGTAGAATGGTTGTTTGGATCCTTGATACAAGGCACACCAAAGGTCGTTTTAAGTAGTACATGCAAACCATATATTTATACTAGCAGATGAAATTTCTCTTGGGGGTTGATCGGATCCGTGATACAAGGCACACTAGAGGCCATTTTAAGTAGTACAAGCAAACCATAGATTTATACTGATAGATGATATTTCTCTTGGGGCACACTCTAGTGGGAAGATAGGATCATAGGGATGATGTACTTCATTCTTTAGATTGCCTTCATGGCCACTTGAAAGTCATGGACCACAAATTAGATTGTATATAACAACACCTTGGCATTCCTCTAGTGGAGAGTTCTTCTCATGAAGAGTCAAATGCGCTTGTTCATATTGTTGTTTCAGATTTGAAGTCCTCAAAATAGTGACATAATGTATTTGCCATGTGTGACTTACGTTATAACTCTTTCAAGATAGTATATCTCAAGGCAAATCTCTAGCTCTACTAATAATTTTATATTTTATTTTTTCTTTTTGATTTCACAATATTTTCTATTTATTTTATGGTTATTATCAAAACTCTAAATGAAAAACAAAACACTGACATGAACACTCATTTTCTCGATATAATCTTTAATTTTTTCAATTAATACAAATTTCACCATAAAATAAAAAATAAACCATATATAATTTCATAACTAAATTAATTTTTTTTTTTAATATATCACTATTAATAGAATCAACCAAATACATTGAATTATCATTATTATAAAAAACAAAACCCATCCAAAAAAATATAATTATATCCTAATGAAAATATTTCTATACAGTTATAAAAAATAGTAATATTCAAAATATAAAAATACTGGATAAACATAAAATTTATTTGAGTTGCTCTCATGGTTAAGAACATAATAGCAATCACTATCAAATAACGTGCCGTGATCCAATTTCCATATACGCTCTACACACGTATCGTGCGGATATTATTTCTTCGTTGCTTCCGTCAATGAACTCAATTGTGACCGACAACATGCTACGTTTGTCGCATATATTCCACACAATGACGACACCATGGATATTTTGTTAATGTTAGAAATAATCAAATGTTAAATCATTAAAATAAAGAATGGAATAATTGTTCACCCATTGTCCCAATGGATGGTCATTTAATGTGGACAATGTTCACATGTTAAATCATGAGAATGGAATGTATTTAAGTTAATGGTATTTTGCAATGAAAATATAAAGAAAAAGAATTATATTATATTATTTTGTGTATTTAAGTTTTTTTTTTATTTATATGAATTAAGCAAAGTTTTTTTTGGTAGAAATCACATAAGAGAATTTTTTAGTGTACCCATTTCGAATGAACAAGCATGGTTCCTAATGATAAAGCACACTTGTTGATTCAAAACGTGTTGGCCAAAAAATTCTCTTATGTGATTTCTACCGAAAGACTTTATTTAATTATATTATTATTATAAAAATAATAATAATTTGAATTCTTACACTTAATTCTGATAATTCTGATCTATTTAGTGGTATTGTCTTGTCATATAACTCTAGTGTTTTTAGAATAATACAGAGATTCCATAAGAGATATTTATTGTATATTTTATTCAATTTTAATGTTTTCTTCTATGGATAAGAAGAGTAAATTCCATCTTGTAGTTTTTTTTTTTCAAATTTATAAATGTAAATAATTTAACTAAAATCTATATATTTTATACTTTAACAAAATATTTTTTTTAGCAAATTTAATTGTTAGGCTTGACATTTTTAATTAAATTTATAAATATAAAAATCATGACTAAAATCAACGTAGTTTATAAATATCAAGACTAAAATCAACATAGTTTGTACTTGGACCAAAACCCTTTTTCTCAGTTGGAAATTTTTTAATATAAACTTTGAAAATCAATATTAAACCAACAAAATTAACAATAAATAAACTATTACATTGCAGAGCCTATATTAAAATAACAAACAATTAATCTATACTAATATTTAAAATAACCCTTTTTCTCACTTGGAAAATTTTTAATATAAGCCTTTGAAGAAGATCAGTGTTAAACCAACAAAGCCAACATTAACATCAACATCAACATCAAGCAAACTATTACACCGCAGAGGCTAAAAATATATTAAAATAATGCAACAATTAATCTATACTAATATTTAAAACCACTCTAATATAATTATGACAATGTTAAATAGAATACAATTTTTTATAAATTTTATTTCATTTTAAAAGAAAATTTAAATAGTATATAATTTTTTTATAAGTTTTAATTCATTTTAGAAGAGAGTAATAATAAATGAAGTTAAATGTTTTGTTACAGTTAAATTTCGATTATATCAAGTTATTAATAATTTATGATGATTCATGATTTTGTTTATTTTATTTATTTGAGTATTGTTTATTGAGGAATCTCGCAGAATTGTTTAAACCTTGTTTAGATGGTAAAAAATTACTGGAAATACGGTCAAATAAGTTTCAAAATTTTTTGCAATAGTAGTGTTTGAATCGTATTTTTGATGGTGGAAATAGATTCAATACCATCAAAAACCTCTGGGCACCCAACATTTTAAAGTTTGATGGCTATAACTTGGATTTACAAAAATCCTACTGAATTTTATCAAAATCTTGCCCAATCATACCGATAATTTTCTAGAAAAAAACAGACTAATTAGACTAAGCATTTATCTGGAGGTCATTTATCATGTAAAACCTAAAAAATTCCATGTTTATTTGTTCTGGGCCGGAACTCTATCCATCCTACACTTCAGAAAAATGGACTTCTGCCAATCAGTGCAAACTCAAAAGAAAAAGGGAAAGAGTAGAATCTGCCAATAACCCAATGCAGGAATGATTTCACTCAAAATTAGCCACTGAGCACCATAACCCAACAATCCCAAGCTCATCCCAATGCCAAGAACAGCCCAGGCTAGTAGAAACTTGCATGCCAGCACAGAAACCCAGCCCATGACTTTTTCAAGCTCCGAGGCCAACACCAAACTATACGGCTGGAATTGATTAATCCCAATAATTTTCATCAAATAATGAGAGTCATCAGAAAAATCAAAATTGGTGCCATTGACAAATTCCAATGTTTGATGACCAGGAACTTAGAGCGAGCCATCATGGTGCTGGTATCCTTGGCACTGCATCATCCTAGCGGTGGCTATTTTTGTAGGCCAGATGTATGCCAATTGGAAATTACTGCAAGGATCACAATCCAAAAAAACAACCTCTAATATAAAAATTAAATCTCAGACAAACCCCATGGCACTGCTCTTGCCCTCTAAAAACTTTTCAAAGAACATAAAACCCTGACAAAAGAAAATCCAAATTAACAAAAAAAAAAAACATTAGCCTGCATATTTTACTCGACATGCTGGAAAGATACTGCCTAGAAAGAAAAGACAATATTCCTAATCAGCTGAATCCCATATATAATATATATGGAATTTATCAAAAATATCAAATATTTCTGAAAAATTCAAGTGGCTTTGTGGAGTTCATTGTTTTGGCATAGGCTTCTTCGTTGGTTATAAGCAGGGGTTATCAAGAAAAATTGTATAGTTTGTGCAAACAGAATTTATGATTTAAGCAATAAGTGTGGTTCATCATGAAGAGGCAGACCGTGGCAAAGGCTTAAATAGAGAGTAGTATAGAAACATAATATTTGAATTATGATATTAATTTATTAATAGATTAAAAACAAATAATATTAAATTGCGAGTTTTTGAAAAAAAATATTTAAATAATAATATTATTTCATTAATTTATTAAAAATAATAATAGGTAACCGCTATAATAAACAGCTAGTTTTTGAAATATTATATTTAAATTAATTTATGATATTATATATTTTTTAAATATAATTTTGGGTTCTATTTATCCTTCTTCATTATAATTATAAGTTGTTTATGTAGTTTAATTGTGATTTGATAATAAGATAAAGTGAAGATGTAATTTTTAATAAAATTATCATTTTTATTATTTAGTTATAATTGAATTTATTATTTTATTTTCATACTAACTTTTAGAATGGTTGAATTTTTATTACCAAGGCAAGTGCCAAATTGGTGTATAAGACCTCTTGTTTGTGGGACAAGGGACTCACCAGACACCAAATTGGGGTATGAGACCCCTTGTTTGTGGGATAAAAGACATAATTTTTATTATTTAAATATAATTGAAATTATCATTTTATTTTCATACTAACCCTTAGAATGGTTGAATTATTATTAATTATTATTATTATTATTATTGTTATTATCATCCAATTTTAAGATCACATCCAAGCCAGACACCAAATTGGGGTATGAGACCCCTTGTTTGTGGGACAAGGGACATAATTTTTAATAAAATTATAATTTTTATTATTTAAATATAATTGAAATTATCATTTTATTTTCATACTAACCCTTAGAATGGTTGAATTATTATTATTATTATTATTATTATTATTTTTTAATCTAGGATAATCGGTAATTAGAATGGTTGAATTATTATTATTGTTATCATTATCCAATTTTAAGGTCACGTCCAAGCCAGACATCAAATTGATGTATGAGACCCCTTGTTTGTGGGACAAGGGACCCACCACACACCAAATTGGGGTATGAGACCCCTTGTTTGTGGGACAAGGGACATACTTTTTAATAAAATTATAATTTTTATTATTTAAATATAATTGAAATTATCATTTTATTTTCATAACAACCCTTAGAATGGTTGAATTATTATTATTATTATTATCCAATTTTAAGGTCACATCAAAGCCAGACACCAAATTGGTGTATGAGACCTCTTGTTTGTGGAACAAGGGACCCACCTCCACACAGCGATTTGATTGCTAAGTCTAAGAAGGCATACATGTGACCTCTTAGGAGGAAACACATACTCTTAACCATTAGACCCACTCAAGCTGTATACAATCCACTTAGTCGAATAGATAACTTGATAAATGTGGTTGCCACTATTTCACCAAGTGAAACAACTATTTCATAAATGTCACCAGAGCCAACTTAGACTTAAACCCACTCAACTAAAGACAAAAACTCTAGCCATACTACTCAAGCTAAATAATAAAAATAATAATAACTTCCTTTAAAATAATGATTTCCAATCCAATCCAAATTCAAAGCTGATTTATCACAAATATGTATGAAATCATAAAATTTTATATTTAAAAACTATATCTTTAATTAATTAAATTATTTAAAAAAGATCTTTGAAGCCGGAATAAAATGAAAACAATAAGTAAATGGTTATTTGTAAAATTATAGATAATGAAATCCCATTTATAAAATCTATATATAATAAAATAATAATAAATATATAGTTTTTTTTCATTCGAAAAAAACCATCATATTTTTATTAAAAATAAAAGGTGATTACAACAATATGTTTCTATTTGCTTCATCCATAATCTATATGTCTAGTTAATTTCATTGTTTAATCTATAGCCATTACTACTTACAGTTCTTGATTTTCTTATACCCATATTCTACTTATGTTTTGACTTACAAAAATAGCTAATACTTATGCCTTCTATGTAGAATGGATTGCCCCTTTCTTCGCTCCAAAATAGTTCATCTTTCCTTCACAAGTTGAAGGACGGTGTAGTATAAAACTATAGAACTATGTTTCCTTCATTAATCAAAGTGCCCTGTTGAAATGCAGTAAAGAAAATCTTGCGTGCCTCTGCTAAAACTCCTCTTTTTGATAAGAAGACTGTCATCCCGTTTTGCTCCCAGTACACATGGATGAATGTAATTTTTGAAATGATTGTGCAAGTGACTGAATGTGTCTCATTCATGCATTCAGAATGTGTGGGTAGAATCAGGTAGATCCCTGAACCCATTCTATAACGCTTTTTGAATCCCCATAAACCGATAAATTCTTAAATCCCAACCACTTTGCACATATTAATGTCACTCATAGTGCAATGAGTTATGCCCGATTGTTTGTGCCACTCCCTCCCTCCCACCAAAAATGATAAAATGTGCTAGGATTTATTACCAAGTAAGCCCCACAACCACATTTTCTATGTATACATGCCCTGTCAAAAAAGCCAATTGGAAATTCCTTCCAAATATTGGTGTATTTGATGTTCCTACTACAGACCTTCCCTCTAATTGGCCCAATCTCCCCAAAGAAATATTTTGTCTTAAATACCGTATCTTTGATGTCTAGCTCTCTCTGCTCAAAAATCTTTTTGTTCCTGTATATCCAAATACCCCAGAAAATATAGAAAGCTAAAGCTGCATATTTCTTTTGTGTGTTAAACCAAGATGAGATACATGCCTCAATCGATATTTGACTCCATCTGCCCTTGATCTTGATGAGATTCAAGACCCCCTCCCATACAACAATAAAAAAAGGGAAAAGTAAGAAGAGATGATGAGCATCCTCCACAGTAGACCAACAGAGAGTACAAATGCCTGGAACCCCCTGTGAATTAATATATCCCAAGTAAGGACTCTATTGTGAAGGACTAGCCACTTAAAACATTTCAGTTTCATAGGAATATCCCAATGCCGTGATTTTTGGAACCAAATAAGTTTGTCATCTTGATCATCAAAGTGGAATCTGGAATATATATCATTGACTGCAATCTGTCCCTTTTTATAGGCACCCACCCAAGCCATTTTGTCCCTTGTATCTGTGAGGAAGGCCTCTGTTTATTTTAAACCATAAATATAACCCTTCCATTCTTGTTCCTAATTACTAGTCATCCCTAAATTCTTTGCAGATAGCCATGAGCATGTACCCAACAGGCTGATTAGATCTATGGCCACTTGCCAAATGTGATAAATGTCGATTTGGGATAAATAGTTTAATAACAGGACCAACAATGTATGTAGTCCATCCATATCCTTGATTGCATCTAATCCCACCTGAATAAGTTGTCCGTCACCGAGATCCCATCTCATTCTGGTAAGAAGCCAATGTCTATTTTTCATCATGTTGTGCCATATATATTATGCATTCTTGACTCCATTGCCCCTTCTCTAATCCATTGTGTAGCATCCTTATGATGTGTGTACTTCCCTTTCATAATTTTCTGTCAGTTACCGCAACCATAAAGAGCTCTCCAAAGGGATTTGATGACCAGAGAGCGATTGAAGCATTCAATGTCCATAATACCCCATCCACCACTTTGAATGGGTTGGGAAATGGTGGACAATTGAGCCAAATGATATTTCATCCCTAGATTGTTGCCTGCCCAAAGGAACTGGGCCATAATCTTGTTGATTTTGTGAATGATTTCCTTTGGTAGGATGTATAAATGCATCCAATAAACCACCATGTTCTATAGAACAAATTTGATAAGGGTGAGTCTTCAACAAGTGATAGCCACTTATGTTGCCAAACTGACAATTGTTTCTTAAATTTTTGGAGCAACCACTCCCAATCTTTATTCCCATACTTATTTGGTTTTAAAGTATACCCGAAATAATGAAATCCATGATCTATCTCAATCATTGCAATCTCAAACAATTAGCATATCTCCATACTTACTATTGAATCTTGTTATCAACAATTAGTGAAAATTTTGTAGCCTCGCCAAAATCAACTATAATCTCATGAAATTGCCTAAATTCCTCAATGTTATCCCCCTCCCCCTCCCCGCGAAAAAAAAAAAAAACTAAACCATCCACGAACATTGAGTGGGATATATAGATGTCACCCATTACATTAATCCCTTTAATCAAACCTTCGTTCCTAACTTTTGTTGTAGTTGTGTGTGAATTACATTAGTCCCTTTAATGAATATATAGTTGTGTGTGAAATTTAAAGATTTATTTCAAGTTAATATTAATTATTTTCTATTTTAAATTTAAAATAAATAAAAAAGAATACGAAATTTCATCGTTATATAAAAACATATAAATATAAATATTAAGATTTTTTTAAATGATTATTTAAACATTTTATGAATTAATTTTTTCTTTACTCTACACAATAATGTTAATGGAAAATAACATTTATCTTTTGAAATTAGGAAAACATCATTTTCAAATTATGGAATTCTAAATATCAATAACCAACCTTTTAAAATAATGCACAATATATGAAAAATGATATTGTGGTAATTATTTGTGAATGTTATATCTATTTTTAGGTTAAAAACGATTTTAACACTTCAAAATTACAATTTCATTTTACATTCGAGTTCTCATTACATATATAAATAAATAAGTTGAAATCCTAAATTATTTATCTCTCTGAAGTGTTAATTTCATAGATTTTAAATACATTTAATTTAAAGTATATTTGATTAAAGTGAATAATATGTTTTTTTAATTTAATATTATTTTCCAATCTTTTAATAAATTTAGGCAATCTAAACAAATCAACCATTGTTTTGTATAATTTCTTTTTGAAACAAAATAAATATCTATAAATATATAATATATTTATATAAATTTAAAAATATTTTATAAAAAATAAATTTCTAGTTTTAATTGTCATTTATTTATAACCCATTACAATTGTCATTTATTTATAACCCATTACAATGTAAACACTAATATTATATTAATTTTCTATGTGGTTCAATATCTTTAGAGATCGGTGATTATTAGGTCGATGGAGTAATTGTATCAAGTATACTTAAGCCAATTTAATTAGGGAGTTGTTGACAATGATGGATTCTACTAACATTGTAAGGGGATCTTCCCAATCCAAAGTCCCAATTAGATCTCACACTGTTTGGTGTAGGAGACCCATCAAATCATACGGTTTGACCACCGTTGAAATGGTTTTCCAAGAAGTGCCATGGTTACAATAGGACATAAGAGAATACAATGCCTCTTTGGGACAACAAAAATGTGAGCTTTGTGAGACGTTTGATGTAAGGTGTACGAGGAAAACTTCGACGAATGGTGAGGGGAACGAGCCACCGGTTAGAAAATTAATAGTACTATCCCAAAGGGGGACCCGAGAATAAAAAGGAGACGTGTTGAGTACCTGCAGATAAGTCCACATGATAAACAATAATCGTTAAAGTGTAACAACATCCATTCAATAACAACCATAACTAAGCAATGAAATAGTTCATTAACCTAGCATGTAAATTAAGCAACATATATCATACACATAACCGAAATAGTCCAACTATATACACGATACATGTATGAAGGAATGTCGGCTCATTGAGATTCTAATAATAAGTGAGAGATCGCAAGTACACTATTACATGAGTGAATCGATGTATCCAATAGCAGAACACAAAGCCACAACTTGCTTCACCAAAGAATAATTAATCTCCCATGTAGTACAAGAGAAGATAAGGCTAAGCCTCCCAAAAAGCCCTTTGCTTGAGTTATGAGGAACTATTTATAACAAATACAATGAATCTTGAGATTCTCATGACTCTTTGACTTCTATGACTATTCATATTCTAATATGACTCATTACATTCCAATGTGTGGTCATTTATATTCTGTAGCGCCCTCCTCCCACATCTACCCAAGTAACAGACTAACCGGGGTAAACATGTGATGAGACGCAACTATGATATGATTTGACTCCCTATGTATCAATTAAGGTAGTGGAATGGTGGAACACATCACATAGACCTCCCACATCAGCAACAAAACACCTAGGAGCCATACTAATCACTCAGGTAACCACTCCCTGAGACCAACTCAAGTTTTAGTGCATCAAACCCCTAAACACTCCATTCATATGGACAACGGTGCATCTAGGAGGCTCCAAACACTCCCACAACAAGGGCAAGCGAGCTTCCATGGACCTTTTCCCCCAGTGTTATGCTTGCGACTCTTAGATTTGTGCCACTTTTTAGGCCCAGAGCCCAGGTCACTGCCCAAAACTCAATGACACCTTTGGAAATGAAATTTCATAGCAGAACAAAGTTACATTTGTAAAACATCAACAAGGACTAGATCAGACCCCTACTAACCATGACAATCATTTCGTCAAACATATCACAAATATGAAATCTACAGGTCTTACTAGTAGAGTTGAGCATAGGGGTCTCATGCTTATTTGAGATTCGCTATGAGGCATTGTTTCCTTATCATATTAGCTTCATTATCATCTATTAGGCCATAGATACATTGTTCATTCATTTACAAGTAAAAACATGATGAGCTCCAAACATCATGATAGTCATAAAACTCATTCATAACCAGCATATAAACATTAGAGATTCCAACCATAGAACAACCATATAAGCCACACAATAATAAGTATATTTACCCATCAATACCATAGGAAAGTTCTTTTATTGCCACAAGAAAAATGTAATAAAGTTTGGGACTTCAACGTACCACCTGACCATAGACATGGCTAAGCCAAATCTCTCTTCAGCCAGTCACCCTTGTGCCATATTCTAAGCATGAATGTGGGATCTCACGGAACAATCCATCAAAACTGAACCAGGGCTTTGAGAGGCCAAACCACCTCAACCCATCAAATAGTAATTCCACCTCATGGTCAGACATCAAAAACCATCTCCAGATTGGTCTCTACCTAAGCCTTCTAGGGCTCTGGAATGTTTGTTCCAACCAAGGGTTCCAGGACTAGTAACTCAACCCATGACTGCTGTCAGGCTCCAGAGCATTTGTCCAACCAAGGCTCTAGGGCTAGTAACTCAACCCAGGTTGTTACAGGGATTCCAGAGTGTTTGTCCAACCAAGGCTTCAAGACTAGTAACTCAACCCAAGTCATTACAGGGCTTCAAGAGCATTTGTCCAACCAAGGCTCCAGGAACTAATAACTCGACCCAAAGCCAAAGGAACATGAGAACCAACTAGAAAACAAAAGGAAAATTGACCCACAACACCATGGCTATCTAGGAAATGGCAAGGCTATGCAAATCCATTATTAATCTAGGCAATCCTCCATAACAATGACATATCATGACCAATAAACCACATGCATATTCCATGCATGCCAAAACTAATGAGGAAAACATGCATGCAACTCAATACCATGAAGAAAAACTTGTTGTAGTTGTTGATCCTAATGTCCTCTTGCACTTTCCTTCTCTTCCTGTGCCTTCTTTCTCCAAGCATCTAAGTATGCCACACTCTCCAAGGGTGCTCCAAGAAAACGATAAGCGTCCAAGAGCATGAGAGAGAGGGAGAATAGAATGAGAGCTCCAAAATTGAACTGAAAAAAGTTTACATTAACAAAGCTAAGAAAAAACTTGCCAACTGATCCTTAGAAGCCTTTTTATCAATGAGGCTTCTATTTTATTCATTTTCCATTATTTTCATGCATTTTCCTCCTCACATGCAACATGTGACCTATCACCTTCCTTTTCTCCTAATTTCCATTATTTTCATAGATAATTGTGCCACAAATGCCATTTTTCCTTTCTAGACCTTTGTCATTGCCTTTTCCAATTTCCTTCAGCCATAATAACTGAAATGAACACCCCACTGGGATGTTTTTACCCACCATTCATCTTGGAATACGTGTCCCATGACTGTGGTCTTATATATTTTTACATGGAATTTTAACCAGGGTTGTTATAGAACCCCCCCCCTTAGGGGAACATCATCCTTTGTGTTCAATGACACCTATAACCAGCAAGACTGTTGAAAAAAAAACATACTACCCATGGAGATTTATAACATAGCTCGTTGCAGTATTTATAATGACCATTTGCTAAAACATGACAAACATACCGTTTACTGGGGCTTTATAAAAAAGATCATTACAGTATTTACAATAATAACCACATATACACACATACACATATGCTTCACCCAGCAAATAATCATACTTTCTATGGAGCTTTATAAATCCAGCTCAGTACAACATTTACAATAATACACACATATACACATATGCACATTTGCTCAACCAACAAATAAAAGGATACGATGTCTGCATCTACAAGAAGGGAATCCAGAGGCTCACACCTCCACCCTCAAATTAATACCAGGATTCACCTCCTTCTGAAGAAGTCCATAATCCAATGCAAGGTCAAATATGCATCCAATGTCCAGCGCTATAATCCTGCACCACTTGTACTCTCAGTGAACAGTTATCGGCTCATTGTTCCAAGGCACACTCCCAATGTGCATGTGATTCCCTCTGGCAATGATAGTGACCAAAACAAATATATTCCTTCTCTTCTCTGATACATAGTCCCTCAGGCAATCAGGTAACCCCTTTCATGCAGTCACACACCTTCCAAGTTCCACTGGCATCCCCATCCCAGGCAGTCCATCCCTCGACAAGGTTTCCTTGCATTGGAAGTTCAAAAAACCAAGGCATATCCCTGCCTTCAAACCATTATACCGGTCATAGCATGCTCATGGAAATCAATGGACACTATTGGGTACCAATGTCCCACAATGGTCCTAAATGCTTCACCAACATATTGTTGCATGTTCCAATTCATTTTTATTTTATTTTTTTTTTTATTTTTTTTTTATTTTTTTTTGAATAATTCTACTCCTATATTGATACAAAATATTTTCATAGAGAGGCAGCGGCCTCAAGAGGTCTAGCCCAGAAAGGCAGCTTACTCACATTACATTTCTGAAAATTGACCTAAGAAGATTAGCTGATGACTGACTAGAACCAGGACCATGACTGGTACATAGAGACAGAAAACAACATTGTCAAAACCTGTAGACTGGCCAGAATACCGAAACAACTTGTCTAAGATTATACATATGATCATGGGAGCGCTGCCCAAGTCAGAACTGTAGTCTAAGTCAAATTGTAGCTAAACCCTTAGCTTTAAACAGACAAGGAAACTACAGCTAGAGAATGAAAACCTTATTATGCATCTTGAGTGGTGGAAGGCGCTTCTTCCACGATTCGACATCCAAAACTGGAGGGATCATCATCATCTGAGGGATGGCCCTCTTCGCTTGGAGAACCGCCTTCAATCGGAACACTCGGACTCTCCCGAGTTGACATAACCTGGGAGGTAGAACCACCTGGAGCCTTGTTCTGCTGGCTATGAAACTGAGAAGTGCTTAGCGACTCTTTCTCCCTCGTCTCCGTAGTCGCATCTGGAGTTGCCGACACCAAACCAACTGTGCCTTCGCTCAGTTGAATAGTAATAGAAGCAATGAAAGAGTGATTACTGAGAGTACAGGGGATTTGAAAACAGGCCGTATGAGCATGAATCTTGTGAGAGCTCGACTGTAAAGCATATTGCCCCCAGTCACGTCCACGACCTCTCCTGGTGGTTGGATGGCGATCAGAGTTGAAACCTGATGAGCAAGAGGAGGAGTCTGTGGTAGAGGAAAAGGGCTGATGAATGGGTCACCCCCGGGAGCCTCCCCTTCTACAACCCATTCTTTGGCGCAATATAGGCATGTTGAAAAAAGCAGAGGGAACAGAAAAAGCAGCAAATCTTTGCAAGCCAGGAGAGACGGGAAGGGGGAGAGAAACCTCGCTCAAAGAAGCACTAATAATGACCGAGGACAGGCAACAAATAAATTTTCAGGAAGGTCTTTGGAAATCCGGAAGTCCCAGCTGAGAATCAACCCCGCATTCCAGAGCGCAGCGATTCCCTGGATTGACCCAAGAGTAGAGTGCTGCGACAACAAGGATACTAAACATTCGTCGAGGAGGAACAATGAAGAACTGGAGGAGCGCCATGACATAACAGCAGAAATTCCAATTTGGGGTGTCGGGCTGCATTAACACAGCATTGAATGAGCTTACCAGGAGAATGAAGGCTGGCAGCGAGTGAGGCCAGATGGCATTGGGTATGAACCACGTGCCAGCCCATCCAGCCGCCTTCGTACCCTTATCTGTACTGCACACCCGCATCCAGGAAATTCGTCTCGTTATTGCTGCTAATGCTTGTTATCAATTTCAACTACCCAACCAGGCATTTCATGCTTTCTTGTACCAAGCACATAATTTCCATTAGTTTCAAAATAAATTGAAATAACTTCAAATCATATCTCATTGGTGGCTTGTCAACAAGGTACACTTGCAATTTTGTTCGCTTCCTTTCACAATAAGTCAAACTAGCATCTTTGACCAAATCATCATGTATAAACATATCACATCATGTTAGCTAAAAACACAACCATCATAGATCAAAATCATAAATCGCATGTAACCATCATAAACCAGAATCATAGATCACATGTAATCATCATAGACCAAACTCATAAATCACATGCATAATAAAACTGAAATAAAATACTGATGCTTATCCTTTAATCAATCCTTAGCTTCTACCTTTGTCCTTATTACGTACGCACATTAGATCAGTTTCCACACCCAACAAACACCCAACGCCTTCTCCTCAACCATGTGTACATACACATAATGTGCATCAAACATGTACAACCACACATGACATACAACACCATGCAATACATGCACCTACACCTGACATACCACACATACACCTACACCTAGTGTATAACACAACATAATACATACTCCTACATCTGGTGTACATCACAATACAATACATACACCTACACCTAGTGTACAAAACAACACAAATAAGTACACATAGTACAACACAATGAATACATATGTCACGATACCACGACTACACAATGCACATACATAGTACCGCATGCTTGCAACACAACATGTATGACATGCACACAATACCACATGTACATCAATACCATGTGTACCACGTGTACACAACACCACTTGCACAACATGTGCACAACATCACATGTACACGACACCATCTGCACAACATGTACACAACGCCACATGTACACCGCACCACTTGTACAAGGTGTACAAAATACCTCATGTACACAGTACCATATGCACAAAATGTACATGACACCATATGTACACAACATCACATGCACGACATGCACACAACACTCCATGCACACAACGCCACATGTACAACATGTACACAACACCACATGTACAATCATGCACACAACACATATGTACATAGTACCACTTGTACAACATGCACACAACACTATATGTATATAGCACTGCATATAAAACATGTACATAGCATCATATGTACATAACACTACATATCCAACATGGGCACAACACCATATGCACACAACGTTGCATATCCATCATGTGCACAGTATGATATATACACAACATCGCATATCCAACGTGTACATAGCACCATATATACCTAGCACTGCATATGAAATATGCACACAACACCATAGGTACAATCACTGAATATAAAATATTCACAACATATACATAACAATATCATTGCACATCCAAGACCACACTACCTCTACCAAGCAACCTTGCTTCCAGTGTCTCTCCGCCATCCATGCTTATCCTAGCATGTTGTGGATCACACTATTTTCATTCCACTGATGTTTCTCTCAACATTAGCCTATCCATAACATAAACACAGACATAGTATAATCACATAATATTAATTCATATCCACATGATACTGACCTCAAAGATCTGTCAGGATACTTTTCCCACTTGATTCCTCATGAACTAAGAATCTCTTTATGTCATTCGCCTACATAAGCAATCATTCCTCCACAAGAACGATTCTTGATGACCTTGTCAGACAACGATATGCATACATACATATAAACATCAACATAAAACGATCATGATCATGTCAGACAATGACATACATACTTAAAATGCATATATACATGCATATATATAAACATTAGCATAAACATGATCACAACATAATTACCAATTATCATGAGGTCAAGGTTAAGAGAACTCCCTTTATCCATGCACAACATTGAGAACAATCGTTCCCGACATAGACAAGGAATCGGATGCCTCACATCCATTCACTTTACCTTTCATGTTAGCTTTCTCATGATTGTCCTGCCACCATCCATTTACACTAATGGACCCAACCAACTTTCATACTCTTACCTTTAGTTGCCCTTACACATGCACCACCTTCATCTAAGTCTTTCATTACATGTTGGGTTCCACACATCTCTCCTAGAGTTCTAGCAACTTTCTTCTTTCCCAACCAATTCCCAAGAGCCTCAAAACATAAAAGGCAAGAACAAGATGAACAAGAAGAAAAATCATGAAAACTAATAACAATACGACACTGCAAACAAAGTGGCATGATCATGCACTAGAAATAACAAAACTTCAAATCAAGTGCAAGAAAATGACAAGGTACCAAAAGCGCAAGACCCTCAACAGACACCATGACTCAAGCCCCATGGGTTCCCAGTGCTTCCAAGGGAAATCTCAACTTGAGCCTTCTTCAAGATTCCATGGAAATTTATTTTCTGCAATTCTTTGTATCATAGTACCATAACACATGATTGTTAGTGCATAAATAAATGTAACAATATACCAATTATCTTATCTTGTCATTCCAATCACGTTTCCTTGTAACTGAACACACATGTCAGCCATATTTTCCAAATATCAAGACAACATATCTACTAATTTGAAATCAATCTTTACCAAGACTAACAATCATGTAATAATCCATATTCAACTCATAGTCATTAGACATGATGCTACAACTGTCACCTAATTACACTCAAGTACATATAAGCTATATCAACACATATGTGTTAGTACAGTCATCTTAAAACAAGATCATTTGAACACATACTCATATTATGCAATTCATCAAACATTCAACCAACTTGAAAACATACCATGTTAAATAAATTAACTCGGCAACATAATAGACACCAATCACTCAAACACCAAATAGACGGCATAAGATAATTCATATCTTAATATATCTCAGGGGAGGCTATCTTGTCCACACAATCAATCTAGATTAGCATGATATAGCTTCATGACATATCAACTCAAACATATATAAGGTCATGATATCCATAATAGTCACTAGCTAACATGTCCACACCATAAACTCATAAACAATTATCATTCATACATAATAATCACATCTGCACAGTCAGTCTATATTAGTATGACATAATGTCACAACTTATTAACTCATAACTAGATGTCATAAACCTAACCATTTGCATAATCCAATCCAATTTAGCATGGTACATATAACATCAAGATATTAATGCAATAACCCTAATCATTAACTAACATATAACAACAAGAAGTTAACAACATGCTCATCAACAACATGCAACATAATCATCAAGT
Organism: Pinus tabuliformis; assembly: GCA_031772625.1. Lineage (NCBI taxonomy): Eukaryota > Viridiplantae > Streptophyta > Pinopsida > Pinales > Pinaceae > Pinus > Pinus tabuliformis. The sequence continues at coordinate 663,145,977 of CM062812.1, read as the reverse complement.
TATCTAACATAAAACATCAATGCATACAATCACATGTTACAATCATTCATGACTATCTAACACATGTGCATATGACTACACTAATCAACTAGCACCTATCTGTATGCAACCATAACATCAATAGAATGAAATGCATACACATAACCATAATGCATATAACAAACCTTAACCTACATACATGCATGCCCAGCATACGAACCTGTATGGCGACATGATCTTTCCTCGAGGTCCAATGTTGCAACTTCACTTTGATGATTTGCATCTCCTTGTTATGAAACCAGCTCACAAAAAGATAGAAAAGATAGATCAACGCCTTAGAATTCAACCTCTTCGAGGGGGAAACCTCCTTTACATTACAAAAATGAATAATTCTTAGATGATACAAATGACAAGACCTCCTTTCTATATGTAGGAGTCTAAGGGGTCATAATATAATCAGAGCCGAGATAACAATAATAATGTAAGGGCAAACTAATAACAATAGTGGGCTTCTATAGGGCACAATAGTAACAATATGGGGACTACATGGGTACAACAATATAATAAGGGGGTTGTACTAATAACAATAAGGGGTTCCACTAGTAGCATAGGAGCCTAACATTCCCCTCTCCTTCAAAAAGTGTTGTCCTCAACGCTTGAGTATTTCTTGATGTTTTTGCATAAAATTCTTGTCCTCCCATGTGGAATCTTCAGCGGGTAAGTTCTTCCATTTTATGAGATACTCTGAAATTGATCAATTTCGTAGCTATTGTGTTCTTGTTTCTATGACTGTTCCAGGTTCCAATATGATTTTTCCTTCCTCTTCAAGTTCTCGCAATATTGTTTGAATTGGGATCTTCTGCAACTTTTGAATGAGTGGCCACACTTTTTCGTCCTTCTTCCATTCATCCCTTTCTTCGTTTATCCAATCTGGTTGGATACTATAAATAGCACAAAACAATGCTTCCACATCCTCATCCTTTCTTGAGAGTGCATCTGCAACCAAATTTTGCTTCCCTTTTCTATAGATGATGTCAAAGTCATAACCCAACATATTTGTGACCCATTTTTTCTGTTCTTCTAAAGATAATATTTGAAACGTTGACGAAAAATGGTTTTTACTGTGGGTTCTCCGGTTACTAAATTACAAGATAATATTTGTTCTAAAAAGTATTTAAGACTATCATGATCGATTTTTACCTTGAAGTGTCTTCCCTTTGGGTAAGGTCGCCATTTCTTAAGTGCATGTAGTATTGCCAACATTTCCTTCTCATAAATAGCTTGCTTGAAATGTAGCCGTAAAAATACCCAATCACCTACATCAAAACATTTTTCACTGCGATGTTGATCTACCTGTTGTTTCATTTGATTCTGTACCAAAGTGGTGTTATCCTTTAAAAGTTGGAGAACTTGTTGTTGATGCTCAATGTGATCTTTCACTGCTTGAACCTTTTTCTTCTTGATATGTCCTTCTATCTTTAGAGTTTGAGGAGTGGTAATTTCTTCCAATGCTTTACAAGATATGGCCAAATTCATTTCTTGATACTCGATGTGATCTTTCACTTCTTGAACATTTTTCTTCTTGATATGTCCTTCTATATTGATAGTTTGAGGAGTGGTAATTCCGACCAATGCATTGCAAGATATGGTTGGATTCATTTCTTGTTTTTCGATGTGATCTTTCACTTCTTGAACCTTTTTCTTCTTGATATGTCCTTCTATCTTGAGAGTTTGAGGAGTGGTAATTATTGCCAATGCCTTACAAGACATGGTCAGAGTCATTTCTTCTTTCTTTGGGGTTGGTTCCTAGTGTATATCCTCTTCTTTTGATGTTTCTTGATCCTTTTCTTCCTCCTCTTCATAATCTATGTAAAATAATTTTTTCTCAACACACTTATGACCTTTAGTGCATTTGCTATCACAATTGTAATAAAGCCTTTTTCTCTTTTTTCTTCCAATTGTTGTGGTGTCACCCTTGTAGGTTGTGGAAGGCTAGTAGAAACAACACTTCCATGTTTATAGTTGTGAGGGGTAAAATTCCTTGTTTCCATAATTTTGCTTTCCACTTTTCTTGCCAACCTGAATGCCTTCTCCAATGAATCAGGTTCCCGAAGACGAACCTCATGTTGAATGTTATCCTTTAAAGTCCCTATGGAGACATCAATCCTCTGCTTCTCTGGAATATCATTTTCCCTTATATTCAATTTTTGAAAGTCATCAATGTTCCCTGCCATTGAACACTTTTGTTTGAGATTTATCAATTGGCTAAAGAAGGTGTTTCTCTTTGTATCCTCATAATGTGCTATCATTTCCTCCATGAAAATTGATTACGTGACAAGTGGTTTACGAGAAAAAAGTCCGTTATACCATAAAATTTGATTCGGTTCTAAATAATTAGATGAAATAGATACCTTTTGTAACAGTGGTACACCATGTAGATCAAAATATTTCTCCATTTGTAGTATCCAATTTCTCGGATCCTTGCCATCAAACTTCCTCATCTCGCTTTTTCTTGATTTTAGGAGTTTGATCTTGAAACGACTATAGCTCTGTAATTTCAGATCTCCCATTTTTGAAATTGCGACTTGCAGTAGTCCTCTACATCCTCTTTCCAATGCCACCACTATGATCGAAATTGGATTCTCCAAGAAAGAGTTATGCACAATCTCCCAAGATGACCTGATTATACACCTTTTCAGAATAGCGAATTTGTATGACGTGCCACGTGTCACTATTTTGACCTTCGGATCTGACAAGTACACACAAGATACTACAATCCGTCTTATTTCTCTAACTTTTTACAAAATTTAAATCTGATGCTCAGAGAGAAAGTTATGATGATTTTCCCAAGGTTACTTGTTTAAGATGTAATTCAAAAGTCTACAAAAACCCTAACTTCCTCAAATCATATATCCAAAAATATAGTGAGAAAATATATGAAATTCAGACCCAAGGTTTAGACTAATTTCTTCTCAAATGGGTTTTTTTTTTATCTTCTGAAACTTCGTAGCGAAAACGTTATAGAGAAAATTCCACGATGACCTGTTTTGGATGAAATTTTGCATCTTGCAAAAACTATAACTTCCTCAGATCATATCTCCGAAAATATAGCGAGACAAGTTCTGAAATTTGGACCCGAGGTTCAGCTAGATTTTGTCTCAAATGGGTATTTTTTAGCTTCTGAAACATCGTAGAAAAAAATTTATAGCGAAAATTCCACGATGACCTGTTTGGAGCAGCGAAACCCTAGAATCCAAAGCTATGATACCAAACGTTATGAAACCAGCTCACAAAAAGATAGAAAAGATAGATTAACGCTTTAGAATTAAGCCTATTCGAGGGGGAAACCTCCTTTACATTACACAAATGAATAATTCGTAGATGATACAAATGGCAAGACCTCCTTTCTATATATAGGAGTCTAAGGGGTCATAATATAATCAGAGCCGACATAACAATAATAATGTAAGGGCACAATAATAACAATAGTGGGCTTCTATGGTAACAATATGGGGACTACGTGGTTACAAAAATATAATAAGGGGGTTGTACTAATACCAATAAGATTTTCCACTAGTAGTATAGGGGCCTAACACTCTTGCTCTATCTTAGCCAACACATTAGCATCATAACACACCAATATCATCATGATGACCTAATTAAATACAATGACCTTATGCACAACAACGTTCATAATGAAAATGCATGCGTAACAAGACACTGACATACATAGCAAATGCATATAAAACCATACAGTCATGACAACACATCTTGACAACAACATCAACTCCTATACATGGCGACATCACTACAACCATGATAAACACCATGCAAATGCAGCAAGCACATGGACTACAAGAATAAGGAACACTTATGAAAAAGACATGAATGCATGACCAACACACCGCCCATCTAGTCTAAGGGGTGAACCATGCTATGATACCACTCTGTAGCACCCTCCTCCTGTTGTTGGGTTGTATTCTATTCTTTTCACAACTAGCCCACGTAGTTAACCGGGGGTTAGAGGGGGGGAGGTCACAGGGGGTTTGAGGGGCACTCATAACCCCACTTTATGGGGTTCGAGGTAGCGCCCCGGAAAATTTTGGTTTTGGACCCTATGTTAGGTTGGGCGGACCCACCTATGGTTTTGTGCATGATTTTCGCACATGTTTTTTTGGACGCGATGGTTTTTCGGTCCATGGTATTGGACGTGATGGTTTTCAGTCCATGGTATTGGATGCTTCGGCATGTATAAATATGTATTGTAACATTGAAAGGAACATAATAAAAAATCAAGATAATAGTCCCGGTTTCGGGATCCAGGGGAAAATCTCTGTGTATATGTGTTTTATGTGTTATGATCTTGCATTATTTATTTTCTGCGTTTTAGAATTTGTATGCAGGTAATTTCTGTACGGGGTTAAAACCTACATTTGGTATCAGAGTTGTTTTGGCTTCAAGGGGACGCCTTTGTTGCTGAGGGGTTTCTCTCGAGCTTGTGATAGACCCTGTTCAGTGGGAGATCTGCGAGATCAATTCTGGTGGTGAAAGAAGATGGCGAGCAGTGGAAAGATAGAGATCGAGAAATTTAATGGTCAAAGTTTTAAGTTGTGGAAACTCAAGATGGAGGATCTGTTGGTGGATAAAGACTAGTGGATCGTGGTAGATCTAGGTACTAAACCAATGGGAGTGTCCAATGAAGAATGGAAGAATTTGGATCGGAAGGCAAAGAGCACAATACGATTGTGTGTCTCAGATTTAGTATTGCTGAATGTATCAGGGGAAGCTACGGCGAAGGCTTTGTGGGACAAGTTAGGGACTTTTACCAATCTAAGTATCTGGTGAATAAAATGTTCCTGCGGAAAAAGTTGTATAACTTGAGGATGAAAGATAGAGACTAGGTGATAGAGCATCTAAATGCATTTAATACTGTGGTAAGTCAGTTAGCATATGTTGATATTAAAATTTCAAATGAAGATAAGTGCATCAGTTTGTTGTGTTCTCTACCAGATTCATGGGATAGTCTAGTTATTGCAATAGGTAGCAATGCAATTGCCTTGCAGTTTGATGAAATAGTCTCAGCCTTGTATACGGAGGAGATGAGACGGAAAAATATGGAGAGCCAAAATGGTGATGTCTTGTCTGTACGAGGACGGTCCCAGAACAGAAAAAAATAAGTCATCCAGTGGGAGATATAAATCTAGAGGGAGATCTAAATCTCCAGGAAAACCTGTAAAGGTGGTGTGTTGGAAATGCAGAAAGGAAGGCCATTTCAAAAGGCACTATAAATCTAAAGCTCCTAACAAAGGAAAGGGATCTGATGAGGCTCCTTCTGCAGAGGTGAAAACCACCTCAGATGAAGGTGGGGATGTGTACTTGGCTTCTTCAAGTACACATGTAGATCATGAGGCATGGTTGATTGACTCAGGTGCATCCTTTCACTTCACTCCCCATAGAGAGTGGTTTTTTGAGTATGAGAAATATGATGGTGGTGATGTCTTCTTGGGGGATGACAGGAAGGCTAGAATCATTGGTCGTGGAAAAGTAAAGTTGAAGCTGCAAGGTGGAAGTGTTAGAACACTTCCGGGTGTTCTAGATATTCCTGCATTGGCCGGAAATCTAATTTCTGTAAGCAAGTTGGATGATGCAGGTGTAAAAACAATGTTCAAGAAGGATACCTGCAAGATGGTTCAGGGAGCACTGGTATTGATGCGGGGAGTTCGGATTGGAACTCTGTACAAGCTGCAAGGTAGCACGGTTGTTGATGGGTGCAACAGTTTTGTGGTTCCTAAAAGTGGAGCATAAAATTTAGTGGTCTCTGGAGAGAAGACCATGCTGTGGCATCAAAGGCTTGGAAATATTGGAGAGAAAGACCTTCGAATACTTCATGGTAAAGGTATGGTAGAAGGTATGAGTAATAGCTCTCTAGATTTTGATTTCTGCGAAAATTGTGTTTATGGGAAGCAGAATCGGGTGAGTTTCCCCTCTGGTAGTAAGAGGGCGAAACAGATATTAGAACTTGTGCATAGTGATGTGTTTGGACCTGTGAAGGTTCCATCACTGGGTAAGTCTGTGTACTATGTATCATTTATAGATGACTTCTCAATGAATACATGGATATATTTCCTTAAGAAGAAATATGAAGTCTTTGACAGGTTTAAAGAATTTAAGGCTTTGGTGGAAAACCAGACAGAGAAGAAGATAAAGGTGTTGAGCATAGATAACGGTGGAGAGTTTTGTAGTAAGGAATTTGAAGAATTCTGTAAGAAGTGTGGTATAGCACGGCAGAAGAATACTCCATATACACCTCAGCAAAATGGAGTTGCAGAAAGAATGAATAAGACGTTGATGGAAAGGGCAAGAAGCATGCTCAGTGGTGTCGGTTTAGGACAGGAATTCTGGGAGAGGCGGTGGATATTGCATGTTACCTGGTCAACAGGTCACCTTCATCAGCGTTGGAGGATAAGACTCCACAAGATGTATGGACTGGTAAGAAACCCTCTCTTTCACCTCTGAGGGTATTTGGATGTGATGCATATGTACATGTTCCAGAGGAGAAATGAACCAAGTTGGATAGTAAATCTGAAAAGTGCATATTTATTGGGTATAAGGATGGTTTAAAGGGTTATAATCTTTGGAACCCAGTCACACGGAAGGTTGTGTACAGCTGAGATGTGGTGTTCAAAGAGGTAAAAGATGTTATTAAACATGAAGTCCAATGAAAGGAACCTGAGAAGAAAGAGTTTGAACTAAAGGAGGAAGAATCAGACTCTACAACAGAAGAGGAATCAGAAGATGAAGAGCCACAAACTCTGGCTGTGAGAAGATCAGTTCAAGAAAGAAGGCAGCCTGAAAGGTATAGTCCATCTGCTTTCTGTTCAAATTTTGCTTTATCTTTTACTGACGATCATCCCAGAACTGTGAAGGAAGCAGTAGATTTAGAGGATGGAAAACTCTGGAAAGAGGCCATGGTTGATGAAATGGCATCTTTGCAAAAAAATGAGGCTTGGGATCTGGTGGAGTTGCGGGCTGGGAGGAAACCCATTGGCAGCAAATGGGTTTTGAAAAAGGAGACAAATGCAGAGGGAAAAGTGGAGAAATACAAAGCTCGGTTGGCAGAAAAAGGTTATTCCCAGGTGCCGAGAATTGATTTTGGTGATATTTTTTCTCCTGTTGCCAAGGTAACTTCTATTAGATTGCTTTTATCTATTGTTGCTGCTTTTGATTTTGAGGTAGAACAGATGGATGTGAAGACATCATTCTTCACGGGGATTTGGAAGAGGAGATCTACATGAAGCAACCTGAAGGCTTTGCGGTGAAGGGTAAGAAAGAACTAGTATGCAAGTTAAAGAAGTCTTTATATGGGTTAAAACAGTCACCAAGGATGTGGTATCAGAAATTTGATACATTTATATGGGGACTTGGCTCCATTAGAAGCAAAGCAGATCACAGTGTGTATTTTAAATTAATTGGTGACCATGTTATTTATCTAGTCTTGTATGTGGACGATATGTTGTTGGTTGGAAATGACAAAGAAATTATCTAGGATTTGAAGACCCAATTGTCTTCCAAATTCGACATGAAAGATCTTGGTGCTGCAAACTATATTTTGGGCATGGAAATTAAAAGAGATCGAGAAAAGAGGGACCTCTGGTTAAACCAGAGGAAGTATGTCGAGACAATACTGCAGAGGTTTAATATGCAGGATAGTAAATCGATGAAGGTTCCTATTCCTGTAGGTGTGAGGTTATCTACTGAGCAGTGTCCCAAGACACAAGAAGAGGAAGAGGACATGTCCCATGTTCCATATGCAAGTGCAGTCAGTAGCCTGATGTATGTAATGGTCTGTACTATACCAGACATTGCACATGCAGTGGGAGTATTGAGCAGGTTTATGTCAAAACCAGGGAAGGAGCATTCGACAACAGTGAAGCAGGTTTTCAGGTATTTGTGTGGCACTAGTGATTATGGTTTGTGCTACCAAGGAAGACCATGATTGGATAGAGTGTTGGATATTCATGGCTTTGTTGATGCAGATTGGGCTGGAGATCTGGATCAGAGAAGATCTACAAGTGGATATGTGTTTAACCTATTTGGAGGCGCAGTCAGTTAGATGAGTAAGAAACAATCTGTAGTGGCACTATCAACTATAGAGGTATAATACATGGCAGCCACTCATGCAAGCAAGGAAGCAGTTTGGTTGCAGAGATTTTGTTCAAGTATGGGGTTAGTACAGGAAGCTATAAGGATAGACTGTGACAGCCAAAGTGAAATTTTCTTGGCAAAGAACCCTGCATATCATTCAAATACAAAGCACATTGATGTTCAGTATCACTTTGTGAGGGATATGATAGAAGACAAAAAGGTGTTGCTAGTAAAGGTGGACACTTTGAAGAATACTGCAAATGCATTGACAAAATCTGTGAGCTCTGAGAAGTTCTCTTGGTGTAGAGAAACAATGGGTGTTGCAGGGGTGGATAAATGACTAAGCTCTCTTGTGCCCCCCTGTGGAAAGAAAACAACAAGTGGGAGAATGTTGGGTTGTGTTATATTCTTTCCACGACTAGCCCACGTAGTTAACCAGGGATTAGAGGGGGGGAGGTCACAGGGGGTTTGAGGGGCACTCGTAACCCCACTTTATGGGGTCCGGGGTAGTGCCCCAGAAAATTTTGGTTTTGGACCCTATGTTAGGTTGGGTAGACCCACCTATGGTTTTGTGCATGATTTTCACACATGTTTTTTGGACGCGATGGTTTTTCGGCCAATGGTATTGGACGCGATGGTTTTCGGTCCATGGTATTGGATGCTTCGGCATGTATAAATATGTATTGTAACATTGAAAGGAACATAATATAAGTTCAAGCTGGTAGTCCCAGTTTGGGGATCTAGGGGAAAATCTCTGTGTATATGTGTTTTATGTGTTATGGTCTCGCATTATTTATTTTCTGTGTCTTAGAATTTGTATGCAGGTAATTTCTATACAGGGTTAAAACCTACACCCACATCTACCCAAGTAACCAACCAACCAGGGTAAACATGTGATGAAAAGTTACTATGATATGATTTGACTCCCTATGTGTCAGTTAAGGAAGTGGAACTAGCAGAACACATCACATAAACCTTCCACATCAGCAACAAAACTCCTAAGAGCCATCCTAACCACTTAGGTAACCAGCCCCTGAGATCAACTAAAGTTTTAGTGCATAAAACCTCTGTATGCTCCCTTGATATGGACAAAGGTGTGTCCGGGAGGCTCCAGATGCTCCCACAACAAGGGCAAGGGAGTTTCCGGGGACTTTTTTCACCAGTGTTTTTCCTGTGACTCCATATTTGTGCCACTTTCCAGGCCCAGATCCTAGGTCACTGCCCAGAACCCAATGACACCTTCATAAATGAAATTTCAAGAAAGATAAAAGCTACATTTACAAAACATCAACAAGGACTAGACCAAACCCCTACTAGCCATGATAGATTTTTCATCAAACATATCACAAATATGAAATCTACAGATATTAACAGTAGAGTTGAGAATAGGGGTCTCATACTTATTTGATATTTTCTATGAGGCATTTTTTCCTTATCACATTAGTTGCATTATCATCTATTAGGACATAGATACATTTTTCATTCATTTACAACAAAAAACATGATGAGAGCTAGACATCATAATAGTCATACAACTCATTCATAACCAACATGTAAACATTAGTGATGCTAAGCATATAATAACCATTCAAGCCACATAACAATAAGAATATATACCCATCAATACCATAGGAAAGAGCTTTTATTACCATAAGAAAAATACAACCAAGTCTAGGACTTCCACGTACCACCCGACCATAGACATGTTTGAATCAAATCTCTCTTCAGCTAGTCACTCATGTGCCATATTCCAAGCATGAATGTGGGATCTAATGGAAAAATCCATCAAAACTAAACTAGGGCTTCTAAAGTCCAAACCACCTCAACCTATCAAATAGTGATTCCACCTCACAATCATACATCACAAACCATCACCAGATTGGTATCTACCCAAGCCTTCTAGGGCTCCAAAGTGTTTGTTCGAACCAAGGCTTCCAAGACTAGTAACTCAACCCATAGCTATTGCTGGGATCCAGAGAATTTTTCCAACCAAGGCTCCAGGACTAGTAAGTCAACACACAATTGTTGTCAGGCTCTAGAGCGTTTTTCCAACCAAGGCTCCAAGACTAGTAACTCAACCCAGGAATCGATCCATAATGTTTGTCCAACCAAGGCTCTAGGACAAGTAACTCAACCCAAGTTGTTACAGGTCTTCTAGAGTGTTTTTCAAACCAAGGCTTCAGGACTAGTAGCTCAACCCAATCTCTTACAACGCTTATATATCATTTGTACAACCAAGGTTGCAAGAACTAATAATTCAAAGCAAAGCCAAAGGAACATGAGAACCAACCAAAAAACAAAAGGAAAATGGACCCACAACACCATGGCTATCCAGGAAATGGCAAGGCTATGCAAATCCACTATAAATCTAGGAAATTCTCCATGCCAATGACAGATCATGACCAACAAACCACATGAATATGCCATGCATACCAAAACTAGTGAAGAAAACATACATGCAACTCAGTACCTACAAGAAAAACTCGTTGTGGTTGTTGCTCCCGATGTCCTCTTGCACTTTCTTGCTCTTCCCTTGCCTCCTTGCTCCAACCATCCAAGTATTCAACACTCTCCAAGAGTGCTCCAAAAAAAATTTAAGTGCTCAAGAGTATGAGAGAGAGAATAGAATGAGAGCTCCAAAATTGAACTGACAAAAGGTTACACTGACCAAGCTTGAGAAAAATCTTTCAACTGATCCTCAAAAGAATTTTTATCAATGAGGCCTCTATTTTTTTCATTTTCCATTATTTTCCTTCATTTTCCTCCTCACATGCAACCTGTGACCTTTCACCTTCCTTTTCTCCTAATTTCCCTTATTTTCATAAATAATTGTGCCAAAAATTCCATTTTGCCTTTCCAAAGCCTTTGCCATTGCCTTTTCCAATTTCCTTTAGCCATAATAACTGAAATGAACACCCCACTAGGATGTTTTTTCCCACCATTCAGCTTGGAATACATGTCCCATGACCCAGGTCTTATACATTTTTACATGGATTTTTAACCAGAGTTGTTACATATTCCACTTGCGTCCCTTGGACTTCATTACATAACATTTATTACATAAGATAATTTACACATGAGATGGTGGCATAATAAGACAAAATTGCTAAAATATAAAACTCATCAAATGGATAAATCATGTGCTTCTTCATGGAGTTCATTTGTAATAGAAGTGTGACATCCTCTGAAGTCCTTTGCGATGGCTTCAATCTAGTTTGGAAAGTCTCCTTTGTAGCGTGCCCTTACATCCAATGCCTTTGAGAGTATGTTCTTGGAGCTCGACTAAACATTATTCCATGGTCATGAAAGCTTCATGTCCACTTTGATTGGTGCAAAGGCATACTGTTGAATAATATCTTTGGTCACTTTCAAGCCTTCCTATTCTTTTACCTGCTTGGTTTGGTCAACATAATCTCTGATCTCCTGAAAGATGAGCTCCCTGCCTTTGATTGCTTCAAGGGATCCGATGGCAGGCATCTCATGCTTCTGTGTAAGAGACTCAAACCCATTATGCAACCAATTATATGCAGCCATAGTGTTAACTGACTATACTCCCAAATATGAGTAATTATGTAGGTGGAATCTCAATTTCACTCTATCTATATTTGCGGAGAGATTATCCTTCTTTTCCAAATGCTCTGGGAAATTTGGATTTTTGGTAGTCCACTCTTACATCAGGTCAACTACTCTGGTTTCTATCTTTAGGAGTTTCACCACTTCTTGTGCATTCTTTTGTCTTCCAATGAGAAGAGCCATGACATGTTGTATAAGTATCACCACATCATATAGTCATGCCATGGCATCCTCCATTGGTCCCAATCCATCTAGCATGATTGAATGTCATTCTGCAATATTAGAGTTATGTGCTAATAGTCGTTGGTTCTCCACTGCAACATGCTCTACCTATTTTTTCACAACAAGTTCTCTTCTTAGCATGGCATTCTTATTTAACAAATATTCCAAGTTATCCTATGTCATTGTATCGAATGCAACATTTTCTACATAATTGCCCTTGGATTTCTTCTAGTGTTGGAGGTGATCACCTTTTTTGTCAATACTGAGACTTTGTCTACTGGTGGAGGTGTAATCCCCATCTCTCTGAATGGAAGATGTCCTCTAATGAGTGGTTGTTCACCTAGAGTACTAGGCTCATCATCCATGGGATGGCTAGTTTCTTCTTCCTCATACTGCTCCTCATATAGTTCATGAGTCAACTATTCCTCTTCCAGCCTATGTGTTGCTTCCTCTTCCTGAGATTGCCTATGTTGTTCTTCCTCTATCTATATCCTTTCTTCTTCTTCTTCTACCAGTTGATTCTCAATAAAATCATCCTGCTTCCTTCTCTCCTCTTCTTCTCCTTCTTCTTCTCCTTCTCCTTCTCTTCTCTCTGGTTTTGTTTTTGTATCTCCTATATTTAAAGTATTTACTTTCCATTTTCTATTTGTCTCACCTGATGAGTACATGATCATTTTCCTGGGAGATAACTTCTTTACTTGAGGCATTGTTTCCTCCTCCTCCTGTTCCTTCTCCTGCAAGTCTTGATATGGTGCATCGTGAGGTGAACTGGTGTTCATGGTTGGATGTGTCTTCATTTTGGTATTGTACCAGTTCCTTATCTTTTCATCCTCTAGTCGGTATGTTGATGAATACCTTATATTATGCATGATCCTTTCACAATGCTACCTGACAATTCGCCTAGGATCATATGCATGGAAATATTTGGTGACGAAGTGTAGATGGTTAAGCTCTTCAGTTTCGTTTTCCAATGTCCTATGAATATTTAATTCATATAATCTAATTTGTAATGGAAATATGGGCCAAGGGGCTTTCTTCCTCCTGTGAAGGGTTCCTAATGGTCCCGCGTCTAGCTCATTTTCCACCTCCTGCATGACCACCTTGATTGTCACATATTGCGGCATAAGATGAGGGGTTGTTTGACATCCAAAGCATCTAATGTAAGTTCCCTCAGGAGCCAAAACTAGTGCACAATATCTTGAAGACACTCCACTTTATTTATCATGCATGGCAGATCAACCTCAAATATTAGGCGAAAGATGGTTGCAAAGAAGTGTTCGACCAATCTGCCATACGTGCCTTTGAAGCTTCCTTCTGATAACACTCTGCAGTGGACATAAAATGGGAAATTCTCTTTAGGAGTTCAATTCCAATATTGCTTCAGGAATGCATATCATGCATAGATACTGTCCAAGAGATATGTAAACATGTAAAATTATGGAACTTGATTTGCTTACAAAGATGCTTTGACCCACCCCACCTTTCGCTGCAACTCAAATGATAATATATCCGCCCAATTAAAATATTTTCCATGTTTCACCACTAGATTTAGTGTATATATCCAATTCTCTTGGAATAACTCAGAGTTCTTGTGCCCAAACATCTGACAATACATAGCTAGCAAATACTGATATATGTCTCTCAATATCTTTGTTGGATAAACTGTTGTTGGGTGATGGTGAAACTTGACTGGTTCTCAACACCATTGCTTAATAGCATCGGTGTGTCGAGGTTATCCCATCTTGTGTAAAAGGAATTGTTTGCATATTTATTGGGCTTGAGCATCTTATAATACACTTGTGTATCCTCACCATAATAGTTGGCGAGGTGTCTACCACTTTCACTGCATAACACAAGGTGTGAGTCATCCATATCTGTAATTGTCCATTCAATAGCTTCAACAAATTGCATGACCAGGTATCTGCACATGATCCTATGTATCCTTGACTTCTTAATGTTTATATGTGCATGCACATCTTATAAGTACTTAGAAAATGTCTCCTGCATGAACGTGTTGTAGATATTTCTCTAGGTAACCTTTGTCGTCTTGTCAATAAAACACTGATTGTCTGCATATATAGGAATATTGGACTATGTAACTTCAAGAAACTCATCAATGATTACTCCTGAGAGTTATTTAGAGGCTAATTTTAGTGGCATCATGTCTCCAACATATGACAACATTGTGGTAACACTTGTAGCATGGAAACTTGTTTGTGGAATCACACTCATAGCAACAAGATCAGCTTAAAACAAATAACTATGCATAAATATTTGTAAATCACATTCAAAGAGTCACCACAGATTATAGAGCATGAAAAACTATGAACGGAAACAAAAAATAACTTGCATGAAAGCAAAAATACACATGAAAAATATAAGGGTTCACTCTCAAAGCACGAAGAGACATTCATGGTCATTTGGGCTTTGTAGTGCGCTAGTGCACACATTAAAGAGGAAAAAATTAGCCAGGGTGCATTGTAGCACCCTCAAGGATCGAAGGAATGAGAAAATGTGGCTTCAGGTCTTCCCTATGTGCCCATGCACCTTGGCAAACAAGGAGGGCACACTGTCACACTAAAAATTGATGAAGGATGAGGAAAAGGGATCTTTGGGTCTTCAAAGTGTGCATATGCACTCAAGACAAAGGAGGGTGCATTGTCGCATGTTGAAGGCTTGAATGATAAGGCTATGTGCCTTCATGATGCACCCATGCACCCTAAGGTAAAGAGGGCACACTGCAGCACTACGAAGGTTCAAAGGGAAAATCTTTGTGCCTTCGTGTTGCGCTCATGCACATATGAAGAAAACTATGTCGAATAAGGTGAAATTTTCGAGACTGAAGGAGCTTCAAGATCGGGGAATGCGCTCTACCTGAAAAGAGACTAGAAATAAGTAAAGAAAGCATAATTCAATCCTAAGATAGGAGAGGAATGATATGCAAGGCTAGATAAGTTGTTTTTGCATGCATAGTGAGAAGATGAAAATTTTTGGGAATGTGAAAGGTTTCTTGCATACGACAGTAAATGAACACTTGCAAGATGAATATCCAGCTAGAATTCTTGTAAACACACTGCAAAACAAGAAATCGACAACAAAAAAGAAATATTTGAAAGTGAAATGATTTTAGCAGTAAATATTTTAGCATGCAAACTTACTTGTTGCACTGGTTGATGAAGGGCTTGATGATTTCCAGTTGTGCGCTCAAATGAAATGATGATGAAGGAATGATTAACTGAGTTTATTTAAAGAGATCAACATGCAAAAATAACTCATGCATGAGTGCCACTTGTCATCAGATGAAAGGAACAATTAAGAAGGAGTTAAGGCGATTCTTATTTTCTAGGAGTGCACCCTCATGCAACAAGTTGGATCATGCATGCAACTGGATAGGTCACAAGTATTTATCTCAAAGGAGTGCACCCAAGTTGGGAACACTTGTGTAGAGCCTTGAACCTGTACCTTCCCATACACCTCTCAGCCTCCTTTTCCCACTCATTTCATCACCCAAGTTGATTAAATCATTGTATTTTAGGACTTTTTACAGGGTTTTATAACTCTGCTAATGACTGTTGTTTGGTTTAGAATTTTGGTTCAGAATGCTGCGTTTCCGCAGCCAACACAAGTTTCCGCAGCTGATCCAGGTTTCTGCAGCTCGCACCAGATTTCGCAGCTGTTTTATTAAATGATATGTTACAAGTGTCCTCCAAGAAGATGAGCCACATGGGCAAGTTCCATGGATCAAGGACATGGTACGTGTCCCTCCAAATCACCCAGAATAACCATAAAAGCCAGCGGTCAACGAGGAGGCAAATACCGGTCAACAGAAGTGTCCAGCGGTGGCACGGCTCTGCGTTGCTCTGTTTTTGGGCACGTGAAGCTAGGTGGCATCATCCTCAGCCACGAAGACGATATAGAAACACCATTCCAACAACCATACTCTCCAGATTGAATGATCACTATGACCGTTACCTAGATCCGAGGACGCAGAGGATTCACGTGTTTTCAAACAGCTGATCGAATAGCATAGATTTCCTTAAATCAGTTTGCTTTCTTCCTATAAATAAAGCGTCCTTGAACGCTGTGTAGTTAGTCGTTGTTATATGTAATTTTGAACTCCCCACTGTACTTTACATTTGATGCTTAATACATGAGAAGACTGTTCTGCATTTAAGCGTGTAACTGCTCTTTGAACCGGCTGAAGTAGGCAGAGGGCCCCTGTTTGCTGAAGTCCTGTATAGTAACCTTTAATTTCTTGCATTTCTTTTTCTTGTTTCATGTATAATAGCTGTACAGATGTCTTTTAAATTGTTGCGTTTTCAACATGTATATTAGCTGTACATAAACTTTGATTTCTGTTGATTTACATTTCTGCACTTTCATGTTCATGACTGATCAGTGTGTTATGCAGGTTTCTTAGGCGAGCCCGGGACAGTTTTCTTTCTTTTCTTTTCATAACTAGTGGCATGCGTGATCATCTTGTCTATGTTGCTGACCTTCATTGTTTTGCAGCCTTTATTTTCCTTACTGTCATTTCTTTAATTTGCATATTTACTTTCTGCTCTTAGATATCAAGTTGTTCATCTATTGATGGTTCCTTTTCCATAATCAAATATCTTTATTGAGAGCCAAAATATCACTTAGCATAACTTGATTTAGTTGCTTAAGAACTCACATTACTTGACTTATTTCTAACTGTTTCCCACATGATAAATTCAGCTGAAAGGCAAGAGGTTAAGAAGAAGTTAATGTATTTGTGACTAGTCTTTTATGTAGTTTCACTTCAGTTTCACATTGCTTAAACATTTCATGATATCTTTTCATAGAGAGGATTGAGTTGAAGGGTTGAAATAGTGTGAGATAGTTGTTTTTACTTTTAGTTAGATTTAATATAGATTTCATTTTCATTTTCTTACAGCAGCAGAGATACTGGGCCGATGTCATTAGTCCTTTATTTGATGTCTTCATTTTCTTTTAAAGGTTGATTTTATTGCAGTTGTTGTTCAAGCTTTCTTATAGAATACTTTTTAAGTTTTGAGAAATCACTTAGAGATCACCACAATCATCCACATTTCACTTGCTTTATTACATTTCCATCACATCACAGTAGGAAAGATACATTTGAAAACAAACTTAAGAAAGCTAAAAACAACAAAAGATTAAGAAACAGTTACCTAAGTACATATAGTACACCTCACTTCATCAGCTTACGAGCCCCGGGTTGACATTTAAAAGTTGCAATTTAGACATCACTAAATTGACCAACCATTTTGGCGTCGTTGCCGGGGAAGTGAAATTAGGTAGCCAAATTCTTAAAAAAAAAAACAAGAAAATTTCAAGGAAGGAAAATTGATAACCTCTCAAAGTATGCTCTCCTCTTGCACCTAGAGTGATCTGGAGGATCAGAAAAGAGAAAGTTATTGGTTTAATAGTTTCTTGAGTATGCTCTCTTCTTGCACCTAGAGTGACCTGGAAGATCAGAAAAAGAATTATTACCCCGACTTGAAGAAAAATAAAAAAATGACATGCATAGAGCAAGAGATTCTAGGGGAAGGTTTTTAGCTAGAGCCAAGAGTTCGATTTTTACAAGTCCATCTACTTCAAGGAATAGACAAGAGACACCTCCATCATCTCCGACTTACACTCCTAGCCCTAGGATTCCTGGAATTCAAGAGGCAATAGTTGACTCTCCCACACCATCCATCGAATCTGAACTAGAAAGAGACCCTTTTCTTCCTTCCATAGGAGGACAAATTGTAATCGAAGAAGTAGAATCATCTGAAGAAGAGGGAGAAATTCCTTCTCGTTCACCCTTAGTAGAGGAACCGGAAAACTCTGAAGTCTCCAGGGGAACTATCATGACAGAGGAAGGATCAACTGGATTTGGTAGAGGTAGAGGTAGAGGAGGAGGAGGAAACAATGGAGGAGGTCGAGGTAACATTGGGGGAAATAGGGATGGAGATAACTCATTCGGATTTCCTATAGTCGATGAGGACTCCCGAGCCACCATGAAAAACATCTCACCATCTGTCCTCCCAAACTTCCATGGGATGAGGAATGAGGACCCTGAAACATTTCTATTTGAGTTTGAAGTCGTTTCTCGAACTTATGATTATCTGGAAGACTCTCAAAAACTCAAACTGTTTCCTTCAACATTGAAAGGAGCAGCCTTGAAATGGTTCATGGGATTACTCACTCAATCCATTAGGTCTTGGAATGATATGAAACAAACATTTTTGGATAGGTACCTGGACTATTGTATGCCCACCAATCACAAGGATGAGGTATTCAAAATGATGCAAAAAGAAGATGAAAATTTGGAGGATTTGCTTGAAAGATTTCAATACAACCTAAAAAGAGCAAAAATGAACAACTTAGATGAGGAGACCTTGAAAGCCCTTCTATTGAAAGCCATTAGAGATGAATGGATAGACATTTTGAACATGATGGGGAAGGGAGATATATCTCAACTTTCACTCAATGATATAGCATAACTATGTGTCCATCTCTCAAGGGGGAAATCTAAAACTCAAAAAGGGCCTAGAGATCCTTCTCTCATCAGAGCAAACAAATCTGCAACTGGATCAGTAAGTAGGGCTGAGATTGGCAACATGCTTGATGAAGTTAAAACTGACATCTTAGGGAGTCTTAGCGAGCAACTAGACACTCTTAAGATTCACAATAAGCAGAAAGCAGAAGCTGAGGCTTTGGCCATCTTTTGCCCAAAGTGTAGGAAGAAACATGCTCTAAGGGAATGTCCCTTGGATGCAAAATTTGTAGAGACATGTGTAATTTGTTTAGAGAATCATGAGACCAAGGATTGTCCTTCAATCCCTGGGCTCAAAGCTGTCTTTCAAGAGGATCCAAATACAATCGAATCTCTCTGTTTTGTTGCAAGGAGACCTTGGCAGGGGCAACAAAATCAAGGGTTTAACAACTCTATGAATTTTCAACCCCCACCAAATTGGAATCCTTGGCAACAAACTTGGTCCCAACCTCAAAATCCTTTTCAATCATGGGTACAAGGTATGCAAAATCCTTATGGGAGATTTGCTCAATTTTACCAATATCCTCCATCTTTTCAAAATCAACAAGCTCCACAACTTCCAAATCAAAATCCACAACTATCATTGCCATTTCCACAACAACAACAACCTTCTCAACAGAATCCAAATTCTCAACTCTTGCTTCCATTCCAACAGAAGTCAAATCAACTTCCTTCTCAGCCATTTCCAAACCCCAATAATAAAAATCCTCAAAATGCTTACATGATAGAAGGTCAACAATTTCCTACCTATATGATTGTTCCTCTCAATGAAGTACAACTCAGATCAGGTAGAGTCCTAGATAAACCTTCTATAAAAGCTCAAGAGCAAAGCATTTTTGAGGAAGAGTCTCTTGAAGCCAATAAAGGTTCTGAAGCATCTCTTCAAAACCCAAACACTCAAAAAGAAAAAGAAAAATAATTAACCCCCACAACTCCCATAGTTGAGCAACCTGCATCTTTATCCACACCTCCTTTTCCTGAAAGATTACAAATTGACAAAGGAGTGGAAAAACAAATTTGGTTGCCTGACTATAATTTCCTAGATGAATTGAAGAATGTCTGTATCAAGATTCCCTTGTTACAAGCCATTAAGTAAATTCCTATTCTAGCAAAAACAATAAAGGAGTTGAGCCTTAAAAGACCAGGAAGGAAACCAAGAGATACCAGAAGGATCCACCTGGTAGGAAAAATTGCAGACATCATGATGGGAAAAATTACTATGCAGAAATATGTAGATCCCGGTAGTCCAATTGTCAAAACACATATCAATGGGGTAGAAATACCAAATACTTTGATTGATTTAGGGGCTGCTATTAACATTATGAGTAGACAGACTATGGAACAGCTAAAACTTCCTAATCTTCTTTTTACACCTACTTTATTGCAACTTGCAGATCAATCAATTATTAAACCAGATGGTGTATTAGAAGACATTCCAGTCTCCTTAGATTCTTGGGAATATCCAGTGGATTTCATGATTTTAACTCCCAAGAGTAATCTAGGAGGACATCCTCTTATTTTAGGAAGACCTTGGCTAGCCACAGCTGATGCTTTCATAAGTTGTAGGTCTGGGGATATGTATATTTCTGATGGTAATTCGACAAAGAAGTTCAATCTGTATCCTCCAGCAAAAGCAATTACAGAAATAGGAGATAATGAGTGGGTTGATGATGAAGATACTATACAACCTGTCTTTACCATTTCTGAGATTAGTGAAGATAGTCAAATTCTGAACACATTAGAAAACTTTGAACCATCTTCAGAATATGACTCCACACAATTTCAGTTGGACTCTGACATTGAGTGTCTATCATCTAGACAAATGTCTCTTTTATCTATGGAAGAGTTTGGTAGTTCTGCCATTGAGATCTTTCCAGGAAAAACATTGAATATCAACAGAAATTTGGAAAAATCACAACAGGAGGAGCTAACCAAAATCTTGCAAAAACATTCTACTGCATTTGCATGGGAGTATACCGATATGAAAGGTATTGATCCTAAGACTTGCATTCATCACATCTACATTGAGGAAAACAGTAGACCAATCAGACAACCTCAAAGAAGGATGAATCCAAACCTTAGGGAGATAGTGAAAGAAGAGCTCCAAAAGTTACTTAATGTAAACTTCATTTACCCCATTTCAGATAGCCAGTGGGTTTCCCATTTGGTTATAGTACCTAAAAAGAATGGTAAATGGAGGGTTTGCATTGATTACAGGGAATTGAACAAAGCAACTTTGAGGGATCACTTTCCTTTACCCTTTATTGATCAAGTATTAGATACTTTAGCAGGTAAAAAGTATTTCTCATTTTTGGATGGTTTTAGTGGTTACAATCAAATTTAGGTAGCACCTGAAGACCAGGACAAGACCACATTTACCTGTCCATGGGGAACTTTTGCTTACCGAGTACTTCCTTTTGGATTATGTAATGCACCTGCAACATTTCAAAGGGCAGTACTAGGAATCTTTTCTGATCTAATTCATGATTGTGTAGAGGTCTATATGGATGATTTTACAGTTTATGGTAATTCATTTGAAGAGGCATTAGAAAATTTGGAAAAAGTCCTTATAAGATGTAAAGAAACAAATCTTTCATTAAGTCATGAAAAATGTTTTATGATGTTTACTAAAGGGATTGTTTTAGGACATCATATTTCAGGAGATGGAATTAAAGTTGATAGATCAAAAGTTGAAGTCATCTCCAAGTTACCTATTCCAAATTGTCAAAAAGATGTTAGAAGTTTTCTTGGATTTACTGGATATTATAGAAGATTTATTGAAAACTTCACCAAGATAGCATCTCCACTCTTCAAATTACTTACAAAAGACTGTGAATTCAAGTGGGATCCTGACTGTCAATCTGCATTTGAAACTTTAAAAACAAGAATATCTGAAGCACCCATTTTGAGAGGGCCAAATTGGAAACTTCCTTTCCATATTTCTACAGATGCTTCAGATACAGCTCTAGGAGCTGTGTTGGGTCAAAAGGATTTAGTTCCTTATGCCATTTATTACACCAGTAAAAATTTGACTCCCACTGAGTTAAATTATACTGTGACTGAAAAAGAATTCTTAGCCGTTGTTCATGCAATCAACAAGTTTAGACATTATATAACAGGCTATGAAACTTTTGTCCATACTGATCATTCTGCAATTAGATATCTCATGAACAAACCTGTTACTAATGGCAGAGTTACAAGATGGCTTTTACTTTTACAAGAATTCAATATTACTGTGTTAGATAGACCAGGGAAACAAAATACAGTAGCTGATTTCTTGTCTAGAATCCAAAATACTAACGAAGATTCTCCCGTAGAGGATAAGTTTCCAGATGAATATCTGTTTGCAGTAACTACTAAAACTCCTTGGTATGCAGATATTGCTAACTATTTGGTTACAGGGAAGCTACCTCCACACTTATTTCCTAATGAGAAAAGGAAAATCATTTAGGAGAGTTCAAAGTATTCATGGATTTCTAATGAATTGTTTAAAACAGGGCTAGATTGTGTGATCAGAAGATGTGTTCGGGAAGATGAAATGCCTGGCATCCTTAAGGCATGTCATGATGAACCGTGCGGTGGACACTTTACTGACAAGAGGACGGCCTATAAAATCCTTTCTTTAGGATATTATTGGCCTTCTCTCTTCAAATATGCAAAACAATATGTTAGAAGGTGTGACAGCTGCCAAAGAGTTGGGAGGCCAACTCTTTCAAATGAAATGCCATTACAACCACAGGTACTCATCGAACCCTTTGAGAAATGGGCTTTAGATTTCGTTGGACCCATTAATCCACCATCTAAACAAAAGAAGTATATATTGGTTTGCACTGATTATGTTACTAAATGGGTAGAAGCCAAGGCATTGCCTTCTGCCACTGAAAATTCAGTTGTTCAATTTCTTTTTGAGGATATTTTTACTTGTTTTGGTGTCCCAAGAGAAATTGTGACAGATCAGGGAAGTCAATTTACATCTAACTTGATGGAGAAGCTGATGGAAGAATACAAAATCAAGCATAGAAAATCTACTCCATACCATCCGCAAGCAAATGGTCAAGTGGAATCTACAAACAAAGTTCTTGAGAGCATCATCACCAAAACTGTTCATCTCCACAGAAGAGATTGGGCAGAAAGGCTTCCTGAAGCCTTATGGGCCTATAGAACTACATGGAGGAACACAACAGGACATTCTCCCTATGAACTTGTTTATGGGAAAGAAGTCTTGCTCCCCATTGAGTTTCAAGTCAAGACCTTCAAGATGGCAGTACAGTTGGGGATGAATCTATCAGAAGCCCAAAAGCACAGAATGGAGCAGCTGAATGAACTAGATGAAATAAGACAAGATGCAATTTTAAGGACCGATCTAGTTCAGCACCAAAGAACTAAGTGGCATGACAGATATATCAAAGAGAAGAAGTTTCAAAAGGGAGATTGGGCGTTACTGTTTGATTCCAAGTTTAAAGACTTCAAAGGGAAATTTCAAACTCATTGGCTTGGACCATATGAGATTGATGAAGTCTTTAGCAATGGAGCAGTTCGAGTCAAGACTATTGATGAGTTTCAAACTCCTCTCATTGTGAATGGCCACCGATTGAAAATTTATCATAAGCCACTCTCAAAAGAGGAATTTGTCAAAATGTTTCAAGAAAATTCTGCAATGAGGCTGGTGGAGAAGAATTCTTATCCTCCATCAGCCTAGTCTTTGTTTCTTTCTGATTTTGAAAAAAAAAAAATGTGTATAAGCCTGAAAACCAATCCCAGATTGGCAGTCTTATACAAAAAATATGGAGTGAAAATCAGGGACACCTGACACTCTATATTTTCCAAAAAAAAAAATTAAAAAAAATAAGATCTCTCTCTCTTTCCATCCTCACTTCATCTTCACTTCATTTCACTTCACCTTCATCATTTTTCATCTCCATCTCACTTCATTCCATTTCATCATCACTTCATTCCATTCATTCCATCTCATACCATCAATAAAAGTCCCTCTCAGGACTATTTCCATTTAGTTAGTTTTCTTTTCTAACTAACTTTGTGCAGAAAAAGGGGAGTTGTCTTAGTTTCCGCAGCTGGAAACCGTTTCCGCAGCTCGCACCAGTTTCCGCAGCCAGAAACGATTTCCGCAGCCAGCATCACTCTGTCTCTACAGCCAGCAGCACTCTGTTTTCAAAGAAAAATCACAGTCAAAGGTTAACATCATCATCACCAAAGGCAGCAAAGATATGAGGTACCTGCAAGATCAAAGAGCAATAATGGATCAGAAGCCTTAATCAAAAAATGGCAAAATTCAAAAGGTATGATCAAAATCTTTACCAAATAACAATTTAATGTCATTGTATGCATAGTTATTAGATCATGGAAATTCCACTAAATACAATGATTTGATACGGCTAGATCCATATCACTCCACCTCCACGATGATAATCCGTCCACCTCATTCCTGTCTAACGGTCCCATAATCACTATTAATTCAAACTCGAAATGGGGCTGTTCTTTCATTTATTGGCCGTACGAGGAAGAAGTGACCTACTGTACTACGACTCTCCTCCACCTTAATTTCCGCAGCCAACGTTGAGACGTGGCGTAAGTCATCCGATCCCAACAGGACTCAGCCGTTATCCTGCCATTATCACTCCACTCCCGCATGCGTTGAACTCATTTCTGTTATTTATCCTTTACTCCCTCGCACTCATACTATTTTCTACTCTCCATTTCCGCTGCAACTTCCATAGCTCTGCTCTAAACCCTGATTACAGTCACTGAATACGCTTCGCATTTCAACTACAGCCACTCCACCTACCTTAAAAATCCCGTAATCAGTTCGTTTTTCCCTTGAACGTTCACATACAGTAAAATCTTCAGCCGGCGTTAAAAGCCGAGAATGGGAAAGTTACTCAGAGCGGAACCTAAGGGCCCAAAATACTTGGAAGGGTATCCGCAGACGAAGGAAACACTGAAGAAAGCGAAGTGGCTAAAATTTATCCAAAAGTTCAGAGGTTATAATAAGGAAGTCACTAAAACCTTCGCTCGGTCCTTTAATGGACACGTAGTGGAGGTAGGGGATTTGAAATTTACAATCACAGAGGCCACCATAGTAGCAGCAACCAGTTTACCACAAGCGGGAGACAGATGGTTTAAAAACAGAGGTTTGGATGATCAAGGATGGAAAGTCATGCTTAAAAATCCAGGTATGGACACTTCTATATTTACTAAAGGTATTCCTGTGCATGTAATCAAGGAAGAATGGTCTACACTATTATTACTTGTTCAGAAGTTTATTACATGCGAGGGCCACTTTGGCACCATGTACATGTACCATGCAAGGATTATGATGAATTTCATAGAAGGCCATACCCTTAACTTACCTTACTTCCTATTAGCAAGCCTGAAGAAAATGAGCTCCACTGTCCAGAAACATGTAGGCCATATTGAATCCCACCTTTACCATCATGGGCTCATCAGAATTCTCATTGAGGATCAATTGAAAAATAATAATGATACTTGGGAAAAGTTTTTAATCAGAAATCACTTACAAGAAGTAACTGAAGCCTCCGCCAGCAGTTCTCCAAAAATCCCAAAAAGGAGTAGGAGGAGAGAAAGAAATGTCACAGCCCAGGACCTTCCTACAGTAGACACTCAGGAAATTGTTCAAGAAAAAGAAGGGGAGGGAGCTAGAAATAAGAAGCAGAAGAAGGATAAAGGAAAAATAACTGTTCAAGAGACATATCCATCCCCTGAACCATCTGTAGAAGAAGAGTCTCAAACTCTGGCCGACAGATTAGCATATATTCATGCTACTGCCACCGAAAAGAGAAAACAAAAAGAAAAACAGAGTGCCCAGAAAGAGAGCACTAGTCCATATGTGAGAAGAAGCAGTAGGCTCAAAGAAAAGAAGGAAGTGACCCAAGAAAAATAATCACACTTCATTGATCTAAGTGAGGGAACGCCTCAAACTCAGCATGACATTGAGTCAACTCCTCCACGTGACGAAAGCCCTTTTCGGCCAGAAAGGGAGAACAGTCCTCCTTCACCGGAATTTGAGTTCAGGCCGAGAAAAACACCCGAGGTAGATTCCGCCCAGCAAGAAGCATATAATTATTTGGAGTCCTTGGAACAGTCAGCTGCAGGACCCAGTGTCACCTTGCCACTTGATGCACAAGTGCAATCTCTAAAACAAGAAGTATTTGAACTGGAAGTCCTGAATAGGCATATTAAACAAGAGAATGAAGCATTGAAAGAACAAAGTAAAGTGGACAAGATTGTCCATGACAATACCATGCTTCACTTAGGACTGTGGCAAAAGAAGAATAGAAATCTGAAGAAAAAGTGCAAGAAGCTGAGCAGGGCACTGATTAACTTGAAATTCAGATGTCTAGTCAAGAAACCAAGGACCATTTTGGCATCAAGGAGAAAGAAAAGAAGGCTGGATGTTCTTGCAGAAGCATCAGAGCACATGGATTGAGGAAAAGAACTAAGTTTTGGTTGCATGAGGACATGCAACATCTTCACAGTGGGGGTATGTAGAGCCTTGAACCTGTACCTTCCCATACACCTCTCAGCCTCCTTTTCCCACTCATTTCATCACCCAAGTTGATTAAATCATTGTATTTTAGGACTTTTTACATGGTTTTATAACTCTGCTAATGACTGTTGTTTGGTTTAGTATTTTGGTTCAGAATGCTGCGTTTCCGCAGCCAACACAGGTTTTCCGCAGCTGATCCAGGTTTCTGCAGCTCGCACCAGATTCCGCAGCTGTTTTATTAAATGATATGTTACAGGTGTCCTCCGAGAAGATGAGCCACATGGGCAAGTTCCATGGATCAAGGACATGGTACATGTCCCTCCAAATCACCCAGAATAACCATAAAAGCCAACGGTGAACGAGGAGGCAAATACCGGTCAACAGAAGTGTCCAGCGGTGGCACGGCTCTGTGTTGCTCTATTTTTGGGCACGTGAAGCTAGGTGGCATCATCCTCAGCCACGGAGATGATCTAGAAACACGAATCCAACAGCCATACTCTCCAGATTGAATGATCACTATGACCGTTACCTAGATCCGAGGACGCAGAGGATTCACATGTTTTCAAACAGCTGATCGAATAACATAGATTTCGTTAAATCAGTTTGCTTTCTTCCTATAAATAAAGCGTCCTTGAACGTTGTATAGTTAGTCATTGTTGTAATCGCTTTGTATGTAATTTTGAACTCCCCACTGTACTTTACATTTGATGCTTAATACATGAGAAGATTGTTCTGCATTTAAGCGTATAACTGCTCTTTGAACCGGCTGAAGTAGGCAGAGGGCCCCTGTTTGCTGAAGTCCTGTATAGTAACCTTTAATTTCTTGCATTTCTTTTTCTTGTTTCATGTATAATAGCTGTACAGATGTCTTTTAAATTGCTGCGTTTTCAACATTTATATTAGCTGTACATAAACTTTGATTTTTGTTGATTTACATTTCTGCACTTTCATGTTCATGACTGATCAGTGTGTTATGCAGGTTTCTTAGGCGAGCCCGGGACAGTTTTCTTTCTTTTCTTTTCATAACTAGTGGCATGCGTGATCATCTTGTCTATGTTGCTGACCTTCATTGTTTTGCAGCCTTTATTTTCCTTACTGTCATTTCTTTAATTTGCATATTTACTTTCTGCTCTTAGATATCAAGTTGTTCATCTATTGATGGTTCCTTTTCCATAATCAAATATCTTTATTGAGAGCCAAAATATCACTTAGCATAACTTGATTTAGTTGCTTAAGAACTCACATTACTTGACTTATTTCTAACTGTTTCCCACATGATAAATTCAGCTGAAAGGCAAGAGGTTAAGAAGAAGTTAAAGTATTTGTGACTAGTCTTTTATGTAGTTTCACTTCAGTTTCACATTGCTTAAACATTTCATGATATCTTTTCATAGAGAGGATTGAGTTGAAGGGTTGAAATAGTGTGAGATAGTTGTTTTTACTTTTAGTTAGATTTAATATAGATTTCATTTTCATTTTCTTACAGTAGCAGAGATACTGGGCCGATGTCATTAGTCCTTTATTTGATGTCTTCATTTTCTTTTAAAGGTTGATTTTATTGCAGTTGTTGTTCAATCTTTCTTATAGAATACTTTTTAAGTTTTGAGAAATCACTTAGAGATCACCACAATCATCCACATTTCACTTGCTTTATTACATTCCATCACATCACAGTAGGAAAGATACATTTGAAAACAAACTTAAAAAAGCTAAAAACGACAAAAGATTAAGAAACAGTTACCTAAGTACATATAGTACACCTCACTTCATCAGCTTACGAGCCCCGGGTTGACATTTAAAAGTTGCAATTTAGACATCACTAAATTGACCAAACAACTTGCTCAGCCTAAAGTAGTGCACCCTAGTAGAGTTCACTTTTGAAGCATGAAGAGAGTGTGCTCACCTCAAGTGCAAGCCTTCATCAACTCAAAGTGATATTTTGCTTTTGTGAGATATTTTCTTGCTTTTTTCTGATGCTTTTTTGAGTGTGTGCATTGATAGAAGGAAAGTTTCTAAGTCAAGAAAAATCGTGATTTCACCTAACCACAACTTACTAACTCAAACACTTCTAATTGTTAAGTGGCAACACTTGGGGCACATTGACTTAGGAGGATGCGAAACTAGGACAAAACACGCAAATAAAAAATCAAACCACATGTTGATGCAGGGGGGCTTGAAATGACACTTAGCGTAGGGTCTAAATCGACATAGGGAAAATTTTTGGAGGGTTTTTGTCGTAGAGACAACAAGAGCCTAACTCGAGAGTGTCAAAAGAATTGAACCTGTGACCTCACAATAGAAAAGGTGTTTTAACTATGGGGACTCGATTAAGTGAGCTAACCATTGAGACTATAAACATTAATACTATAATCTTTAGAATTTTTAATATTATAAAATTATTATTGTAATTATTTATATTTTATAAACTAATTTATTTGTAATTTTTAGAATTAAATTCCACATAATACTCATCAAATAAATTATTTTTGAAATAAGTATAAATGTAAGAACAAATAATATACACATAGAATGAAATACATTTTACCAATAATTATTATGGTATGTGTCCATTTAACATGGATTATTAGTTTGTTTGAAAGTCGTAAATGCTTTTTCTTGTAAACTACAACACTTTATATTCATTGATAAAACAAAGTTACATAGCGATCAAGTTCAAATTCATAGCTTCCAAAATTGAAAAATAGAACCATACAATCCTGACATCAACAAATAAAGAGACAAAGCAGTAAAAATTCTCTTCAAGATAGCAAGATACAAAAAGTCACTTTCCAACCATCTGATACAACACCAAGGTGAATATAGGATAATTCTGACCAGGTTGCTTGAAGCCAAGAACCAAAAGCATCTCCAGGATACCATAACCTCCAATATTCTCCACAAACCATACTACACATAGAAATAAAACAAAAATGCCCATCTAAACACCATGTATGGAAAAACTTCAAAGCCATAATTTTTATCAAATAGGAGTTGAATCACGCAATGAAAGAAAGCTAAACTCATGCCAACCATTAACAACAAAACCAATTCATATATGACATGTGAAAATATAACCTCATTCGTTGAACTAGAACCATAATAATATTCGACCAGGGGAAGGCCAACCCAAAACCCAAAATAATTATAGAGCGAAGTGTTGTAATGACATAAATGTACCAACCAATGATGGGTCCCAAAAACAACCAGCAATACATCACCATCTAGGAATCATAGAAGATACATGATATTGAAAAACCGGCTTGCACCAAAGCTACAAAAAATCTAGAGAGGCCATAATACCACCTCATGCCCAACAAGGCCATATTTGGACAAACAAGAAAACCATTGTGTAATTAGAAAATTGAGATAGGTATGAAACATGTTTCTCCATAATAGTGCAATTAAAATACAAACAACATAAACATTTTCAGTGAGCATAAGAGCCAAAACATGTTGAGACTACCATGAAGATACTATACCTAGAGAACGATTGCCAAAATAGCAGCAAAAAACATATGACCAATCATTTTTATTCCTTATTAGAGGTAATTATAGTTAGATCTTGAGCACTTTAAACCAGTGGGTTAATGGGATCACCAAGCAGATCACTGATATCACTAGAGGTTGAATCCAACACTAGATATTTTTTTTTACCTGGGCCAATTAAGAATCCACATGATCTAAACAAAGCCTTTGGTTTTAGAGCATACATTTGATGTCCTATAGTGAAGAAAACACATTATGGTTCTCAAATTTCTTATATATAAATATTAAATGCAACAGTGTATCCATTTGTTGGTGTAAAACCAAAGAGTTCAGGAAAAGAAGCACCATTTTCCTAAATCTACTAGGATCAAGATCCCATTTCATATCTTCTCCTACCACATCTAAATCTGAGTGATATGGTTGTTCCCATGTTTCTTTAGACTCCAAAAAAATGATTTTATTCCTCACTTCTAGAGGAACAACATTAAATAAATTCCCAACTAAATCATAGGAAAAAAGATTGATTCATTTGTACCCAAGATTACCCACGCCACCCCTTTATCTTATCATTCTCTAGCGAGGAGGCATGAATACAATGGCAAGGGAACAAACTAGACAACCACTAAAAGAACCTCTACCCGAGAAACAAGAAAAATGATGAGACACAAATCCTTGAAACTCTAATATAAAGACTAGAAAGTCATCCCCTAATTGCCATACCATAGGACCAAATTCCAATAAATTACTAAATTCACCACAAAATGGAGACATAACACATGAAATTCCCCAAAACCATAATAAGCAATGAAATATCTAAATACCCAAATAAAGCACAATATTAAATCCAATGTACAAAGAAATTATCATCGCCTATAAAGAGAAACTCAGAATAATTGAAAATGATTTCATATGCACAGACTTATGGATAGCCAAATTCACAGACTCAAAGTACTACTGAAACATAAAACATATGCACCCAAATTAAACCCCTTAGTAATGATACACCGCTATTGAAAAAGAAATAACCCTTCATATGACATGTAAACACTCTAAGACAAATAAGCAACCATTTACATAATTCAATATCAGAAAAGGGAGATTTGATACCTCCACAATAATTGTCAAATAACTAGAATCAAGCTGAGAGAAAACCTTGATATCTACATCTAGAAAGCGAGAAAAAAATGTTGCAACCTCAAATAAAGCTATATGAAGGAGGTAGAGGAAATATCATCATCTCTTATCCCATGTTTCATGTACTTTGGCCACCTCGATGTCATAACTATGCATTTACGATGATGAGACCCCCAATTGGAAATCCCATACTCGTTGGTTTCCTTTTACCATGCCTCCTCTAGGCTGAAACACCTATGCATATGGCACAACTTCCAATGAATCTCTAATTTTTCCCATGTTAGCACCTCCATCGGGGATGAAAGTCGTAAATGTTAATAATAAAAGGGATATTTTATTGAATTTGGTTTTAGGAAATTGATCTATTAAATATTAATAGAAATTAAATTTTTGGAGGTGTAAATTAACATGGATATTCCTTTGTGACATCAATTACCAATTGTTGCACTTAAGCCCTAGTTTCATCAATGGTTTGGGAAAATTCAAGTGTGAGTTCAGTAGTTGAGCCTCAATTTTTTCAAGGAACTTGAGCCACCCAACCTGAACAAATAAATCTCTTATTGTGGATCTAAACTTGGTAGTTTCAAAATTTTCTAGCTCTCTTTTGTTAATGGCCCCTCAATATTTTTTAGCTCTCTTTTGTTAATGGCCCCTCCAATGTTTGTATGCAGATAAACTATTGGAAATAATACTAAGAGGGGGGGTGAATCAGTATTAGTCAAATCAATAGTCTTTTTCTTTTCATACTCAAATTTATATATGCTACTTCAATGAAGGTAACTCGCATGTACACGCAATTGCATTTAAGGCAACCAGCGTATATCCAGCAAACTTATGATTCAGTTAATTCATCATATGTTGATCTTTAATCAGTGCATCAATACTTCATTAACCATATAAACAATAACCATGTGCAGTAATATCAGAACAAACCATCACACATAAGAAACACACATGAACACCAAGATTTAAGGTGGAAACCCAATGCGGGACAAAAACCACCTATTGTTTTCTTCTTTTAATATAAGAAAAAACTTGTTTACAATCTTGTACTAGTGCAGACTCATACCAGTATGCAGGCACCCACCTACAGAAGGCTACAACCTTTTCTCATTTTCCAGCTTCTACTGGAAGGGAGCTACAACCCCCTAGCTCTTGTACTAGCCAATCTGTTTACTAGTACGTAGGCACCAGCATACTGAAGGCTCCAACCTTCACTCGTTTTCCAGCTGTTACTGGAAGGGAGCTCCAACGCCCTAGCTCTTGTACTGGCCGATATGTTTACCAGTATGTAGGCATTGACCTACAGAAGGCTATGACCTTCTCTCTTCCTCCAGGGACCACGTTTCATAAATTTTCATACTGGATACTCCTAGAATACAACACCACAATCTGAAGGCCACTTTTCATCCAATTTTCATACTGGACCCATCAACAACATTGAAGCTCAAAATAAATCACAACTGCAATACAACCATAAGATACATTTGTATCAACCAATTGCTGAAACTCAATCATCAATCTCTGAATCAACCACATCTGAATCAATCAATCACTGACAACCCATCATCACTAAAGCAAATCACAATCAACCAATCTGAACATTCAGAATACTGTCATCAAAACACATTAACCAGAACACAGAGCAGAACCTAAAACTTTGCAACAACCACTAGAACCAACTGCAAATTCAAATATCATATTTCATAATGTATATGCTACTCTGATGAGCCGAACCAGCATGTATATGCTCTTTTACCAAAGTGAACCAGCGTACATATCTGCAAATACTAACTTAAAAACTTCACAGCTATTTCAGAATTCAGTCATACCCAGATCACAACATTTGTAGAATAAAACATGTGTCAGTATTCAAATCTAGACTATCCATGATCAAACCACATAATGATAATACATTTCAGGTCTTATGATCCCAATCCATCATCCATCATCAACCACATAGGTGCATCCTTAGTTCAGATCAAGCAAAGCATTAGAAACCCATAACCTGCATACTTGATCTCACACTTCATCAGATATTCAATACTTGCACACCTGACCTAATGATCTTCTCCTCCTTATATACTCTTAGGCCTTTCTCAATACCTTGGACCAAATACCTCAGACCAAATACCTTGGACCAATACCTTGGATCAAAATACCTTGGACCAAATAGCTCAGACCAAAAACTTGGTTTTCCAACATGTACACTCTTTTCCTCCTATGAAAGTGCATGTAAACATTATACGCTCCTTTTGTTCTATTAACCCATGTGTATACACTTCTTGGACAAAGTGAACCTGCGTATACCTCTCTTTCTTCAATCTTTGGATTCTGATCTGTAATCCTTTGTTGTTAACCTGTTGCACTGTGAACTATCATCTATGTGAGTTGCCATCAAGGATCTCCTTCAAGCGATCAAGCTTCTACCAAAGGACCCACTCTGATACCAATTGTTGGAAATAATACCAAGTTGAGGGGTGAATCAGTATTAGTCAAATCAATAATATTTTTCTTTTCATACTCAAATTTATATACGCTACTTCAATGAAGGTAACTCGCGTGTACACGCAACTGTGTTTAAGGCAACCATCATATATCCAACAAACTTATGATTTATTTAATTCATCATATGTTGATCTTTAATCAATGCATCAATACTTCATTAACCATATAAACAGTAACCATGTGCAGTAATATCATAACAAACCATCACACATAAGAAACACACATGAACACCAAGATTTAAGGTGGAACCCCAATGCGGGACAAAAATCCACCTGTTGCTGTCTTCTTTTAATATAAGAAAAACCTATTTACAATCTTGTATTGGTGTAGACTCATACCAGTATGCTGGCACCCACCTGCAGAAGGCTACAACCTTTTCTCGTTCTCCAGCTTTTACTGGAAGGGAGCTACAACCCCCTAGCTCTTGTACTAGCCAATCCATTTACTAGTACGTAGGCACCAGCCTACTGAAGGCTCCAAACTTCACTTGTTTTCTAGTTGTTACTGTAAGGGAGCTCCAACCCCCTGGCTCTTGTATTGGCTGATATGTTTACCGGTATGTAGGCACTGACCTACAGAAGACTACGACCTTCTCTCTCCCCCCAGGGACCACGTTTCATAAATTTTCATACTGGATACTCCTGGAACACAACACCACAATCTGAAGGCCATGTTTCATCCAATTTTCATATTGGACCCATTAACAACATTGAAGCTCAAAATCAATCACAACTGCAATACAACCATTAGATACATCTGTATCAACCAATCACTAAAACTCAATCATGAATCTCTAAATCAACCACAACTGAATCAATCAATCACTGACAACCCATCATCACTAAAGCAAATCGCGATCAACCAATCTGAACATTCAGAATATTGTCATCAAAACACAGTCACTAGAACACAGAGAAGAACCCAGAACTCTGCAACAACCATAGAACTAACTACAAATTCAAATATCATATTTCATAATGTATACGCTACTCTAATGAGCCAAACCAACGTGTATACGCTCTTTTACCAAAGTGAACCAGTATACAGATCTGCAAATACCAACTTAAAAACTTCACAGCTATTTCAGAATTCAGTCATACCCAGATCACAACATTTGTAGAATAAAACATGTGTCAGTATTCAGATCTAGACTATCCATGTTCAAACCACATAATGATAATGTTGGCATTATGGCACAGGTTTGGCACTATGGCACAGGTGTTGTCCTTGATGGCAACACACTCAGGTGGCAAATCACAGTTCAAGCTCTCAGAATGGAAGAAAACTTCATATATGTAGGTTCCTTTTAACCACGTCGCGTATATATGCGGTATTGATGATAAAAAGTCGCGTATGCGTATACATGCACTTTCATGCATGGAAAAGCACGTACATGTGGGAAAGATTATTTTTGGGTCCATGGTAATTGGACCTATGGTTTTGGTCCTTGGTATTACATACAAAGTGTTCAACCTAGGTATTGGATCCCTAGTATTGGTTCTCAATGGTTTTGGACCATGGTTTGAGTAAGGCCTAAGACTATAAAAGGGGAAGGAGATCATTTGAAAAAGGTATTGAATTAAGTATTGAATATCTGATGAAGAGCAAGATCTAGAACACTAGTCATTGGGTTATGATACATTACTGAATCTGAACTTAGGAGGAACCTGAGCGCTAAAATATGGATAAGTTCTCTTAATGGGTCGAGATCCTAAGGCTTGAATAGTAATATCATTGTGTGATTTTTGATCTGTTATAATTGGCACATGATTAGATCTATAAATCTGATAATCTGGGTATAACTGATGTCTGATTAAGTGAAAAGGGTAAAATATCTTTTATAGATTTATATGCAGGTTCGGCACTGCAGAGGCACGTATACACGCGGTTTCAGGAAGTGAAGACAGTGTATACGCTGGTTGGGCTTGATACAGCTGCGTATGTACGTACGTTTCTACATTGTGAAGTAGCGTACGTCTCATGAAATATGTTTTAGCTACTTCTGTTTACTGCTGCAGTGTTCTGGATTCAGAATTGGTGTCTGGTTACTGGTACTGTTTTCTAGTTACAACATTCTGAGAAGTTATTGGTTGATTTAGTATTTGTTTGCACAAAGGAGATTGGTTGATGCAGATATAATTGATGTTTGATTGATATTCATGGATCCAGTATGAAAATTTTATGAAATGTGGTCCCTGGAAGAAAAGAGAAGGTTGTAGCCTTCTGTAGGTCAGCACCTACGTACTAGTATCTCAGCTAGTACAAGAGCTAAGGGGGTTGTAGCTCCCTTCCAGGAGGAGCTGGAAAACGAGACAGGGTTGTAGCCTTCTGTAGGTAGCAGCCTGCGTACTGGTATAAGACTGCACCAGTACAGAAATATTGTAAAAATAAGCTTCTAATTAAAAAGATAGAGACGAATTGCAGCAGGTGGTTTTCACCCACATTGGGTTTCCACCTTACATCTTGGTGTCCATGTGTGTTGCTTATGTGTGTTAATTTGGTCTGCTTTACTGCTCCTGTTTACTGTTAATAATGTTTTGATGCACTCATTAAGAAGCAACTAACTGAATTATAAGTTTACTAGATATATGCTTGTTGCATTACACACAGTTGTGTATACACGCAGTTTTCCTTAACTGAAGTAGCGTATTGAATCTGAATATGGAAATGAAAAAGTTTTATTGATTTAATAATACTGATTCACCCCCCCTCTCAGTATTATTTCCAGCAGATAATACATTTCAGGTCTTATGATCTCGATCCATCATCCATCATCAACCACATAGGTGCATCCTTATTTCAAATCAAGCAAAGCATCAGAAACCCATAACCTGCATACTTGATCTCACACTTCCTCAAATATTCAATACTTGCAAACCTGGTCTAATGATCTTCTCCTCCTTATATACTCTTAGGCCTTTCTCAATACCTTGGACTAAAAATACTTAGGACCAATACCTTGGACCAAATACCTAGGGTCAATAACTTGGACCAAATACCTCGAACCAAATACCTTGGACCAATACCTTGGATCAAAATACCTTGGACCAAATACCTCGGACCAGAAACTTGGTTTTCCAACATGTACGTGATTTTCCTCCTGTGAAAGTGCATGTATACGTTATACACTCCTTTTGTTCTGTTAACCCACATGTATACGCTTCTTGGACAAAGTAAACCTGCGTATACCTCTCTTTCTTCAATCTTTGGAATCTGATCTGTAATACTTTGCTGTTAACCTGTTGCACTGTGAACTGTCATCTAAGTGAGTTGCCATCAAGGACAACACCTGTATCATAATGCCAACATAAACTTGTAATGGTAACTTGATTCATATGCAATGGAAGCCCTATTACTGATAATCCACTCTTATCTACAAAATTATTGAAGTATTGAGGTGAGATCATATAATAATTTCACATATGGATGATCCAGATTTAAACATGAATGCAACAAATTACAGAGATAACCATAAACACAAAGATGCAGCAGAAATAATATTTCAT
The DNA here is from genome assembly GCA_031772625.1 of Pinus tabuliformis. Classification (NCBI taxonomy): domain Eukaryota; kingdom Viridiplantae; phylum Streptophyta; class Pinopsida; order Pinales; family Pinaceae; genus Pinus; species Pinus tabuliformis. Next base: position 663,109,352 of record CM062812.1, on the reverse strand, counting down.
TTCACTAATGTAAAACACTGAAATATGCTTACAAACAGCAATGGAAATAAACCAGCTAGGGTGATGGTAGCTTATCTCTGAGAAGAGATCTGGCAGCTACATGCCTCTGAACTGTCTTACAATGAGGCTCGAAGGCCTAATTATTGTTGAGAAACAATGAAAAACCCTTAACATCCCAAAACCTAACCCTAGAAGATGAAACACCAAATTGTGGGCCCCGTTTTGGGTAAGTTGGTACATCAACTTCACGGGGTCGTAACTTTGGCACCCGATCTTCCTTTGACATGTACAATAGCTCATTAAAAAGATCTATCTGAGCACTACAACTTTGGGAAGAGCACCATCGGTCCATGGACCCATGTTGCTCCCAGATTTCCCAAAAAACATCGTTTAGAGCCTCAAAATGGCTCCGGAAGTTTAGGACCCGAAAAATTGCTAAAAATAGTAAATTGTGCTACAATTACGGAAACTAAAAAACTGAAAGAGATAGTTGTGGGGGTCTAAATGGGATAGGTGGGTGGCCACCAACATCCACTTGGATCATTCCTCCCCCCATAGGAAGCAGTGGTCCCCACTGCATTGAGTTCCTCCCTGAGATGAGGAAGCTTCGATTGAGCTGGGTTTCTGGTGAGCTATTCTGCAGTCTCTGATGTGTCCAATAATGGTGGGAAGCATGGTCGACGAAGGTCCACATTGAACACTCAGTGCAAGCGAAGGAATAGAGGAATGTTGTTCTCTAAAGCATTGTTTCCCATAGCCTTGGTAATGCTGTAAGGACCATGTCGAAGTGGTCTAAGCTTCTGATGGGCTCTTGTAAGGCATTCTTTCTGCAGATGCAACCAGACTTTGTTGCCCACCTGAAACTTGTGTGTTACCCCTGTGGGTGAGGAGAAGTTGTTCCTGTGTTCTGTTATGACTCTATCCCTCTGCTGCTATTGCTACGTGGAGGAACCCTTCGCGGGGGTCATGGATGTGGTGACGATCTTCACCTTACTTTGGGAGCAAATCAGACAAAAAATGAATTTCCTGGTTTGGGAGATGAGCTTTCTGCCTTTCTTGGCAGTGATTAAAAAGGTGGCGGTAGGTGGGGCTACCTCCGGTATCTTGTATAATGAATTACACAAAGAAATAATGACAGCACGAGGCCTTGACTCATACACAGCATGTCACCTCCACAAGTATGGCTGGCCTAATAATACATCACAAACATCTAGAGGTGTAACATCACACAATACCTCGTCTATGAAGGGCTTGATGCTGTAGGGAAGGCGACACTGCTGGTGAACTCGAAGATCTCGTCCTTGGTGAAGCCACCCAATATTGTACAGCTGTGAGTGTGGTGTAGTTGGTAGGCCCAACCGCTTGACGACCTCTATTGAAATGAGGCTCTTTTGGCTGCCACTGTCGACAATGAATTGTAGCGGCGAACCCTTCACCCACATCTATGAGTGGAAAAGACGCTCCCCCTCCTCTGGGTTTTCGGGCTCATTATTCTGGATCTTGGTGGTGGCAACAGTGGCGCTAGGCTCCGCATCGATTATTTGCTTCCCTTTGCCATTCCCCTTGTCGGGTTCTAACTCAGGGTCGAAACATGCATCTGATTCTGAAGCCTTCAACTCGGCCACCAGCAACTGCTTGGTCCGACACTCACTTGTGTTATGAGTGGGACTCTTGTGGAACTCACACCACTTTCCTATGTCCTTCTTTAACTTCATGGTATTGTTCTTTTATTGCAACTTCAATGGGTTGTCTTGGGTCACCCCACCTTGGCTTTGTCCTTTGGTCTTCGGATTTGTAAATCCAAAGTCTCACTTCTTCTGTTTGAACTTTTGCTCGATTTTGACAGTGTATCGGTACGTCGTGCTGAGCAAGGAGATGTTCAGGAACTACATCTCTTCCTGGATGTATCTGTGTAGGCAGCCACGCTATTTGACTACCAAATGCAGCTCAGAATATTTGATACCCAACTGTGTGTGAAGGGTATGAAAAATGTTTGTGAACTCTAGCAGATCTTGGTCCCATCCCTGCCACAGTGTGGTCCATTTGATGTATTTTTCCTCATAGCTTTTGACAAGGTAGTACTACTCCTTGACGGCATACCAGAATGAATCCCAAGTGGGTGCAGCTGAAAATAGTGAGCCTGTACTTTCATTCTTCTGCTTGCAGTAGGTTTCCCACTAGTCCCTAACGTGGGGGGCTACTTTGAGAAGAGCGAAAACAATCTTTTCCCGCCTCGAAAATTCATGAACAAAAAAATACCCATCTAGCAGATTTAACCATTTATCTATGGAATTTGCGTCTATTTGACCTTCGAAGATGGGGATTTCAAAATTAACTTGTACCTTAAATGGTGTGGCATTTCCAGAGTAGTTTTTGGAAGCCGATGCATCGCCTTTGGGTAGTCGCTGAAGAATCTGCGCAAAGTTGTCCATCATCGCATTCCTTTGTCACTCAAGGGCTTCTTTGAGGAAGATTTTGATAGGATCTCCTGCCCCCTCGTCTTTCTTCTCATCCACCATGGGAGACCGTCGGGATTTGCAAGGCTGGTCTTGCAAAGGTTTGACCAGTTCAAGCCCTAACTCCTTATATCCCAACATTGTTGGGGACATGCAAAGAAAAACAGAGAAAAAGCAGACCGCTGTGATATCACTAATCCAGATTTAAACAAGAACGCAAAAAATTACAGAGATAACCATAAACATAGATATGTAGTGAAAATAATACTTCATTTCACTAATGTAAAACACTGAAATATGCTTACAAACAGCAATGGAAATAAACCAGCTAGGGCGATGGTAGCTTATCTCTGAGAAGAGATGTGGCGGCTACATGCCTCTGAACTATCTTAAAATGAGGCTCAAAGGCCTATTTGTTGTTGAGAAATAATGGAAAACCCTTAACATCCCAAAACCTAACCCTAGAAGATGAAACGCCAAATTGTGGGCCCTGTTTTGGGTAAGTTGGTACATCAACTTCCTGGGGTCGTAACTTTGGCACCCAATCTTTGTTTAACGTGTACAATAGCTCGTTAGAAAGATATATCCAAGCACTACAACTTTTGGAAGAGAAATATGGGTCCATTGACCGATTTTGCTCACGGATTTCCCAAAAGAACGCCGTTTAGGGCCTCAAAACGGCTCCGGAAGTTCAGGACCCGAAAAACTGCTAAAAATAGTAAATTGTGCTACAATTACAAAAACTGAAAAACTGAAAGATATAGTTGTGAGGGTCCAAATGGGATAGGTGGGTGGCCACCTACATCCACCTGTATCAATGGAGGTCTTATCATCTTTCACCTTTAGATTGTAGATTATATGGTTGTGAAATGATGGTTTTTAGTTTCTACTGAATGGGCTTTTGAAGTAATCATTCATTTCATTATTGAATGGGATTATGAATGCTACAAAGTAGGTCATTCTATACGATAACTATCATTTTGTTATATAGGATATGTTATAGAATAACCAAAGTTATTTATATGTTGGGAGTATCATTTACACCTTTATAATGCTACCAAATTCCCTTTTGGTTGTGAAATATTTTAATGAATAGTTTCTACATGTCTTTAAAAGAGGACTTCTTCATGCATTTAAACTTTTTAGAGATTACATCGGTTGTCAAAATATATAACATTATTTCATAACTTTGAAAGGGATTAAAAAATGAATAGATTCAATGACTTTTATATTCATCAAAAAAATAATTAATGTGCTTTTCATTGTGCTTTGGATTTGTTAAGATGAGGGAAAATTTGAGTTTCAGGGGTAAATTTACTTTTTCTTGGGATTTTAAGCACCTTGAAATATAGATTTAAGTTTTTTTATGTCCTACAATAATCATTTCCACTTAGGTGATCCTAGAAAATGTTACAAATGTCAAGTCATATCTTTTAGGGAAATCTGACCAAGGCAAAGTGCACTACCACAAAACATCCTCCAACCACTTCAACATCATAAGAGAAGGCAACAAGAGAAAAGTGTTAATTCCATCCAATCATCAAGTATGTCCTCACCACATATCAACACAAGAAGAGCCTATAGAACACTGCTCCTAGTAACACGCTAATATCATAACAACAACACATCAAATCACTAGGAAACTCCAACAACATCATGAAAGGCCTACCTCCCAACACCATCTTCATTGAACTACTTGGTGGGTTAGATCCATCATCGAAGAATTAGGTGTAGCACATCCAATATAAGTATATATACCAAACCACACCCTAATGAGATAACATGCTCTAGGATACTAGTAAATATGCAGCCAAGGGGTAATCATTAAAGAAAACATATGTGAGAATGCCACCAACCCAATAAGCACAATCATCCAACCACGGATTGAGACTCCCCACACCAAATAGATCCATGAATTGATTCAATGCAATGAGGATATACGCGTTAGTCAAATGCTCCAAGATATCAATTACAAATCTTTATCAATATGATGAAAATAAAAATTTGGAACCTCATACAATATAAGGTCTAACGGGGAGGAAAAAATTGTTCCTTATTTTTTTACTATTATTTTCCAAGAGCTATTTTTGTAGAAAAGGAGAAAGTGTGGTATAGGCTTGCATGGAGGTATCATTTTTTTTTGCTTTAAAATTTTTATAGACAAGAATAAATTTTTATTTTGAAAAAAACATGGTAAAATATACAAGCAAGTTGAAGAAATTTAATGGGAGTTTTCAAACATGGAAGTCAAATTGTTGTAGAACTCAATGCACATTATGTATGTAGCATAGTAAATGGAAAAATAATTATACCAACAACATGTGGTAAATCAATTGACTGGATATTAAGAGATGAGAAGGAAGTTATAGGTTTAGGATTGCATCTAATATACAACTTCATCACATTGATCAATTCTAACTTGACAAACTAAGAATACAAAATTCAAATTCAACTTGGATGGAAAAATAAGAATACAAAATTCATTTTAAAAGAGAAAATAGTTGGATTTAAGATGGTCAAGTAGAGTGAATGTCTAGTCATGTTAATGCTTGAAAGACATTATTACAACTACATGGAGTGGGCAATAATGTTGAAAAATATTATGCTAAGGAAATGCTATTAAAAAAATTACCCTTATATCACAATAATATTTTATTCACACTCATTCACGTCTCATTAAAATCTTTGGGGTCCATGATGATTTCTTATGGAAAAGGAGAAACCAAAGAATGATGACAAAGATATTGATTTTTTTTCTTCAAAAAAGGGAAATCAAAGAAAAAATTGGGCAATTGCAAAGGGAAGGCCGCATGAATAAAGGAAGGATTCATTTTCGTTGTACAAAATAAGGTCATGGTGGTTGGGATTGAAGGGTATGGATGACTAATGTGCTCAACGGTAAAAAATAATAAGAGTGGGATTAATAAATTTATCTGTAACTTAGATGATAAGAAAGAGGAATATATTGAAAACGTTGTTGACAACATTAGCAACAAAAATAATAGGTGAGGGTATCGAAAACATTGGTGAAAAATTCAGCAAACAATGACAAAAATTAAAAATACAAAACATACAAGGAAAATTTTAAGGATGGAAAATTTTCTTGAAGTTTAAAACATTGGCGAATCTCACTAATCCCTAATATGCAAATTATAAATGTTTATTGATATATTTGTAAAATTAATCAAATTTATAATTATTTTATATATAGTCTCTCTATAATGTTGGCGATTTTTAAGGTAAAATAATTTTATATTCTAAAATTTGGGCGAATTGTCTTTTATAAAATTGGAAATTGGCAAATCTTTTTTTTGGAAAAATCATGGAAAATTAGCCCACTGGGCGAACATTAGCCCCTAAAATTTTCCATGAAAACATATTCATTCTTTTTAAACATATAAAGTAACAACAACATCAGATAAGCACATTGGCATATAAATATGGAGAAATCATTAATATATATGATGTGGTGGATGCCAAAAAAAAAATTATACATCAAATTCAATACTAAATCCTGAACTCTCATCATCAATATCAACCTCTAACCATTAAAATACGATAGAAAAAAATTAACACGTCAAATCAAGATTTTGTTTGAGTGGTGGTTGTGTTAAAGTTGCTTCTCATAATTGATCAATTCTAATTCATCACTACTTGAAGACCTAAATTATGCACGGTGATTTTTCTAATGATCAAATCTCCTGAAACTTTTCAATTCCCATAGACCTAGACACTACATTCTTATTAATGGCTAATCCAAGAAGGGCTACTAGGGATAATAGCTTGGCCTATTTAGGGTCCCTCATCTAAAATCCAATAAAAAATAGATATAATGAGAGGAACTAAAATAAAGACAATCCCATGCACCATATTTACTTGGATTTTCTATGGAAGCACCATCAAAGAAGCTACATGGGCGAGAATCATCACTCACAAAAGGATTAATTTGATGATTTTTCCTATTCTTCACAGTGTTTATGTATTCTTCATAGTAGAATTTTACTCCAATATACTTGTACTGGAGAGAATGGGGCATCTTTGAAACTAATCTCATTTCTAAACCTCCATATATCCTAGCTAATAATAATTGGGAAAGGTCTATTTTTACATACATCCTTATCCTCATAGAAGGTTTAATTGAATGCTTCTAATAAGGAGTTCCTTTCCCATTTATATGTTCCATTCAACAATGTTAAAGATGTTTCCCATAATTTCTTCTTGTAATGTCATCCCACAAACAGGTCTATAAAGTTGAAGAGTTTTCCTGATGTTCTTAGCAAGACATACATATGCTTGGCCTTTGTACTTGGCACAACATACATATTCTTGGAAAAACAACATACATACATGTTTTTCCTCCTAAGAGGTCACAAGTTCAAATATGTTTGGTGGGCTGGGTGGGGGTAGAGCATGTACACCTATGTGCGCTTTAGCAGTCAAATCGCTACATGGAGGGGGTTCCCTTGTCCCACAAGTAAGGGAGTTTCAAACACCAATTTGGTCATCGGGTCGATTGTGACCTTAAATTATATTATTATTATTATACATGTACATTGTTCTTGTTGGATCTCTAAGCTACCAAATCTATGGTGAACCATATTATGAGTCAATGAGGTTCTCTTAGATTTCTTCCAACTAGATAACCACCTTGAAGTGTCTTCATAGTTTTCTGGATAGAAATAAGTTGCATGTTATAGGCCATTAATTTTCTAATTGATTCTCTCATTTGATGCACTGTACATACAACCAAACAGGTACATGTCAAGTATATATGCATCGAGCGAGGGAAGTTTAAGTAGAGTGGAGGAAGGTCAGATATTTTTTATGTCTAATGGACAGAGATCAACCAGAGGTGAGAAAATAATAAGAAACTTATGTAAATGCATGAAATTTTTTCTTGTTCCCTTGAATTATAAAATCTAGTGAAACGATGGGTACCCAAGGGCCTTCCTCAAGTAAACATTGTTTTTTGTCTTTCCAAGAGGATATATCACATTTATCCATCATCATTACATGGTTTGGAGATATTTTAAATGTATGGCATAAAGGTTTGTTACAATGGATTAACTAAATTGATGGAGTATGTTGAATTCTATTACAATTACAATGATTGTATGTGGTTGGTCCAATATACATGAGCTATGCAGAGATAAGAAGTGGCTAAAAATTATATACAGCTAAGAGACAATGAGACAAATAAAGAAGCATATGTTTATATTGATAGAAGGCCAAAAGCATCGAGGAATATTGTAGGGTTTATAAACAATACACAACCATGGACAACAAATAAGCAAACCAGTTACATATTTGATGGACGTGAAGGAAACTATGTATTCATATGAACAATAAAATCAATAGCTATAGGAGAAGAGTTGATCAATTACAGCTTGAATTGAATAGATATAGTAACCATTGCTATTATGGGGGAAGTACATATCAAACTTTGAAGGCCAATTAACATTGTATGACTGACTTATCAAAAGTTTATATCTATTTTCATTTTTCATTTTTGAGGGGTAAATAAATGAATCTATGGCTAACTTTTTTATAAGAATGTGTATATATGATCCAACTAACTAGAGTCCAAATTTGGTCTTCATTTGATGTGTTATGTATTTATTAAGCCAAAAAATATATTATAATGTAGAAGGATGATCGTGGAAAAGTTCCAATAGAGTCAGAGTAGGTAAACAATTAACAATTCTGATTTACAATGAATGAGAAATTGATTATTTTTTCAAACAACAGTAACAACTTTTATTTTGTTGAAATATGTAGTCGGAGTGACATGACTAGATGAGCATGATTGGTTTGATGAGGAGGAGTTGTTCTTTTCTCCCAACCCAATCGAAACAATCAAAAAGCTTGTGGTTAAAGTGAGCAAAGAGCTTCTTTGTTTGATTCACATTAGAGATAAAACTCCTAAGATGAAACAAAGGATGCAAATATTGAATGAAGATCTTAAGAGATATGAGGTAATAACCATATTTGAAAGTGATGTTTTTTTATGTCATAGGTTTTATTATGAAAGTTTATTTTTTAACTTTTACATTAGCTAATCAAAAATTAATTTTCTTTCTTCTGTAGGATTAATTGGAAAAGATACAAAATTTTTTGACCACCATGAGCCAGCATATACCTATTATGATATTCACTTCTCCACCTTAGAGTGGTCATAGTACCAGCAGTTAGACTTGGTCCACACATTTCACTCTGACCCATGAGCACACACCGTTAGAGGAAAAAACACAACCAACTTTTGGAGGACCGAGGTGGCGATAGAGGTGACCTTATTGATGATGCTATGGGTTCATTTCCTATATCGTCACGTGTTACCAGCACGAGGACAATTTTGTGCACATTTTTGGTGGATTTTGAACTCTATATGATTAATGAATGCATGAATGAACGTTACATGTTAATGAATGACTGTTATATGTCTCTTTATGTATAAAACCACATATGTTTCTTTATGATTTTTTTGTTTTGCTAGTGTTTATGCATGAACCTTAATGTGTTTCTTTCAACGAGTAGATAGATTGGGTACTTGGGAATTGAGATTAACATTGGGTGGGGGGGGGGGGCATAAAAGCCTCCAACTTTATGTGTTTTTCCCTTTTAATTAGAGAATAAATTGGGATTTGAATAATGTTGGAGAAACCTCCCTTGATCCAACAAAGCAATAATGAAGTCAATGTTGACTTCATTGTTACTCTATCAATTCGAGGGAGGTTTTTGACAAGATTAGACTACTCCAATAAATTATTCTCAAAACCAAGAAGATGTAATTAAAATATTCATGCACTCAAGTGTTTTTAATGATTATTTAGTCATAAAAATGTTTGTTAATTTATTTTAGTATTTGGTTAATTCTTTAAATGTTGGTTGAATCTTCTAGAAAAATATTCTACAGCAACCTTTAGAGATCATATAATTCATATTTGTGTGAGGGTCAAGGAGGAGTTGGAGTAAGAAGATAGGATACCTTCAATTGAGACTAAAGGTAAGAAAAACTTGGTTGATGCAATCTATCTCTTGTTATGGATATAGATTTATATGATTTCCCCCTACATTATCTTGTGTTTTTAGTATTTCATGGAAAATGAATGGTAGATATAATATCCCTTGATTATATTAGGTTATATATAATAGTATTCAATATTATTATTACTTGAAAAGGTTTTATATTGGTGTTCTTGATCTCTTGTGTCTAGGAAGCAAGTCTTAGGAGCTAGCTGCTAGAGCTAGATCTTTGCATCTATATCGTCTAGGATTATGCAATGTTTACTATTAATTAGAGGGAATGGGCCATATTTTCTATTCCCTTAGCATGTATTAGTATTTATCTCATTGGATATAGTGGAAAATTTCATTGTATTCTAATATCCCACATTTTGTCTTGGAAGAATGTGGAAATCTATATGTAATAGTTTGAATTTCATAGCTCTAGTATGTGTTCATTACTCTATTGTGTACTTTAACACTATGGGATATGGATGTTTTCGTGAAATATACAACAATATTATTCATGTAAACATATTTAGGAACCTTTCCCTATTCATTGGTTTAATAGAACACTAGTTTATCTTAATCCGTGAGTTGAATTTGTATTGATGGATGTTTTTTATTTGTTCACAATTCATTCACAGTATTACATCTATTGTTGGGAGTTTCTCCTTTATCCATAGGCCATCCACAACATTCTATTGCTTGTTGGTTTTTTTCCTCTTCCACAATGTTATACATTCACTTCTACATTAATTGAAGTGAATTTACATACCCTTAAGCATTTTATCCATCACCTAAATGAATTTACATCCTCCAAAGCATTTTATCCAACGCATAGGTGAATTTAAATACCTTTGGAAGATTTATCCAATGACGTGAATTTACACTCCCATTTTCATTTCATTCATTGCCTAAGAAAATTTACATCCCCTAGTTGTCTATTCACTAAGTGACTATATTCACTTACCTGGCTGAATTACTCTTACAAGTCAATTTCCTCTCATTTGTTGAGTTGAATTTTGTTTGTTATTGTTTTGTATTGACATATTTATCACTCATTGGTTGACATAATTTACCTTCAATGAGAAAAAATATCAAAATAAGAGGCTATGAAAACTCTTTCTATGAATATTTTTTAATAGGAAATGAATTCAATTACAAAACAAGTATCTAGCCATATCTAAACCATCCATTTGTAAGCTCCCTTTTGAACCTTTCCTTCTTGCAGAAATCATCCATATGCAAACTCATCATCCTCGTCCTCATCATTAACATGTTTTATTATTTTAGCAGAAACATCAATCTAGGTCTAGCTCTATGGCTTCACTGACAAAACCTAGGGCTTTCTTATCCAATCCAAATCCTTGAGAATCTCATTTCTAGAATTTTCATAGGCAAGGATCCCTTTCTTTCCTAGTAGCAACCAAAATCAGGCATTGATACCCTTGTAAAGCAATCAGTATCTCATCAGTACAATACTAGTGCAAGGAAACCTTTTGAAATAGTGATGTTCACTGTAATTTAATCAACAATAACACATGGTCCTATTATGATGGAAACTTCATACCCTAACACCAGCATATTTTTGTAATCCCCAACATCTTTGAAAAATTATAATATAGCCCATGATGAAAATCCTTTTTAATATTTCTTTAATCTCTGGTATGCATATTCAACAATGTCATCATTTCCTTTCCAAAGGGCCTCAATTCCAAGAGTATACCAATGGCCTTTAAAATCTCTTTCTTTTGTAGATGCAACATAGTTTCACTCTACCCTATTAAGCCCTACAAATGCAACTAAGAAATCATTTCATTCATTATGCATATTGAAACATTAAGTTTTCTAATGAGTCCACAAACTCTGCCTAGAAGGCAACAATAATGTAGTTCAAAGTTTTAAGGACAAAAATTTTCATCCCATGCACCATTCTTAAGTTTTAACACAAATAGTATTATGCAGAGGACATTTTCTAATCAAGGCTACATTTCTCATGTCATATGACTAGACAGTGTATTTAAAAAATTAAGTATGGAGGTCCCAAGTATAATCCTTTGTTGTAGAGCATGGAGAACTATTTTTCCTTCTAGCCTAAGAGGAAAGTTTGTATGTTTCTGCATAGAAATTGCATCCACGATTACTAGGCTTCTTGGTCACTTTATTTCTAAGATTTATGAGATAGAAGTTAATATGTCCTTTAAGATGTTGTATTTTCTTTCTTCATCGCAATACCTTTTGTTATGAAACCAGCTCATCGAAAAGATAGATCAACGACTTAAAAATCAACCTCTTCGAGGGGGAAACCTCCTTTACATTACACAAATGAACAATTCTTTGATGATACAAATGAAAAGACCTCCTTTATATATATAGGAGTCTAAAGGGTCATAATATAATCAGAGCCGACATAACAATAATAATGTAAGGGCACAACAATAACAATAGTGGGCTTCTATGGGGCACAATAATAAGAATATGGGGACTACATGGACACAACAATATAATAAGGGGGTTGCGCTAATAACAATAAGGGGTTACATTAGTAGTATAGGGGCCTAACATGCCCCTCTCCTTAAAAAACTGTTGTCCTCAATGCTTGAGTAGTTTTGGATGCTTTTATATAAAATTATCGTCCTCCCATGCGTTATCTTCAGCGGGTAAGTTCTTCCAATTGATGAGATACTTTGAAATTGATTGATTTCGTAGTTGTCGGGTTCTTGTTTCCGTGACTGCTTCAGGTTCCAATATTATTTTTCCTTCCTTGTCAATTTCTAACAATATTGTTTGAACTGGGAGCTTCTCACCTATAACCTTATTTAAGCATGAAACATGGAAAACTGGGTGCACTCGGGAAGATGCAGGAGGTTCTAATTTGTATGCCATAGTATCAATATTTTGTAACACCTTGTAAGTACCATAATACTTTGGCGATAATTTATTATCCTTCTTATCTTACCTGAGGGACAATTTTTTGTATGGTTGTAGTCGTATAAATATCTAGTAACCTACATCAAAACTTCTTTCGTTGTGATGTTGATTTGCATGCTGTTTCATTCTACTCTATGCCAAAGTGAGGTTATCCTTTAAGAGTTTGAGAACTTGTTGTTGATGCTCAATGTGATCCTCTATTGCTTGAACCTTAGAATTTTCTTTTAAAGATGATGTGATGGTCGGTGGATGATATCCATAAAGAGCCATAAATGGGGTCATTTTTGCTACAGTATGGAAGGAAGTGTTATAGCAACATTCAGCAAGAGGAAACCACTTGACCCATTGTATTTGTTTTTCATATACAAAGCAAGGAATATATACTTCCAAACATTTGTTCACTATCATAGTTTTCCCATCAGATTCAGGATGATAAGATGAGTTATGAGCTAACTGAGTACCCAAATATTCCACCTCTTGTACACCAAAGAAACAATTGGAGCTTTTTGCATATAATTGTTTCTCCTCCAATAGTTTGAGCACCCTATCAACATGTTGAACATGATCCTTCCAAGACTTGATGTAGATTAGTATATTATCAAAAAATACTAACACAAATTTTCTAAGTAAGGGTTTGAAAATGGAATTCATCAAACCTTGAAATGTAGAAGGTGCATTGGTAAGGCCAAAAGGCATGACCAAAAATTCATAATGACCCTCATGAGTTCTAAATGTTGTTTTTGGAATGTATTCAATCTTCATTCTGATTTGATGATATCCTGAACGAAGATCCAACTTGGTGAAGTAAATTTCTCCATGTAATTCATCCAATAATTCATCAATGACAGGAATGAGAAATTTATCTTTAATAGTAAGCTTGTTGAGTTCCCTATAATCCAGACACATGCACCATGATCTATCCTTCTCTTGTACCAATACCACTAGAGCAGAGAAAGAAATTTGACTAGGTTGAATTATACCAACCTCTAGCATTTCTGCAACCATACGTTCAATTTCACTCTTTTGGGCATATGGATATCTGTAAGGCCTGATGTTTGGGGGAACACTTCCTGGAATCAAATGAATAGCATGATAATGATCACGAATAGGTGGGAGGCCTCTGGGAGTCTCAAATTCCTTGGAATGGTTTTCCAGAATGTTTTTGAGATCTGATGAAATAGAGGATTTCGATGTGGGTACCTCTAGTGAACATATTGTGAAAATTTTCCCTGTTATTCTTTCTTTAGAAGCTTTGTCATCCTATTAGAGCTGATTTTCTTTCTCGGTTTTCCTACGATACCCCTTAATTCAACCTCCTTTCCTTCCCCAAAAAAATTCAGGAAAATTTCTTGAAAATTAAAAGTTATTGTACCCAAAGATTGTAGTCATTGAACTCCTAGTACAACATCCACACCACCCATTGGAATGGAAAGCATTGGACTATTCAAGACATATTCTCCCATGGATAGCTTGATGTTATGGCACTTTCCAGAGAAATTTATGGTTCCTCCATTTGCAACCATTACTTGACACTATGGTGTTGGATATAGGAAGAAATTCAATTCCTTGGCTATCTTACAATGAATAAAATTATGGGTACTACCCGAATCAATCAACATTGTTACCTTTTTCTTCTTGATATTCCCTTCTATCTTGAGAGTTTAAGGAGTGGTAATTCCTGTCAATGCATTAGAAGATATGGTCAGATTCATTTCTTCTTTCTCTGGGATTAGTTCCTGGTGTATATCATCTTCTTTTGATGTTTCTTGTTCCTTTTCTTGCTCCTCTTGTCCATATATGTAAATTAATTTCTTTTGAGCACACTTATGACCTTTAGTGTATTTTCTATCACAATTGTAACAAAGCCCTTTTGCTCCTTTTTCTTCCAATTGTTGTGGTCTCAACCTTGTAGGTGGCGAAAGGCTAGGAGAAACAACACTTCCATTTTTATAGTTATGAGTGGTAGGCTTCCTTGTTGCCATAATATTTCTTTCAATTTTTCTTGCCAACCTGTATGCCTTCTCCAATGAATCAGGTCCCCAAAGGCGAACCTCATGTTTAATGTTATCCTCTAAAGTCCCTATGAAGACATCAATCCTCTGCTTCTCTTGAATATCATTTAACCTTATATTCCATTTTTGGAAGTCCTCAATGTGCTCTGCCATTGAACCCCCTTTTTTTAGATTTATCAATTGGATAAATAAGGTGTTACTCTGTGTATCCTCATAATGTGTTATCATTTCCTCCATGAAAATTGACCAAGTGACAAGTGGTTTACGAGAACAAAGCCCTTTATACCATAAAAATTGATTCAGTTCTAAATATAAATGTGCAATAGGTACCTTTTGTAATATTTGCACATCATGTAGATCAAAATATTTCTCTATCTGTAGTATCCATGGTATGGGATCCTTGCCATCAAACTTACTCATATCGATCTTTGGAGTATGGTGGGTCTTCAATCCAATGTTAGATTCTATGAAATCATGATTAACATTTATTTTTTTCTCATCATGAGTTTCCTCTACTACCTTTTCGTCATTAGGAGGCCTTTCTTGTAGCAGCTGCTTCCCACCTTCCTTCAAACCTTCCATGTCTTTCTTCAAATAATCCATGCCTTTCTTCAAATATGCTTCCCTACCATTGATATTAGCTTCCATGGCACATATAAAACTATTTATCTTAGCTTTGATCACATTCTTCAAATCCTCCATCCTATTTTGCTTACTAGGTGTTTCTATTTTATTGATTTGAGTCATTCTTTTTCTTGCTTTTAGCAGCTCGATCTTGAATTTATTGTATCTCTCAAATTTTGAATCTCCAAGGTCTGAAATTGCGACCTACAATATCCCTCTATGTCCTTTTTTCAATGCCACCAGTCTGATCGAAATTGGATTCTCCAAGAAAGCGTTATGCCCAATCTCCCAAGATGACCTACTTATATACTTTTTCAGTAGAGAAAACTTGTACGAAGCGACATGTTTTACTGTTTCGACCTTCGAACCTGGAAACAATACAAAGGAAATTACAAATTGTCATATTTATGTATCTTCTTATGAAATTTCAATTTGATGCTTAGAGAGAAAGTTATGACGATTTTCCCCAAGTCACCTGTTTGGGATGTAATTCAGGAGCCTATAGAAACCCTAAATGTCTTGGACTATATCTCTTAAAATATAGTGAAACAATATTTGAAATTTGGGTCCAAGTGTCACCATGCTTTCAGGTCAAATGGGTTTTAATTTCAGAGGCTGACCTGTTTGAGATGGAATTCTGGAGCTTTCAAAAACTCTCACTTCCTCATATCATATCTCTAACAATATAGCGAGACAAGATCTGAAATTTGGACTTGAGGTTCAAAACGATTTCGGCTCAAATGGGTTTTTTCTTAGCATCTGAAACTTTGTAGAAAAAAAGTTTTATCAAAAATTCCATGATGACCTGTTTAGAGTAGCGAAACCCTAGAATCCAAAGCTCTGATACCAAATGTTATGAAACCAGCTCACCAAAAAGATAGAAAAGATAGATCAACAACTTAAAAATCAACGTCTTCAAGGGGGAAACCTCCTTTACATTACACAAATGAACAACTCTTCGATGATACAAATGACAAGACCTCCTTTCTATATATAGGAGTCTAAGGGGTCATAATATAATCAAAGCCGACATAACAATAATAATGTAAAGGCACAACAATAACAATAGTGGGCTTCTATGAGGCACAACAATAACAATAGTGGTCTTTTATGGGGCACAATAATAACAATATGGCGACTATATGGGCACAACAATATAATAAGGGGGTTGCACTAATAACAATAAGGGGTTACACTAGTAGTATAGGCACCTAACACTTTTCCCGTGTACCAACAAAATCCAAGAATAAGTCCATATAACTCATCATCAACATCCAAAGGTAGTAGGAATACATTCTTCATGAAGCTAACTTAAAAAATAGTGGTCATCATCCTTGATCTAATTCATGGATCAAACCTTATTATCCTAAAATTTATCTTAAAGGTAGGGGCTTGAGAGTAGGCCAAGAATTCTTCAACTTAGTCTTAATACAAAGACGAATTTAGTTCAGATTCTCTTAGACAAGGGTTAAGTCCTATTACATATCCATTCATTTTTCAATCATTATAGGTCCAATACATATGCTTGAGATGAATCATCCTTTTAGAATAAAGAACGGAACTCACTCTTTCCTTAGATCAAAAATTGATGCCTCAATATGTGGCCTCCACAGAGCTATTATGGCACAACCACAAGTTCAAATTTGACTTAGAACAAACATCAAGTAAGTTCTAGTTTTGTCCCA
Organism: Pinus tabuliformis; assembly: GCA_031772625.1. Classification (NCBI taxonomy): domain Eukaryota; kingdom Viridiplantae; phylum Streptophyta; class Pinopsida; order Pinales; family Pinaceae; genus Pinus; species Pinus tabuliformis. Next base: position 663,092,639 of record CM062812.1, on the reverse strand, counting down.
AAAGTCAACCTTGTTCCTTACTCTTCATACAACGATCCATATAAGGTTCATCCTTGACTTGATCTTCATAAATTTTTGCTTCCTTCTATTCATAAGATAGAGGTACTTAGCCTCTCTAGTCCTACATCATCCTTCACCAATTATGTCCACAACATAGGACTTATATGATCCTCAATTATTCTTTAATAATTTTATCATAGTTGGCTACAAAAACTAGAATGTGTGGTTAGGAACTAAGGGGTTTGCTTCAAATATTAGTTCTAAGCACCAAAGAATCTCCATATTTGACCTCAAAACAACTCTAACCAATGCCAAATTATTTTTAGAAGCTTGTCTTAGGTAGGGGCCGAATTAGGCCCCAAGGTTTTGTTACAATACCGAGTTAGGGATTCAGGAAAGTCCTTAAATGGTGAGATGATTCTATCCATTCAGGTGTCCTCAAGTAAGACATATTAGTCATAGTGGCATATCAAATCTTAGATTTTTATTCTATTCTGACTTCAACCCTCACTGGGTTCCTAAGCCAAACCCTTGAAACCTCTTCAATTGCCTCTGTTTGGATAGAAAAAAAAAAGACATTTCCATTGTTGCTTTGGTAAACAAAATATAATGGATGACAACTATTTCTAAAAAGCCATATCTAAGAACCTATATGCCTCATCTAATATAAGAACCTCAAAGCACCGAAAGGATATAATGTTTATTAACTCCACGTTGTCATTCAAGTTCTTAGATGTACCTACAATTATGTTCACAATGTTTTTTTTAGTTTCTTTAAATTAATTTCCACATCTATCTCACTAATGACAAGCATGAACCTTAGATTAGGAAGAGTATAAACAAAAGGCTTTATCGCTTGGTATATTTGGGATATGCCATTATGAAATCCCATATGAAAACATTTCTTGTTTTAATTCTCCAGGATACCACACATGGCACACATGCTCACCAAATGATGTTATATAACAAAAAAAACTTCAAAGCACTGATCTGTGGATTTTTTCTTGATCAATCCCCTTTTGAAGTGAGTTTTGGCATTACATTATCACACTTATTCAAAAGATAAATGATAACATTTATCACTTCTATCTATTATTCTTTGGCATATCCTATATGCCAACATATATTTGGCCATGTCAACCATTGTTTCTACTCTCTCCTATGCTATTCTATTGGGGAGTGTTTGGTGTATAAAATTGTGATTATTGGCTTTCCTTCTTCCAAAATTCAGCAAACTTACTAGAGAAAATTTTCACCTTTATATTTGTTTGGAAAATCATAAAGATTTTACAAACTCTTCATGCATAACTTTAAATGTTTTAATGCGATCAAAGAAATCAAACATGTTTTAAAGAAATAGCCACATTTTTATGGAAAACTATCAACAAACATTTAAATAATTTCTTTACACCAAATATATAATTTATTGATACATATTTAATATAATGGATCTACATAATTGAAAGGAAGAATTGCTTCCAACAACAAATTTGGTTCTCCTTGATATACCAAGTGTTGAGTTCTCTAGGGGGTTAGGGAAGCTCCCTGATACAATTAATATGTTCATGAGAATTCATTTAGTGATCAATGTTTGTCCCTAGTTCATATGCCATAAAGAAAGCAACTCACCATACAAAGCAATCCAAGTAATCAAGCTAGACCAAGTTCAACCCCCATGAGTTTATCCAGCGTATCACCAAGTAGCAAATTAGGTAACACTATGAAAAGTAGCAATCCCAACATCTGTTTACGCAAATCGACCAGTAGTATCCCCCTTCGCGTGTTTCCATTCCCATCTCTATTTTCTTCTGATAGCTTGTTCAAAATCCCTCACTTATTTCCCTCCATGTATGTCTTTAGTGATGTCTCAACCTTCCTTCCCCTCTCTGATTGTCTTTCTATGTGGCGCGTGAAACCTCTCCTCTCCATGTATGGTGTATGAAGCTCAACAAGTGAATCATATATAACAAATTGTAGTAACAACATAAACTAGTATTGTCATCATCTTTGCTACAAGCAGAAGCAAGAATGAAAGGAAACAAGATTAAAGTAAGGTGGATTGATGTGTGGAGATTTTATTTGGAGATTGAGACACAACCTCCTACACTTTCTTTATGTGATTTCTAACAAGTATTGCAACTGCCTTCCATGTGATATGCATGCAAAAATGTATTTCTGTGAATGTAGGGAATCTGTTTATGACAACATGGTTATCCTGGGCGTACTTGTCACATCCTTGGAATTGCTGCCACATTTCATTTTACCTAATATATTGTAATATGTTTCATGAGATAATCACCACGTATTATTAGTTTGAATCATTTACATATATCAACTAGTTGGAGATTTATTTCAAATGGGAATGGATAATTCAGCTAGTTCACTTTATCTAAGTTACGAGTTTGGATATTTCTCATATTAAATTCTTATTTTAGTAAATGAATAAAATCTATGAACCAAAATCAATTATAAAGCACATTTCTCCTCCAAAACTCACGTTTAGATATATATTATATTTTGTGAACACACTTACTAAAACCATATTTTTTAATTAATCATTAAATTTCAAAAAAGTCATATAATAATTTAAAAAAATATATCTTAAAAAGTTAAGATCTTGCGTCTCATTTTATTCTACATATTGCTTTCACCTTCCAAATAGTTCTCTCTCATTGCCTAATAATAATCATTCTTGTCTTAACTTCCACAAACTCAATGAACCAAACACATATGTTATCCATATGTTTGAAATATTTGTAATTAAAAAATCAATCATATAATGCCTTAAACCCATTTTAAGAATAAATAAAAGAATATTCCTCATCTTCTCCATGCTCCACAACATTTATTTGTTTCTTATCTAACTTGCCTTGGATGTGTTATCCCATACCTACTTCATGTAGTTTCGTCTTATGTGGCCATATCTAATTGAATAATATCATTTCATAATATTCACCACTTGGACATATAACCTTGCCTCCACTACATTTACCTCAATTATGCTTTTGTTTACCTTAAAAGTTTTCTATAATTTCCCTCTTAGATTCTCTACACCCATTCTAAGCTAGTTTTCCATCCTCCACAACATTTTCTTGCTTCTTACCCAACTTCCCTTGGTTGTATTCATTACACAACCACTTCACGTAGTATTTTTACATGTGGCCATATTTTCCACAATAAAAACATTTCACATTTTCAATTAATTCCCCAGGAATTGTATTCTTTCCCTTGTTCCTTTTTCCTCCTCCTTTCTTATATTTTCATTTTCCTTAGATCTTCATGGTCTACTTCTCTACTAATGGAGAACCATAAATCTGAGATATCCTTCAATATCAATGACTGATCTAAAATTGAGTCAGTATGTGAAGTAGGAGCATCCAAAGGTAGTTCGAATTCCCACATCATTCAAAAAGCATTGTGTTATAATTGACCATTGAATTAATTCAATACCACAAGGAATGAAATCTTCCATCGAACAAGAAGGATGACATGAAGTATTGAATACCATTCTTATGGCATAAATCTTAGATTCCAATATTCAAACCTTAAAACAAATTAAGAACACACACAAGGCCTTTCAAAGCACAGACAATGAAAATATATGAATGAAATCCATGTGGCATAGGTGGAAGCAAAGTGGTTGACATTGTCAAATATGACCATGGGAATTAAGATATCTAGGTCTATAAAACTAATATTATTGATTTTGAGTAGGTAAAGGAAGTAAATCTAGGTAAGTAAGAAAGGAATTGTAAGGGAAGATAATGAAGTTGTGAGAAAAATGAAGTGTTTGATAGATTCCCAATTTAGAGCACAGTTGTTGTGCTCATTGTATTGCAATATTAAAATAAAATCATAATCATCGATATGGTAATAGTTTCTAATTTCTACTTGTCTCTCTTATGTCAAAACTTATGGTGGCTGCTAATGTCAGCGATATAGCACATTCATCGGTAAAAATTGCCTGTCGTTAGTCTTATGATGATCACTATTTACCTCTCTTACGATGATTGTTGATGTTGGTGAAATATCAGACTTGTCACAAAAAAATTGCAGTGTTGGTCTTATGATGGTTTATGCTCATCTTTGTTACGACGAATGATAGCATCGAAAAATAGTGTACTTGTTGCAAAAAATTTGCATGTCATCATTCTATCGATGCTTTATTTTCCGCCGCTTTTTTGGACTCCTATGCCAAGTTTGTTAGTATAAAAACACTTAAATTTGTTGGTCTTCCAACAACTAGTTTTGTCAAAGTAAGTATATTTTCAGCAGCATACCGACCACGTCGATTGTCAATCATGAGACACCATAAGGGTCCTCCTTTTGTCAGTATTACCACACCATATTAGTCACGCATTCGTTGGTGTACCGATGTGTGTTAGGCATCAAAATTATGATTTTTATATGAATAATTCCTTTATGTGGACAGAAGCGAACTCCTTAGATCTAGTGACCTGATCTAGAAATAACAGGGTCAAAAAGACTTATGTTTTCCTTAGAAAAATTAGAATATGGAAGAAAGACTTAACTGGGATTTGACGTAAGTTCTCCCCTCTATTTTCTTGTAATCTCCAACTCTAGCTCCAAATGTTATAAATGGAACCTGGAAAACGACTATAACAAGCAAGAGAAATACAAGATACAAATATCATAGACTAATATCTGTAATCATTGAGTCAAGAAATTGAAATATGTATGCATCAATTAGACATAAGTGTAGGAAAACAAATCACTTTTTGTATTAATGAATGTAGGAGAGAATTACAACCCTTTACAAATATTAACCGTGTATATGTCTCCCCAACTATCTTGTCCTTCCTTAGCCATAATGAAAACCTTCAATCTCATCCCTAATGAATGAATGGATGATGGATTCTTAAACTCAAAGTGGCAGCATGAGGGTACAACTAGTAATCTCCAAAATCCAACCTAGACTCTACACAAGGCAGTGTATTTATAGGGTAAAAGAGGTAGTTTGGGTTTTTACCAATTTGGGACTTAGATCCACATATGAAGGAGGATAAGTTCTAGGTATAAGAGATAAGACCTCTAGAGTAGGAATTTGAGATCTCATTCAATGGTAAATGGTTAAAACCACCTTATAATATTCTAGAAAGAGAAGATTCATAATTATATTTTATTTTTCCCGAAATTCTAGAACCATCACACCTACAGCGAATTAACCCTGCATTAATCAATACATGTGATCAGATGTGCAACATGTAACTAGTGTAGGTTGGATCAAGGTAAGGTGTGTTGGGGCCAAACTAGGTTTTTAAGCTAATAAACCCAGAAAACTTATATTTTTTGGAGAGGTAATGCTTAAGGCTTTGCAAAGGGATGTTTTCAAGGTGTCAAGGATGTTGATTGATATGGTTTTTAGGTCATTCGATTGGAAGCAACAAAATGACCTGTAACAATGATGAATTTCGAAAACATTGATAACGTGGTTGTACCACATTCAACATTTATAAAAACCACCTTTTTCATTATAATAAGAAAATGTCGCCGCAATAGCGACTAAAATCCATGAAAAATGACTCCATTTTTATTAGTGGAAGGGAAGGAGATAGAGAGAGGGAAATTAAGTGGAATAAAAGAGAGATAGAGAGGGAAGAAGAGAGGGATAAGTGGATATATAGAGACAAAGAGAAGGAGAGAGATATGTATGGAAAGAGTGGAGGGGAAAGAGAGAGGATTGTTAAGAGAGAGAGAGAGAGAGAAAGAGAGAGAGAGAGAGGGAGAGAAGGAGAGAGGGAGGGAGATAGAGAGAGAGAGCAAAGAAGAGATAAAGATACATAAACAAATATGTAAATGGAAATAGAGATATAGAGAGTGGGGGAAGAGAAAGAGAGAGAGGGAAGGAGGTGGGAGGGAGGAGAGAAAAAATGAGGGGAGGGAGGTTGAGAGAGGAGAGAGAAAGGGAGTGAGTGGAAGAAGAGAGAGAGGTGGAGATAGAGAGTGATATAGAATGAGAGAGGAAGGAATGGAGAGAGTGAAGGGGTAACAAGAAAGAGACATATAGAGAGAGGAAGTGAGGAAGAGAGAGGGAAGGAGAGAGGGAGGGAGATAGAGATAGAGAGGGAAGAAGAGATAGATAGATATACAAATATGTAAATGGAAATAGAGATATAGAGAGTGGTGGGTGGGGAAGAGAGAGAAAAATAAGGAGTAAGGCGGAAGGAGCGAGAGAAGAAGCAGAGCGATATTGAGAGGCAAGAGAGTGGGAGAGAAAGTGGAAGGAGGGAGAGAGGGGGGAGTGTGGTTGGAGAGAATGGAGGGGGAAGAAGAAAAATATAGGTAGAGAGTGAGAGAGTGATGGTGGGGGAGTGAAAGATAAGGAGAGATGGGAGAGAGAGGGAGATAGAGACAAATTTGGAAGAAGATATAGATAGACATATACACATATACGAATGGAAATAGAGAGTGATGGGAGAGAAAGAGGGAGGGGTGGAAGCATATAGGGAGAGAGGAGAGAGAAGGGGAGAGGGAGAGTGTAAGAAGAAAGAGATAAAGAAGGAATACAAGAGAGAGTGGTGGAGATAGAGAGTGGGAGAGAAGAAGAGGGGGGGATGTCGAGAGTGGAGGGGGAAAAGAGAGATACAGGTAAAGAGAAGGAGAGGAAAATATAGGGAGAGACAATGGTGGGGGAGATAGGGAGAGAGATAGTGAGGGAGTAAGTGGGGGAGAATGAGAGAAAGAGAGAGGGAAGGAGATCAATACAAATATGGTGGTGGGATAGAGAGGGAATAAGAGAAATATATATTGATGTGAAATTAGAAATTTGAAGGTTTCATGAAAAGTTTGCAAGCTAGTTTATGTCTTGTGGGAAATAGATAAAAATGGAAAAAGCACATAAACTTAGAAATTTTAGTTAAGTTTCGTGGATTTAAACAGAGAAAAATGGACCATAAAAAACCACACAAAATAACAATTTGATGACGGAGTTCACCCCTCCTCCTAGGTTACATCTCTAAGTCCAACTTCCAATGTTGGCCTTTTATATTATATGCTCAAATATGAAATTACATTAGTTTATAATGCTCAAATCACAAAAATAATGTTCCCATTGTGTCCAAAACACCCAAAAACCCCTTTGTAGGCTATTCTTGGGCTCAAAAAGACTGAAAAATGACCAAGTTAGGCCTCTTGGAACATCTCTTTGCTATATGTCTTGCAAAATGACAAAATTGGCTAACCAAACAACGAAATCCTCCTGTAACAAGCCTGCTAGGTGAAAATTTCACGTGGATGTGGCAGAAATTCCGTCGAAAATTGAGCAATTTGACGAACCATTAGTTGGCCATCATGGCCCCAACTTCTGCCCTTGGTTTCAGCCATGTGGCATGTAATGTGGCTAGGGATTGGGTCACACACCTTCCGCTCTCTGAAATCACAATCAACAGTCGTATGAGGTGTCAATAGGACTGGGGACTCCCACTAGTTTTTGAAATTTAAACTTTGCATGCCACTTTTGAAGTTTCACCCTAGTCATATGCTATGTCTTGGAACCAGGGGCTAGGATGAATGCCCACTCCCCTCCACCTTTGCCTCCACAAAAGTCACATGGTATGCCATATAATTGGGGGGCAGGGCACCATATTAAAATAAATATAAATCGCCCATGTATATATAAAAAGTGATAATTTGGTATAACGGTGGAGTGGTGAGTTTGTTCGTCAGAGGTCGCAGGCTCAACTCCTATTGGGGTCGTTTGGACCCTTAACCAACTTTTTGATAGGCCCCGAGGGCCATGTAGCACCTTCCCATTGGGCCACATGACACCTCCTAATTGGCCCACCTCAAAATCAAATAACCAATTAAACTTCACCAATTTAACCTATACAACCATGCCATGTGTCAGCTTGTGATTGGCCTGTATTACACATTGTACCACCTAGTCAGCCACTAACGTCATTGTACGTCCTTCCCATTTAGTTGTCCAGTCAACCCTACAAGTTGACTTTTTAGTTGTTTGCCAAAAACTGCAAAACGTAATAACTTTCTCATACGATGTCAGATTCAGGTAATTCAAGTGTTGTTGTAATCAGAATGACGAGAACTAAAATTTGGCACTAGTTCCAGGATATTTTGAGCATTTTCATTTTTTAGCATATTTTTTATCCCCTAGATCATTCCTCCCCATTGGAAGCTTTTGGACCACCAAAATTCTATTTTTACTCAAAAAGTAAGTGACGGTATGGCTCCCTCAATTTTCTGATATCTATCCACCTTGCTTTGCTTAGATTGGTACGTTTAAGCCACACTCGAAGATAATCCACATTGCCTCTGCGTGAAGTCCTTATCTTCTTGTCAAAAATAGTGTCTTGCTGCAATTGTTCTAAATGTTCATGAAAAAAAAATTCTATAGATGTAATCTGAACATTCTCTTTATGATCATCAATCATTGGAGGGTCATACAATCTCAAATTTTTCACATTTCCACCAAAATAAATTTGCCTGTAAGGTGGAAAATCTAATTGAAATGCATTGTTACCAATCTTCTCCAAAATTTTGAAAGGACCATATCTAATTGGTTTGAGCTTCTTATCTTCACCTTGAAGTATTTCATTGCTAATATATAACCAAACTTGATCTCCCACATGGAAATCATGATCAACTTGATGCTTGTCATGTCTTTATTTGTACTTGGCTTTGCTTTTCTCTAGCTATTATTGTATTTTTTGATGCACTAGGTGAATTTGTTCAATAAAATGCTTGGCTTTTTTCACATCACTATGTCCATCTATAACAATATATTTACCAAAGATAAAATCCAAAAGAGATTTTGGCCAAAAACCCAAACAAGCTTCAAATGGAGATATTTAGTAGATGAATGTTTGGCATGATTGTAGGCATGCTAGATGTAATGCAAATGCTCATCCCAAAGCTTAGGATGATTATGTTGAAAATGCAGCAAGAAATTGCTAATTTAATTTTGCCCAAATTAATTAGGAGAAATTCAAATTTCAATTTCATAAAAAAACTTGCAGGTAGTTAACTTAGGTGACATGGAATTATCAATCAGTTAACTCAGTTAATTCAAGTTGGAGAAACTTAAGTTATGTTTAGTTATGATTGATTTCTAATTTCTAGCAATCAGGTTCAGTGAATTTGATTTATTATGATTTTAACTAGTTATAATTGATTAAGAACTAGTGGAGGGTCCAATAGTCGGGTGTAACTTCAGTTAATCTTTCATTTAACTCATCAATCAACCCAGAATAATTGATACATGTAGATAATTTGAGTTACCCAGTTGAGATTAGAGTTCAAGGGAAGTGTACTATCAGTTTTATAATTTTCCAAGTTGTAAAAGTGGTGCATGCAATGAAAGAAATGCCTAAAGGAATTGCACAATTCCCAGTGAGAAATTTCCCTAATTAATAGGGGGCTAATTCCTTATTGAACAATGCAAGGAAATAGAAGCTTGGTTGGGTAGAGAATTGGCTGAGTATTGGCCAGGGTCAATCTATGAAGTAGTGAGATAAATTATACTAGTGTAGAGGTTGCTTAGGATTGAGCAATAATTGTATTTCTTCTCTATTTTCTTATTAATGCAATATAGATAGGAATGATTTTTTAGAAGTTTCTTTCCCCTAGATAAAATTCTAAGTATGTGTGTTGAATCTTGTCTCATGTTTATGTTGTGATTTCGTGATTGATTAATTGCTTTCCATTGATGATTATAATATATTCAAGTCTTTTGTTTTAGAAAATTACATAATAAGTTTGAATCTACAAGGAATTTCTACATGGTATCAGAGAAGGAATCACAGTTAGAGAGAAGAATTTGAATTTGAATTTGCAAGTGAATCAAATTTGTAGGATCATTCTTTAAAGCTAGCAGGATGTATTTCTATGGACTGAGACTCAAGTATGCCCTTGAGGGTATCTCGAATTATATTTCTTGGAAGGATGAGATGGAGGCAGTGTTGGAAGATAATGGGCTGAAGGAATTCATATATAATGATATTATGAAGCCTCCAACATCTGATGCTCAAGATCTAGCAGAATGGATGAAGTGTGTAGCAAAGGCAAGGAGGATCATATTGGAGGGAGTTTGAGATCATATTGTCTAGAATATCCGCGGGAAAGAGACTCCATATGCAATGTGGAAAGCCTTGCCGAACTTGTTTCAGAAAAATAGTGACCACAGAATGCTAGCATTGAAGGACAAGCTTCAAAAGATCAAGATGGAAAAGGGTGACACAATACCACAGTACCTGAGTAGGTTCACCCAATTTGGGGATGACCTTGGAAGTGATGGTATTACGATTGTAGAAGATAATCTGGTAAGCCTAGCACTTCTAGGCCTTCCCAAGAGTTGGCACAACTACTAGGATTCAGTAAATGAGAGGGAGCAACTACTAATTTGGGATCGATTGTGGTCCAACTTGGTGCAAGAATAAATAAGGTGGAACACTAGAAATGGTACCTCACCCAAGCATGTTAATGAGGAGAAATCTGCCTTAGATGGAAAGGTAAAGAGAGGGAAATGGAAGAAATCCAAATCCAAAGGGGATTCCAGTTATGGCGGCAAGAAGAAAGACTTATCAAATATCAATTTCTTTCACTGTCATAAGCTTGGAAACTATGCCATGAAGTGTCCACACAAGAAGGATAGAAAGAAGCCCTCATGAGGAATGGCAGTTGAAGCTTTGGCTTCCCCATTCGAATTAGACTTCACCCTCATTGCATGCATGGCAAGCAGAGTGATGGGTAGTGTGTGGTATCTAGACAGTGGGGCTTCATTCCATATGACGGGCAACAAAGAATTTTTCAGCGACTTGGAGGAGAAGGATCTCCATATGCACATCGAGATGGGAGATGATGGAAGGTATAGCTTGATCGGTATTGGTACAGTTACTTTTTAGAGGGAGTCGTGATCCCCTCTTAGGCTCAAGGATGTAATGTATGTACTAGGTATGAAGAAGAATTTGGTTTCCGTAGTGGTATTAGAATATTGTGGCTACAATGTGATATTCAATAAAGGGAAGGCTTTCCTATGACATGTCGCCAAAGGACACGTGAATAATATTGGGGTTCGAGTAAAGAACCTCTACAAATTAGATGTTGGAGATTGTGCAGCATTGAGTACAAAAGCAAAGAAGGTGCAGAGCCAAGAATCAGTGAATTATGGCATAGGAGACTTGGCCATTTGCACCATGGCACTTTTAAGATCATACATAATATTTCTACAGGCCTTCCCAAAGGTGCACTAGAGTTGCAAGATACATGCAACCTCAGATGTCTGTGGACCTTTCTCAACAACCTCCACATCCAAGCATAGGTATTATGTGATATTTGTAGATGATTTCTCATGAAAGTGCTAGATTTTCTTCATGGAGAAGAAAGACCAGACATTATCCAAATTTGTTGGGTTTAAATAACTTCTTGAGAAAGAGACTGGAAAGAAAGTGAAGGCTCTCAAGAGCGATAACAATGGAGAATATATGTCGAATGAATTTAAGATTTTTTGTGCAAAAGAAGGCCTTCGACAGGAGTTTAAGAATTTATGTGTAAAATAAGGCATTCGATGGGCACCAACCCTCTGCCCCACCCCCGTGGCCCAACGGGCTGGTGGTGGGTGGAGGCTTGATTCTCTGTGGGGAGAAGGGGCTGCCCGGGGAAGAGGAAGGGCGGGAGGGGGCTACATTTTTTTAATTTTTAATTTTTTTTTTTTAATTTAAAATGTTATGTTTTACAAAATTATCTATCATTTATCATTTTGTTTGTTTATTTAAGCTATTTTTTTTTTGTAATTTAATGATTTATATACATGTGTATTTTTTTGCAGGAAAATGGCATCAAAGAAGATTTATGTGAATATTTTTAGACCAAAGACTGCTAAAATTAAAGGTGGATCCTCAAAAAACATTGTTGAATGAACCAAACCTGAGCTAATAACTACAAATCTATCAAGTATCTCAAACGATAAAAAGACAATTTCATACTAGAAGAAATCAAAAGAAGTGAAGCTTCCAGAAAATGTATGGTATGTGAAAGATAGAGAAGGTGAAGAGGTGCAAATATATCTATATGTTGATATCCCTAATGATAGTGGAATTTATGAGGTGTTGGGAAAAGTCATAGACATTTGTTTGATACCAGACGCTGAAGTTGTTTATGTACTTACAAAATCACCCAAGTCACGTCACAAGATTAAATATCAGTTATCATTGTCATTGTATGACACAACAAAGGAATCTACAAAGATGTGTAAACAAACTATAAATGACATTGCAAAAGATATGGTATGTATTGTTATTTATATTTGTGTTTTGCATTATTGTAACTGTCTCATTATATTTTCATAGCTTAGTTTTTATTGACATATGATATTTTGTTTGACAGAATTTTATTGTAAATCTTTCAATTATGTTGGGAGGCATTCATTTCCTAGAGAAATATATTATGAATGCTGTCAACAGTTTCTACTTAGGGTCAGAAGAAGATATGGCAAATAAGCAAAAAGTAGTAATTCATGATTCTATAAAAGTACATCCAAGGGATCAGAAAAAAAAAAATGTCTTTAGTGGATAAATATAGCAAAGGTAGACAGGTTACTTTTGAAGATGAGGAAGTTGAAACTGGTACTAAAGAATATGTTGTCATTACTGAGGATGACATTAGAACTGATGTTAGATGGGAGAAGAGCTATAAAAGACCAAAAGTAGCAATGCCCATGAATATATCTGTTCTAGTTAATGATGAGAATGTTAGGAGGAAGAAAATAAAAGTTGAACATTCTCAAATAGTCATTGCTAAAAGTGAATTTCATAGTGAAAATTCAAAAGAAAGTAAGGAAACCATTACACCAGGAGCTGATTTAGAGGATGGCATTATTAAAACAAAACAAAATTCCATTTGACAGAACTTAACAAAGAAAATGTTAATTGAGGGTGGTCGTACATTTCAGCTTAATGTGAGACAAATATATAAGCCAAGGGAAGGAGAATTTAAATATCAAATCAGAAAGACACACCACCCGCATATTCACAACTTGAAGACATTGATGAGGTACAATCTCTATGCTCATGTGGTTAATTATGTGCTTCTTGTTGATCCAGTTCAAGCTCCCAACAAAGAAGCATTTGATAAGTCAAAATGTTTTGAATGCAATTATTAAGTGCTTGGGGGGAACCATTTTGTAGAAGCTCAAAGGAAATTTATGGAAGAATATCCCAATAACCTGCATTTTGAAACAATGAAATGTATCATTTATGTTGGTTTATCATATACAGAAGCAAATTTATTGGTATGGGATCATAATTCATATAATGAATATAGGATGTCTATGACTTTCATCCAAAGGGTTAGATTTATTCATAATGAATTTGAAGAAAAATGTGGTGGGGATAAGATAAATGTTACTATAGAATTCTGAAAGGAATGTTGTATGGAAATAGGCTATCAAATCGAGGAGAAAATTAGTTCAAAAGGAAACAAAGTAAATATTGATATATTCAGAGGTATTGATAATATTTTCCAATTTGCATTTAGAACTGGAGAGATATGGGAATTGATTAATGAGATTTTTAGAATTTGGGAGAACATTGGCATTAAAAACCAGAAGGTCAAAAAGTCTAAACCATTGATATGTAGCAACAGTAAATTAGGTTATGAAATGAAGCTACTTCCAGAAGATATGACTATCACACCTTGGAGAGCATGGCAAGGAGTGAAGGATGAAAAAATTGTTAAATAAATGTTATCTCGTGTGAAGTCAGGGGAATTATCATTGGAGGAAATGTTTGAGGAATTTCAAAAGTAAGTTTGTTGAATTATTTTTACTTATTTATAGATTATAATTTTCTTTTAAATATAACTTATTGTTCTTGGTAGTATTTTTTATACATATCATTATATTAACTTTTTTTACTTTATCTATTCAGTGACAAAGTTTACATGAAAATACAAGAACAAATGGTTAAATTGTTGAACAAAGATAGTTGGGATGATGTTGTACACAACTATCGAGATTCAAGTTCTACATCAACACTAAAAGATTTTTATCTTGCATTTAAAAAGGTATGTTGATTTATACATTCATTTTTATTCATCTGTATACTATTTTTATTTTATAACTTATACATGTACTTGTTTATTTCATTAAAGATGAGGAAGGATGCAAATGGAGCACCAGATAGTTTCATAACCTTTATTGAAAAAATTAAGATCAAAATAATGAGAAAGCAACGTCTTAGGAATGTTGAACTTGATCCAACTCTTACTCATTTCATTTGGAATGGGCTTGACACTATTCAATATCAAGTAATACAAGGTGATTGTGAATACATTGCTAAACTCATACCTAAAATGGATTATTTCCTAGTTATTGCAGATATTCCCCATGGTTTCAATATCTCAAACATTGACTATGATAGTGACCCTTATACTTATCAAGCTCTTAGTAAAGTGGTTGTGGGATTTGTAGAAGTCACATCATCACCATTATGGAGATTTGTGACATTTCATTCAGACACACAATTAGCAATGTTATTGTCAAGCTTCAAGAGGAAAACAAACTCAAGGATGCAGCTTACATGGTAAGACGTGGAAAATGTATGCTTGATTAATGTTAAAAAATTCATTTATGTACAAGTTAATTGAACTTTTACTATTTCATGTTACAAGAAAAAGTCAAATCTTCTTAACCATGAAGATCAACCAATTATAAACAATTGTGACTTCATCAATATTAATAGTTGGACAAAAGATGATAGTGATATGTCTTTGCTTTTTAATTGGGTAGATGGAAAGAGTCATAGCCAAGTACGGGTTTATGATGTTGTTGTGAAAAAACTAACATATGAAGATAAAGAAGCAAAATGAGAGATAGTTAACATTTATCAAAAACCACAGTCATTGATTAACTATCTTATAGTCTTATATTCAAATGAAGGAGATTGGGTTCTAAATTTATTTTTTGGCTCAGGTAAGTTTTATTATATAGAATTGAATTTCAATATCTTCTTTCTTAATGTATATGTCATTATACTAATTTACTTAATTATTTCTTTTGTGCTTGATAATTAGGTACAACACTAGCATGGTGCCTACAAAAAGGAAGAAATTGCATTGCCATTGAAAAAGATCAAGTACAGTGCAAATGTATTCAACAAACAATTAATGCTCTTCAATTTCTTCCAGATGCAATGCAAGAAAATGGGTTGAAGAAAGGGGATTTTAGTGAATCACGTGTGGCAAAAAAGGCAAAGGAACCTCAACCACCATTACATGGAATAATTGGAAAGGCATACATTGGGAGATTCGCAAACATCAAAGATCCATTAGAAGAGGAAAATCAGCAAAATCTATCAAAAAATACTGTGGAAGAAGACAATGATGAAACTCTAGAGGATGAAGAGTTTGGATTACGTGACATTGTTAATTAAATTTAAGTTATGCTTGGAAATCAAGCTCATTTTTTGTAACTATGAATTAGTTATACTTGTAATGTTTTGACTTTTACATTTTGTGAGAAGAATAATCATTCAATTAATTTTGTTATGTGTTAAATATTTTTATTATGTTATTTTCGCTTTAATTTTTATTTGAATCAGTATTTTTTGAAAGAAACAGTGATTATTATTATTTTTGACATGAAATTCATTAAAAAAAAACTATTATTTAACCATTTTTCGTTAAATATTTCTTATAAAAATTGTGATTTTGACATGTCATTTCTAGCAAAAAATTATCAAAATGTGTAATTTTTTAGTTATATTTATGTTCAAAATGGTTATTTTTATGTCAATTGTTAAAAATTATTGTTTTTTAGAGATAGTTATTTGATGTTCATTGAAAAATTAATTAACGATATATAAATATGTAGAATATCGAATTTTTAAAATATCGACTTTCTTCTTTAACTATGCCAAAAAATAAAAACTTCACTACAAAAAAATATTAAAAGGAAAACAAGAAAATATGAAGAAGAAGAGCACTTAAAAAATTGTTAAATTTAGAAAATAATTATTCACATTTAATGCATTAGAAAATTTAAAGTCAAAAAATAATTCTTTTAAAAAAAAGGGCCTGATGCAGAATCAACACTTTTTAAAATCAGCGTGCAAATCACTAACATTCTAAAAACTAATGTACATAAAAAAAAATCAAGTGTCAAAAACTATGCTAAAAAAATAAGTGTATTTTGCATCACCACTTTTCAAAGTCGGTTGACTTTTTTGCTACCTCAACGAAATGGGTAATCGTATCACTTCCTGTTTCAAAGTTTACATTGTTTTGAAAGGAACTAGTGACAACAACACTTAATGGTCTACCTAATTTACAACAAGAATATGTGCTAGAAAAAGGTGTTCCTAAATTTTATGAATTATAGACTGTGTAGTCAAGAATAATCAAGGGTCATATCATGAGGGAAGATTCAAAGATCTGAAGAAGGTGACTCTCAAGCTCATGCAACGCATTTTAGGAAAGGTGGAGGAAGAAAAAAAATTGGCTTCCGAGGAAGAAATGAAGGAAGAAGACTTGAAGAAAGAAGATCTACTCGTCAAGGAAAGAGAGACATGTCAAAAGTACAATGCTACCATTGTCACAAGTTTTGTCATTCTAGAAGTGATTGTTCTTAAAGATCAAATGATAGAAAGAGGAAAGGAAACCAACATGCTACCACATCAGACTTGGATGAATTTCCAAAGAAGCCTAAGAATGATAATCCATGTAATAAAGAATTCTTCTACTTTTCTTCTCTTACTGGTTTTGTTGCATATAGTGAAGACTTGTGGCTAGTAAATAATGGTACCTCAAGGCATGTGACAGAAGATAGAGATAACATCACAAGTCTAATGGAAAGAAGACTATAGAAAAAGGTGGAACTTGGAGACAACAACAGTTATGTAGTCAAAGGCATTGGGAATACATCCATTGAGATAGAATCATGTGATAATGTTCATCTTAGCAACATACTGTATGTACCAGGTTTGAAGAAGAATTTGGTTTCTATTTCATTTCTAGAAGATAAAAGAGATAGAGTAGAATTTGTTGATGGAAAAGTTCTTGTTTGTACCAAAGGCTCTAGTATAGATTCCACTAGAGTAATTGGAATTTGTGAAGGAAGGTTGTATATACTTTTGAAACAACTTACCCAAACACTTGTACATGATGATACTAATCCATGTGAGATTTGGCATAGCAGATATGCTTACCTTCACTCTAGAGATTTTCCAACCTTAAAACATATCTAGTCCATTTTGGTGTATGTGGTCTAATGCCAGTAAAATCTCTTGGAGGCTACTTGTACTATGTAATATTTACTGATGAATTATCTCACAGGACGTGGATTTACTTCATGAAGACAAAGGATGAAGTCTTTGACAAGTTCTAGGAATTCAAGGTTGAAGTAGAAAACTTGAAGGGAAAGAATATCAAAATCTTAAGATCTGATAATGGAGGACAATACACCCGCAAGGAGCTTTTTTCATTTTTGTAAAGAAGTTGGGATTAAGAGGGAGTTAATAGTCCCTTACAATCTATATCAAAAAGGAGTTTTTGAAAGTAATAACAGATTTATTAAAGAATCAAGGATAGGAATGGTGCATGATCAAGACCTGCCTATGTTTCTATGGAGTGAACCATATATGAAGGTCATCTACATTCAAAATAGAAATGCTCATTGAATGTTGTAAGACAAGAATTCTAAAGAATTGTTCATTGGACAAAAACCTCAAGTTATTGATTTGAGAATGTTTGGTTGTCTTGTTTATATTCATGTACCAAAATATAAGAGAAGGAAGTTAAAACCTTAAGGAAAGAAATGGAATATTCATTGGATATAGTGAGTCATCAAAGGCTTATAAAATATATGTTCCAAGATAAAAAACAATTTGAAGTTAGTAGTGATGTGACCTTTGATGAGAATGTGGCCTATTGGAAATTAAAAAAAGTCCATGTGGACTCTGGTGAGGACAAAAAACATGAAGCTCCCAATAAAGAAGCTTTTGGTCCATCAAATCCTTCAAAACATCCTGTTGATTGTCAAGAAGAGCTAGAAGTGCCTAATAATCAAATGGACCCATGTGTTGTTCCTAAAATCAAGAAGATTTCATCTTGGCTAAGATCCACTTTGTAGGAAGAAGGACATGCAACACCACGTGCCTCCTTCAGGGAAAGCAAGAGGAAAAGGAGGTATTCTGGATATGCAAATTTAATGTCTAATATTATTGATTTTGAAACTTCCACTTTTGAAGAAGCATTTATCCAGCAAGTTTGGAAGGATGTGATTTTGGAATAATACCAATCGATTATTAAGAATGATGTATGGAAAAGTGTGCCTAGACCTAAATGAAAATCAATGGTGTCCTCTAAATGGATATACAATATCAATCATGCAGTGAATGGAAGTATTGACAAATACAAGGTGAAATTTGTGGCTAGAGGGTTCTCCCAAAAAGAGAGAGAAGACTATAATTATACTTTTGCTCTGGTTACCAAATATAATACCATTAGATCTATTATTTCCATTGCTTCCTCTATGGGTTGGATTTTACATCAGATGTATGTAAACACTCCTTTTCTTAATGGAATAATTGAGGAAGAAGTGTACATTCAACAACCTCAAGGCTTTGAGGTCCATGAAAGAGAGTCTCACATTTTCATATTGAATAAAACCTTGTATGGACTTAAGAAAGCACCAAGGGCTTGGAATATATGACTTGATAATTATCTGATAAGACTTGGATTCCAAGAGAAATGTTGATCCAAACTTATACTTCAAGGTTGAGAAAAATGAAGTGATTTTATTACTATATGTTTATGACTTATTTCTAATATGTGTGGAGCATCTCATTATTTGGTGTAGGAAGGAGTTGGCTTCTAAATTTGACATGAAGGATCTTGATTTAATGTACTAATATTTGGGTCTAGAAGTATGGAAGAATCCCAGTGAATTTTTTCTTTTTCAAGGAAAATATATTATCAAGATCTTGCAGAAGTTTGGAATGATGGATTGCAAGTCAATGTTGACTCCCATGGTGACAAATCTGAGAAATATGATATACTCTAAGTTTGATTTGGTATATCAATCCATGTACCAAAAGCTAGTTGGCTCGTTGATGTATTTAGTTAATAACATGACATACATTTTCTTTGCAGTAAACATGTTGAGCCAATTCTAGGTTTTTATAGAAAACTAATCCTTCTTGCGGACATGAAGGATCTCCTTAGATTTCAAACAAAACCTAGTAACAAACATCACAAGAATTTCTACCTTTCCCTAGATTATGAAACCTATAGTGCCTAAAGAATCACTTACCTATTTAGTGAAGTGCTTGTTGAAGTCCTTTCAGTGCTTTCCGC
Organism: Pinus tabuliformis; assembly: GCA_031772625.1. Lineage (NCBI taxonomy): Eukaryota > Viridiplantae > Streptophyta > Pinopsida > Pinales > Pinaceae > Pinus > Pinus tabuliformis. The sequence goes on along the minus strand of CM062812.1, from coordinate 663,073,313 downwards.
AACCAACTTTTCCTCAATGCCTTAGAGGCTTTCCCAATTCTTTCCACAACTTCTCCACGATGCTCCAAAAGAGATCTGCATAGACAAAAACATTCAAAGGGATCAAAACATCTTTCATATAAAATAAAAGGTAAATGAAGCTCTTAACTTAACATACAACATATAGTTGAATCAATAATCATTTATAAACCATGTGAGTGATCAAGGAATCTCGCAAATAACATCAAAATAGATGAAATTAGGAAAGAACAACTACTTTGTATTAAATTCAAAGGAGAAAAATCTTACAACCTGGTTACCTTGATGTCACAAGACTCTTCCAATGGTATTTTTTCCTTCCCTTGATGACAAGTTCTTCAGACCCAAAATCAGCAACATAAGTTTACAAATCCAAGTGTCCCCTCTTCCTCTAGTCTTATGCTTAATTTATAGGCAAGAGGAGGAGGTTTCTAGTTCCTCTTCTCAAGGGGTATGATGCTTAAGAGGAGGATATTAGTTCCATGAAACAAGGGATGAGGTGCAGGTATATAGTAATTCGAGGTTTCTAATTTGGATAAGATTCCTCCATCAAAGCTTCTATAATTTTATTTTTTATTTTTACTTGCGTGAACAGGACTGTGCAGTTCATAGTGGAGGATAGTGTGCATAATTGTGCAAGCCACAATGGTAAAAATTTCACATGTGTACGTAATGGTTAAGAAAACTATGCAGATGCTCAAAACTGGTTTTTAAGAAATGCAACCCAAAGTTCCTTTTGTCCCTGGTATTGTTTTACTTCAAGCTTCACAGGGGATTCACTTGAGACACTCATCAGATGGAGAGAGATCTGAATCAACAGTCATGGTGACAAAAACATATTTCCCCCTAAAGTGCAAAGCCAAGAAATATTTTTGATGACTGAAGTGCTTTATCATGTCAAAGGTTTGGATTCGATGCCAATTGGTTGAAGACCTAAAACAAACAATCAAGGATTACAATATCGTGATTTCATATAAACATCACTAAGGTAGGCATTCCCATACTTAAAGTACAAGGATCTCAAAAAACCATTATGGAAATACATTTGAATATTCATGTCAACAGAAGATACAGTATGGAGGCATCCATCAATGGATCTATGTTTACAATCATGAATATTTAATAATTCCACGCAACTTGGATGGATGAAACTAGATCTAGGGTCTTGATCTCCATCTCTCGATGTATGAATCTAACCATGTGAGTAAAGGTCTTGAAGTTGAACATGGTAGAAACCACCTGATTAGTGGTCAATTAATAGGTGCAAGAGAAACCACCAATAATGACAATGGTTCTTAAGGTACTTCCAATACAATCTATGAAGTGTGAAAAAATGTCTTGAAGTCGAACACTCATAGAATAATTTGATTGAAGGTCAATGATGAGAACCTGACGTTGAAGGCGATAAACCTAACATTAAAGAAAGTAGGTTCCAAGGTACTGAATAAGGTTTCTATATCAACTTCCTAGATAATGAGTTGAATTCGATAGGAAGTGACCTGTCATAGGAGGACCTACGACATGAAACTCATGTCAAGTTTTGAAGAAAAAATTTGGAGTAATCCAGGACTTACACAAGGATGGATGAAGCGATTGAAGGCTAAAAATTGCAAGGTAATGTTGAGTGAGGTTGGAATCCTCTTGAACAGATCGGTGACATGACATTTCAACTTGGCAGCATTTGACTTAAAAATAAGACCAGAAATCAATTTGATGACTTTCAATGAGGTATGGTTAATTGAGAGGCAAATGGATTTCCCAACCCAGACACAAAGGTGATGGAGTGTCATTTTCAAGAACGACATATTTCCTTCTTACAATACAAAAACAAATGTTTCTTCCCAATTTCCCCCCACCATTACTAGAAAGTACCTATTTATTTTTTTGCAAGCTTGAGGAGGATAACATATGCTTGTCATGTAAGATCAGCCTTCAGATGAGTCCTTCAAAGTATTTTTAGTGAACCCTAGAAATGAATGGTTCAGTCTCGTCATGATGGATGAGCCCTGCACTATTTATGTTTTACGAGTCTAGTGAATGGATAACTCGATGTCGTTTTCATATTTAAAGAGTTTGAAAAGACATGAAAAGAAAAACCGTTCATCTCTTTCAACGTAAATTTTAATGAGTCCAGAGAAAGTAAATCTCGAAGTTTTTCATTTTTAGGGAGTCAAGAGAAAAACATAGGTAAACTCTGAAATGTCCTTTTCATCAATTTAGTCTCTCAAGCCCAAAAAAAATGTAAAATAATGCAGGAGAGAACTATATTGACCATATTTAGTCAAAGTATGCCTTTTTCATAAATAGTCTACATTATTCGTAAAAGGGGTAAACTTATATCAAGTAGACGTTTTTTTCGTTTACTTTAACAAGTTCGAAAAATAAGCATACTTGGAAACTTTTTCATATTTTGAGAGTTTGAAAAGAGCTTAAAGGTAACTCTAGGGTTTTGCTTTTTTTGTAAGTTTTAACGAGTCTGAAAAAGTGATAAAAATGTACTCATATCATCAAGTTTCAATTTAATTAACCAGTAGGAAAAGACGGAAAGAACTTGACATTTTCATGTACGTTTTACGAGCATGACAAGATAGCAAAAGATGCTTAGTATTTTATGAGTTTAACAAGTCTTGAAAACAATAACCATAATGGACTCTAAATAGGTTTCATTTTTATACAAATAGAGAAAAACTATGCTTGAGAATGGTGTCATATTTACACATGCTTGAAACGGAGAGGAAATTGTGCTTGACAGTGGTTTCATTTTTACACAAGATTGAAACAGAGAGGAAATTGTGCTTGAGAGTGGTTTCATTCTTACACAAGCTTGAAACAGAGAAAAACTATGCTTGAGATAAGTTTTAATGGCCCCCAAGCATAATCTGCAGTGGCACATGCCCCCCAAGCTTCATTCCATTCACATAAGTAAACTACTGGTTATTAATAGGCGGATGGAATAAAGGTTCAATAATGAGATCAGATGAAAGACACGAATCAACATTTACGAGATCTAGTCAAAGACTCAACTCAATGAGGGGAGGATTTGTTTCATTTTGTAACAAGCTTGACACGGGAAAAGAACTATGCTCATGGAACCTTGTTTCATTTTTTAACGAGCTTGACACAAGAGAATGAACTATGCTCATGGAACCTTGTTTCACTTTTTAATGAGATTGACACAAGAAAAGGAACTATGCTCATGGAACCTTGTTTCATTTTTTAACGAGTTTGACACAAGAAAAGGAACTATTCTCATCGAACTTGTTTCATTTTTTTAACGAGGTTGACACAATAAAAGAACAATCCTCAGAAGACCTGTTTCATTTTTTAATGAGGTTGACACAGTAAAAGAACTATCCTCATAGGACTTATTTCATTTTTTAACGACGTTGACACAGTAAAAGAACTATCCTCATAAGACTTGTTTCATTTCTTTCAAGTGGAAGGAACACATGCCAAGGGACACACCTCGATCATGGCTTCCAAGAGGTATTCATCAGAAGGAAGAATAGTTCTTTGGAAGGAACACATGTTAAGGGAATCAATGGGGATAAGAAAATCAGGTTCAAATGTCCCCATTGAAGGGTTCACCATGTCAATTACCAGATATGAGTCAAAATAATTCAAGAAAATAGTGAGAGTCTTTCTTACATCAGTAATTGAAAATATGGGACCAGTTTCCACATAATTAACCCATGGTGGGGTAGATACGACTTGCATATAAGGAAAATTCAGGGATGTCGGATGACTGGTATTCAAATCAGGACCAATGAAAAAAAGTTGGTCAGTAGTCACAATGTTTCCATTTTGAGGGAAAGACATCACGTGAAAGAGTTTCAATATGAAAACTATCATGGAATAGACATAGTCTCGTCCAAGGAGAAAATTGAAATCCAAGGGGCCTTGGACAACCATAAGATCAATACAGACAGTTTTTCCTTCCAGAGTAATAGCTAACTTAGGAAGAATCCCTAAAGGTTCATTAATGGTTATGTTAAAAGATAACATATTTTGTGTAACAGGCACAAGCTGAGGGGAACCCAAAGCTTTCCAAGATGTTGAGGATAAAATATTGACAGAAGCAAATTCGTCGATGTTTGTGCGATGTACATTCTTACCATACACTTTCATAATGATTTGAAAATGGGTGGAAGAAGGGAGACGAGGCTCTGATAGCCTACTCCAATCAAAGGAAATGATCTCAGTAATTGGAGGGGGTTCAATGGAAACAATGGAAATGCCCCCATGTGTAGAAGAATATGAAGTAACAACAAGAACCTGAGCAGTATTAAGTTCACTCTCTAAAGGGATAATGGGACCGACTGAATGTGGAATCGAGTCGACCACTTTATCAACCAATGTTCATCAACCTGAGTGATATGTGTTTCACTCTCCAATGGAAGAGTGGGATTGACTGTACTTGGAATTAGATCAATCACTTCTTCAACTGACAGTAGGTTAGGAGAGAGTTTATGGTAACTAGTTGGAAGTTGTTGTCGTGAAATAGTAAGTTTTTCCAACAATTTTGAGGTTTCATCCATATGAGGTAAAATATGAGTTCAACGACTCCCTTCGCATAACCTATAATGAAACCTAACTTTACCCTTTTTCCTAGGAACATGAAAATCATTGGTCAATGAGTTAATAGAAGTTGATAAGAATTTTTAGACCACGCTTATAACACCTTTGGAATACCAAGACAATCAATAAAAAGATGGTTACCCTTACAAAGCTTGCAAAGGTATTTGGGTTTGTGATGCATGTTGGAAGTTTCCTCAACATTATCAATTATTACATCCATGGTTGGTTGACATCTTCCTTATCTTGCTTCTTCTTCTTCTTCCCTTTCTTCTTCTTCTTCTTAGTCACCTGGTTACAAGCATCAAGGCTTTTACCAAGTGAAGAAGAAGAAAGGGAGCAGGACATGTTGGGTGAAGAAGGTAAAGGGTGAACATGAGGTTGGTGATGTTGAGACAGAGAACTTCGTTGAGGTGGTACAGTTTGAGTATTTTGAACTAAAGAAGTTGAAAATAACCACACCGGTAAAACTATGGTGAATCCAGGAAGTGACAATGTAGCCATATGAGGACCGACATTTCAAAATCCAAGAAAAGTACAAGGATTCCCATTAAAATGGATTCCTTGATCGGTAAATTCTGAAATGTTTCCATTAGATTCAACTTAAATAAGTTTTATTAAGAATTTAAATAATATTCACAATCCACACCTAAGGCATGTAAAAAGTAAAAACAAGAAAATAACACACGCTAGTAAATCTAAGGAGTCAAACCATGCAAACAAACTTTTCACAGCAAAATCACTAGTTGTTGATGAAATCAAACGTCACAGAGATCAATGTGAAAAGTGAATAAATATAGAACGGGTGGAACTTGTTACACTCTAACAACCTACTTAATGAATATGATCTGGTGCAAGTAACTTCACTTATGCCATCTCGAGTGAAGAATACCCTCCAAAAAGGTCCAAATGAGTCTAGCCAACGTTTGTTCCAGGTACAACATAGACTTCCCTTCCATCGTTAGCTTGAGAAATAGCCCTAAGATAATGGTCTCTAAGGTTACCACATACAACAATTTAACCTGGGGGGACAAACACATATCAAACGTACATGCAAGGGAAGAGTAACAAAGCTCAATCCCCTTAAAAATTCCTCAACATGGTTAATCTAAGGTTTACCTTCAAGTGAATCCCAAACACCTTTTGACACCATTTGTAATACATCTAAATCACTCTATTGTAACCAATGAAGTGGGGTCGATCACTCCACTCGATCCGATATGGTCTTGTGCTTAACTTTGTTGTTAGAGGAGCTTCCCAGAGCCAAACTATAATAAATGGATTTACTCCCTATCACAAGATTCTATTGTTTGTTTACAACTTTGGAAATTTAAATCACTTCCCTATTCCAAAGCCGTACAACCTAACCTAATGTAGGTGGAAAGATACCTGAGATAATAAAAGTTCTAATTGATTTTATTAGCACTATGTTTTTTTTTAAGTTATTACTTACTCAATGGGTAAATGGATGTGAAATTGATGGTGTTATGACTTGACTCAAAACTTTAATGCAATTGAACATGGTATTGTGATCTTTTAAATTCGTTTAATTATAGCTAAAGTAAGGAGAGAGGTTTTTATTTAAAATATTAACTCCATAATGCACCACTTCTAATTTTCCAATGCAATTCAAAGCCCTAAGTGCCAAACCATGCAATGTAATCTATGCACATTTTTCTTGAAAACTATGCAAATGTGATCTATGCACAATTTTCGTTCATGTTATGAAAATGAGAATTTTTCTAACTATACAAATGCAATCTATGCGAGAGAATTATTTAAAAAAAACACGATTATTCCAAATCAGCGAAAGAGCAACAAGACTATTTTCATTCACCAATGTAACTAAAGAACTAGTCGAGTGTAAGTAAAGGAAATTGGGTGAAAATTTCAAAGGTGAAAAGTAATGACACTCAAAGGAAATTAACACTTAGACACAATTTAACCACCCCCTTGCGACTGAGGGGGAACTTTTTTTGCAAAAATGAAAGCAAAAGCATGCAAAAATTATTAAGAAACTAGGACAAACCTCTGAGTAGTGACCAAAGGAAATAAAATTAAGAATTTCTCAAAAAGGAAATTCAAAACAGCCAATCAAATTGACAGAGACTCTATAAGATTGCAAACAAGCTTAAGGAATCATAAAAGAAAAAAATATGGACTTAAATCAAAGAAAATCTAACATTTTCAAAAAAACTACAGGGTTGTGCAGGTCATCAGTTTGATTCAGTGTGCATATGCACTGGTGCTAAGTACTAAGTGCACAAATATGCATTATGTTGCTAAAGGAAAACTGTGTAGACCTAAAAACTTAAGAAAAAATAAAAAATAAAGGTCTCAAACCAGAAATTTCAATTCTTAAAAGGGTCTAAAGGTGTTACGGGTCAGAGCATGACACAATGGAGCACTCTTGTTCCCCAATATGGTCGCCAATTTGTTATATCAGCCTAGATTTCAAACAAAACCTAGTAACATACATTAAAAGAATTGCTACCTTTCCCTAGCTTATAACTAAAACATGCAACAAGTAGTACGCAAAAAACCACTTACCTATTTAACAAAGTGCTTGTTGAATTCCTTTTAGTGGTTTCCACAACTAGATTTTCGTCAATGCCTTAGAGGCTTTCCCAATGGTTCCCACGGCTTCTCCATGATGCTCCAAAAGAGATTTTCATAGAAAAAAACATTCACAAGGATCAAAGCATCTTGCATATAAAATCAAAGGTAAATGAAGTTCTTAACTTAACATACAACATATAGTTGAATCAATAATCAATTATAAATCGTGCGAGTGATCAAGAAATCTCGCAAATAACATTAAAATAGATGCAATTAGGAAAGAACAACTACTTTGTATTAAATTCAAAGGAGAAAAAGCTTACAACCTGGTTACTTTGATATCACAAGCCTCTTCCAATGGTCTTCGTTCCTTCCCTTGATGACAATCTCTTCAGACCCAAAATTGGCAGCATAACTTTACAAATCCAAGTCTCCACTCTTCCTATAGTATTATGCTCAATTTATAGGCAAGAGGAGGAGGTTTCTAGTTCCTCTTCTCAAGGGATAAATGCTTAAGAGGAGGAGATTAGTTCCATGAACCAAGGGATGAGGCACATGTATGTAATAGTTCAAGGTTTCTAATTTGGATAAGGTTCCTCCATCAAATCTTCTAGAGTTTTCTCTTTTTATTTTTACTTGTGTGAACAGGATTGCACAGTTTATAGTGGAAGACAGTGTGCAAAATTTTACTGGCCACAATGGTAAAAATTGCACATGCATAGGTAATATTTATGAAAACTACGCATATGCTCAAAAATGGTTTTTAAGTAGTGCAACCCAAAATTCATTTTGTCCCTGGTATTGTTTTACTTCAAGCTTCATAGGATTCACTTGAGACACTCATCGAATGTCAAGAGATCTGAATCGACAGTCATGGTGACAAAATTTATTGTAACACGGGTGGAACTGAGACATGATCATTGTATTGCAGCAAATAACATATTGAGATTTTCATGGCATGGTTGACTATGGTTTGGCATATGTCTCAAACATGACCTACAACTATAGGTCTATAAAGATATAGATTTGGAAGTGATTATTGAAGATAGAAAGTTCCTCTAGAGGTTGCTTCAGTGTGGGCTCTACAATATTTTTTTGGATGAGAAAGAATTAGAAATTTGTTGCACTCGAAATTTCCAAGGAAAAATATATTGCATCTAGCTTAATGATTTGTGAAGTTTTGGCTTCGAGAAGTCACTCACTTAACTACTTTATCATGTGCTATAATTGGCCATGATATATTGTGATAATCAAAGTTGTGTGAAGCTGACAGAGAATCTAGTTTTCCATGATAAGTTGAAGCACATCGAGATCAAGTACTACTTTATTCATGACATGGTGCAGAAGGGAGAAATGAAGCTTTACTATGTCTCTATTGATGAGCATATTACTATTATTCTTACAAAGCCTTTGTCTGGCACAAAGATTGTATACCTCAGGGACAAGCTTGGACTTGTTGAGAACACCTCTCTCATTGAGAGGGAGTGTTAATGAGATAGCATAATGGATTGACATTCTCCCTATGTAATATATGACCAGAATTAAGGAGAATAGTCCATCAGAGGATAAGCATTCTTCCTATGTCAATTTATTGACCAAAATTACGAAGAATTATCCTAGAGGTCCAAAATTACTCAAATAGAGTGTGATGTTTTAGCATCAAGTTCATTAGCATCGGGCCCATAATTACTCAAATGGATTGTTGCCTTTATGGATTCACCATGTGCCAGGTACCGACTAGAATAATGGTGAACCAAGACTATGTGTATTATGTTATAGATACACCAGATTTATGGTCACTACTTGTTGCCAATAATGAGCCATGTGTTAGAGGTGCTGACGAAAATTATGGTTGATCTACCACGTGTCAGTAGTATCGACCAGAATTATTGTGAGAATGCATCATGTGTCAAAGGTACTTACTAGAATAACGGTAGCCTATTGATGTTGATAAATATACAATGTGTCAAAGTCATTAACGAGAATTCTGATAGTTGAATGATGTTGATACTATTGATGATTTGTTATAACCTTTTCTTAGAGAAACTTGTTCACAAGAAGAACATATTTCTATTCATTATGAATACCTCCCTAGCTAAGAGGGAGTGTTTATTTTTGTAGCTATGGCCGGTCCTCATAATTTATATTTTAGCCCTTGTAATGCATAAATAATTTATAATGCATGTTCTTCATGTTGGATTTAAAAGAGAAAATATTGAATTTTCAATTTTCAATTTTTGGCTCCAAGATAGTCAAGTCGTAGATATTGAAGAGACACACCCATTCATGAAAGGAAGAACACTATGTAAAGGCATTTAGGCACCATTCAATGTCACACATGAAATATAGTTTAGGGACATCCAAGCAAAGGACAAAAAGGACAAGAAAGACAAATAGAAGGTCGAATATCATCTCTCTCTCTCTCTCTCTCTCTCTCTCTCTCTCTCTTTCACACGTGTGAAGTTGTAGGGATAACTTGCAAGGTTTGAGTCGCAGGGTTGAGCTATAGGGCTAAGTTGGAGGATGCTTTGGAGGCTTGACTTGAGGGTTGTGGATTAGGTTTGACCATAAGCTTTATTTTTCAGTTTGACCTCACAGTTGAATAGAAGCATTAGATGTATCTATTTTTGAACTAAATAGTTTCACTAAGAAAAAATATTGCTAGGTTTTTCCCAGAAGTGGGTTTTCTGAGGGTAAATCTTGTGTTTTCTTTGCGCATTGTGATCTCTATTGTCCTTATGGTTTTATGGTTTAATTTCTAAAATGTAATTGCTTAATGATAAATTGTAATTGTTAAAATAACATCCATATCATTAGAAGCAATTATTATTATTTTAGAAATATTGTGCTTGTACTTATTGCACTTGAAAACTAAATAGAACTTTCTAAATAAATAGTTAGAAAAACCTTTGAATAGCAAATAGAAGCAATATCAACATAAGAAAATAGTCTAATAAATGCATATAAATAACATATGACACTAAATAATTCTTTCTAAGTGAAAGGCATACCAAGGAATCTAGAACTAAAGAGATTAAGTATACACATCCAACATTGCAAGATATGACCAAGTTCATTGTCTTGAACAATACATAGAACTCCCTACCCACATTGTTATGAGTAACCTTGGTTTCAACTCTTGCTTCTCTATCACAATCAATGACTCCATTATCTACACCAAAACATTCACAATTTGAAATTTAGCACCTTGCTTCATAATGTTCTTAGGATCCCACTACCTAGACATGAGTTCATAATACTCAAGGGAAAATGATAGAGGCAATCCATAGGAAGATTCTTTCAAAATCCTTACAAGAATGGTGGAAAAGTGCAATAATTTATGAAGCATGCTGATAAATATTTAATAGCTCTTCCTTATGGAATGTGATAAATAGGATATTTGAATTCTATATCCACAAGCCTACTTGCAAGTCAATGAACTTATAAAAAAAGGAAATAGTAGTAGTCTTTATTAATAAATAATTCGTGAACTTACTAGGCCAATTTATATCCAACTTTCTCATACAAATATATGTTTCTCAAGGCTTCATCTTGGGATGAGAAATCATTGATTTGAAAGCAAATGGTACTGTCAAACTTTGAGTTTTCTAAGAAAACATTGCCTCATAATCATTCACAAAAAAATTCAAGGTGGGGTTGTCAATCATTTTCATTTGAAAAAATTTAAATAACTATTATAGACTACACATTCTGGGAACATATATTGAAAACTTTAATATGTTCTTTTTGGGTAAGATTAAGTTTATATTCTTAGAATCCAAAAATTTACATCATAACATTGGGAAGCATGTATTATTTACCACTGGGGAAACTAGACCAAAGATAGAACTTCAATTTAGTAGTAGCGAAATAAAGAGTTTTCTAATCTTTGTCCGTAATACCAAAAAACCATTCTTATATGCTAGGCCTCTAGGGGAATTTTTAAATTGAAAACATAAAAAGCATAAAAGAGGACTACACAAAGACAATGGCATTAACTTATCAAATTTAGAAGTCTTCACAGGAATGAGTTCCTTGCTACTACTTGGAGAGCATCCATGGTTGGGGGGATGACCAATTGTGTCTCTACTCACCTAAGCCTAAGATCCAAGGAATTCATAACTAGCTACATCTATCCAACATTAGTAGAATTTTCTTTTTAGCTTCATTATGATCAAGAAGAACTTGTCCTAACAATAATTTCAAGTGCCAATATATGTCTATTATGTATATGTATTTACTGTAGTTTCCCCTGGTGTGGCCCATGTTAGAGACTCAGTTGACCTCCTTGGCCAATACTTTCATTTAAATCAAACAACAATGATCATCAAATAATTTTCTCTCCACCTATGTGATCTCCTCCTAGATCTTCTTATGGGTGTGCTCACATAATTGAGCTACTAAGATCTCTACTCATTTCTATGAGGGAGAGCCACCCTACTCTTAGTAGTAGATCATGCATCTAGCGATCCAAGCTCATTAATAGGGCATATTAACCAAAACATCATTAGACCACACCTGACATGAGTAAAGGAGGAATGTAGTACTCGAATCAATGAGGAAATGGTGGAAAATAAGTTGGGCACAAAAGGTACAAGAATAATAAGGTTGGCTTAAAGAGAGAGGATTGCACTAGGATTCTGAAATGACCCAGGTCAGACCAAAATCTTGGCAATTTAATCACAATAAGATCACAACCGAGGAAATGTATGAAGTAAATTTTGAACCTAGGAAAAGTAGCTTCTTTGGGAGAGGAAAAGAAACATTAGAAATTATCAACCAACTCAACAGAGAGCCAAATAGACTGCAAAGTAAAAAACTTAGAACTAAATTATGCATAAAATAAACTACTTGATGCAACACTAGTTGGATGAAACTAAATTTTGCAATTCAAAACCATTAAAAAAAAATTGTAATTCTACTTGTAGGCTACAATTAATTATCGCCTCGTACAGGGTGGTACTACTATGTGATATGAGTGCTCTCCATCTTTAGAAATGACTAATGCACATGGTGAGATATGCCTAAAATGAATTATTTGAAAACCAAGGATGATTAACATTCACAACTAAGATATGGTGAATCCCCACATGATGTTGAGCATTAAATCAATGTTGGAATGAAGTGCCTCTACCATCAAAAAATGGATATGAGATATAGAAAACCATGCAAGCGAAGTAACGGTTCATTATCAGCTTGAGGGGATGCATTGCCATGTCTACCCTCTTGAGTGCTTAGTGGGATGGAAACAATGCACCCCCACTTGTAGCACTTCAAACACCCCATCCATGAGGAAACTTTAATATGTTTTTTTTTGTAAACAAGGTAGTACTTTCTATATTTATTGTTTTCAAAATTTACATTCCCAACACATCGATTAACCAGCCACCTACCTGAAGGAAACCAGGTGGCCATCGATCAGCATTGTATCCATTCCAAAACTTAAATAAGTTCATCATCAACATCTTTATCTCCCAAGTACCTCTCTCTAGTCTTTCAGACAAAAACATTCAAAAATTGTAAACAAAATACTAAAAACCAACTACTCCCCATCTGAGGAGGCTATCTGGAGGGTTCCCTGCTCTTCCGGGGTCATCATCTGCTTGCCTTTGTTCTGCGGCTTTACCCTTGGGCCTGGGAGTTCTCGTCCTTGCTGAAATAGTTTCCACTTTAGCTCAGACAGAGTTTGCTCAATGCGGCCGAAAGCGAGGTTGTTCCTGTAATTTTGGATCTGGATGGTTGCCAAATCCTTCATTATCTCTCGGCTGACATGTTCTGGTTCTTTGTTTCGCTCCTGTCGGTTTTCCACTTCCCCTTCCATGTGTTCCCGATGGAGGTTCATTGCACAAGCGACTATGTGTTTCATGATCCAGTTTAGTTGCAGAGTTCTGGTATAGAGAGATTGTCTGCCATTTGTAGTGCCTGGATCATGTATCATTTCTTCCCACTCATGTAGGGGAAGGTTTCTGCCTTGAAGATTTTGTCTTAATTCGCGTTCCCAGTTCCAAATCTGTTCCCAAATTTCTTGCACATTTGCTTTCATGTAGGCGTCTACAAGTTCCTTTACTTGTTCATCTGTAGATTTTCTACCTTTTATCTGGCCCATGCTGCTTGTTTCGGCTTCCTGCTTGACATTCCTTTTGCTTCTCTTGGGTACCATGTTTTTGATGGGCAGCTTCCTGAAGCTCTAGTCCTTCAGGGTGGCTTGTTGGGTTATAGTTGACCCTTCTCTATGGGTTAGACCTATCACAGTATAAACACAACGGTCAGTTTTATCCGATGGGGACAAGTACTTTAAGGGGATAGCACTACCACCCCTCTTCCTAGGTCCTTTCAAGTTGTGTCTAACTCATGAATACATATCCAATGCCTTTCTAGAGCTCTCCTAACCCAAGTTTTCTTTGATGAGGGTTACTCTATGATATTTGGTGTGGTTTATCTGGGCTGTGCGGACCGTCTGGTGTTCCATACCCCTCCCCTCTCTTTGAGGTTTTCCTAACCCCCTTCCTATTTTGATTTCCTCTGCTTCAGGTTCCCCCTCCTGCTTCTTCCTCAATTCTCTAGATCCTATGGAAGGTATCTGCTTCCTCACATGGGTGTTTCAGGTTCGCCTTACGGAGGGCATAAACTCAGGGTTTGGAATTCTAGGGCCTTCCCATCTGTTACAGGGGTTAAGGAATATTGGGGCCTTCTTTTCCTGTGAACCCTTCGCATTACTACTATAATCTTCCTTCCCAACCATGGAGTCGCAGGGCTTTCTCCCGACCCAAACTATCTTAACTTGATAACTGAGTCTAGGGAGATACAAACTATTCCTATCTATCTGCATGCCTACGTTTTGCTTCATGCAGGAACTTCTATCCAAGTGAGGGGGAGAAATTTTCACATACCCATCAGTCTGGAGCTGTTGTTCACTCTTCTGCGGTTGTCTTTGGCCGTTGACGTGTTCTCTCTTGCCACCTTCCTTCTCTCGCATACACATGCAACATGCATGGACTCCCTCATACTTTATTCTTTTAACATTCCTCTGTCTTAACCTTACCTCCATCTGTCTCCATTTCCGACAATCTGTGGCGTGCTTTCTGTCCCACTTTCCTTGGGATGCTGCCCAAATGTCTTGTCCTTCGTGCTTCATTTATGACTATCTTCTCCTGGCTGCTCTTGTCGTCCCTTTGTTGACTCCTCATTGCCATCTGGCTCTCCTCTATTGTCTCTTCTCAATCCTGCTGTCTTTTTCTCCCTATGCCCACCTCCTTCCATTTCTGCTCCCACGCTTCTCGGGTTTATCCTTTCTCTTTCCTCCTCCATCATCCCTGTCCTTTCAGTCCTTTCTTCCATTCTGTTCTGTTCCATGGAGGATCTTTGCTGATCTGCCAGCACATGCCTTCGTCTTTCTTCCCTCCTCTCGACGTCATTCAGATTCTCTTGCTGCCTCGACTGCTTGTTTTATCTGATTCATTTCCTCATTCCTATTGAGCTTTGCTTCTCCCACGTCTAACTGATGCTCTCTATTTCGGCATCCCCATTTCGCGGGAGATCTGTCAGGGCGTTTCCTTTCTTCTTCACATGGGACGCGATAATGTAAGCTAGTCGTTGACGTTGCTTTTCAACTTCTTTAATTACCCACGCCGTCCACCAACTTTTGCCTAGTTTTTCTACGTTTTCTCCTTTCTGTAGTTGTTTTATAGTGTCTATAACTAGCTTAGAATCCCCTTCTATCTCAATCATTAGTATCCTTCTCGTATCGCTATCTCCAGTCCTTTGTTTAATGCATGGTATTCTGCTTCATTGTTGGTGGCAATGTTGTAGTCCATTGCATACACCCTTATGATCCTTCCTTCTTCATCTCTGAATATCCCTCCTATCCCTGCCTCCCCTAGGTTGCCTTTGGCTACCCCGTCAAAGTTTAGTTTTGTGAATCCTTGGGGGGGTTCTTGTAACTTTCTTCTGCTCTTACCTATTATGCATCTTGTATCTTCCTTGTGTTGCTTATATTTCTTACTTTAATTTCCAGTCGGTTCATGATGCTAGTTTCCATACCTTCCGTCTTCTAATCTTCCTCTGTCCAATTTCCCAGAATTATTGTTTCCCTTATATTCCCCATAATTTGGTTCCAGATTTCCCCTGTGTCATTTTTATCTGTTCTGAATATTACCTTGTTACGGGCTTTCCAGAGATTCCACAGGAAGAATCCAATTGATAGGTTCCAAGCATGGTTAAGGATGACGTTTCAGTACGATTTTCTACTCCATGTTTCAATTGTTGTTTTAATGCTTTCTAACTTTCTTTCTGTGATCCCAAAGATTTGTTGGTGCTTTTGCCACAGGATGTTACTTGCATCACAGGAGTTGGCAACATGCTCAATGGTTTCCTCTTACCATTGGCACAATGCACAGCGTGAGGGCCCATGCGTCCCATTCCGTCTTAGCTGATCCCAATTCAAAGCTCTCCCATGTAGCACTGTCCAGGTAAACAACATCACTTTTGGCCAGGTTTTTAATTGCCAAATTATTTTCCATTTTTCCATGTCTGCATTTTCCATGCCTTTTGTTTTCATGTGGTAGCCTTTTGATATTGTAAACATGCCTTTAATTCATTTGCCCCATCATATTATATCTGGTCCTTCTTTGATATCTATTTTCCTAGTTTTCAGTTCTTTTTTATATGTATTCCATTGATCGGTTTATGGGGCTTCAAGCCAATCACTTTTCCTCTTCCATTGTCTCCAATAGTTGTTTTGGTCCCCTACCCAATAGTTCCTTACTGCGTCCTCAACTATTTGGGTTATATACTATTGTACTTCCTGTAGCTAGTGTTCTTGACTCAGGTACCTCTTTGTTGCCACCCTTCCTGCCACAAGTTTGCTTTATTTCCCTCACGAATTTCCCAAAAACTGTTGTCTCTTATCAGAGCTCTGTTCATGTTAGATAGGTTCCATATCGTTGAGCCTTTGTTTTCTGCCAGTGTTTGGAGTTTACCCTCTGGCGTCCGTGCTATTTCATATTTTTGTTCCCATAGTTGTTTCCAGAGGTCATTCCCTCCTTGAATCCATCTCCACCATAATTTTGCTCCCATGACTTGGTTCAAAATGTGTGGGTCTCTAAGTCCCAGACCTCCTTCTAGAACTGACTTGCTTAACCATGTCCATGAAAGCAACGCCCAATTTTTTGTTTTGTTTGCCCCTTGCTGTAGAAATTTTTTAAATATTTGCACCATTTTTTGACATATGGTCTTCGGGATTGCTTGACATGCCATCTGGTAGATTGGCATAGCTTGGAGGACTGATTTTAGGAGAATGAGGCAGCTCGGTGTGTTGAGTGTTCTAAATGTCCAATTTTCCATTCTTTTTTGAATTTTCCTTATCAGGCCATGCCAGTTCACTGCTCTGTACTGCTGGTCACTCAATTGTATTCCTAAGTATTTTGTAGGGAATTTTCCAATTTGGAACCCCAAAGTTCTTTTCAGAAAGGCTTGGCTCACTCTTGGTGTGTTGAAGAAGAAGATTTCAGTTTTCTCTTTATTCACCTCCATTCCTGAAGCTTTATTGAATTCTGTTAGGATCTCCCCGAGTTTTTTAGCTTCCTTAAGGGTTGCTTAGTTGGACATCATCACATCATCCACAAATTGCTGGTGTGTGATAGTTAAGTCCTCTCCCCATAGGCTGAGCCCTTTGAATTCCCCTCTGCTTACTTTGGCATTGATTAAGTGACCTAGGCCATCCACTGCTAGGATGAACAAGAATGGAGAGAGAGGGTCTCCCTGTCTTAGGCCATGGGTAGGCTTGAATCTTTCTGTTGGGGTTCCATTTAGAAGGATTGACATACTAGGAGTGGATATCATGGACAAAATCCATGCAATCCATATTTCATTAAATCCATAGGCTTGAAGAACTTCTTGTAGATATTGCCAGCTGAGTTTATCATATGCCTTTGCTAAGTCAAGTTTGATCATCATTCCTTTATTTCCAGTTTTCTTTAGGGAATGGATCACCTCTTGCGCAACTACAATCCCATCCACTATCTGACGACCTTTCACAAAGCCTATTTGTTCTTTTGCTATCAATTCTGGGAGTAGAGGTTGTAATCTTTTTACCATTATGGTAGCCATGATTTTATAGATTACATTGCATAGAGCTATAGGTCTAAAGTTATGGGGTTCTTCTGCTTGGTCTACTTTTGGGATTAAGGCCAAGAAGGTAGCATTCCATGCTGGGTGCATTCGTTTGTGGCTTCTTGATTCTTCTACTGCATTAACAATATCTTTTTTCATGAACCTCCATGTTGCTTGAAAAAACTCCACTGTGAAACCATCCGGGCCAGGGGCTTTGTTTTTCGCCATTGTCTTGATTACTTCCTCAACTTCCTTTTCCGTAATCACTCGAAGTAGTGCAAGGTTTTGGTCCCTACTTACTTTTTTTGGAATGACTTGTTTTATCTTAGCTATCTCTTCATGTCGGTTGCTTTGCGGCTCTGTCAATATGCCCTTGAAATGTTGGATTAGGAGGTTTTCCATTTCCTCTTTTTGGATAACTCTGTTACCTTGTTTGTTTTTGAGGGAGAAGATTTGGCTTTGTTGCTTGTGTTGCAACATTGCTCGATGGAAAAATTTTGTGTTCCTTTCCCCCTCTTTTAGCCACTAAACTCTTGACTTTTGGTGCCACATGATTTCCTCATATTTTCTCCTTTCCTCCAGTTTGATTAGCACTTCCCCTTCTTCCTTTGCTCTCTCCTCAGTTCTACATTCTTCTATGATTTTTTGTTGTATCCTTTGCATTACTATTTGGAGTTTTTCCTTGTCTTTATGGATGTTACCAAATTCCTCTTTATTCCATGTCTTAATCTCACTTTTCAGCTCCTTGAGTCTCAATTGGAGTGTGTGCATCTTGTTCTTGCCTTGTATTACTCCTTCGCTTTTCTGCCACCAGGTTTCTAGCTTTTCAACAAGAGTTGGGTCTCTTAGCCAAAAGGCTTCAAACCTGAAAGGTTTGTGTTGATTTTGTTTGTTTATGGCAATTTCCAGTTTTATTGGCCAGTGATCCGATCCTTGGCAAGGTAGGATCATTGCTTCGTAAAATATATCTTTCCCTAGGAAGTGTTCTGTGGCTAGGAATTTTTCCAGTCTGGAGGCTATCTGTCTACTACCTCCTCATCTGTTATTCCAGGTATATTTGCCATTAATAGTATTGATGTCAATCAATTGGAGGGCTATCTGGGTTTCCATGAATCTCTCCATATTTGCATCTTCCCTTTGCAGTCCTCCTTTATTTTCCATTGTGGTTGTTATCATATTAAAATCTCCTGCTATCACCAAGAGTTTTTCGGTATGTAGGTCGCCCATTCGACACAACTGTGTTAGAAAGGCCTCTCTCTCAAGCAGTATGTGGGGTCCATAAACCACTGATACAAAGAACCACTCTTTATGTCCTACCATTCTGAACCTCCCTGATAGAATCCTTCACATTCCTATCCAAAGGTCTGCCATTACTTCTACTGGGTTCCATAATATTGCTATTCCCCCTGCACTCCCTTTTGCATCTATTGTCATACTTTCATAATAAGGCTTAATTTTCTAAGGGATTTCCTCCATCTTTGCTCACGTTATTTTTGTTTCTTGCTGCAACATTATCTGAGGTTTTTCTTTTTTAATCCTCTCAGCCATGTATCTTTGCTTGCCCTTTCTGTTAAGCCCTCTTATATTCCAGGATGTAATAATCATTGAGACTATTGGGTTGTTTGGTGGAAGACCGCTGAAAGCGGTACATGTTAATTAGCATTTCACCCATTATTTGAATGTATTCTTGTAGGTTCTTCCTTCCTCTTTTTTTCCCCCCTTTCCCTTTTTGTGGATACTCCTGGTTATTATCCTGTAGTCCTAGTTGTTCATTTATCCCTGTTTTCCCACTTTCTTGCTTTTCTTTGTATTTTTGGAATATATCTTTGTATAGTTTTTTTATCTTCCTCTGGGATAAACCTTTCATCCAAATTCTTCCACTTGTCCAGTAAATTTTTTAGGATTTCCTCTTCTATTGTTGCGTCATCCCCTTTATTTGTATCTATTTCCATCACTTCATACTCTTGGTGTGGTTCCTTTTCTTGGGTCCCCTGTGCTTCTGGTTCTTTTTTATTTTTCTGTTTATTTTCCTTTGTTTCCATTGTTTTCCTTCCTCCTTCCTGATCTGTCCCTTCTTGGTAATCCATCTTTCTGGTCTCTTCCTCCCCTTCTTCTGTTTGTAATGCTTCATACCTATTCGTCTTTTGACTTGTAGTTGGCTAATCTTTCCTACCTTTTTGTTGGGTTTCTTTGGTAGGTCGCTTCTTGTGTTTTACTTCTTGAAACCCCTCACCATCTTCATTAGTTTTCCTCTGTTGTTTAGTCTTTATTTCTTCTTCCTCTGCATTTATAGGGAATTCCTTGAAGAGGTGCGCATATTCATGGAATTTTCTGCATCTAAATGGTATGTGTTCATAGTCCAGAGCCTGTTGCCAGATCTCCTCATGATACTCAAGTTCGACAACACCTAATATAGGGTTTGCTATATTCATGTATACACATATTCTTGCATACCAGGTGTATCTCCCTCTTTTTTTTGATTCCGCTATCTTTACAAAACTACCTATGGTGTTCCCTATTCCTTTAAGAATCTCTGGATCCCAAAAATCCATAGGCAGCCCAAACAGTCTGACCCATACCAGTGTTGCTAGGAATTTTCCTAGTCCGGGTTATAGCATTCCTCCCAATACCTCATAAATAACCCTGCATTATTATGGAAATATGGTCCATTTTCAAGCACTTTCACTTTATCTTGCAGGTTTGAGAAGATTACTGTGAAAAAGACTCAAGCTCCCAGCTTCAATTCGATGTGGCCGCGTGGCTGCCATTTCTGCTTAATCCATCTTGTCAGTTCTTTTTCTGAGGGCCAGACTCTGATGAACTTGAAAATCAATGCATGATCTTTCATGTAGCTTCTATACCTCTCCAGTTTGTTCATCAGAATGACAAACCTTGGTTTCTCCACTGCGTAGGGCATACATCTTCCTTTACTTCTTGCTTGCCACCGTGCACCCAAAACAGGTCCTGGTGGCCTTTGAGCAGCTTTCTCTTTACTGTTACTAGTTCCTTCTCCCACTGTCGCATCCCTATAATAGGGAATCTCACCCTTTCGAGTCTCCTCTGTCATTTCTGTAACGTCTGTCCACTTTTGATTGTTTGTTCACTAGTTTTTCGAGGTGTTCTGTGCCACCTACCTCATGTCCACATGGTCATTAGGGTTGCAGAGCTTCAAGAATCCCTCATCATTCATTTCGATAAGAAACTTTAATATGTTATTTTCCTCTAAACATATCGATAAATTTGGTAGAAATATCATCTTTGGAATATTTTGAAGTTACTTTGTCCATGAGGGACACTTTCATAAGGTGGTGCTCATTCAAAATATTCAATACAATGATAGCCAACCCTATTTCTATGTCATAACTACAAAAAAAATCTTGATCAAGCCTTAAATCTTCAAAGGAAACATCCCAACCCTCTAATCTATTTCTCATGTCAATTAAATATCTAAACACTTCATCATTATCACTATAGTTGCACGAGGAATCAATGTTGGGTTCCCCGAGTTTAGAATCACTTGAATTGGTGTCTTCTCAAGAAATCATCATGCATCACTTGCAAGTGTTTAAATTCAAAAGCCAAATCAATTTAAGAAAGAAAAACCACACACACACACAATATTTATAAAACTCTCTTGTAAAATTTATAAATGAAAGATGTGTTGGAAATACAGAGAGTGGGGACAATTAGTATTCCACTCTTTTTAACAATTTAATCATAACATGTAAACATTAAACAATTAATCAACGTCATTCAACAATGCGCATCATCAAAGATGATACAAAAGAGATTTTTTTAGGGAAAACCTTTCTAGAAGAAAAACCATTGAACGCTTTTAATATAAGTTTTAAGGATTACATCAATAGGAAGCTCCAACTTCCAATATTCTCTGGCAACAACTAGAAAGAGGCTCCAACCCCAAAGTAGCTTTATATTTTCCTATCTTTCCCAATCCAACATGTTGTGCCATGGTAGTAGATCTAGGGTTTCCAACCCTTGCCAAGGGATCTGCAGAATAATTGTGTTTTACTGCATATGGAAGCCACAAAGTGTTTTCCCATATAGTGTCATTGCGACAAAGGTTGATTGTTGTGGAGGTTGTATTATCAATGCTACAATGTATATACTCCTACAAATCCATTACTACAAGAGCATAATTATTAATGCTAGAGAGGGTTCCCACAAAGCGTCATCAATCATAGAGTATATTTTCGCCCTTTTTGAGCCTGTAATGTATTTGGATTATCAACAGTTCACATAATAAGCCAACTAATACAAAACCAATTGTTCCAATATGTTAATCCAACTCAAATTTTCGTTATGCAATCAAACTTCTGCCGAGAGAATTTATCAACAAAATAATGTCGAAGAATGAGACCAGGACAAAGAACTTCAAGCAATGAATCAAAACCAACTCATCCATTTGTTGTCCATTTTAGAATCATGGCCATCATAACCACACCACAAGAGCTTCTCATCCTTCTAGATCTTCTTGACCAATGGAGCTTCCAATAAATTCAATTCATAAATGAATATTAAAAGCATTCAAAAACTTATGTTGACATCAATGACCACACCATTCAACAAAATGAAATATGGGCTAGTTTTTTTTAACAATTTTTACGATGAAAACAACCAATCAAGACAAGCATTAATTTTACAAAGAAACAAAACATATTTTGCACTAAACTTTGAATCCTTAGGAAACTACTTGAGAAATTGCAATACAAATATGAAATCGGACTAAGGTTGAAAGGTCAAAACTAAAGTAATCATACAAATTTGGTCCACAAATTGAATATATAGACACATATGGTAGATAGAATGAGAAGAAATTTAGAGATTTGTTCCAACACTCTGCTGAAATATTCTTTTACTCGAGGATTGCTTTTTGTAGGTTTAATTCATATTAAAAAAATCAATTAGAAATACATAAAAGAGCTTATTCTTTAAAGCTAATGAATGCTTAAGTGATAGAAAACAATATATATTGTCACTGGCAAACTTTAAATGTGAAAAAATGAGATGAGATTATGAAGAAATTCATGAATATGTAATTGCTCAATGACATCTATATTTCAAGCATCAAAACATGGTAAGAAGTTACATCATGATAATAATATGCATGTATTTAGCCTAATAGAAATCAATCACTTTCTTCAACTACGTAAGATACAAGACCAAAAAAACAAATTCTCAAGGTTTTCTCACTACAAAGCTTCTTTTATATCAAATGTTGACTCCAAATCAACTAAGAAAAGAGGTTCACTTGATGAAAGAATAAAACATTACCTCTACAAACATATATAACTTCCACATTTACCAAGACAAAATCCATAAATTTCCCCCTTAAAACCCCAAATCCAAATTTTAAGCATAAAAGACATGCTACAAGATATATGCATTTCCTTTATTGAGGAAAAGAGCATATAGGCACGCCCTCGATGAAGGAGAAGCACATACACCCACTTTTGTGCTTAAATAAGGGTGTGTGTCCCTATGTTATGGGGAAATTTTAGTAAAAGTACCTACAAACATTATGTAGGTATTGCTTAAAGTTGAGGTCTTTAATTAGTTTTAGTCTAATTGAAAGTCAAGTTTTAAGCTGGTTTGAATGATATAACTCTCATAAATACCATATCAAGTTGAAGAAGGAATAACACTCATGTTACAAGGAGGATTAATTATAGGCTTAGCATCATGATTAGCTTGAATTGTCTCCCATTTATTGTTTACTTATTTGGGCTTTAAAGGCCACTCTAGTTTAGAAATGGTGAAAAAGCAGAATAGGAAACTTATCAAATTGAAGAACTATGGGAAGATTAAGTGAGGGGCTGGTTGTTGCATAGCTAGAATATTATGGTCAATTATATGTCAAAGGCATTCAGTAACACATATTTGTAACTAGGGCATATGGGACATAGAATAAAAAACATGGGAGTCACTGGTCATGGTATAAGGAATCTCATCCCAAAAGTAGTGAAAATGTGCTTTTCCATCTCTACCTTGGGCAAGTATACCTAGATCACAAGTGTAATGGGGTATATAATTGGAAATCAATATTAATCTAGGACAACAAGTTGAAATGCCACATTTTCTTAGCCAACCATTCATTAACCAAAGAGAATGATCATTGAAGGAAAACTGATAATTAAAAATGTCAAAATTTAGGCTTAAGTATGGTCAATTAGGATTTTCAAATATTCTTTCCAACAAAAGACTCATTAACCATCATTCAATTATGGGTAATAAGCAATGTTTTATTATTAGAATGCCAAATATTTTTCTTCCCAGGGAGACTAAGATAATTGAAGGTTTGTGTCTCAGTGTAGGTATTGCTTGTGAAAAGGCATTAATTAATTTTTTAAAGCTATCGATAAATTAGCTCTCTCCCTCTAGGTTGAAATTATTTTAAGAGACGTGGGTTAATTATGATAAGGCTAGAATAATTATGTCGATAAGCATCCCCCATTAAATGTTGGTAAATTAATATTTCCTTTCATCCAAATCTTTATCTTATAGTCATGAATAATTCAAATCTTTATCTTGTGGTCATAAATGAAAAATGCTAGCATATTCTAGTCTTCTCCTTTACATTTTTTTTTCAACTGAACAACTCTCAAGCATTCATAGTCCTACCTAGGGGTGGAACACCTGTGAGGACCAAACCTCCCCACCTAACCATTGGAGCACATCCTTGGGACTTAGTCTTCTCCTTTACATGAAGAAATAGTCTTCTCCTTTACAAGAAGGGATGGAATTTTATCTTGCATTTTTCAATCCATGTTTACTTTTTCACATTTACCTGTTACAATTATTAATTACCATGCAAATGGTCAAATAAGAAATGACATCATTAATTTTAAATGGAAGAAAATGATATCAACTTACCTATATAAACAAAACCCTATTAACTATATCATTTGTTAATATGGTTTTGTTAATATATAACGAAACCCTCAAAATAGTTTTTTGAAATATTTTAATAAACAACTAAATAAAAAATAAAAAGTATTGGCTAATATGGTTGTGTTAATATATAGCTTTTATAAATTAAATCCTCAAAATAACTTCCCAAATTATGTTAAGGAAAAAAAAAAAACAAAAGGCTAATATAATTATTTAAAAGACATAAAAAAACAAAAACCTAATATGATTATGAATTATTTATGCAAATAATTAAGTAACAAATAACGTCATTAATTTTAAAACAAAAAAAAATGATATCAACTGGGCAATATCAACAAAGTGTATCATTTGTTAATATAGTTATGTTAATAGATAGCTTTTGTAGATAAAATCTTTAAAATAATTTTTGAATTTATTTTAATAAATATAATTTTTTAAATCAAACCCTCAAAATAACTTGCGAAATTATTTTAATAAACTATTCAATAAAAGAAGCAAAATCTGCGACAGAAAGAAATGGTTCTAAAACCCGATTTAACTAAATAACTTCCCAAATTATTTTAATAAACTACTAAATAAAAGAAGAAAGATCATTGGCTAATATGGTTATATTAATATATAGTTTTTTAAATAAAACCTTCCAAATAACTTTTCAAATTATTTTAAAGACAAAAAAAAACAAAAACCTAATATGATTATGAATTATTTATGCAAATAATTAAGTAACAAATAACGTCATTAATTTTAAAACAAAAAAAATGATATCAACTGGGCAATATCAACAAAGTGTATCATTGGTTAATATAGTTATGTTAATAGATAGCTTTTGTAAATAAAATCTTTAAAATAATTTTTGAATTTATTTTAATAAATTACCTCGGAAAAAAATTTATATATAATTTTTAAATCAAACCCTCAAAATAACTTGCGAAATTATTTTAATAAACTATTCAATAAAAGAAGCAAAATCTGCGACAGAAAGAAATGGTTCTAAAACCCGATTTAACTAAATAAATTCCCAAATTATTTTAATAAACTACTAAATAAAAGAAGAAAGATCATGGGCTAATATGGTTATATTAATATATAGTTTTTTAAATAAAACCTCCCAAATAACTTTTCAAATTAATTTAATAAACTACTAAAAAAATCTAACATAATTATGAATTACCATACAAATAGATAACTTTTCTAAATAAAATCCTCAAAATAACTTTAATAAATTACTAAAAAAAACCATATAATTTTTGTAAATCAAACCCTCAAAATAACTTGCAGAAATGATTTTACACTATTAAATTAAAAAAAAGCAAAATCTCCAACGTGAAATAACTTACAAAAAAATATTTTAATAAACTATTAAATAAAAAAAGCAAAATCTGCACGGAAAGGCAATTCGCCTGTTAGCAGGCTATGTGCCTTGCATCTCCTGGTGCATTGAATACCCTATATTATGGCTGGTTAGGGGCTGCCGTGAAGAAACAGTTCTGAAACCCGCTTTAACAAAACGCACAGGACAATGAAGAGAGCAAAATCTTAACCGTGAAAATACAACTCTGAAACCAGAGCTAACCAAATACACAAGTACACTGGAGATGCGGGGTATCGAACCCCGTACCTCTCGCATGCAAAGCGAGCGCTCTACCGTTTGAGCTACATCCCCATTTGTGATCCTTTTATATTAATCGCTATATGAGAAAATAATATGAAAATAGCTTGAGTGCATAACAATCGCACCGTGCTTTTGCATCGAAATTGACCAATAGCAGCGAAAGAATTGTTTAAACATTTGACAATTTGATGGTACTAAAATAATAAATAATATTCAACTATCTGATAGTTTGATAGTTTGGCTTATTTGTCTAAATCGCCAAATTTAGGCTTTGTACCTGAAGGGCGTGGGTTCAAATCCCACAGCTATCAGATTTGTACAAACCTTTAGATGTAAAAATCGCAATTTAAGCATGCGAATTGCCCATAATAATATGTTTGAGTTCAAATCCCACAGCTATCAGATTTGTATAAACCTTTAAATGTAAAAATCGCAGTTTAAGCATGGGAATTTCAATCGCAGTTTAAGCATGGGAATTTCCCATAATAATATGAGTTGAGTTGAGTTTTTGAAGTGTATGTTTTTTTAAGGTTTTATATTAACTTAATATGATACAAAAAAGTTTTTTCACTCTGGAAAAAATGTTTTTTTAAGGTGGAAAGGTTTGTAATTTAATGGTGAAATTAGTAGTAAGTACAATTATTTTTAGGTAGGTAAGCACCCACAAAGGATTTGAATGAGTGACCCAAGGAGTGCCTTAACAATTCACCCATTCAACGTCAATCCAAAGTCCCAATTTAATGGTGAAATTAGCAGTAAGTACAGTTATTTTTGGGTAGATAAGCACACACAAGGGATTTGAACCAATGACGTTTTGCAAGGAGTGCCTTAACAATGCACCCATTCACCCTCAATCCAAAGCCTCATAGGCACAATTATTTAAATATCCAATTGGGCCGAGTAATCTAATTAGGTTCATAGAGAGGCTAATTTATTAAAAGTGAAAATAAATTTAAATAATGCAGATACGAGGTGTCAAACCCTGTACCACTCCCATGCAGGATGTGTACTCCACCATTTGAGATACAGTCCCATTGAGTTAGGCATTTTACTCCACATAGAATTCTTGGGAGATACAAATTTTAATTTAACAGAACTGATGATTTGAAACTTGCATTGCGCCAACATGTAGCTTTTATTTAACATTCATAAATAAAACAATTGTTAAACTATATGACAGTTTGGCCGAGTGGTCTAAGGCGCCAGATTTAGGCTCTGGTCCGAAAGGGCGTGGGTTCAAATCCCACAGCTGTCAAAATTTCAAAATTTTAAGCCTTTCCATAATTTCGGGAGATTACAAATGGGTTTTCGGTTTTTCATAAATTTTAACCAAATGTTTCATATTTTCTCCATGATTGTTTCTCTGCATTTAACACTGTTTCCATTACTTTAATAAAGTTATTCTTCACCTCGTGTAATATGTTATTTTCTCCATGATTGTTTCTCTGCATTTAACACTGTTTCCATTACTTTAATAAAGTTATTCTTCACCTCGTGTAATATGTTAAAGGATACTAGTATTTATGATAACTCAGCGGAAAACTTTTGTTTTTATATGATGTTTCTGGGTCTTACATAACCTCTTTCATTATATTTAAATATATTTTATTTAACCTAATTATCATATGTTTACATGTTCATTAATCCAAAATGATGACCTAGTTGTATTGTTGTAGAGTATGATATTTATTACTATACAACCAACTTAGATTTAATTGTCCCAAATTGTGGTAAAGAAAAGAAAAGAAAATTTAATTATGCAAAAAGAAATCTATAAAAAAGAATTACAAAATTGTGTGTTTTGGCATTCAAATTGTATGATAATATTCATGATATGTTACATTGAGTATGATGGTATATTTAAGTATATATTATGTAAATTTATCATAAATGAAATGATTATTAGTTCAAACAAGAGGGGTTGTGCAGCAGCGAGTCCCTACCCTATGTGAATGTTGAAAGCAATGGTGGGAGCATTGCGATTCCAGATTTGGCATCAAGTGAGAAGCTGAAAGTTGATTTTGCCTGGTTTAAGCTTGAAGGTCATGTTTTGCAATAGTGGGAGCATTGCTATCGCTAGAATCCTATAGCAAAGTCAAGTTGGTCTTAACTGCATAACAAAATAAAGCAAACAAGTCTTCATGTGAAGTGTAGTCTACCTGTAGAGCTAGTGAAAACAACAGGTTTAATCCCAAAACTATCTTGAGACATATATTTAAGTTTTAATCATTTATTCATGTCGTCTGACCTTGTGCATTGACAGGTTTGCATTTGAGAGGCTATACATAGCTTAGAGAAGCTTAGTTTATGCTATACACTGCTTAGAGAAGCTTACGATATTGGTATGAATAACTACAACACACTGGATACCAGTAGTTTCAATCCTATAGCAAAGTCAAGTTGTTCTTAACTGCATAACAAAACAAACCAAACAAGTCTTCATGTAAAGTGTAGTCTACCTGTAGAGCTAGTGAAAACAACAGGTTTAATCCCAAAACTATATCAAGACATATATTGAAGTTTCAATCACTTATTTGTGTCGTCTGGCCTTATGCGTTGGTAGGTTTGTATTTGAGAGGCTATACACAGCTTAGAGAAGCTTAGTTTATGCTATACACTGCTTAGAGAAGCTTATGATATTGGTATGAATAACTACAACACACTAGATACCAGTAGTTCCAATAGAGTTTAGTAGAGGTAATCCCAGGAATAGAAAGGCTCAGTTAAACCAATATAAGAAAGGTTGTAAGGTTCAAGAAAAATGTCACAAGGGACATAGAAGATGTCATATTTAGCAAGCAAAGAATTTTGTTATTCTATGGGAGCAAATGATACAAATTTCAAATATTGTCCATACATTATCAATAGACTATGCCCCCCTAATAGCACAAACTTTAGGCCAAACTATTACCATGCAACTGCAATTGGAAAACCAATATAGGATTTATTTTTAAGGATTCCTGGATAACATTTAAGCAAATCTAACAGCACAAATTTTGTTTTACTGAGTAGTAGGACTGAGTCCTATAGCAAAGTCAAGTTGTTCTTAACTGCATAACAAAACAAACCAAGCAAGTCTTCATGTGAAGTGTAGTCTACCTGCAGAGCTAGTGAAAACAATAGGATTTAGTTACAAGCTGCTATTGAATGGATCAGGACTCCATCTTAAGGCTAGACATATTAGCTTGTTGCAGTTTAATCCCAAAACTATCTCAAGCCATGTATTGAAGTTTCAATCATTTATTCGTGTCCTCTAACCTTGTGCATTGGCAGGTTTGCATTTGAGAGGCTATACACAGCTTAGAGAAGCTTAGTTTACACTATACACTGCTTAGAGAAGCTTACGATATTGGTATGAATAACTACAGCACACTGGATACTAGTAGTTCCAATAGAGTAAAGACAAGAAACTCCAAGGCAAAGGCCGAAGGGACACACCTTGACCATGAAGAACAAGGAAGACAAGGAACAACCTTTGGATAGATTTCTTGATTAGAAGGACGATCGAAAGCAAGTAGTTGTGAGTGGGCGATCTATCTAATACGTTATCGTGACAATAATAATAGGGACGATTTGAGGGGAATTTTGTTATTCTATGGGAGAAAATCATACAGATTTCAAAGACTGTCCATACATTATCAATAGAATATACCCCTCGAACAGCACAAACTTTAGGCCATACTATGACAAATAGAGTGAGTTAAAGACATATATTGAAGTTACAATCACTTATTCATGTGATCTGATCTTGTCCATTGTCAGGTTTTACTAAGTAGTTGGAAACATTTATATGGAACCAATAGAAGAGAGTAACAAAGTTGCTTGGGGGGCTGTGAAAAGCTTCAAGGAAGCTTTGGTTAGAGTGAATCTCCTTCCTACTGAACAACATTGCTAAGCTCACTTGATACAAATGGTTTCATGGATCTGTAAGCTTGTGTGTTTTAGATATGCAAATAAGGTACGATATTAGAACATAGTATCCCTAATATAGCTAACATCTTAGCTTATGCTATACACTATCGTATGATCATGAAACTACTTTCTCCTTATCGTTAACCTATTAGTCAACTTCCACTATTATTAGCCTATCAGCAGTCAACTGAAATGACTTAGCAACATCAGTCAACCATCCCTTAGCAGCAGTAGTAATCATAAGTCTCAAATCGAAAGTCTTATTTGACCAAGTCTAAGCAGTTGAAATGTCAAAATTTAGTGAAATTCAAATACAACAGTTATGATCTGCTAGTATTAATAAGCTTTCATTTTAGAATGCGAGTTTCATTAGTTGAAAATGACTATTCTTATACGTATCTAGAGATGCCTATTATTATCACTTCCTATATCCGTGTATGTCATTGGAGTCTCTATATCCTTGGATGTAATCGGCTATATTAGCTTGAATGTCAGAATCATAAGAATCAACAGTTTCGTGATAGAATTCTAGTTTTCAAATGTTAGTTACCTTTTAGTCACCTTCCTTATCTCATACTTACTATCCATAATCCACTTTAGACTCACTTTTCTTGTTGTTTTACTCTGCCTCTTAAATACAAACTCAAGTGCCTTCGAGCATGATTTCCTTCTTGATATATGCTCACATCTTATATAGGCTTTGATCTAATATCATTGTAAATTGAGATGGATTCTCATTCTAACTTCAAATAGGGATAGTTCTCTATAAAATGGAATTTGGGGTAGTTTTCTCCACAATTCATATAAGGGTAGTAGACTATTCATTCATGGTTAGAAAGAGGGTAGTAGACTAGATAATGATTTATATAGGGGTGGTTTTATGCATCAGATAAGGCTAGCTTTATCCTCCTGTTTGTTTTGAAATTGAAATTGAATTGCTTTGCTTCTTCCACAGTGCTGAGTATAATAAGCATCATACTCCAATCTCTATATGAATGGAGGAGAAACATGTGTAGATTCTAATACGACATCATGAACTCATCAAAACCAAAGCATGCATCATATATATATATATATATACATATGTGCATTTATCCTCTGCTCTTTCCACCCATTCAACACAAGACTTCAATAGTTGTAGATTGCACAAGGACATTAAAACATACAAGCTCACCTCACTTCTTTTTGTACTATCCCACTTCTGGTAGCAGGTAGGACTAGTGCTACCAGAAGAGGTAGGCCTCAAGCTCGTCAAAATCCAATTGAAAAGACTGAACATTATAGACTAACCTAGGCCCAAAGGGAAGCCATGGAGCCATCCAAATGCTACCATAAATTAGAATAGATTTCCATCCTCCGTCAAGGATGAAGTGGAGAGAATTGAGAGCAAGGTTAGGGAGAAGAGAGCCAATACATAAAATGAGAATTTAAATGAGGAGCTACTGCACTGGATTCCAGATACAGGATCCTCCCAAAGTAGACATAACAATTCCTTGGGATGGTAGAATTATATAGGCATAACAAATCCTTTATTGCTTAGGTTGTTGAAGAGAAGGGAATACTTCTCAACCTTCTCTCTCACCTCCAATATCTCCTAAGGAATCAACACTAAATTCCCTTCCTCATCCAAGGGAGGCAACTCAAACGAAGGAGTAACCTGCTGCCCTATCGTGCAACAGCAAGCAATCCTACATAAGTAGGACCTTTTCGACCAAAAATACAAGGACCTAGTAAAAGTTATTTGGGGGATAGAAGTGGTAGTTGAGGAGCAGGACCAGGAAGAGCAAACCCATGCTACAACCACTCAACCAGGCAAGAAGCTAGTCTACATCTAAGTAAACATTTTCATGGAAGCCGAAGATTAACATTGAAAGCCCTGGTGGTGATCATAGAGAAGCTCTTACGTGCTATGATATCAATAACGAGTTGTAACTCCAGTAGTTCCAATAGAGTTTAGTACAGGAAATCCCATGAATAAAAAGAGTACAGTATACAAACAAGACTAAAACCTTATACATATTCCAAACACGTTTCATTATGTAGATATAGCTATGATAAACTGCTCGTAATTTCATAACCTAGTGTGCATTTCAAAGATTGTCGATCCTGCTACAGGATTCTGAATCTGATAAGCTCTTTATTGATCCTTACAAAGGGCTTAGTAGCATACCATGGATCTTTGAAGTCACTGCATGAGTCACTTGAATCTGCGGGTAGAAAAATCCCCCCACAACTTAATGCCTTGGAGTATGCAATGGAAATCATTAGTGAAACCGCTAGAAATTTTGATCATGATTCTTCTGGGAATGTTTTCACAGAGCAGGGGTTGCCACAGAGAAACTTGCAAGGCCCATTTGCAGGTCTGGCTAGTGTTGTTAATCCTGAGCAAATTGGTCTTGATGATGATGGAGATGACAGGGTTGAATATGCCAATTCCAGATACTGTGAAATCTATACTCTGTCATGCAGGTTTTGCAAGATAATCTACAGAACACAACAGTTATTCCTTGCAAGAACTATGCAAGCAATAGTTGCAGGGGTAGGCCTTGGAACTGTGTACTTGAAGGTTGGTTATAACCAACGTGGTCTGGATGAACGCTTGGGGTTTTTACAGAGTTTCATCATATGTCATCTCTAATACCCTTGTCTTCCTTCCTTTCTTGATGATAATTGCAATTCTGTTTGCAATGGTCTTAACAGCACATGGAATGCATTTCTCTTCTTTTTGCTCATAGTTTGGAGCACCTTATTTTATCACAGGAAACTCTCTCATATTCACCATACTGGGATAACATCCCCAAGTATTGGCTGTTTATGCACTATATATCTCTTTACAAGTATCCTCTGGATTCTCTTCTGATAAACGAGTACTCAAGCTTGGCAACCAAATGCTTCTCGTGGTATCCTGAGCTCAATGTATGTGCAGCCACTGGTGAAGATATATTGTAGCATCAAGGATTGCAAAAGGGTAGACTGTGGATGAATGTGGAGATCATGGTGGCCTTTTCCATTTTCTATCGAATCCTTTGTTATGTTATCCTCAAGAGAAGAGCTTGCAGAGCAAAATGTTAAATCAATATGATCTGGAAATTTAGTGAAATAAGCTTGAGGATTATCATGTGAAGCAATTAGAAGATTTTGATCACCTTTTTCTTTCTTTCTTTCTGAATGTTCATTTCTTTCAGCTAAATGTTATTTAGTTTCTGAATTTTATTGACATTTGCAATCCTCTCGAACCAAAAGAGTACCTAGTAATTTCATATTCTTATGCAATAAGGGAAAGCATACACTTATCTCCTGCTTTCACACCTATGTTAAGAGTGGCATGTGTTTAACCTGTGTTCAAAGGGTAGAAGGATATGAACTAATACAATAATAATCATGGTATATTGATAAGTTCTTTGTAGTTTCATAACCTAGTGTGCATTTCAAAGACTGTCAATGCATTATCTGTACACTCTTTCCCCCTAAGAGCACAAAATTTAGGCCAAACTATGACAATTAGAGTGAGTTAAAGACATATATTGAAGTTACAATCACTTATTCATGTCCTATGACCTTGTCCATTTTCAAGTTTTACTGAGTAGTTTGTTGGCCAGATAAATCGATCTTGCGAACAAGACTGATCTCCCTAGTATCAGAAGATAGTCTAACAACAAACAGACAAACAAATCTATCTTTCTCTAGGCATATGTGATTTATAAATAAATACTATAAAGGTGTTAAGACCATACCTTAGATCCAATGCTTGTTCATAGTAGCCATCCTTCAACAGTTCGAAAGAGTTACCTTTGAGAACCTGCAATCACAAACAAGCAAACATTACATAGCACCTACATAGAAAATATCATAAATCATGCCTATTATGGTGATCAAGGAATCCATAAAATAAACCATGAATCAACAGCTTATTGAGAAAAACAAACTTATTTGTATTAACTTTGAAGTATAAGAACCTTACAAATTTTTCAGCCTTGATGTTGAAGAAGCTCTTCCTGGGGTCCAAAACAGGAATTTCCTTTACTTTGACAAGCCTTGAACTCTTCCAAATGAGATCTTAGAGGTATGTAATCTCTCCTCATAAAAACTCAACTAAGGAAGACTAAGTTCCAGCAACATTTCACCTCAAAAATATTCAGCTTTCAACCTCCCAAATAACCAGCCCAATGCTTCCTTTTATAGTGCAGAGGAGGAGGTTCTAGGTCCAGCTATGAAGGGATAGAATCCTCCTTCAAAGGGATAAGCTCCTCACATCAAGGGGTTAGCTCTTTAAGGTATGAGATGCATGAACCTTAAGAGAGTGAACTTGCCACCTCAAGATTCCTTCCAGAAGCTTCTAGAAATGACTGAAAGTGAGCTTTTTAGAATGTACTTGTGCCTTTTTAACTTTTACAGGGGTCCGCACCAATAACACAGAGACAGAGCGATCAGGTGCACAGGAGACATGACCATTAGGTGCGGGACCGCAGGTAATGCAAAGCGAAAGTGCAGAACCAGAGTTTTAGAGACTTTTGAGGGCTTTATCTTATTTTCAAGGCTTGATATGAGGAACTAAGGCTTAAGACTTGCAAAGGAGGAAAGTATGAGTGGTAATGGACTCACACAGATTGCAGAATGTCAAGGTGACAATTTTTTGTGCAACAGATTGCCCCCTAAAGTGAAAAGTCTGTAATATATGAAGATAGAGTCTGTCATTTATGAAGAGTGAAATACTTTACCATTTCAAGGATCATCCTTTGGACACCCCAGTCAGAACCTGTAAAAACATTCAATGCAAAATATATATACATACATATATATATATATATATATATATATATATATATATATATATATATACATATATATCTATATATATATATATATATATATATATATATATATATATATATATATATATATATAGACATATCATCGCTGAGGTAGGAATTCCCATACTCAAATCAAAACTGATTAGAAAACTGACTAAACTGTTCTGATACAGGAATGATTTTGTAATACATCAAGAGTATAGACATGTGTAGATACAGTAAAGACGCAACCATCTGTTTATGAATAGTCCACTGTATAATGAATAACAAAATTTCTCGCAGCTTGGATGGTAGAAACTAGATCCAGGGTCTTGATTTCTGCTTCCCGAACTAGTACAATTCTATCCATGTGAATGAATGTGTCGAAGTCGAACATGGTAGAAACCACTTGATTACCAATCAATGATGTGGACTGTTAACAAGTGTGAGAGAAATCGCCAGTAATGCCAATGGCTCTCAAAGTACTCAGTACAATCCATGAAATGTGAATAAATGAGCTGAATTCAAACATGTCATAGAATCCTTTGATCGAAGGTCAATGATGCAACCTATCGTCGAAGGCGAGAAACCTGCCATTAGGGCATGCAGATTTCAAGGTACTGATGATTTCTAGATCAACTTCCTAGATAATGAGCTGATGTCAATAGAAATCGATCCATTGCAGGCAAGCCCACAACACGAAATCATAGATCAAGTTCTGAAGAAATATATTAGCAAGGACTGACTCAGGGATGGTCAAAATGGATGACAGATATCTTGCAGATGAATGGTTTGTTTGAACTGATCTCTTGAACAGATAATGACACTGAAGATGGTTTGGTAACTGTTATCACCCCAAGAAACTCTCCTAGGTTGTATATCAAAGATGCTCGGGAACATTACAAACTCAAAAAAATGCTGGATAGATTGGTGGATGAATGAGACAAATGATGCATATTCAAGCCAGATAACCACTCCTACTATGCTTAACCCCAGACATGGGTGAACACCCCCAAACTACAAGGCTTTTAACCACCAATTACTCACAGCTTTAGGAATAAGTGATGATGGAGAAGACTAACCACATTAGCAGATGCACATGACCCTGTGATGGCTAGCTGTGACCAGTAAAGAGGTCTGCAAATCTATTCCTTAACACACAGATAGGATGACATCTCTTTGGCATTAAAACAATAGAAACTTGCATGCAAATTCAATGAAACTAACTAGATTCTAACATAGAGGTGGGATGACAGCCCCTCTAATGCTAAACATCAGTAGCACATAAACAAATGCATAATAGGCACAGCCTGGAACATAGAAGAAGTGAAAAATGAGCAATTGACAGCAAAAGAAGCTTGTATTAGTTGGAAATGAAGACCATAAGCTGCAGGTCTCATAGTAGTTACAGTCTCCAAAAGTTGAAGCTTACAACAGATAAACACTCATCAACCACTCATCAACCCCTTACATTGTGTTTCTAGGTATATATAGAGATTGGTTTACAAAATATCTCTGCTACTAAGCGGGGAGATGTCAATAAATGATCACCAACCAAATTTACACTATGAAACGGGCCTCTTCTGCAATTCTCAGTGCTTTAATGGACAAAATGACCCTTTCTGATATTCTGATATCCTTCTCTGGCAGTTGGAGTGAATCATGAATTAAGTTCCATGCCTGAAAAATGCTTTTCACTGCTCGAGGTCATCCTGTTTGTCCTCAGCCATGCTCTTCTTTAAATGCGGTTGGTTGCAGATTGAATGCTGGGTACAGGTAATTGATCGTTGTTGTCCATCAGGAGCTCCAGACAGTCAAAAACATGGCATAAGCATGAGCAGAAGGCGAATAAACACTAGCCGTTAGATTAAGCAATCGGACGGCGAAGATCGGCGTATGGAGATTATCGGAAGACAGGGGAGCGTGGAGAGCATCGTGAGCCATCGGATCATATAGATCAACGGCTACGATCACATCGAGAGGAGCTATCGGGAGCAATCGTGGGTGAAAGAAGATGGGCCATTGGATCAATAAAATCAACAGCGAAGATCGAATTACGCGGGGTATCGAAGGTCGATGGGAACGGGAGAGCGAGAGCCATCGGATCATTAGCGGGGATAATCGGGCAGCCATCGCACGGGGAAGATGCACAACAAATAGTCAGCGAGGAGACGTACGAGATGAGTGGTTTTGGGAGGTAGGTGGTATTCCCCGCATCGCCTTTCGGGGCTTGGCAGTATCTGTATAGCGGGGCGCGATCCAACAAAAAGGCGCCACGTGTAGGGGTGATTTTAGGGGCGAATGTTCACCCTTTGGCGAAATTAAGGGGTTTTAAATTTTTAGTGGGCGAATATTTTGTATCATAGTACATTTTTACAAATCACCTCAAATAGCCCACCTTATTTTAAGGGAGGGTAAAAAAGGTAAATTTAGCCCTTGAAATTAGGAGTTACAACCTTCCATTCGCCCATTTTCAAGAATAGGTTTTATTTAAGTGAATCCTATGGGCCAAAGGCCCAAATACCATATTTATAAAAGAGGTATGGTAAATTAATAAAAATATAAATAAATGAGAGGTATGGTAAATAAATAAAGCATTTTTTATATTTACTCCATAAGTCACCTTATATACATGCAAGGGTGTAAAGAAATAAAAATATAAGTAAAGTGGAGGTATGGTAAATAAATAAAACGTCTTTTTATACTTACTCAAAAGGTATGGTAAATAAATAAAAATATAAATAAACTAGACGCATAGTAAATAAATAAAACCTCTTTTTATATTTAGTCCATAACCCTCGTTCTATTTATGAAGGCCCAAGAAAGAGGTTTTATTTAAGTGAATCCTATGGGCCAAATACCATATTTGTAAAAAAGGTATGGTAAATTAATAAAAATATAAATAAACGAGAGGTATGGTAAACAAATAAAACATTTTTTTATATTTACTCCATAAGTCACCTTGTGTTTATGAATGGTATGGTAAATTAATAAAAATATAAATAAATGAGAGGTATGGTAAACAAATAAAACATTTTTTTATATTTACTCCACAAGTCACCTTATATTTATACTATGGCACAAATACCATGGACTAGATTGTTATTAATACCATGCAAAAAAACATTATTAACCCTAATATTAGTATTAATAAAAATAAAAATGGCACATGGTATTGACCCATGGTATTCACCAAAATGGCACATGGTATTGACCCATGGTATTCACTTGGAATGTAGCCTATTTAAATGGGGGAATTAAACCAGAATATATCCATATTTACTCTGGATCTACTAACCCCCGAGAGGTATTAAATATCGTGATATGCAAACTAGCATAGAGTGAAAAAATATTTGATCCGATCAAGAGTAAAAATGGATGTTGTAATTTAATGTATGTTAAACATTTTAGCTTGGTTAAATATTAATTTTATTAATTTTTATAAATTACTAATAGTAATTTTTAAGCTCCAAGTTTATGATAACCCATGGTATTGACCCATGGTAATACCATGGTATTCATGTGAGCATAGACTATTTAAAGGGAAAATTCTATCTTAGATCCATCTTAATTCTGGGTCTACCAAGTGCTCAGAGGGATAAATAGATTTCATCCCCCTAAGAGTGGTAGACGTGGAGTTAAGATGGATATAGGTTGGTTTTTATGATAACGAAGATATTAAATAGACTTAGGAAATTATATTGTAAGAACATCTTAGGGTGAATGGTTAAAGCATAGACATTGGACAAGTATATTTGTATACTTCTATTTTAAGCTGAAACAAATCAAGGGCTAAAAGGAATGGATTGATTCCATTAGTCATCCTTCTATAACTTTCAAACATATGCTGGAGTAAACAGATTGTAATTTGGATAATTTTTCTAATTGCAAACAGGAACATACTTGTGTATTGGCAGGGTGGTTACGAGGTCCCTAGAAGTGATGAATTTGAATTTTTCTTGGTTTTATATATAGTATTAGGTTTTTTCTCATGCTTTCTGTGAATGGCACGGGTGAATTTTATCCTACACCCACTAGGTTATTGATATGTAATTTCCATAATTTTGATTTCAAAAGATATTTTAAAGAAATGCAATGATTTCATTTGTGTATTCAATAAGCACAAGATTTTATAATTGAGTAAAATATTCGCCATACCTGGTGAGAGATTCGCCAAAAAATTATATATACATATCATATTATTGATAAAATCGCCTTCCATTTTTCCTATATACCATGGAGATTCGCCCATTTATTATACATGTAAATTTAGGGGGGGTTCTTAAAATTTTCCCTGGCCACGTGGCTTCCACAACCGGCAGGAAACCACTCTCCCCGCGCATTAACAAGCGGGCAGGTTGCGGCGGGAGATGGTGCGATTATCGTCAGATCTCCGATGGACGGTTGGATGATGCGGAAGGCGCGCAATGTTTAATGCTTGGGCAAAAGAACGATGACCGTTAGATCACAGCATATACGATCAACTACTCAGATTAAAAGCAACAAGAAGGGCTATGGTGCGGGTTATATGAATACGGTCGGATGGACTTAAACCTTGCGCCCGGGGGTTAAAACAAAAATAGGTTAATACGGGGGGTTCAACAGGTTTTAAATAAAAAGACCGGGTACTGGGAAAAGAAGGGATTACAATGGGGTTTTGCAGTATTAAAACAAATTAACAGAGGCACTACGGTAAAGAGATATTAAACAGAGGAATATGGATAAGGCAAGAAACGAAGAAGTTTCAGGAGGAAAATAGAGAATGAGAGGTTAAGAGGGTATAGGGAAACCTGCAGGAGCAGAAGGGGAAAGACCGCTATGAAGCCCTTCAAGCATCAACAATACTGCTAAACTGTCATTGACCCTAAAAAATGCTCAAACATGTAGCAGAGCTAACAGTAACAATTCCCCCAAAGCTAATACCCAGAAACTGGCTGAAGACTTTCAATGTGGTTTAACTGTTAGGCAAATGATTTCCCAACCCAGGCGAACAAAAAGTGTTGTGTTCAAGAGTGGTTAACGACTTTTCTAAAGAACAAAGTGTAACAAAGTTCATTTTTCTCTCTTTTCCCCACCATTTCTGGCAAGTACCTCTTTATTTTTGACAAGCTTGAGGAGGATAACATTTGCTTGTTTATAAGCTCATCCTTCGGATGAGTCCAACTTAGTTTAAAATTCGAACCCTAAGAAGGAGTGGTTTGTTCTGTTTAAAATTGAACAAGTCCTTTACTTTTAAATTTTAACGAGTCCAGTATAGGAAAAACTCGATGTTTTTCAATTTTAGGGAGTCAGAAGAAAAATTTAAGAAAACTCCATGGGGGTCCTTTTTCATAAATTTGTGTCCCTCAAGCCCGAAAAAGTATAAAATAATACTTGAGAGAACCGCTTGACCATTACGATCAAGGAGTACTTTTCATAATTAGTGGCTCCGATCCGAAAAAAGTAAAAAGTGATCAAAGACACGTCATTTCATAACCAGTATCGAACTTGAAATGACAAAAATCCGACAATCTTTTCATGTTTATACAGTCAGAAAAGAGCTGTAACTGGACCACCCTTTTAATTCCGTTTTAACGAGTTAAAAAGGGAAAAACTCGGCAATCTTTTCATATTTAGAGAGTCTGAAAAGGGATTAAAGAAGACTCCAATGTTTCGCTTTTTCATAAATTTTTTAAAGAGTATGAAAACGTGATAAAAGTATGCTCTTTGTTGAAAAATGATCAATTTTCCTGAAAAATCCAATATTCTGCACAAAAACTCAAAACATTACTCATACCTGTTTAAGATAAATAAAAATGTATTTAAAGATTAACCTTTTTAAAGTGAAAAATAAACAAATTAAAAATTCATTTATTCGAAAAAACTTATAAAAAGGACTTTTCTAACTTCATTTTTACCACTTGAGTTCAGAGTGAAAAGTGAGAGCTTTTGGGTAAGAAAGTTCCTGTGAAGATTCTGGAAAATCCGTCTGTTGGAATCGAAAACCGTCAGCTCCAGGTAATCCGCATCCTCCTTAACTTGCATTTCATCCATTTATATTTCGTTTTTAGGCTTTAAATTTGATTTTTGAAGGAGAAATGGGTTTAGAAAATCGCTCGTGGGGGTCCGTAGGTACAACACGCAGCCCATGCGGACCCCGACTTTTTCTCCAAAGAAAAAGGTTGTGGGTCTGCACCTATTTCTCACAACACGTGTAGACCTACGCACTTTTTGTAAACAGCGGGTGCAGACCCTGTGCAACGAAATTTAAATATTCAAATTTCTCTATTTTCGCCCAAAATTTTACGAATTAAATTGTTCTAATATGTCTTTTTTTCATTGTAGAACATTCAAAATGCTTATTTGGCGAGAACGCGAGCATGAGGATGTAGATCTTGCCGCAATAAATCATTTGCCCACATTGCAGGAATTGAGAGCATGCAAATTGTTTAAGTTCTGGGCCATACCAGGCATGAGGGCCCAAGTAGACCTCTTGCAATGGATGGTAGATAGATGGAACACGCAGGACCAGTGTTTCATGATTGGTGGCCACCAGCTCGAAATCGAGCTAGAGGACATATATTTTTTGACTGGTTTGTCCAAGAGGGAATAATTATCTCTTTTTCGGGACTAGGCCAAGTGGCCAGTCTGTCGCTAGTCTCCGATTGGAGTTTTGTGATGATCAAACAAAGGACAAACGGATTGATATTAAAATTATCAACCGTCTTGAACTTAAGGTTATTGCATTCACTGTTACCAGGCTATGCGGGAGTGCAACATTGCATGTGGCTACTGGATCCCAGATGCAGATGGCTGTAGATTGTTATCGAGGCACCATATTCAACTGGTGCGAGGCTGTGTTGGCAAATGTGAAAGGCCAACTAACCAGAACAAAGAATGGACAGCTAAAAAATTTTGGATACGGATTTATCATTGTCAGCTTTGCTCTAGAGAGGATCCCCATGTTAGCCCTGCAGCATATTCCTGTTGATGCTGGTCTTCCTCGAGAGCCTAGGATAATTCGTTGGGTTGCTTTGATGGCCCGTCACCCTGAGGAGGGCACAGAGGTTGTTCAATTTCCGCCTGAGTATTTTCGTTGGTTGAACAACCAACTTTTTGTGATTCAGGATTTTCCATATGCCGGGATGGATTATCGCGGTGACCTAGACATGATTCTTCCACCAGGAGAGCAATGGGATGATTCAGGTAAAATCATTTTCAACACTTTCTAAGTTTTAATTAATTAATATTTTTTTAAATTTTAAATAGTCCAAAACTGACAATCAAAAGTTTAAATGCAGATGTGGGTCCATGACAACCAGTTGCTCTCTAGCCTTATGAGAGGAGACACCCAGTTGCAGCAGTACTAGCCCCGCAGGACCAATCAACAGAGATCCTGACTCACTTGGAGCATCATTTAGAGAGCTTGACAGTAGATATTCCAGAGACTGACATAGATAATATGCCACTTAGGTTACAGAGATATGTGATTGGGGTCCCAAGACCTTTTAAGATGTTCCTATGTAGGGTGACCCGAGTAGTGGTTTCTTATCGTGATCATCACCAGGGATTGGATGATCGATTTTGTAGACTCACATGACATTTTTGTCTTTTTGTATTATCATTTTTGCTGATCATAAGGTGTTTTTCAACCTATGATCAAAGATGATGTATATTTTGAAACACTACTTCTATGCTATGATATATCATTATTACCAGCTATCTTGTGTAACATGTTATCGAATGTTATTAAATTTACTATTTTGATTATTGCAAATGTCTATTTATCATACAAGAAGCAACTGCATCTGCTAATGTATTTAAATGTCTTGGAATATGATGATATTCAATGTAATCAAATTTACATTCCAAGAGACGAACTCTCAAAAATAACCATAATAACACTGGATTTCTAATGGCATAAACCCTGTTAAGCTGTAATAAAATGAGTTTAGAATCCAACCTAACAATCAAACTCTGAATCCCAAATGAGATGGATTCAGATAATAACTCAATCACTGCATTATACTTTGCAATGTTATTCACTGTTTGACTGAGGCTTACCCCATGCATAAATACTAACTCATCAGAGGGTGAATAGATAACCCAAGCTGCAGAAGAAATGTGCTGTGTACTATCACAAGCACCATCAGCAAAACCAATGTATGTTTGAAGAGACATCGACATCTGCAATATCAAAAGTAAAATCAAGATAAGCAGGAATAATGATAAGAGAACTCTCTAAACTAGGCACACTTTTCTAATCTAAAACACATCAGCTGTAAAGAAACTAATCTAACAAAAAATCTCCACATAGAATTTAAGCATAATATCTCTTCAGATAAAGTCCATTTCTGGGTTTACCCAAAGAGACACCGTCAAAATCTATCAATTCATAAGCCCCTTTTGCCAGCTTTCGCTTAACAATATAAGGACCATGCCATATAGGTACAAATTTTCCAGCCCCTAGCTTATCATTTGCTTGATCATATAGTAAAACTAGGTCTCCTTCTAAAAAATTACGAGGTGTAACATTTCTGTCATACTGAGCTTTCACTCGTTTCGCATGAGTCTCGTTTGCTATTGCAGCAGTGCGTCGATTCTCATCTAGCTGAGCTAAGTACAAAAAATGTTTCTCTTCTTCAGAAGTAGCTAGGAGTAATTCTATGGCTAATTGAAATGATGAAATTTCGCATTCAATAGGTAGCACTGCTTCCAAACCGTAAACCAATTGAAAAGGAGTGAAACTAGTTGATGTTTCTAATGAGGTTCGATATGCCCAAAGTGTTGAAAATAGCATGGTATGCCAATTCGAACTATGAATACCAATGATTCGTTGGATCATAGTGATTAAAAATTTATTGATAGCTTCAACCAAACCATTAGCCTGTGGGTAATACAAAGTAGAACTATCTTGGCACAGACCAAGTTGATCTGTCAGTTCAGTCATCATGATATTTTGAAAGTGACTTCCGTGATCAGTAATAATAGCTTGAGGAACACCGAATCTAGCAATTATA
The DNA here is from genome assembly GCA_031772625.1 of Pinus tabuliformis. Lineage (NCBI taxonomy): Eukaryota > Viridiplantae > Streptophyta > Pinopsida > Pinales > Pinaceae > Pinus > Pinus tabuliformis. The sequence goes on along the minus strand of CM062812.1, from coordinate 663,029,829 downwards.
TGATTGAATACAAAAGTTGCAGCAGTCTTGCCATCTGCTGAAAATGTAGGCATTGCCTCAGCCCACTTAGTAAAATAATCTACTGCTAGGATAACATACACATGCCCCTCGGCCGAGTGAGGGTTACATGTAATAAAATCAATAACCCACTTTACGAAAGGACCGACAGCAATTATAGGCTGGAGAGGAGCGGGTGGAGCATGCATTTTACGATCAAAGATTTGACAAATGTGGCATTTCCAGATTGCATAGATACAATCCTTGAATAAGGATGGCCAGAAATAACCAGCGCGCAATATCTTTTGGGTTGTGGCATACCCAAACATGTGACCGCCACGTGCTCCAAAGTGACAGTCATTCAGAACCTTTTCAGCTTCTTCATGAGTTAGACAACGTCAGAAAATAGAATTCGCCCCACGATGATAAAGTGTATCACCAATAATATTATATTATTGGAAATGGAAATGTATTTTCCATCGCTGTGATCGTGAGATTTCAGGCTGAAAAGATTGGGTTTGGAGATAAACAATAATATCTCCATACCAAGGATCAAGAGTACTGCTAAGAAACAAGGATTCATCCACAATGGGCTCTTTCACCACAATTTCGGTATCAGTACGTGGGAAATCACACATCAGTTCGGCAAAAACCAAAGACCTCTTTGCCTTGGATTTTTCAAATTCCAAGTCAAATTCCTGTAGGATAACTATCCATTTGGAATACTTGCCCCCTAGCAATTTTTTGGTCAAGATATACATCATAGGGTTACAGTCAGAAATTACCGTGGTTTTGCGTAATAAGATGTAGTGACGAAATCTTTGGACAGCTTGAATAGCTGCCAAGGCCAATTTCTCCACATGTGAATATTTAAGCTCAATCGGATGCAGAGTTCAACTAAGATAGTAAATCACATGTTCATTGTTGAATTCATCTTCCTGAACTAAAACCATCCCAATGGTGGAATGAGAAGCGGCGAGGTACAAAAAGTAATCCTGGTTGTAATTGGGAGGATGCAGTAACGGTGCATGGGTCAACGCGTGTTTGAGTGCATCAAAAAATCGATCAACGATCTCAGCCCAAAAGAATGGAATATTCTGTTTTAACAACCTGGTAAAACCTTTCATTATCTCGACGTATTTAGGAATGAAACGACGTAAAAATTTTGCTTTCCCTTGCAAACTTTGGAGTTGGCAAAGAGTCGAAGGAGGAGGTAGATTGACAATAGCTTCCATCTTCGAGGGGTCGACACGAATGCTAGCCTTTCATACGACAAATCCCAGTAAGTGAATCGTTTCTACACAGAATACACATTTGTGTGGATCCAGCCGAATTCGATAATGCTTACATCTCATAAAGATATCTTGTAAATGAATAAGATGATTAGCTCTACGTAATGAGTGGGCAGGTAAATCATCGAGATAAGGCTGCACAATGTGCTTGATGTCATGAAATGCATAAGACATAGCCCTTTGAAAAGTTGCTCCAGCGTTCTTCAATCGAAAGGGTAATTTGCAATAAGAAAATGTCCCCCATGGGCAAATGAAAGCTGTTTTAGGTTGATCAGCAGGGAGTATGTTGATCTGATTGTAACCGGAAAAACCATCCATAAAGGAGAACATTTCATTGCCGGCACAATCATCAATAATTTGATCGATATAGGGGGTTGGATAATTGTCTTTAGGACAAGCTCGATTAATATCCCTATAGTCGATACATACTCTTATTGTTCCTTGTTTTTTGTTGACAAGAACAATATTTGATACCCAATCGGTTCAAGGAATTGGATAAATGAAACCTGCGCGAAGTAATTTCTCAATTTCGGCTTTGATAGCAGCAACTTTTCGTGGATGTATCTTACGTAAGCGTTGTCAGACAGTTTTAGCATCCGGGTATGTTTTAATTTCATGGGAAACAATTGACGGATCGATACCTGGCATTTCTTCATATGACTAGGCACAAACTTCACAGAATTCTTGAAATAGGGCTTTATAAGTTTGGATTTCATCGTTCATACAGGAAGAACCTATATGAATGTTTTCAATAATTCCGGGCTTAACTGAAATGTCAATAGGAATCATTCGAGAGATATTTCCCAAATTTAACTCAGAATTAGAATGTTGCAATGGATTCTGTGGTTCTTTGACATAATTAGTAGTAAAAATAGATGAAAAATCATTTTCAAAATGATCAAGCTCAGGTAAAAACGAAGATCGGTGATGAAGATCTTCCCATGATAAATCATCAATAGACAAAAGTTCATGAATATGCTCATCAGTATGAACAGGATCAGAAATTGTTGATGTAGCTGAGGTTGATATCGAAAGTTATTCCCCATAGACCACATACATTGGATCAATTTCAGTTGAATAGGAATCAGAAAACGATTGTATAGCCTAATGTGCAATTTAAAAGGGACTCAAAGTCATCGCGTCACCAAATGAATCCACCTCAGAATCGGAAGGTATGATCCAAGGATCATCAAAAGCAATTGTGTTCGATGAAATCATATGAATAGTTGCAATAGAAGGCGATACGTTAGGAGGAGGGAAGGAAAAAGTTCCTAGTAAACCAAAATATTTAATCAAACATACTCCAACATCCTTGTAAGGGATAGTTGTTTTACCGATGTGTTGAACACTATCTGTAGAGGCCGGGTCAGATGAGAAATAAGTCATCTGGTATATTGTAACGATATTTCCGTTATGAGGAAACTTGATAAGTCGAAAGACCGATGAAACAATAGCAGTCATAGCATAAGACCAACTGCGACCCAGGAGAAGGTTGTAATCTAGAGGGGCATCAACCACTTCCACATCTATATTTACGGTTTTGCCTTCAATCCCTATAGGTAAATCCTGCAAAATACCAAAAGGATGGAACCCTCAACTATCAAAAGCCTTTAGAATTGTTGGAGACTGATTGAGTGTGGGAGAACCAAGCGATCTCCAACACTGGATCGACATAATACACGTAGAAGCCCCTTCATCAATCACAGTCCGAAAGCAAGGTCTGTTTTTTACTAACACTGGAATCTGGAAAGCCATTTGATGAGGGAGGCGGGGTATACTATTCTCTAAATCGAAGATTATTAGGTTCGGAGCCTGTCATTTCTGATGAAATTAATATCTACCCCTGTGCTAGGGGTTTCTTTATAGTAGATTTTGAAAATCCTGAAAGCAGACAATGTATTCTAGATTCCGACCCTTGGTTTTGGGAAAAATCAGGACTATTCATGAAGCCATGGAACCCATCATTTGATCCCTCTACAACAGTGATAACCTCAGCACCAGTTTGGGTGAGATTGCCAAGCCTACCCTTGCATCTCTGGAATCTCTCCTCGCTAAAAGCCATCGGAAATGCAATTGGGAAATTTTACTGCAGGTGCCTAGAAACAGAGGAATATGCTAGAACCACCTATGCATGCATCTGTGTGGAAATGGACTTTAGCGCCGGATTCCCAGCTGAAATAAACCTAAAAAGTAAAGACTATGTGTGGAACTGAAAACTTGATTATGAAAGTGTCCTCTTCAGATGTCGATCATGCTTTGAGACAGGGCATCTAGCCAAAAATTTCCCAAAAGCCTCTGAGAAAATTTTGCTAGAAAAAACCACCACAGATCTACATGGTGGGAAGGAGCACAAAAAGAACACTACACTGTCATCAAAGAGGAATATTCTAGAGAAAACTCTGAGTCACAAGAAATCAAGGAAGGAAGAAACAACTCTCAAGACAAGCAAGGAGAAAGCCCGCCCCAACAAATCAACAGTTATGAGGATTCGAATACCGCAGAAAATAAATCTTCATTTAACAGCAAAGCAGATCTCCTAAACCAAACTTCTTCTCCGACTATTTTCAAAAGAACGAACACAATAGATCGCGAAGCTAAGACACCAATGTCCCAAGAACCAGAAGAGATGAAGGAGATGCAAGATAAAGGAAGTTGGAAGACCGTAGAGAAAAAAAAGAAAGCTACAACACCAATCTCGCCAAGAAAGATGAGGAGCCAGACAAGTAAAAATTAAGAAAATTGTAGGTTCGATAGACTAATTTGGTCTCAGTGGACATTAACCATCATCATCATCATCATCAGTAATTTACGCTGTGCTGGGCACGATTGCAACACTTCCAAAGCTGACATTGCTGAAGGGGAAATAGCTAAGTCTTCAACAATGTTATAATTCTAAGTAGCTCTTGCATGTGGATTGAAAGATGATTTCTGAAGTATACCTTTAGCAGGCGGTTTGATTACTAAGTCAGGGTTGGGTTTCTCGATCCATAGTGGACCAGAACCAGGAGGAGGTGAAGTTGATGTGTTTGAATTAGAAGATTCTGCTTCTTTACCACCGTTGGGATTTTTACTACCATAATCTTGCGATCGTGTCGCAATCCTGACATGAGACATCATCATAATGGGCTCTTCTGAGGCATTCAAGGAAGAACCAATCATCTTACTATCTTGAGTATGAAAAGGATCCTTCAAGACAGCAGGCGTTTGAGAACCTTTAACGATTTTTGAAACCTCCGCTGGATGTGGGCAGTCTTTGGTAAAATGATCCTCATCACAAATGAAACAAGGATAGCGAGGTTTCCGTTTTTCGTCAATAGATTCATTTTTATCTGTTTTATCTTTTGAATTTTATTTGTTTTTCTTCTTCCCTTTCTTTTTACTACTGGATTTTGATTTGGCCGTAGATGATTCTACGACATGGATGTCGGCAAAAATTTCAGCGGAAGAATCTCCTGTTGGGGAATTAGGTAAAGTTATTATAGGAGAATAATTCTTTGAAGATTTCTTCTTAATTTTAGTACTAACTGAACCAATCATACCATCAGTGGCATGAGACCCTGAAGGAGCTGTAGTTATTTGACCGTGTTTTGGAAGATCAGGGATTTTTTCATGTAAAGTACCTGACTGCGTATAGATGAGGTCAAGGTACTGAGCCTAAGCAATGACTTTCTCTTCATTAACAACTCCTCCCTTAGCTACATCTTCAGTGATTTTGGGTAACAATGATTTAATGAACCATTCCGCTAAAATTTGATCCGGAATGAAAACTTTCAATAAATGCCTTCTACGTTGCCATTCATGAATATGATCAGAAATATATGTGGATGTGGATTGTTTTAGTGAAGTTAACAATTCCGTGCCATTATCGTATCTAACAAGCGACTGAAAATGAGTTAAGAAAGAAGTGGCTAACTGATTGAAATTATAAAAAGAGGCTCGTGGTAACTCAATGTACCATTTGGCGGCAAGACCAATAAGAGTTCGTTGAAAAAGATGCAATCGACTTGAATCATCAATGATTGAATTAGATGCACACCAGAGGTGATAAGTCATAACATGATTTGACGGATCCTCTCCTGACTTACCCTTGAATTTCAGGATATCATTGGGCAACTTACTAGGCATTGGCGGCCAATATGGAAGATAGTAAATCGGATAGTTCATAAGGCGCGACAAATCAGGTAAATCCAAAGTTGGAATAAATGGTAACTGATAGTTTGGGTGGCGACAACCTTAAGTAACGAGACCAGCTCTAGGAGGAGGATATCCAGGATAACCTGAAATCGGATTTTCATTAGGAATGTTGTTACCTCCTAGGAAACCAGGATTAACTAGACTAAAATGGGGTTGTTGAGGCTGTTGATAAGTATAGCCAGGATACAGTTGATACTGATAAACTGGGTTTTGTACAGTAGGACCGAATTGATACTGTCCCTGGTATGGTTGATAAGTGAATTGCGGTTAACTTGTGACAATCATGCTTGGACCAGCTTGTCCTGCAGGCATCTGGACAGAAGTCTAAACTATAGGTCCTGACTGTGGCACAGAGACTTGAGGAGTTTGCACTGATGTAGGGATAGTAGAAACCGGAGCTACAGATACTCCAGAAACAGGTGTGGTAGGTTGAACAGAAGTTGCAGTAGTTGCAATAGTTGTTTGAGGCGGAGTCTAAGGTGAGCTAGGCCCAGGCTGCTGAACTAAACCAGGTGCAGAGGTTTGAACAATAGGTTGGACAGGTTGCTGGGTTGGACCAGAAACCAAAGGTTGTCCAGGTTGATTAGATAACTGCACATTAGGTTGCATAGCCTGTTGAGTTTGAGATGGATCCCACACCATATTCATTCCGGAGTATGGACCCATAAAAGGTTCTGCATATGCAGGACCATAACCTCGTTGAACGTAGGGATGATAATTAAGCGGTACATTTCCAGCTCTTTGTAAAAATGATTGACCAGAAGGCAGTTGGAAACCTTGAGTTGGGTACTGATCTTGAGGTTGATAATCTTGAGGTACGTACTGAAACTGGGGTTGACCTTAAGGTATGTACTGAAACTGGGGTTGACCTTGAGGTATGTACTGAGTCTGGGGTTGACCTTGAGGTATGTATTGTCTTTGAGGTTGCCCCCAAGTGGTAACTGACTACCTTGAGGTTACCCCCCAGGTGGTAACAAACTACCTTGAGGTTTCCCCCCAGGCGGTAACTGACTACCTTGGGATTGCCCCCCAAACGGTAACTGACTACCTTGAGGTTGAGGATTTGGAATACTACCAGATATCATAAGGATTTCTTCTGCGTTCAACGCTTGAGTTCCATTACTACCAGTTGATAACTCATGTTCAGTTGGTCGAGGAGATGCTCCTGAAAAAGTACCAGTGAGTGACTGATACCCCGAAGGAACAGAAGGACTGCCATATAAAAATGTTTTTGGTGATTGGGAAAACATAGATGGCTGTCTTGACATAATCGATGGAGGATAATAACCTCTTGGTGTTGGATGAAAAGGAATTCGAGGTGGTGAAAAACTAAAAAATTGTCAATGATAGATACCAAGCGTCACTCCTAAAAGGACTGTAGAATATTGATTCACGCTCCCTAAGATTTAAATTCTATTGGTTTTCGGGAAGAGTTACATCTTCGTCTGGATTGACAAGTTATTCAATAGAAATGAGGCCAGAAGGAAGATTTTGAGTAATGATGTTTCCTACCCTAGGTGAACCAGGACCACTAGAAGTTGGAGAAGCAAATCCTGAAGTTGGAGTAGCAGCAGGTTCAGTGTCAGGCTCAGAAATTTCAGGTTCTTCAGCTAATTCACTGGAAGGAGAAATACTACCAGTAACTTCGGAAAATGAAATTGTCTCTTGAATATACTCTGTTGTTTGTATTTGATAATCAGGATGAACAATTAAAGATGACTCTCCAGCTTCTGGTGATCCAACTCTACTGTCACTAGGTGATACAAGAGCTCATATCCCTTCAAGCTGACTTGGTGTGTACTCAGGAGGTTTCCCCTAAAGTCTACGAGATTGTCTCGGTAATTTAGCCACGATTAAATATTTAATTAATCACATGCAAACAAAGAAAATTTCAATAAAACCACGTAAAGTCTCTAAAGAAACAAACAATTGAATCACACGCCTAAAAAATCTAAGAGTTCAAAACACACACAAACAATAACTTCTCGTACTAAAAACATTAGTTGGTGATGAAATCCAATGTAGTAGAAGTTTAATACAGAAAGGGCGGTTGGAACAGTTACCCCGACAACCTACTTAATGAAATAGATTGGCACAAGTTTCTTCACAAAACCATCTTGAGTGAAGAGAACCCCCCAGAGAGTCCAAGTGAGTCTAGTCGATGTCTGCTCCAGGTACAGTGAGATCCTTCCTTCACCATCACCTTAGGAAATAATCTTAAGTTTATGGACACTAAGGTTACCAACAACAACAAATACAACTGGGGAACAGTCTACGATACGATCTACGCGCAAGGGCAGAGTAACAAAGCTCAATCCCCTTGAAGGCTCCTCGACATGGTCAATCCAAGGTTTACCAAAAAGTGACCCCAGGCTCCTTGACAATGGTTAATCCGAGGTTTACCATTTATAATACGTGCAAATCTTCTATCTTTCCCAATTAAACATAATTTATTGTCTCAAAGGTTCGGACATGATCTCGTGATTGACTCCTTTAAGAGAAGCTTCCCAGAATGTATCAATTACAATTGGATTTATTTCCTACCACAAGATGTATCTACTTGTTTGTTTTAACTATCTTGGAGAGTTAATTACTCCCTACTCCAAGATACTAGCCTAAGCTATATTGGTGATAAGAGCCCTAGAAATAGAAAAGATTACTAGATCTATTTTAATTAAACGTTTCTTTTATGGGTTTTTCTTTAAGTCAATAGGTATGGAAATGAAACTTTGATGGTGTGAAGACTCGACTCTAAAAACACTAAAAAAAATGCACCTAAAATGATAAGCAATTCGTTTTTCTTTCAATGAAATTCTAGCTAAAAGAAAGAGTTCGAGAATGCAATTCTTTAAGAAACAATTCTTTCTTTCAACATGGAAATGGAAAGAAAATATTTTTGTCTTTTTCAATAAGAACTCAAAACGAGACTAATAATTAATGCTCACAATAAATCCCTTTCCTTTTTCAAAACTTGAAACTACAAAAAAACAATTTGCTTCAAAAGATACCTACAAGTTCTAGAAAAACACTCAAAACTACAAAAACTAATTTTGAGATCTAAAGCCTTTTTAAAATCTAATTAAATAAAAGCTTCAATTCTTTTTGAGGACGTTTTACTTAGTTTTTCAGTAAACTAAAGATTCATTTGTTCATAATAACAAATCAATCAAAAAACATCCAGATATGTTTTCTTCTGTAAAAATGAAATTCAAAACTTCTAACAAAGTTTGTTCAAAGATTTGCAATGAGAAAACTAAATCTGTTTCTCACAAAGGATATATTTCACAACCAAGTCAGACTCATCAAGAAGACGAAAAGACACCAGGGTGATCTAAGGTTTCTCAAGCTTCTGATCTTTGAGTCACTATAGAGACAAAGTAAAAACCACTCTAGGCATGCAAAACTTCTAGAAAATCATCTAAAACAAAAATACCATCGGAACTCACTCACAAGAGATTTTTGATAGGAAGAATACAGATCTGGGTAGACACTAAAATTTCTAAATGAAAACTAAAATTAACTGGAAGAAGACATTTAAGGTTTTTCAAAAAAAATTACAGGGTCTGCAGCCTCCAAAAGAAACAGGTGCGGTTTCGCTCTATTTACTAAAGGAAAAGTGCGGAGATGCTCGCACTGTCTGTAAATAGAAAGTGTGGTCCCTTGAAAACTTTGAAAAAAAAAACAAAAAAAATAATCCATATTCTAAAAACTACCCAAGCCAACATACATCAATCAAAAAACAGAAACGAAAACAGGTTTCTCAAGTCAAAACAAAACAAAAAACCAAATTCATTCCCCAGTGGAGTCGCCAATTTGTTGGCCAGATAAATTGATCTTGCAGACAAGACTGATCTCCCTAGTATTAGAAGATAGTCTAACAACAAACAGACAATTAAATCTATCTTTCTCTAGGCATATGCGATTTATAAATAAATACTATAAAGGTGTTAAGACCTTACCTTAGATCCAATGCTTATTCGTAGTAGCCATCCTTTAACCATTCGAAAGAGTTACCTTTGAGAACTTGCAATCACAAACAAGCAAACATTAAATAGCACCTACATAGCAAATATCATAAATCATGTCTATTATGGTGATAAAGGAATCCATAAAACAAACCATGAATCAACAGCTTATTGAGAAAAACAAACTTATTTGTATTAACTTCAAAGTAGAAGAACCTTACAACCTTTTCAACCTTGAGGTTGAACAAGCTCTTCCTGGGGTCCGAAACAGGAATTTCCTTTACTTTGACAAGCCTTGCATTCTTCCAAATGAGATCTTAGAGGTATGTAATCTCTCCTCATAAAAGCTCAACTAAAGAAGACTAAGTTCCAACAGCATTTCACCTCAAAAATATTCAGCTTTCAACCTCCCAAGTAACCAGCCCAATGCTTCTTTTTATAGTGTAGAGGAGGAGGTTACAGGTCCAGCTATGAAGGGACAGAATCCTCCTTCAAAGGGATAAGCTCCTCACATCAAGGGGTTAGCTCCTTAAGGTATGGGATGCATGAACCTTAAGAGAGCGAACTTGCCACCTCAATATTCCTTCCAGAAGCTTCTAGAAATGACTGAAAGTGAGTTTTTTAGAATGTACTCGCGCCTTTTTAAATTTTACAGGGGTCCGCACCCATAACACAGATACAGAGCGGTCAGGTGCGCAGGAGACATAACCATTAGGTGTGAGACTGCAGGTAATGCAAAGAGAAAGTGTGTAACCAGATTTTTAGAGACTTTTGAGGGCTTTCTCTTATTTTCAAGGCTTGATATGAGGAACTGAGGCTTAAGACTTGCAAAGGAGGAAAGTATGAGTGGTAATGGACTCACACAAATTGCAGAATGTTAAGGTGACAATTTTTTGTGCAACAAAGTTTAAGCCAAGATATTCGGAAATAATACGAAAGAATAAATGGATTAGTCTACAAAATTAAGAACAAAAAAGGAGGTTGTGAAAATCTTCAAGGAACAATTGCATAAGAAAACAAACCTGAAAACAACATGTTTCAATTACAAGTCTAATAAGTGAATGCAAGATCTACCTTGAAGTGAAGCAGAAAGAATCCCAATAGGGGGTAAGAGAATTCGAATGACCCAGTGCACAACCAAACAAGTCTTCACGTGAAGTGTAGTCTACCTTCCAAAGCATTAAGCTAAGACAAAATTGTCACTTCCGTTTGCAAATTCTTTTTCCCAAAATTGGTTTGTTCACCAATTACTTCAGCATAGAGTGGTATCTAAAAAATTGAAATTTGTCAGCTAACGGGTAGTGTAATTCTTCTCTGCAACTGGCTCAGCAGGCCAAGAGTGAGCTGTATTACATCCCCAAGATGCTTGATGATCTTTCTAAGTGGCAGCAACAGTATCTGGAGAATGATGACAGGATACCCTTTTGTACTTATTTTTATAATAAATGTTGTGCCTCAAATGCTTGGAAGTGTTTAGACAAGGCTAAAGTCTTAGAAGAAAAAAAGTACCAGTAATCTTTCAAATTTGGATACGGAAGCTTCAATAGTTATGATGCAATGTCACATGCCAACTCATCATTCTTCCCTAGGACCAGTGTCTTTGGAACAATGTATAGAGGATAAGGAAAATTCTTTTTCTTTCTCCTTTTCTTTTATTATGTAATTAGAGAAGCTAAAGGGCCATTTGGATTCCAATTTGGGAGGAGTTGAAGTGATTTGATTTTCCTAGCAAGCCCTATAAGTAACTCCTTTTTCAAGTGCAACCACACTTAATCACCAACCTTGTACCGATGTCAAGCTCGGTGCCAATCGTAGCACTACTGATACCTACTAATACTTGCCATTGTTTTTTGCAAATTTTCTACACCTATTACTGGATGTGATAATTCCATTCAACAAATTTGGAATCTTTGATTGCTTCCCTTTCAGCAGGGAAGGACTCTTCTTGTGTTGATGCAAAGGTAGGGCTACATTAATTGGGGCCTATGACTATAACCTCAGGGATGCCTAAAAAGAGTTGATAAATAGAATTGTGAAGACTTATGCTATAGTTGCATTAAACATAACCTAAAGGATGGCTCAAAGAGTTGATAAATAGAATTGTGAATACTTATGCTATAGTTGCATTAAACATAAGGAATATTGTCATCCCATGTACATGGATGTTCGGAGTCGTACATCCTATTACACCTTATATTGCATTAGGTTTCACCTTGTGATTTTCATTACACATGAAATGCACTTGAAAAATGGCATTGAAGGATTACTTGATAGATATAAGGGCATCATTATGGCGCACACACTTTCCTTGACACATTTAAGGATTGCTAGCGTTGTACATAGATTGTTGTATCAAATCCATGAAACAAGTATAAGTCATGTTATACCAATTCTCTTATTATCTGGACAAAAGCATGAAGACACTCCCACACTGATAGATGGATCTAGAGATGGACACAGAGACCCAATTTTCACAAGTATCTCGATATAGTGCAGATCGAGTACTAACTTTGCAATTGAAGTTTGATGCAGATTGCAAAAGTTGCACTCTCGATACATTTGCAAAATGGCAACCTATTCTGTCAATTGTTCTGGGGTCTTGGCTTGATATACCATATGGGAACAAGTCTATGAACATCAATAAATCCTCATGACCATTTCTACTTATAAGCAAGAATGATTAAATAGGACAAGAGCTAGGTGAGATTTGTACTGTCATGGCACATGAAATCAAGGTGAAAATGTTGATGCTTAATATATCATGGCAACTCTGACTTTTGATTACCACATTCAAAATCAAAATCTTTTAAAAAGTCTAGTTAACAATCCGTTCCGAGATTTTATTGATACAGGGATACTGATCTTGTTAAAAGAATTGGAGCAGCCACAGCTCTGGAAGTTCGATCTACTGGCATTCAGTACAGATTGTTGCAATCACGACAAAAATAGATAAAAATATTGAATTTGTAAATGCTGACCTCGATTCTAAGTTTTGTAGAAATAGGTATTCCAAAAGGAAAGAAACAATAAATAAGAGGAGAGAAATATTATGAAGAGTATTCAGAATCTAGATCTAGAATAGAAGAATAAATTTTTTTAATTTAAAATATAAACAACAAATATTTTAAAGTAGAAAATCTGAATATGGGTTAAACACAAATGAAATTTTAAACTGCCTACAGTTTCGGCTTACAGTTTGTAAAAGGTATGTGATCAACTGAGCAACAATCCCTGCCATGGCACCAACCAAGCCATTAATTAGTGTGTCAGTCATTCTGTCTATTAACAAAATATATGAAAAAAGGCCCCAAATTCATTGCCTTGAATTAAAATGTCCAGAAACTAATAAACAACTAAAAATATTTTATACATTATTTACAGAGTAAATTACCTGGTAGGTTTACAATATATGAATAAGTTGCAGAGACATGGACTCCACCACGGAATGAAGGCCGAGGTTAAGGAGGGCAGAATTTTGATAAATGGAATGATGAGAGACATGGCCCTCATGGTAGGTCCCATCATAGAGTTTTATGTAGGATCATTACTATGCTATGTCCACAATGGTTACATACAAATAAAATGATGGTTAGATGTAATATATAAAATTTTTGCATGGTCTACGCGTGTCTCCTACCTCACCACGAGAGGAGTAACAAGAGAACAAGTGCTTTCAGAGAAACTCAGTTGCAAAACACATATCTTTTCACAGAGGATGGATTGGGAGTAGCTGTGATTGTGCCTCATGTCTCACCATGAGCGGTGTTCGCCATGGGAAGTCTGACCTACCTTCTCATGAGCTATAAGCTTTCCCAATAAACATTGCACTGTGGGAGGGAGTTAGAAGCTTAGGTCTGTGTTAGGATAAACCGATTCTATTTCCATTTGATTTGATAGCTATTTATAAACAGTTTGGCACTAGAGATGAACGTATCTCAAGAGGCAAGAAGTGTGGTTAGAACACTAGATGACAAAAGGATTTGGAAGGTAGAGGCGTGTTACTAATCTTGCGTAGCGTAATCCTATTTCGACAACCAATAGATGATGCATGATTTTTTCTTCATCATCCTCACTCGCTTCTAGTGTTTTTGTCTTCCGGTCTCTACTTCTTGGTAAACTCTGTGTATTTTATTTCCCTACATGTGATTAATCCCCTACTAATAATTCCCCTTATCTATATTTGTACTATGCATGCGCCATATCTTGATATATAATGAAGATCAATGACCTGTTTTGTCGCATCTATTGACTCTGTTTTTGTACTAGCCCAAACACTTGTTCAAGAAGGGTTTTGCCAGAGAAAGGGGCACAATAGCCAAAACTCTAGTACAATGATGAAGGGGCTTGCCTGGTTTCATTGTTTCCGATTGCCTGGCTATGCCTGGAGTCATAGCCTGGAGGACTTGCATGGTTATTTGAAAGGAGGTCATCGCTGAGAGTTGGTGGTCGTTGTTAGTTTTCTGTGGTGGTCACTGCTAGTTTTCTTTCCCAATTGTCGGGAGGCCTAGCCCTGACTCAGAGACTCATATACGAGCTTTTGCCAGCTCAAATATGATTTTCTGGATGTTTCCTTTGCCAAATATCTAGATCTAGATCTGGCAAAGATCTAGATCCATACCCAAAGCCAAACAAAGATCTTGAAAGCCAGATAGAGAGAGTTGGATTCAACAGATATCTTGAAAGCCAGATAGAGAGAGTTGGATTCAGCAGATCCAGTCAGTTAAGCAGTAGATTCAGCTCTAGATGGCTTAGAATGAATTTAAAGAAGTTGTAGTGGGTTTAAGAATCTGAATCTTACGCGACCGCACATCATGCAGGATTTGCATGCATCCACCTGTAATTCGGCTGCAGCTCCAGCTCCACTGCAACGACCTGCAACCATACGCCTGTAATCTGAGGCTCCACTGCAACCACCATACACCTGTAATCCAGCTGCAGCTCCATTGAAACTATGAAACTACCTACAACCTTAATAACATCCAGCAAGGGAATTAAATACAAACATTAAATGTTAGTGAAGTAATGCTAGCATTACTTCACTTGAAAATAATGTCATGAAACATTACTTCACTTGAAAAATGAAATGTTCATGTGATGCTCATATCATATCATAAAGTTGATATCCTAATGCCAGTAACACTGATATCCTAATGCCAATGCCAATGTGTGATGTATGTGGACCTCTTCCGGGCTGACCTCGGGAAGAGGCCAAATAATATTGTGAACCAAAACTTTGGTTATCACAAAACACAAACTTTCGGTTAAAATTAAAATGTCATTCATTAATAGTAAAATTTCATTGAAACTTTAACTTAAACCAAAGTTTTTGTCATCGATTTCTGTGTAGAGATTAATGACAAAGCTTCAACCGATTACTATAGTCCTTGCCAGCCCAGAGGGCAGGGACTAAAAAGGTAAAGTTTTGAATAACAAAAAAACTTTATTAGTTGTACATGATTTTGGTTTTAATATGATCAAATTTGTTCAATAAAGTTAGTAGGTGCATTAAGTTGGTCAACTATGAGATCTCTTTGATGATGGAGATGAGTAATAATGTTGAATTTTATTTTTTTTATTGACAAGTGAAATGAATGTTGTTGTTTGTTTGTTTGTTCTTTTTATTTTTATTTTTATTTTTTTAAATGATGCGTAATTTTATTCATTAAAGAAGAATAAAATTACAATTTGTATATGCGCATATATATTTTGGAAAATGTTTCTATCTGAGGACCAGGAACAATGCATATATTTAACAAAAAATAACCTTAGGGACAACAAACTCTAGGCCACAAAATTGTGGAAAAAAAACCAGAAACAAGGCAGGCAGGCTCAACGAGGAACCCCAAAGGAGTTGTAACAACGTTAGGTTAAAAATCCATGTAATAAAGTTAATAAAAGTAAAATAATACCAAGGCCATGGGATAGGTATTCCAAGCTTAATGTTGGGAAAAACATCCTAGTGTGGGTGTTCATTTGGTTTATTATGGCTAGGGGAAATTGGCAAAGGCAATGGCAAAGGTTTTGAAAAGGCAAGAGGCATTAATTGGCATTTTATTTATAAAAATAAAGGAAAATAGGAGAGAAAATTAAGGTGAATGGTCACAAGTTGCATATGAAGAAGAAAATGAAGGAAAATAATGGAAAATTGAAGAAATTAGAGGCCTCATTGATAAAAAGGCTTCTAAGGATCAATCCATAGCTTTTGACAGTTCAGTTTTGGAGCTCTCTCATCATTCTCTCTCTCCCTCATACTCTTATACACTTAGATTTTTCTTGGATCACTCTAGCATTGGAGCAAGGAAAGAAAAGGAAGGACAAAAAGGCAAAAGAAAGCAAAGATCAAGCAAGGAAGAGTTGGATCAAGCAACTACAACGAGATTACTTATAGGTATCGAGTTGCATGTATTATTTCCTTGCTAGTATTGGCATGCATGGTACATGCATGTATGTATTTGGTTCTCTTGTTTTCATTGGCATGGGTTTTTCCAGGTGTGACAGTGGTTTTCAACCTTGCCTTGCCACTTCCAGATAGCCGTGGTGTGATGGGGATTTTCTTACTTGGTTGAGCTAGATTGGCAGATGGTTTCGAAACTGAGTGGGGTGGTCTTGGGAGAAACACAAGGCCTAGGAATCCCTGGACCGGTGAAGGTGGAATTGTAGTAAAGCTTGACTGTGTATACCCTCGTTAAGCCTAGGAATCATCGACCAATGAATGGCAGGATATAAGGTAAATCCTAGAGGGTGGAGACGGACAAATTCCCCGCGATTTAGGTGGAGAGGTCTGAAGCCATCCATGCTTGTATAGGCCTAGTGATCCCTAAACTGGTATATGGTGGGATTACGGTAAATCCTAGTAGTGTATGTTTCTTGTTTGGGCCTTAGGAATCCCTTGAAGGGATTGCGGTAAAGTCTGGTTGTATTCATGAGGGTTTGGGCCTAGGAATCCCTTGGTAGATTGTGGTAAAGCCTGAGGAAGCCTTGGTTGTTTTGTTGTAAGTCCCATATTCATGCACGGAATATGGCATGGGGGTGATTGGTTGAAAGAAAGATTTGGTTAAGCCCAATCTATGGTCAAGTGGTACGTGGAAGTCCCTGACCTGGTTGCATTTTACATATGTTAATATGAGATCTTTTCCTCTTGAGTATTATGTGTAAATGTGTTTGTTATTGTGTGGTTATAATGCTTTTTCTATCATTGTTAATCTATTGGTTATATGTTGGTTATAAGCATGGTTTATGACAAACTTGAGTTATGGCTCTCATCTTGTTTTATTTCGAAAATGAAATGCTAATGAATGCATGACCTAATATATTATATTGCATCTATTATGAGAGGGCATCAAACCTTTTTGAAAATTCTCATATAAGTATGAAGTACCTATGCTCAGATGTGTTTATATGACATGTAGATTACATGTTCATGATGTGTTTGACAAAATTTTTGTCATGGTTAGGCCTTGTCAGGTCAGGTCCTTGTTCAAGTTTTCCATTAAAGGCCTTGTCATATTATTATTTATTATTTTTGAGAGTTTCATCAAGTTCTGGGTAGAGGATTGAGTCTTGGCCCTAAAAAAGTGGCTCAGAATCCAAGGTTGCTAGCACAAAACTACCTAAAAAATTATGCAATCGCATGGCTGTCCTTGTTGTGCATGTGACTAGAGGGTTTTAGTCGCATGGAGGGCTTTTCATGGGTGCGAATGGGGTCTAGTTCCATTAGAAAGCAAGTTAACACAGGGGTTTGGCACCTAGAGTGCTTGGTTAGCCCCTGGGGGTCTTATAGCTCCTGAGAAAGGCCAGTTTGGTTTTGGTTTGTTGATTCCACTTCCTTAACTATACTTGGGGAGTTGAATCATATCATAGTAACTCTTCGTCACATGTTTACCCCAGTGGACCAGTTAGCTAGGGTAAATGTGAGAGGAGGGTGTTACAGAGTGGTATCAAAAAATGGTTCACCCCTTGGACTAGATGGGTGGAATGTGTTTTTCGTGCATACATGTCGGTTCCATATGTGTTCATTATGATTTTGGTCTATATGTTTGTTATGTATGCATGGGAGTATTCATTGTTATAATTGGGTTGTCATGTAGAAGGTGATGATGTTGTTGTTGGGACGTGTTTGTCGTGAATGCATGTTGGTTGAATATTTATTTGTTGTATGGGTTTGTTTTCTATGTATAGGTGTGCATGCATTGTCATGGCTATAGTTTTCATGCATGAGGTCATGGTATGAAGTTGGTATTGACATGCATGGTAACTAGATAATGATTGAGATTGTAATGGTACATTGATTATGAATATTTTTATACATGTATTGTGCTAATATAGTTGATCTTGCAGATGAGATACCCTCCCCTAAACTATACTGAGGTATGTTGATTATGTTTATATTTTGATTTAGATGACGTGGTATACTTGCAAGAAGAATATCAAAGATGACTAACAAGAAGTAGACTATAGTTCATGAGATTCTCCCTATAGATATTATGAGTAGCATGGTGATAGGTAGTCTCCTGATATAGCAGACACTTTGAGAATTTTGAAGGCAAAAATAGGAAGTTGCAAGGTAGACAATGACAAGAGCATTCAGGCATAGGAGAAACAAGTAGAAGTTAATGCAGTCATCCTTCAGAGTTTCTCAGATTTGCAGAGACAGGGACCGCCTAGGATTAGTCATCGACAGGAGGACAAGACTAATGGAGCATATGGAAATTGGGCTCACGGTGGGCATAGGTCGGACAGAGATGTCACAATCAGGGATGGCAGGTTCTTGGGTACACTTGATAGGAGATTTGATGGACACGAGTTCTATTCTAGTTCTAGTTTTGACAGGTATCATGGTCATCATTGCTATCATCCTTACATGAGGAGTGAAAGGGGATATTTTCCAGATGAGTTCAAGAAATCCAAGCCACTTACATTTGATGGAGATTTGAAGAAGCCAGAAGATGAAAAGGCATGGTTACTTGGGATGAAGAAATTCTTTGAGTTGCATGATTACATTAAGAACATGATGGCTAGAATATCTATCTTTAGCCTTAAAGGGAAAGAAGAAATTTGGTGGGAAGATGTGAAGCGGGTCAAATATATTAGGACAAAGGAATTGAGTTGGCATGAATTCAAGAGACTCTTTAGGAATAAGAACTTGTTAAAGAGGTACTACGACAGTAAGGCCTAGGAGTTCTATGAGCTAACTTATGGGATCGATGAAATATGAGGAGTATACGACCAAGTTATTGGAATTGTTGAGGTATGTACCATATCTTAAGGATGAGAAAGCAAATGTTTAGAAATTTTTCGGTGGATTTCCATTAACATTTAGATATCAGATTGAGTATGATGAGCCTTGGTCACTTAAAGAATTCATTGGTAAGTTGAAGCACTATTATGAGAAACCAAAGCGTAAGATAGAGCCTCATCAAGGTTGGAAAGAGAAAGACATGGCTAAAGGTAAATGGCCACCTAAAAGGACAAGACCCTAGGATGCAGGTGAGAAAGAGAATTTTTCACCTTACGAGAAGTTCAATGGACCTCAGCCTGGAGAAAAACTGAACAGAGGTGATGGTAGGAGACAGTTGTAGCGTTGGACATGTGGTAAGAAGCATCTCAGGAAGAATTTTCCGCACAATCAGAGTGGTAGGCCCCAGATCTATAGTACACAGGAAGAACAGATTGTTGGGATGTTGGGAAGATCATTCCTCAAATCTATGCAACATTGGATAATGGGAAGGCATATCATTAGGCATCTATTATCGAGATGGAAAGTGAGCATTGTGATCAAGTTGTTTCTATTTTGATTGGCCATGGATCTAATTATAGCTATGTTAACCCTGACTTGGTGGATAAGTGTGGTTTAAATAAAGAATTGCATTCAGAATCTTGGCTAGTGCAGTTGGATATAGGTACAAAGAAAATATTTCATCATTGGGTAAGAGCTTGTGCATTTGAGTTGAATGGTATGCCTACATCGGCACATCTGAATGTGCTTCCATTGGGAGCATATAGTATATTGTTGGGTATGGACTGGCTATATCTTCACAGGACTAAGGTAGAATATTATGATAAGGCTATTGAGTGCTTCGTTGACAATGGAGAACAAAGGATCTTACAGGGGAATAAGAAGGCAACATCAGTTAGAATTGTGACAGTTATGTAGGAAAAGCGCAGTCATAGGAAAGG
Organism: Pinus tabuliformis; assembly: GCA_031772625.1. NCBI lineage: Eukaryota > Viridiplantae > Streptophyta > Pinopsida > Pinales > Pinaceae > Pinus > Pinus tabuliformis. The sequence continues at coordinate 663,010,205 of CM062812.1, read as the reverse complement.
GTGTGAGTTATTTGTAGTACATATCTCCAATGATAAAGGTAAGGATGTTGAGGATGCAAAGGTCTTAAATAGGTACCTGACTTTACAACACCAGCATTGAAGGCACCTTACAAGATGAGAACTCTAGAGTTAGTGGAATTGAAGTTGCAGTTGAAGGAAATGCTTGACAAGGGATACATCTGGCCAATTGTGTCATTGTGGGGGGCACCAGTATTGTTTGTGAAGGACAAGGATGGTACTCTCATGCTATGAATTGATTACAAGATGTTAAATAAGGAAACCATCAAGAACATGTATTTGTTGCCGAGGATCGATGAATTTTTTGATCAACTGAAGGGAGAAGAAGTGTTCTCGAAGATTGATTTGATATCAGGATACCATCAGGTATGCATAAAAGAAGAATACATCTACAAGATTGCTTTCTGGACCACCTATGGGCATTATGAGTTTTTGTAGTTCCATTTGGTTTGAATAATGCTCCAACTACTTTTATGTGATTGATAAATAATGTGTTACGTCCTTATTTGGATAAGTTTGTTATTGTGTTCATTGATTATATATTGATATGTGCTAAGAATGAGGAAGAGCATGTTGAATCTTTAGCAACAGTACTGAAGTTTCCAAGAGAGCATCAGTTGTATGCAAAGCTTAGAAAATGTAGTTTCTTTCAGACAAAAGTAAATTACTTGGGGCATGTTGTCTCCAATGAAAGCATAATAGTGGATCTGGAAAAGAGAAGGGTTATCATGGAGTGGGCAGCTCCTAGGAATTTGGATGAGGTAAGGTCATTTATGGGGTTGGATCGTTACTACAATAGGTTTATTAGGAACTTCTCGCGAATTGCATATCCTATCACATCATTGGAGAGGAAAGGAAAGAAATTTGAATGGACAAAGGAATGTGCAACAAGTTTTGAGTAGTTGAAGTAGATGTTGACAAATGCTCCATTTCTCAAGATTGTAGATCCATATAAAGAGTTTGTGGTGTGTACAAATGCTTGCAAGAGAGGCCTTGGTGGAGTCCTTATGCAAGAGGGATGGGTGTTATGTTATGAATCAAGGAAACCGAATGAGCACGAGCATAATTATGTGACACATGATCTTGAGTTGGAAACGATCATCCATGCATTGAAGATGTGGAGACACTAACTTCTTCGCAAGAGGTTTGTACTAATGAGAGACCATAGTGGATTGAGATACCTATTTGACCAACCAAATCTGAATTCCAGGAAATCCAGATGGTTAGCGATGATTAGTGAGTTTGACATTGAGATCATGTACATTAAGGGAAAGGAAAATAGGGTTGCAGATGCTCTTAGCATAAGAGTGTAGGTAAATCATATAACGATTATGATTTATTATGGGACAAATTTACATGATCAAATCTTGTAGGTAGGATAGTCGGATGATAAGTAAAAGTAGATTAGACACATGTTACAGCAGGGTATAGTGATCAGGATGTTGACTATCATTTCACAACAGATGGTTTGGTCAAATTTAGGGACATGATATATGTGCCGGACATGATATATGTGCCAGACAACAACGAGCTCAAGAAACTTATCTTGAGGGAATTTCATGTTAATCCATATTCAGGTCACCCAGGATATCATAAAACATTGACAACGGTGAAGAATTTCTATTATTGGCCAAATTTGAAGAATGAAGTGGGAGAGTTTGTGGCTAGATGTTTGGATTGTCAATAGATGAAAATAGAATGTAAGCTTCCAAGTAGTTTACTACAATTGATTATGATTATAGAGTGGAAATGGGAGATCATTTATATGGATTTCATCACAGGTTTGTTTACGACAACTAGACAACATGATTTTATCATGGTTGTGGTGGATAGGTTGAAAAAGGTCACACACTTTGTTCCAATGAAGTCTACTTATTCCGCTAATGATGTAGCACAGGTATGCATCTTCTATGTAGTGAGGTTGCATGGTGTACTGAAGAATATTGTGTTAGACAGAGATGATAAGTTCACTTCTAAGTTCTAGAAAGAGTTATTTGCAGGTTTGGGTATAGAGTTGGCCTTCAGCACAACTTATCATACACAAACAGATGGAAAAAACAGAGAGGGTCAACAGGATTTTGGAGGACATGCTGAGAATGTATGTGATGCATCAACAACAAAAGTGGGAAGAGTATATTCCACTGGTTGAGTTTGCTTACAACAATGGGTATCAGGAGTCATTGAGGATGAGTCTGTTTGAGGCACTCTATGGGCGGATTTATGATACTCCCATCAATTGGAGTGATCCAGGGAAGAAGGTGTTGATTGGACTATATATGTTGGTAGAGATGGAACAAGAAATGTAGGTTATCAAGAAGAATCTAAAGGAAACACAGGATAGACAGAATAGTTATGCATACTAGCACAAGGCATTTAAGGAGTTTTAGGTTGGGGAGCATGCGTACTTGCGCATAAAGCCCAAGAATATATCCTTGAGTATTCGGTCATGTGCGAAGCTAGCACCTAAATATTGCGGGCCTTTTGAGATCCTTGAGAGGATTGGACTAGTGGCCTACAGACTTGCATTGCCTCCGACAGTGAAATTCCATGGTGTTTTCCATGTTTCATTACTTAAAATATATATAAAGGATGTTAATCATGTTATTGATTGGTTTTTTTTACAAGTGGAACCAGAAGGAGAATTCCATTTGGAACCTCAGTGTATTTTGTAGAGAAAGATTCTCATTCTCTGAAACTAAGAAATCGAGTAGGTTAAAGTGCAGTGCAAGCACCTTGGGCCTGATGAAGCTACATAGGAGATGATTGATCAAATGTGGGTTATTGATATGGTAACACCCTATGAGTGACCTCAGTTAAAGATTTATTAAAAAAAAGGTATTACAGACTCATGTGATGGTGTGTGATCTGTGTTATTTAAGCAACGGATCGATCAGATTGCCAATACAAGAAAATAAGTGGAAAGACAGCAGAGAAATATAGTAAGCAACACAAAGACACAAACAATTTTTAATAAGGAGTTCACCCTATTCTCCAGGGCTACGTCTCTGGTCCAGCTTCAGTGGTGGCCTTACTTTATTGTGTCTTACAACAAAGAAATTACAATACCGGGACTCAATGTGAGTTCTCCTAAAGCAGATTTTGCTTGATAGGGTGGTTCTTGGATTCCCTAAGCCACTCAGAGTTCACAATTTTTTTTTCTTCCTATCAGCTCTGTGGCCCTTGGTCTACAGTGGAAAGAGCCAAATGTGATGCTCAGTCCAGACAGATTCCTCTAGGGAAAGGCTTGAATCTTCAAGCTCTCCGGTGCTCAACACTACCTGTGGTTAGCTCGACCCTCTGTCTCCTCTGCTTGGCTTTACTGTTCTCTGTGTTCAGTCCTCCTCTCAGGGTTCACTGTTCACTGTCTCTCTTGGTTGCTTGGACTCCTCTCTATTCCTCCTCTCTTTATTTTTTTCTCCCCATTCGACTGTCTCTGTTCATGGCTTTAGCCATTCGATCTCTATGCCTATTCGGTTCCTCTCCCGCCTGTGGTGATTCGCCTTCTGCAGCTGCACTTGGAATTCCTTGTTTGGCGTCAGCATGAACGCTCAGGCAATGGCCACATGTCTCCATCTAACTGGTGCCAGCATGCTCCATCTGTTCGTTTCTTCCGCTACGTCGTGTATGTGTTCTTTCTCCACCGTGGCAATCGAACGGACTCCAAATCTCTTTAGAACTCATCTTAATCCCCTGTTGATTCCGCTTCTTTCTATCGGGCGCAATCTCAACCATCCAATCTGGGCTTCTCAAGATCCGACGTCATACGCACGTCAAGTGCAGTTGACTTGCTCGACTGATAATGCAAGATCAACAATGGTTTTTCTCTCTCCTCCGCCGCCACGCGTTGCTCGGTGTATGGGATCACTCCTCTCCTATCTAAAACCTCTTACCGTTCAAGGGCACCCCAATCAAAACCGCTGGTTTCCAGGTCGTGGGTCCCAACTTCATATGTTGGTGCTTTTCGTTTCTCTCCCCATGGTCCTCTAGTCCCCCCCACGCGACCGGGTGTTCAAGCTTTTCCCATTTTGGCCCTGTTCGCCCAGCAGGTGCTAATCACGCATCAAAAATCAACTCCTTTTCCCGATTCGAGGCTCCCAGTGGCTATTTTGGCATCCTGCGCAGTCTCCATGGGCCTTGGTCAGCGCGCTTTGACCGAGGTCCTCGTCGTTCCACGCTGGCTGCCATGGCCACTGGTTCAGGGTGTTTTCAATTGCTGTTTTAGATTCTTTAAGGATTTATTCGACTTAATTCAGTCATGGTTCTTTGATAGTCGTTAATGGATCCGATTCGGATCACAGCCTCCCTACTGAAAAGCTTTTGGACCACCAAAAGTTGGTTTTTTTTTCAAGCTTCAATTAAGTGAGGAAACTGCTATCTCACTTGTCCAATCTCAATCCACTTCGCACTGATCGGCTTTGAACCTTTAAGCCCAATCCTGAGGTACTCCATTTGTCCACTGCACGTCATCCTTACCTTCCTGTCCAGCACTGTATCTTCCTACAACTCATTTAGATATTTAGGTAGCAGGTCGTCAACAGAAGGTAATTGACTCTGCTCTTCAGGGTCCTCAATCGTTGAAGGTTCAAACAACCTCAAACAGTCTGCATTTACGACTGAGTAGATGTGCATGTAAGCTGGCAGCTCAAGGCGGAAGGCATTTTCACCAACCTTCTCAAGTATCCTGAAGGGTCCATACCTGATAGGTTTTAGCTTTTTACCTTCACCTTGCATCCTGTCCTTGCTGATATACAACCAGACTTGGTCTCCAACTTGAAAACTATGCTCCATCCGATGCTTATCATGCCTAGCCTTGTACTTGACCTGGCTCTTTTCCAGCTGTTCCTGTACTGCCTGGTGGATCTCCTGGATCTATTCAATGAACCTAGTTGCCTTATCCACATCATTGTGTCTATCAACCATGGTATCTTTATCAAAGACAAAATCCAAAGGAGACCTCGGTACAAAACCAAAGCAGGTCTCAAAAGGAGATCTCTTTGTAGAAGAGTGTTTGGCTCTATTGTAAGCATGCTACACATAACACAAGTGTTCATCCCAAAGCTTAGGGTGTTTGCTGCAATATCCTCTCAGTAACAGGATCACTGTCCTATTAACTACTTCTGTCTGGCCATCTGTTTGTGGATGAAAAGCTGTGCTTTTATTTAATTTGGTGTCCATTAGTTCCCACAGACTGGACCAAAACTTCCCCTCAAATCGGGTGTCTGGATCAGATACAATAGAAGTGGGTAATGCGAAATGAACCCATACATGTTCAAATAATTATTTTGCAGCTTGTTTAACTGTAATCTGTTTACTAAAGGGTATCAAAATATACATTTTGTTGAATCTATCCACAACAACATACAGATAATCATGACCTTTCCTATATTTGGGCAGTCCTCCAACAAAATCTGTGGAAATGCTTTCCCAACGGTGAGAAGGAACTAGTAATGGAGTATATAAGCCTAGTTTTCTGTTGCTAGGCTTGCTTTTAGCACACATAGCAGACCCCTTTACATATCTAGAAACTGTCTCACTCATTCTTGGCCAATAACAGAACCTTTGCAGTTGTGCAACTGTTTTACTTACCCCAAAGTGACCTGATATCAAAGAAGTATGTGCTTCCCTAATTATCTTTTCTCTCTCAGTTTGTGGAATGCAGAGTTTCCCACAATGATATAAGAGTCGGTCCTTCACATGATAGTCCAATTCTTATACTCTTTTTCCTTGACTCAAAGTTGCGTATACATCTTTAAAGTCTATGTCCTGAGCATACTGTTCTATGTAGCTTTTATGCAACACAGAATTATGCTTAAGTATGGTAGATGCATTTATAATGGGTCTAGATAACATGTCTGCAACCTTGTTATGTATGCCCTTTTTATATCTGATGACTAAATGAAATTGTTGTAGAAAACCCATCCATCTATAATGTCTTGATTGTTGCAATTTAGTTTGGGAGTGTAGGTATTGAAGTGGCTGATGATCAGTATGTATTATTGTTTCTTTGCCCATTAAGTAATGTTTCCACTTTTTCACACTCTGAACTAATGCATACAATTCCTTATCATATGTAGGATAGTTAACTACTACAGGATTAAAAGTCTCATAATGATAAAATATGGGTTTACCGTGCTGTGTCAACACTGCTCCCATGGCATAGTCACTGGCATCAGTTTGGATCTCAAATGGTCTTTGTAGATCTAGAAGTGCTAGTACAAGTGTTGTACTAATCTTTTCTTTCAAGGTGTCGAAGGCTTTCTGCTGTTTGCCTCCCCACTGAAACACCTTATTCAATCCTGTCAAAGCATGTAAGGGAGTTGCAATTGAGGAAAAATTTGAAATGAACTTCCTCCAATACTATGCTGCTCCTAAGAAGCTTCTCACTTTTGTAGCAGACTTGGGTTTAGGCCAGTTTATGATGACTACCATTTTAGAGGGATCTATTTTCAATTCACCTCCCCCTACTATATGACCCAAATAATTTAGAGAGGTTTTGCCAAATTCACATTTGGAGAGTTTAACATAAAGTTTTTCTCTTTTAAAAACATCTAATGTCTACTTAACATGCTTTAAATGTTCTTCCCACGTTTTACTAAAAATCAGAATGTCATCCAGGTACACGATAACAAAATCATCAAGAAAAGGTCTGAGTACATCATTCATTAATCTCATGAAAGTAGCAGGAGCATTAGTTAGGCCAAAAGGCATAACCAACCATTCATACAATCCCTGCTTTGTTTTGAAAGCAGTTTTCCATGCATCTTGCTCTGCAACTCTGACCTGATGGTATCCACTGTGCAAATCCAGCTTGGTGAAATAAACAACTTCCTTCAATTGATCTAAAAGATCATCTATGCGAGGAAGGGGATAACGATTTTTTATTGTTATTTTATTCAGTGCTCGATAATCAATGCACATTCTCCATGAGACATCTTTCTTTTTCACCAGAACGATTGGTGACCCACATGGTGATGTGCTAGGCCTGATGAACCCTTTCTCAAGCAACTCCTGCACCTTCCTGTTGATTTCAGCATTCTCTAAAGCAGATAACCTGTACATCTCAATATTAGGCAAAGGAACATCTTGCTGCAAAATAATATCATTTACTATTCCCTTTTTGGGTGGTAGACCTTGAGGTTCTTGAAACAAGACATCATACTTGGAAAAAATCTTTTCTATATCAGCTTGCTGATCAGAATTACAACTCTCAAATGCATTGTTTTTATCAGTTTTCCTTTCCTTTACAACCATTAGTAAGAACTGTTTGCATGAATTTATCATTCTTTTCATCTGTCCTAAGTTTATGAGAGTATAATTATTCTTGAGCTTATGAGCTCTTACAAAGTATTCGATTCCCTCTTTAACAAGTAGATACTTGTTCTCAGCTTTATAGAAAATAGCCTTTCTATCATACAAGTAAGGACTTCCTAAAACAATTCCACATATATCCAAAGGAATTACATCTAACTCAACCTCATCTACAAATGCTAACCCAAAAGAAAACTTGAGTTTGCACTGTCTAGTCACTTGTAGTTGTGCTTTATCATTCAACCATCCTAATGGGTATGGCTTCCTATGAGGTGTAGTTGTTAATCCTAATTTCTTTACAATTTCTTCAGAAATTAGATTTGCTTGTGAGCCACTATCAAAGAAGTATCAATCTTTTGATTTTTGGAAACAACTCATATATGGAAAAGCTCATGCCTTTTTCTCTCATGTTCTTCATCAATAACAGATTGAGCAGAATTACTAGTAGATGCTTCAGAATTCTTACCTTTTATACCTGTGGCTGCAATAGTTGTTTCATCTCCCGAGTCTGACCCCAAATCTTTCTGAATAGCTGCAGCAGTCTTCTTCTTCTTTCCCTCATACTTCTTAGGTCTAAACTCTGGATGCAGAATCCAACAGTGCTCGTCATCATGCCCCTAATTTTTACATTGAGTGCATGAAGCTTTGCCTTTTGGTGCAGTGTTAGCCTTTCTTGCTTTCAACTTTTGCTTCCTTTTCTCCTTGCTCTTGCTTATAGTGGGTTGGGATGGTCCCCCAACTTCTAGATTTCCATTCTTTCCTCTAGCTTCTAGATGATTAGCTTGTACAGATGCCTCATCTATACTAGTGGGATTAAACATGAGGATGGTATGCCTCATGTAGCTGTCTAGACCACCAATGTATTTTAAAAGAGTTTCTGGTGAGTCTAACGAGATACCCAACATCAATGCTCTTTTTCTAAATTCTTGAGTATATCCTTGCACACTTTTCCCTTTCAACTACCGAAGAGTTTGCCAACTCATCATGGCTTGTTGCATGTAGGCCAATGGATAGAACTTCTTTTTGAGTGCAACAACAAATTTACTCCAGACAGAGATGGTCTTACTATGCTTCTTCATATTAGCTTGGGTTCTGCCTTCCCAGCAAACCAAGGTAGTGCCTGCTAGGCGTAGGCTTGCTAGCTGAATCTTACTCTTGTCTGAGTCTATGTTTTGTACCCTGCAATACACATCAATTTGTCTTATCCAATTGTCTAACTTTTCAACATTTAGCTTTCCATCATATATAGGCAAATCAAATTTAACATCTAACTTAATCAAAGATGCTTTCTTATCATGCACAGGGCTATTAGGAGGTGTGAGAAAGCTTTCCTCTTTCCCCTTTCCTTTGGAGTGGTCATGGAAATGAGACTCATCTTTTTTTTTTTATCTTGTTTAGAGCCTGATGAATCTTCATCCCTATGCTTTCTAAAGTCCCTATACATTTCTTCTAGCATAGACTTTATAGCTAGGAAACTTTCTATGAATTGAGGGTCTAGCCCTATAGAACCTTCCTCTGACATTGTCTTCCGAGAATAGGCTCTCCTAATTTCAGGATTAGTTTCCACCAACTCTCCTTCTCCTAATTTGAGCTTTGATCTAATGAGAATTCACAGCTAAACCAACACAAGCTTGTCTAACCTTACAGCCTAAAGCTCTGATACCACTTTGTCTGATAATCACCCTATGAGTGACCTCAGTTAAAGATTTATTAAACAAAAGGTATTACAGACTCATGTGATGGTGTGTGATCTGTGTTATTTAAGCAACGGATTGATCAGATTGCCGATACACAGAAAATAAGTGGAAAGACAGCAAAGAAATACTGTAAGCAACACAAAGACACAAACAATTTTTAATAAGGAGTTCACCCTATTCTCCAGGGCTACATCTTTGGTCCAGCTTCAGTGGTGGCCTTATTTTATTGTGTCTTACAGCAGAGAAATTACAATATAGGGACTCAATGTGAGTTCTCCTGAAGCAGATTTTGCTTGGTAGGGTGGTTCTTGGATTCCCCAAGCCACTCAAAGTTCACAAACTCTTTCTTCCTACCAGCTCTGTGACCCTTGGTCTATAATGGAAAGAGCCAAATGTGATGCTCAGTCCAGACAGATTCCTCTAGGGAAAGGCTTGAATCTTCAAGCTCTCTGGTGCTCGACACTGCCTGTGGTTAGCTCGACCCTCTGTCTCCTCTGCTTGGATTTACTGTTCTCTGTGTTCAGTCCTCCTCTTAGGGTTCACTGTTCACTGTCTCTCTTGGTCGCTTGGACTCCTCTCTATTCCTCCTCTCTTTCATTTTTTCTCCCCATTCGACTGTCTCTGTTAATGGCTTTAGCCATTCGATCTCTATGCCTGTTCGGTTCCTCTCCCACCTACGGCGATTCGCCTTCTGTAGATGTGCTTGGAATTCCTTGTTCGGTGTCGGCATGAATGCTCAGGCAGTGGCCACATGTCTCCATCTAACTGGTGCCAGCATGCTCCGTCGGTTTGTTTTTCCGCTACGTCATGTATACGTTCTTTCTCCACTGTGGCGGTCGAACGAACTCCAAATCTCTTTAGAAATCGGTTTAATACCCTGTCGATTCTGCTTCTTTCTATCGGGCGCAATCTCAGCCGTCCGATCTGGGCTCCTCAAGATTCGACTTCATATGCACGTCGAGTGCGGTTGACTTGCTTGACTGATAATGCACGATCAACGACAGTTTTTCTCTCTCCTGTGTCGCCACGCGTCGCTTGGTGTATGGGATCACTCCGCTCTTGTCCAAAACCTATTATCGTTCAAGGGCACCCCGATCAAAACTGCCAGTTTCTAGGTTGTGGGTCCCACCTTCGTACGTTGGTGCTTTTCGTTTCTCTGCCGGCAGTCCTCTAGTCCCCCCCACACGACCGAGTGCTCAGGCTTTTCCCATTTTGGCCCTGTTCACCCAGCAATGCGCGATCAACGTGAATTGCGCATCGAAAATCAACTCCTTTTCCTGATCCGGGGCTCCCAGGGGCTATTTTGGCATCCCGTGTAGTCTCATGGGCCTCAGTCAGCGCGCTTTGACCGAGGTCCTCGTCGTTCCACGTCGGCTGCCATGGCCACTGGTTCAGGGTGTTTTCGATTTCTGTTTTAGATTCTTCAAGGATTTGTTCGACCTGATTCAGTCATGGTTCTTTGATAGTCGTTAATGGATCCGATTTGGATCAGTTATGTATCCTTCCTTGTTTGTCTATTGAGGCAATGCATTTTTGGTATATGTATATCTATATATATATGTATATGGATGTAGATATCACATCAAGTTGTGTTATAAAGCTCCAATAAGAGGTATGGTTGTCATGGTGTTATGTTTGTAATGTTGGTTATGTTTTTGAGCAGGTTGTTCATTGTAAATACTGCATCGAGCTGAGTTACAAAGCTCCATGGGCAATATGTTTTGGTTTTCAATGGTTTTGTTGGTTATAGGTGTCATAGAACAACGAGGACAGTGTTCCCCTAAGGGAGAGGGGTCAGTAGTAGCCCCGGGATAAAAATCCATGTAATAAAGTTATAATATAAAATATGACCAAGGTCATGGCACACGTATTCCAAGCTGAAGGTTAGGAAAAAAAATCCTAGTGTGGATGCTCATTTGGTTTATTATGGCTAGAGGAAATTGGCAAAGGCAATGGAAAAGGCTTTGAAGAGGAAAGATGCATTAATTGGAATTTTATTTATGAAAATAAAGGAAAATAAGAGAAAAGGAAGGTGAAAGGTCACAGGTTGCATGTGAGGAGGAAAATGAAGGAAAATAATGGAAAATTGAAGAAATTAGAGGCCTCATTGATAAAAAGGCTTCTCAGGATCAATACACCGCTTTTGACAGTTCAGTTTTGGAGCTCTCTCTCTATTCTCTCTGCCCCTCATACCTTTACACACTTAGAGTTTTCTTGGAGCACTCTAGCATTGGAGCAAGGAAAGCAAAGAAAGGACAAAGAAGGAAAATGAAAGAAAAGATCAAGCAAGGAAGAGTTGGATCAAGTGGATACATCAGGATTACTTACATGTATCAAGTTGCATGTATGATTTTCTTTCTAGTATTACCATGCATGGTACATGCATGTCTGTATTTGGTTCTATTATTATCATTGGCATGGGTTTTTCCAGGTGTGACAATAGTTTCAGCCTTTCCTTTCCATTTCTAGAGAGCCATGGTGATATGGGGTTTTTCTTACTTTGTTGAGTTAAATTGTCGGATGGTTTCAAAATTGAGTGGGGTGGTCTTGGGAGAAACACAAGGCCTACGAATCCCTGAACTGATGAAGGTGGGATTGCAGTAAATCTTGATTGTGTATACCCTCGTTGGTCCTAGGAATCCTCGATCGGTGAATGGTTGGATATAAATTAAATCCTAGAGAGTGGAGACAGACAAATCATTCATAGTTTAGGTGGAGAGATCTGAAGGCATCCATGCCTGTACATGCCTAGTGATCCCTGGATCGGTATATGGTGGGATTGTGGTAAAGCTTGGTAGTGCATTTTTCTTGTTTGGGCCTAGGAATCCCTTGGCGGGATTGTGGTAAATATTGGTTGTAGAGATCAGGGTTTGGGACTAGGAATCCCTAGGTGGATTGCACTAAAGCCTGAGGAAGCCCTAGATTTTTTGTTGTAAGTCGCACATTCATGCTTGGAATATGGCACGGGGGTGATTTGATGAAAGAAATGTTTGGTTCAACCTAATCTATGGTTGGGTGGTACATGGAAGTCCCTAACCTGGTTGTGTTTTGCATATGTTAATAAGATCTCTTCTCCTCTTGTGTATTATGTGTAAATGAGTTTGTTATTATCTGGTTATAATGGTTATTCTATCTTTTTTAATCTATTGGTTATATGCTGGTTATAAGCATGTTTTATGACAGACTTGAGTTATGGCTTTCATCTTGTTTTGTTTCGTAAATTAAATGTTAACAAATGCATGACCTAATAGATGATATTGTAGTTATTATGAGAGGGCACCAGACCTTCTTGACGATTCTCAGATAAGTATGAAGTCCTTATGCTCATATGTGTTTATATGACCTGTAGATTACATGTTCATGATGTGTTTAATAGAATGTTTGTCACAGTTAGGCCTTGTCAAGTCAAGTCATTGTTCAAATTTTGCATTAGATGCCTTGACATCTTGTTATTTATCATTTTTGAGAGTATCATCAAGTTCTAGGTAGAGACCTAAGTCTTGGCCCTGAAAAGGTGGCTTAGAATCCAAGGTCGATGGCACATAACTACTTGGAAAAGTATACAATCGCATGGATTCCCTTGTTGTGCATGCCACTAAAGGATTCTAGTTGCATGAAGGGCTTGTCATGGGTGCAACTAGGGTCTAGTTCAGTCAGAAAGTAGGTTAATTCAGGGGGTTTGGCACCTGGAATGGTTGGTTAGCCCCTGGGGGTCCTGTAGCTGTCGAGGAAGGTCAGTTTGGTTTTGGTTTATCGATTTCACTTCCTTAAATGTACTTGAGGAGTTGAATCATATCATAGTAACTCTTTGTCACATGTTTAACCCGACAGACCAGTTATCTTGGGTAAATGTGGGAGGAGGGTGTTACAGGAGCACCCAAATATGCCCAAAAAATGGTAGTTGATCATTACATAACAGGTCTACAAACCCTAGAAAATAAATGATAAATAATAAAGGGCACAAAGCCCGCTAACAATAGCCAAAAGGGTCATTGATATTCTCATTCAAAAACCCACATAGGAGCTAAGAAGGGTGTCCATAAACGAAGACGGAGAGAGCCACACCTGCATTAGTAAAGAGTGCAACCACTGAGTAAGAAAGGAATAAGTTCGTAATCCCATATCATACAACTTCCTCCAACAATACCACAACCTCAGATGCACCCACTTGAGAACTTAAAGACAACGAAAACATGAAGACTGGGTTGCACATAGAAACGTAAGTAGAAAACCCTAAAGAAAATCACCCAATGCAACATAAACCTATGGGGATGCACAAACCCCATACGTAGTAAGGATGGAATCCACAAAACAACGACGAGAGAAACTCTAGCAAGAGTAAACGTTGCAGCATTAAGTGAAGAGGAGGCATGAACTAGGGCCAAGGAAAATTAGGGTTCAACCACCCTACCCACCAATCCCTTACATTGCAAATAATTTTATGCTAACGAAGTCTCAATTACATGATGTGGATTAGGTGTAAGTAAATGTTTAAGAAAATGTAATAAGAACAACTGATTGTTGCGATGAATTCTATTGTGAGTAACCAACTAGTTATGATCGAGGACAATGCAATCCTATCATGATCTTAGTTTATATTGAGATATGGATTAATCTCTCCCGCCCACCTCGAGTAACAAGGAATCTTGTTGCACTCTAAGTAGAAATCATAGTCTTGCAAGTGATCGATGTTGATGCAAAAAAAAGATCAATGTGTTTTTCACCAATCAAGGAATCTTTTGTCACACTTACTTATGTGTGAAATACTTTCATTGTGAAGTGATACAACTTATTTTAACATTATAAAGTAATTTATATAAAAAAGAAATATAAAAAAATAAGAATAAAATAAAAATAAAAAAAATTAGTATGACCAGTAATCTAATTTATAAATAAAAAGTTGATATGTTTACTTAAAATCAATATCAACTAAAGGATTTAGTTATGCAATTCTCTATTATAAAAAAAAGGAAGATTATAAGGATGTAGAGTTTCAACATAAAAAATACATGAAAATATGAGGGTAGTTATGGAAAAATTGACACAGTTACATATTCAATATATTTTTTATTGTGTACAAAGAGAGAGAAAAACAAATATATAACAAACACACAACAAAAATAATACATGGACACCATAAAAATATCATGGAAAACTTTGTAGGAAAATCAACCACAAATAACAGATATATTATTCCATGGTTCAAAGGCATGTTACAATGGATTCGTCATGCCTTTAAACAGGTAATGTAACATGAGAATACTATAATGGGCAATTTTACCCTAACTATACTAACAATATGCCCATTAAAATTGACTTGGAGAGATTAACTTCGTCCTAATACCTTAGTTGAAGTCCATATGAAAGAGTTACCATTCAAAATACATGGATAAATAGCCATTGTATTCACCAATTTTCTATGAGACTTTTTCTCATACACAGTTCATCAACCATCCTAAGATCTCACATTCCCCACCCACACCCCACCTTAAGCCAATATACAAGTACGCATGCCACCCTTGTACCTATTCAAGTAGTCCATTCCACAACTTGATCACACAAAAATCCATGTGCCACCACACTACAACCTGTATGCCTGAATAACAATTCTTACAATAAACTAACCTCAATCTAACATATGAGTACACTTAGCACCCTCATACCTATTCAAGTGGTTCATTATACAACTTGAGATGTCATATGCTACATGCATTTCTAAATAACATATTTTACATAAACCTTGGGGAATACTTCTTACCTAGGGCTATTCTTTACAACTTGGACTAAACACTCTAGTGTGTTCATGCATTATAGTTCTCCATAATGCATTGGCTCCTCATCATACCTTGACATTATCGACTTTGTCTACATTCTCTCATCCATGCAACTAGGTGACCTCTCTCTTACTATATACCCATGCTTTTCAACTCCTCTATATTGTTCCTCCACTCAACAATCATTGATGGTTCACATCTCACCTTGACCTGGACTTTCAAAATATTTTTCACTTGCTAGTGCCATGTAATCTCTCATCAACCTAGCTCTCAAAATTGATCTTATAGATATCCATCCCAAATAGTCGCTAAACCACTTTTCTCAACTCTCAACTTCTTAGCGCCAACATTTCATTGCACTCTAAATATTAGGATTCAAGGTGCATCTACACAACTACTCACTACTCCTCCAATGTAGATTTTAGTCTCCTTTCTTCAACCTTGGCCACCATCATCAACACTATTTCCCTCTCCATGGCCATTAATCATCTTGGCCCTTGATTTTGAATTGATATACCATGATTTGTGCTTTAGATCACATTTCACCAACAATTCCCATCTTTAACACCTAAACATTCAAGAAGTGATTGGGTCTTAATCCTCTAAATATCCAGAATTACCAAAGCATTGATGCTCTAATACTAGTGTCAATAATTAAATTGATTTGAGAAGAAAATAATTAAAAGAAAATTACAAAAATAGCAACAATACACATGATTTACCTAGGAAAACCCTAATTCAGGAAAAACCAACCAACAATATATCTATTATCTTATGGTTTAAAGGCGACTAATATCTTTGACTTAAATGTATCAAAGTTGACAAAAACCCTAACCCTAGCCAAGTGAGTCTTCCACTCGACTCTGGTCCCATTATAATGTAGAATCTCCAAAAAAATTTAAGGTTTAACCATAAACCACCAATACCAAATGCCTAAATCCAATGTTATTAATCTAACAACCTTAATTCTCCCATTCTAATAAATTTACCTAACAACAAACACTAATAACACAATAAATCACACTAGAATGTATAACACTTCGATAATATTGTGAAACTCAATCTTACTTAATAAAAAAACAAAAACAAAAACAACAAAAAAACAAAAAACCTCTTGATACTAAAATGACCTATATTTGGAAATATTGCGCTTCTCCAATGATATTATAATATTTAAGAAAATTATGATGCACAATTTTCTAGAAAAAGGTTCAAACATCATATTGTTCAAATTTCATTAAGAATATATTTGAACACTTACACATTTTGTTGGATGAAAATGAGATTTAAAGGTTTTGGCGATGAATGGATGAAAGTGAGATTTATTTAGTAAATATTATATTCAAATTGTATGGAGAGTATGTTTCGACTAGCACAACCACATTACTAAATGTGGTTGATAAATGTCAATAGGCCCATATCAAGCACATATATCAATTATCAATAATATTAAGAATTAATGTTATTAATATTATTATCAATAATATTAATATAAATATAAGAACTAATAATAATAATAATAATAATAATAATAATAATAATAATAACAGCGACAACAACAACAACAATTATATTAATAATCATTTAATAAATAATGAAGAAGTAATTATGAAATAAAGATTTAATAAAAATCAAACACTAATTTAGATATGTTTGATACGAAATTCAACTTTAAACACTCCACCCGAACATAGTTATTAAATGCTAACCTCTTCCAAAACACGTAATGACGATGACAAAAGTTGCACCAATTCAAATTGACAGGATAATGATCACTACCATTCATGCTTTCCAACCAATCCCTTCTTGCATTGCCTTGCATTTTTGCATAACCTTGAAAATAAAAAGGCGATGAAATTTGCAAACCATTTATTGATTTCACCCTTGATATAGTTGTAAATATCAGACCCTACCTCTCTCTGTCTCCAATATCTACATTGGCTCATTGCAAGGGAATAATGTTAAACCCAAGGGATAAATATATAAACCCAAGGTATAAAAACATTAAGATAAATATTAAGGAGTTTAGACTTTTGTGATCCATAACATTGTTTAGATAATCTTCGGCAAAATCACATAACCAATCTATTGTCGACGCGTTTCGAACCAACCAGTGTGGTTCATCGTCAGGACAAGTTGAAGAACCGATCTGGATTAGCTTGATTAAATAGAGTGTGCAGAGACTCCAACAGCTATAATGCTAACGACTACTTTTTGACCTAATGACCCTGGTCAAACCACTAGAATAGTTAATTAATATTTCTCAAAAAAGTTAAATAAAGGAATTCATTTGTTAATTAAAAATTAGATATATTATTATTATTATATTAAGAAAATTCAAACTATAATATTAATATCTTAACTATAATGGTCAATAATAAATTAAATATATTAAATAATCTATATTTAATATTAATCCAATATAATTTAAATACAAGTAAAAGTAATCAATTATTTTTTTTAAAAATAGTTACCTAGATAGTTGTGTGATTATAATTCCACGGTCCTTAGTAAGTTATAACTACCTTATTTAGTGTATATCATATTCATTATTTAAATAAAATGGTCCATTAAGATAATAATAAACAATAATGTATGTATATTTTTTAGATATATTATTATTATTATATTAAGAAAATTCAAACTATAATATTAATGTCTTAACTATAATGGTCAATAATAAATTAAATATATTAAATAATCTATATTTAATATTAATCCAATATAATTTAAATACAAGTAAAAGTAATCAATTATTTTTAGAAAATAGTTACCTAGATAGTTGTGCGATAATAATCCCACGGTCCTTAGTAAGTTATATCTCCATTAAGATAATAATAAACAATAATGTATGTATATTAAATAGTCTATATCTACTACATAGTTAATAATTCTAAAATTAATATTATCCTAGAATCTAGTCATATTAGGTAAATACCATAATAAGAGGTTGTTAAAGCCAAGTTTATTAATAATAAAATAACTAATATTATTGGTATATTGTAGTTTATCCTATAAACTTAATGGACAAATAATCAAAATTAGTTCAATAATTATTAATTCCAAAAATATTAAAGTTAACTAAGACCCTAGGTAAATATGCTATTACTACAGGATAAATACCATAATTTAGGGTTTATAAAGTCCATGTTTATTATTATAACTAATATTATCATAATTTTATCCATATTTAATATTAAGGTTAACTATGTTAATAAGGTATAAAAGGGATTTTTAGACAATAGCTAAAGGGAGACTCAATAAAAGACATAAACATCAATGAAATTCTGGAAAACCAAATCCAATAATAATATGCCCCAAAGTAACTAGGTTAATACGATAAACAACCCGAAATAAATTCATGACTCAAACAATCCAAAATAATAGGACCAATCTGCCAGAAGAAAAATTAAAGAAGGGGGAAGACAAAAATCCTAAGACCTAACAAAAAAAGAGAAAGAGGAGGCTAGGAAGACAAGGCTGGGACCCAGCAACTGCTAATCCTCCAGCCATCATCCCTATTAAGATTGTTCGGCCTTTTCTCAATCTCTAGGGCCTCTCTAAATTTGCAATGGTGAAAGTGCGCAATTTTGGCAACGACTTGAGCCTCCTCTATACATACATGATGCATAGTCTTTCCCGCATGCTCAGCCAGGGCCGAGGACTTAGTCCTCCCATGCCTTAAGTCAGCCGAATGCTCGCTAATCCGCTGCTTGATAGAGCGACCAGTCTCACCAATATAAGGGGTCCCACAAGAGCAGGGAATGACATAGACGCCCTTCATGTCCTTAGGGTCAATCGGGTCTTTCACAGACCTGAGGGAACCACGGATAGTATTGAGAGGTCTAAAAGTTGCGGGCACATCATACCTCCTCAGAATCCTTGCAATCTTGTCCGTGGTTCCTTGGATGTAAGGAAGGTTCACACCCATGCTATGATCATTAGGAACCCTTCGGATTGAAGGCTCCTTCTTGGCCCTGAGGAAGGCTTTTTGACCGAGGTGCCTATTGTAACCATTCTTCTCAAAGACTTCTAGGAGGTGAGCCTTCTCCGCTTCCAGGCTCTCCTCATCCGAAATTCTAACAGCGCGGGTGGCAAGCGTGCTAAGAACCCCTAACTTTTGAGCAGGGAAATGATGCGAAGAAGCATGCAAGTATTGCTCAGTATGCGTCTTCTTTCTATACACCTGATGAGAAAAGGAACCATCCACCTTCTTAGAGATGAGAACATCCAAGAACGGAAGACAACCATTATCTTCTTTTTCCATCGTGAATTTAATGGCGGCGGATTGGTTATTGAGGTGACTGAAGAAACGATCTAGCTCGTCAGGACCATGAGGCCAGACAACACCCGTGTCATCAACGAATCTCCTCCAAAGCTTTGGTAAGAGGCGAGAGGAGGCCAAAGCCTTAGACTCAAACTCCTCCATGAAGAGATTAGCGACGACAGGGGACAAGGGGGAGCCCATGGCAACACCGCAAGTCTGCTCATAGAATTCTCCCTCGAAACTAAAAAAGGTAGAGGTAAGGCAAAGCTCAACTAACTTAGCCGTATCAGGGTCAGTTAGCTTATTAATAACCATCATGGCCTCATTGATAGGAATGCAAGTATAAAGAGAGACCACGTCGAAACTTACCAAAATGTCCTCGGGCTCAAGATTAATCTTCTTAAGATCCTCAATAAAAGAAGCTGAGTCTTTGACAAAGGACTCAGTCTGCCCGACCAAGGGTCTCAACTTAGCAGCGAGGAACTTGGCGAGGAGGTAAGTCGGACCACCGATGGTATTGACAATGGGTCTCAGGGGGACCCCATCCTTGTGGATTTTAGGAAGACCATAAATCCTTGGAGTGATGGGGTTACCCTCAATAAGTTTCTGAGCTAGAGGAATCGTGGAATTGCACGACTTGATCGCAAGAGCGACTGCTCTAGAAACCTTTTTGAGGGGATTCTTCGAAAGCTTTTTATAACTCCCACTATTACAAAGATGGTCAAGCATCTTATTTTTGTAATCCTTTCTATCCATGATAACGACAGCCCCACCTTTATCAGCTTTTAAGACCACGACGTCCCGATTTCCGTTCAAGCTCTTCAAAGCCTCAAACTCAGCCTTGCTGATATTGCTACGGGGAGGCTTAGCCCTCCTCAGGGTAATATTAGTTATAATAATAAACATGGACTTTATAAACCCTAAATTATGGTATTTATCCTGTAGTAATAGCATATTTACCTAGGGTCTTAGTTAACTTTAATATTTTTGGAATTAATAATTATTGAACTAATTTTGATTAATTGTCCATTAAGTTTATAGGATAAACTACATTATACCAATAATATTAGTTATTTTAGTATTAATAAACTTGGCTTTAACAACCTCTTATTATGGTATTTACCTAATATGACTAGATTCTAGGATAATATTAATTTTAGAATTATTAACTATGTAGTAGATATAGACTATTTAATATACATACATTATTGTTTATTATTATCTTAATGGAGATATAACTTACTAAGGACCGTGGGATTATTATCGCACAACTATCTAGGTAACTATTTTCTAAAAATAATTGATTACTTTTACTTGTATTTAAATTATATTGGATTAATATTAAATATAGATTATTTAATATATTTAATTTATTATTGACCATTATAGTTAAGACATTAATATTATAGTTTGAATTTTCTTAATATAATAATAATAATATATCTAAAAAATATACATACATTATTGTTTATTATTATCTTAATGGACCATTTTATTTAAATAATGAATATGATATACACTAAATAAGGTAGTTATAACTTACTAAGGACCGTGGAATTATAATCACACAACTATCTAGGTAACTATTTTTTAAAAAGTAATTGATTACTTTTACTTGTATTTAAATTATATTGGATTAATATTAAATATAGATTATTTAATATATTTAATTTATTATTGACCATTATAGTTAAGATATTAATATTATAGTTTGAATTTTCTCAATATAATAATAATAATATATCTAATTTTTAATTAACAAATGAATTCCTTTATTTAACTTTTTTGAGAAATATTGATTAACTATTCTAGTGGTTTGACCAGGGTCATTAGGTCAAAAAGTAGTCATTAGCATTATAGCTGTTGGAGTCTCTGCACACTCTATTTAATCAAGCTAATCCAGATCGGTTCTTCAACTTGTCCTGACGATGAACCACACTGGTTGGTTCGAAACGCGTCGACAATAGATTGGTTATGTGATTTTGCCGAAGATTATCTAAACAAGATAAATATTATAAACCCTAAAATAAACATGGTTGACCATGATTTACCATCATTGATTTTCATATTGAGACGATGTTTGTCAAAAAGTGACATTGGACCATGGTTGATTTTTATATTGAGACAATCTTTGGCACATTGTGACATTGGACTATCGTTGACCATGGATGACCATGATTGTATATGTAAGGGATTTATATTAAACCATAGGATTAATATTATAAACCCTATGAATAATATTATACCCTAGTAATATGAACCAAATAAACCCAAGGGATTGATATTATAAACCAAAGGGAATAATAAACTCAAGGGATTAATTCTAAAACCCAAAGGTATTATAAACCCAAACAAATAATATTAAACCCAAGGGATTAATATTATAAATGCAAGGTATATAAACCCTAAAGGGATTGATATTATAAATCCAAGGTACATAAACCCTAAGATAAATATTATAATCCCAAGGGAATAATAAACCCATGGGAATAATTTTAAATTGAAGGGATAAACATTATAAACTCAAGGAATATAAACTCCATGATAAATATTACAAACTGTAAGATAAATATTTTTCACAATGCGGCGTTGGAATATGGTTGACCATGATTGATTTTCATATTGAGACAATGTTTGTCACAATGCGACGTTGGACAATGGCTGACCATCATTGAATATGGTTGATCTCCACATTGAGACAATCTTTATCACAATGCGACGTTGGACCATGGTTAACCATCATTGTGATAATGTGATGTTGGAGCAAGAGATAGTCTTTGTCACAATGTGACCATGGTTGACCATGATTGAACCCAAAGGTATTATAAACCTAAGGGAATAATAATAAATCCAAGGGATTAATATTATAAATGCAAGGTATATAGACCCTAAATGGATTGATATTATAAGCCCAAGGAAATAATAAACCCAAGGGATTAAAAACCAACAAATTGATAATATAAATGCAAGGGAATAATATTCAACCTAAGGGATTAATATTATAAACCCAAGGTATATAAACCCTAAGATAAATATTATAAACCCAAGGGAATAATAAACCCAATGGATTATAAATGCAAGGGAATAATATTAAACCCAAGGGATAAATAGTATAAACCCAAGGAATATAAATCCTCAGATAAATATTATAAACCCTAACATAAATATTTTTCACAATGTGACGTTGGAATATGGTTGACCGTGATTGATTTCATATTGAGACAAATAAACCCTAAAATAAACATGGTTGACCATGATTTACCACCATTTATTTTCATATTGAAACGTTGTTTGTCACAATCTGACATTGGACCATGTTTGATTTTCATATTAAGATAATCTTTGACACATTATGATATTGGACCATCATTGACCATGGACGACCATGATTGTAAACCCAAGACATTTATATTAAACTCTAGGATTAATATTATAAACCCTATGAATAATATTATACCTTAGGAATATGAACAAAATAAACCCAAGGGAATAATATTAAACCCAAGGGATTAATATTATAAATGCAAGTTATATAACCCTAAATAAACAAACAAAACAAATAAATTTTCATGAAAAGAAGAGAAAAGAAATAAATTTTCATGGTTAAAACATTTTTAACCATTTCAAGTACTGTTATTATTTTATATTTGGGCTATATTTTTCTATTAATTTTATCTTTGAGATGCGAACATTTCTTTTCAAATTTTGCATTTTAAAAAAAATTACACATGAAGAAATTCTATTACTCTAAACACTTCTTAGATTTGTGATTAAAATAAATTAATATTGATCTTTAAAGAAAAAACTAATAAGATCAGCTTGCAATTTGAAAATTTGTTATTGAATGATTACTAATTAATTTTAGAGCAAAAATTCATTAATGCTACTTTACCTAATTCTACACTAATTCTACACTTTAAACACCAAATTCATAGCTGAGCTACTTTTATACATTTTTATTTGAAAAGTAAAGAAATCTTCCATAGAGCATTCCTTCAAATCATTAACATCTAAACCACACAATTACTAAATTTATAGTGGACACATGATTGATCTCGTGAAGATTTGTGGCATAAGCCAATCAAACTCTTTACTCCTCTTTTGTGTGGAAACACATATTCCTCTTGATAGTCAAGACTCAAGAGCCTGTAAGTCGGCCTTGTGATCCAATATCAAATGCCCAAACTTCTCATAGAGGTTGTCCACGTTAAAATTTCCACTATGAGATGCATGTGGCTACAAATATATGTATGTTCAGATATTGGTAAGCAGACAGGGAAGTAAGTTATTGCCACGATTATATGAAAATACCTTGTTATGTATGGTATGGAAAAATTTGTTATTAATCGAAGAAGACGTAGCATTCACAACTTGTAGCCCACATTCTTCGAGCTTGAGCACAAGATTGGAGTAGAAAATATGATCTTCGAACACATTGAGGGACATGTTAACACCAGAATGGATGGAATTTATTTGCACATGGTGAATACGTAGGAAAATACCTTGTTATATATTTGGTTATATATAAATGAATGTTATAAATAATAATGGGGAACTTACCATGGAGGAACTTATTAGAATTGGAATAATCTCAAATCTCTAGGAAAATGGTGGGTGGGGAGCCACCTGGCACGAATATAATCTTTTAAATTTATTAAAAGTAATGGAAAATTTTGATAAATAAATTTTTCTTATATATAAATGAATGTTATTAATAATAATGTGGAACTTACCATGGAGGAACTTATTAGAATTCGAATAATCTCAAATCCCTAGGAAATTGGTGGGTGGAGAGTCTTATTAAAAGTAATTGACCATTTTACTAAATAAAATTTTCTAATATATAAATGAATGTTATAAATAATAATAAGGAACTTACCATGGAGGAACTTATTATAATTGCAATGATCTCAAATCCCTATGAAATTGGCGCATGGGGAGCCACGTGGTACAAATATAATTTTTTAAATTTATTAAAAGTAATGGACTATTTTGCTAAATAAAATTTTCTTAAATATAAATGAATGTTATAAATAATAATAAGGAACTTATTAGAATTGAAATAATCTCAACATGGAGGAACTTATTAGAATTGGAATAATCTCAAATTCCTAGGAAATTGGTGGGTAGGGAGCCACATGCCACAAATCTAATTTTTTAAATTTATTGAAAGTAATGAACAACTTTTCTAAATAAAATTTTCTTATATATAAATGAATGTTATAAATAATAATGAAGAACTTATTAGAATTGGAATAATTTCAACATGGAGGAACTTATTAGAATTGGAATAATCTCAAAACCCTAGGAAATTGGTGGGCAGGGAGCCTCGTGGAACGAATCTAATTTTTTAAATTTATTAAAAGTAATGAACCATTTTTCTAAATAAAATTTTCTTATATATAAATGAATGTTATAAATAATAATAAAGAACTTATTAGAATTGGAAAATGAAATAAAATGATAATTTTAGGTTCACGAGACTAAAAATAGTATATGAGACCATTAGTTCCTTGTTTTTCACTTTTTGCAATTCAATCCTTTTTTATTCGAATTGATGATGAGCTGGCCCAACCAAGAAACTGATGCTAACATGTTCTCGTAACTTTCTCTAATGCCTTTGAATGCATCAGATTCCAAAATGAAATGTTTTTCCGATTCCACAGATTTGACAACCCCAGACGTGCAAAATGTACACACCCGTTCTTCCCAAGCTTCTTTAGGCCTTTTCCACCATCCTATTTCACACCGAAGTTGATGTGAGTTGGTCCTTAATTGAGCAATAAGAACCTTTTTCCTCCATGAAATGCTAGCTCCAATGAACTCTTTTTGTTGTAGATCACATGTTGGGTTGAATTCCTCTATGTAATATTTCTTCTTTGTACCCAACTATTTTTGCCATACCCTTTTAGGAAACTTCTCCATTACAAAATCCTTTAGCTCCTTGCTATTTGTGGGACAGGCATTGAGGTAGATATTCCATTTTTGCATCCATGTGTAGTTTTGTTTCATCCATGTTTTCTTTCTTTCACTCATTCCTTCATTGAAGATAACATTAGGTCATGTACCTACTCTCATTTGCTCAATTATTTTTAGAAATATTATGAACCACCATAGCAATTGCTTAAATGGGAGTTGCTCTTGTTTCACTCAACATTATCTCATAAGGTACTGAACCTTTTATTTTTAACTTGCTCATGATCAAGCATTTTTGGATTTTCTCAATTTTTTTTCCATTTTCAGATGGGAGTGCTGCTAGCGCACAATTCACACCCATATAGCATCACTGGACAAACTAGGAGTCCAAAAAGCACTTTAATCGTTTTCCAATCCCATAACTCTTCCTCTCTACATTTGTTTTGAAGAGCATATAATTCGTTCCACCCTCCTAAAATTCTCTTCTTTCTGTAGTCCTCCCAATTGAGTTTGTTGTTGCAATCAATCCCGAGGTAATTGTACTCATTTACTTCTTCAAGAATGTTGTCTTGAAAGAAGAAAGTACGCTACTTTTGCTTCCTTTTATTATAGAAAATCATTATTTTGGTCTTGCTAGTATTGACTGGCATCCCCACTTCTCTACCAAAATTCTCAAGGGCATATAAGTCCATTTGCAATCCATGGGCTGATTTAGAAATCAATACAATATCATCAACCTATAAAATAAGCTTTATCACAAATTCCCCCAACCGAACACCATCTCCACCTTGCGGATTTACCCACTCTTCTAATTTATCAATATATAGACCTAAAAGAGTAGGGGATAGAGGGAAACCTTGCTTGACTCCAATGTCACTTCTAAAGCTTTATGAAATACGGGATGAGGTTCTAATTTTGACTTTCGCTTCTTCATAAACTTTATGGAAAGTGGCTCTATAATGCACATGAATTTCAAGTTCTTCCATTCTACGCCAAAAGTTATCCCTAGGGACTGTGTCAAATGGATTTTTGAAGTCAACAAAGAAGCAAAATACTTCTTCTTTGTCCTCCCAAACCTTTTCAACAATGTATCTCAATGTGATACCATGATCACTGTAGAATGTTTCGACCTAAACCCGCTTGTCCTCTTGCCCTATTTTCTTTTACTTCTGCCCACTTGCTAATTATGTCTTCTACCATGTTGCCGAAAAGCTTTGCAAACAAAGGATTGATTATAATTGTTCTATAGTTGGATGGATTATTAATGTCTCCAATTTTAAAAAGGGGTATTTCTAGGCTAGTTGTCTAATCTCTTGGAAATTTTTGCTGAATGATGTTGTTGAATATTTCCATGATGTGCGGTGCAAGAGTGTTCATTCCCCATTTTAGATACTCTACTTGAAGTTCAACCAAGTCCTTTTCCTTTCCTGTTTTCAGCTTCTTAATTTTATTCTCCACCTCTTGCAACGTGAAGAGCTTTGAATTTGTGTTGATCCTATCAGGGGGCTTCACCTTAGATTATTTCTCATATATTTGCCTTGCATATTCAAACCATTGATTGGCTGTAATATCATTTTCAATTTTCTTCTTCCTTGGTTGCATATCCTGCCAGAAAATCTTTGGATTATTCTTGCTCAAATATATTAACTCTTCTCTCCTTATTTGCATGAACTCATCTTTTTTCATTTTTAGTATCTGCTTATATAACTTTATATTCATCTTCTCATTTCCTGCCTTTTTCAATGTTCTCCTTGCCATTTTGCATTCTTCATCAAACCAAGCATTTACAAGAAAACAATTTGATTCTGATTTCCTAGTTTTTGTTCTTTTGCACTTCTCAAGTGCACTTTCAATTATATTTGTTAACTCATGATTCTTGATGATTTTCAAACCCGTTTTCTCCTTCCGAATTAATATCTCTAACATTGTCTTGAAGATAGTACAATTTTCTTGTGTTAGAAGAATTTCCCCCCTTGATAGTGATTGTCGAGAGCATTGGGTTTTCCTCATATGTTACCTTTCTTCTAACCATGATAACTTTATATAAATTGGGTTATGGTTTGATTTTAAGTCACAAATATGCTCTCCAAGACTAACTTCATCTATCTTTTCTATCAAGCTTTGTGAACACATCACATAGTCAACCACACTTGCCCCATTGTATGTGTTGCAAGTGAAGTTCCCAGACCTTTTCCATCTATCTAGACCAATGCAAATAATTAAGTTGAAAGCCCCACACAGTGTAATCAAATCTTCTCCAAAATGATTGCTAACTTTGTCATCTTTTGAGCACCTCACCATTGGGGATTCTCCTCTTCAGTTAGCCAAATATGATTTCTATCCTTTTTGCAACAAAGAAGGCTAGCTTGATTGTTTGTTGTTCTATCATTGAAATCTTCCACTAAAAGAAATTATCCCTGCTGAGAGTACATGGCAATATCTTGTTTTAAAGCTACATATGGATCCTTGTTGTCAGGCCCTTTATTTTTGTAAGTTTTTGAGACTTGAGGGGTAAAATAGCATGCTGCAATTCTTATGTGATTCTCATTCTCTGATATTTTCAACCATAAATATTATTTATTTGCATCTTCTTTAATTAACTGAATGTGACGACCTTCTTTTTCTTTCACTAAAACTAGTATTCCACCATACCCTTTGCCATTTTTTGCTACCTTGTTCCAAACTGCCAACTTCAAATAACCATCAAATGCAAGAGTTTTGCAACCATCATGCTCATGAGTTTCCATGAGACAAATTATGTCTCTCCCTTCTGCAATAGGCCCTAACCCAGGTCCCCTTCTCCAAGGATAACCTCTACAATTCCAACAAACTAAACTTAGGTAGACCTATGTAGGATTTGACTGCTATGCAGTTTGGCACATAAGACTCAAATTTGAGTCTTCACCCCTTTTCGTCCATGCTTCTCTTGCTGTTTTCGTCCCTATTATTGAATTCTCTGTTTTTTCTTTACTGCCAGCTTGCTACCCTGTTTTCCCCGGAGGCCCAAACACTGCAATAAAGGATTTACCATTGTACAACCATGCCCTTTTCCCTTCATTTCGTGTTTTTCTAATTTTCTGCACTTCATCCTTTCTCTCCTCTTGTTGTTTTTGGTTAAATCTTCATCGAGGAAGAAGTGTGAGTCTTTCAAGAGTTTCGTTTGCCCAAAAGCTAGTGTTTTTATTGTACGCTTGCCCTGGTGACTTTTATGGGTCAAGGCCTCTCTTCACATATCCTCCCAACCCTCCTTTCTTGGAAAATTTGCAATTTCCAATGTAGTTTCTCTTTCAGAAAGTCTCTTGTCAAATTGAGAGTACTTTCATTTTTCCCATAATCTCTTATTCCCCTGATAATAAAGTGTGTTTTCTTGTCTTGTCTTTCTTTGTGTTCTATTTCCTGTGTTCTACGAGCACTTGCATCTTCTTCTTCCTCAACATGGAGGAATTTATTAGAATTGGAATAATCTCAAATCCCTAGGAAATTGGTGGGTGGGGAGCCAGGTGGCAATTTACTTTTTTTTTTTAATTTATTAAATTTAATGGACCATTTTGCTAAATAAAATTTTCTTATATATAAATGAATGTTATAAATAATAATGAGGAACTTTAAGAACTTGCATCTTCTTCTTCCTTAACATGGAGGAATTTATTAGAATTGGAATAATCTCAAATCCCTAGGAGATTGGTAAAAAAAAATTTTATTTTTTTTTATTTTTTATTTATTTAAAGTAATGGACCATTTTGCTAAATAAAATTTTCTTATATATAAATGAATGTTATAAATAATAAAGAGGAACTTTAAGAAGAGTCTTTTTGGTAGAAATCACATACGAGAAAATGTTTCGAACCAGCTAGTGTGGTTCATCATATGAAGATTAAGATCATGGCAAGGCTTAAATAATAATGAGAAACTTACCATCGAGGAACTTGCCATGAAGGAACTTATTAGAATTGCAATAATCTCAAATCCATAGGAAATTGGTGTATGGGGACAAATCTAACTTTTTAAATTTATCAAAAGTAATGGACCATTTTGCTAAATAAAATTTGCTTATATATAAATGAATGTTATAAATAATAATAAGGAACTTATTAAAATTGGAATAATCTCAACATGGAGGAACTTATTCGAATTTGAATAGTCTCAAATCCCTAGGAAATTGGTAGGTGGGGAGCCATGTGGCACGAATCTAATTTTTTAAATTTATTAAAAGTAATGAACCATTCTGCTAAATAAAATTTGCCTATATATAAATGAATGTTATAAATAATAATGAGGAACTTATTAGAATTGAAATAATCTTAACATGGAGGAACTTATTAGAATTGGAATAATCTCAAATCCCTAGGAAATCGGTGGGTGGGGAGCCATGTGGCAATCTAATTTAAAAGGAAGCATAGGTTGAGCATATTTCCTTAAGAGTCAATCTAAATCTTCAATTAAAAAAAAAATCAACAAACCTCCTTCCATTTAAAGTTCATATATATATGCCTATCAGAGAATGATAAAATTTAAGAACTATATTATAATTTATATTATGTTAATATAAATAGTTATGATTATTGTAATTTAAAATAAATTATTTACTCTATTAATACATTTAGAGTTTATGGTTTTAAAAAAATTATTTAGTTCTAATATAATTTTTAAAAATATGTTTGGAAAAAATATAAAAATAATAATTTAATATAAAAATAATAATTTTATTAATATGTTTTGTAAAGATATAAAAAAGAAATTCTAAATTATTTATAAATATTTCTATTAATCATAGTTTTAAGAATTGATGTTTTATCACTATAAATTTTAAAGATGTGATAGTTTGATCAAGTAGTTTTAAACAATAAACTTATTTTGTGATCCAAAATGGTGTGGGTTCAAATCCTATAGTTGTTAGTGGGTGAATATTTTGAGACTTCATATCAATCTCCTTCCTAACACTTGGCCATTCTAGTTTTGATCATCGGTGGGTACTTTTTCTTTGCTAGATAGCATACTCTCTATTAAATTTTTATATCATGGGATGTGTGCCATGATCATATAATGGTGTGAAATCATCATTCTCTACACAGAGACACTAATACTATGATACCCTTCATGGTCTTCTCAATGTGTTAAAGGGAACAAATTTCTTCACTAGAATATACGTGAACCATGAGTATTGCCTTCCTCTCAGATGTTTGTAAAATGATTCAAAATGATTCAAAGCTAAAGATGATGGGATTTAATCTTACCAATTAATTATAAATTTTCATGCACCTTATGAATAATGTTTTACAACCACAAACATGTGAATTTGTTACAGTATAATGATGATGTCACATCTCCTTGATTTTCAAAGTATTTCACTTAACCATTAGCTTTAATTCAAAATAGACAACATGAAGCGTATAAAGACTTCTTTGAGGATAAACCTAGTGTGCTCATGGATCTAAAGAAGTGATAACTCATAATTTTTTTTGTTTGAAAAAATGAACACAAAATGACCATTTAAATAACTCAAAAATATATTTCGCATAACACAAATCTTGCACCTACTTGATTTGCACTAATTACCTTTTGAAATCCAAACCATTACCATAGAGTTGTTCTGCAATGAAAGGACCTCGTGACATAACATTTTCAATTTTTTAATGATGCCATATAAAATTATTCAACTTATGGCTAAGTATCTATATAATAATTTGGTGGTCAAATAAGGAATGTATTACTGGTTGGATCTATAAGGTGATAGAAATAAATCAAAACGATCTAATTCACGAGAGTCTTTGCTAAGAAAGCTATAGATAATGTCCATAAAATGAAATTGCGTTACATTGCAATATAATAAACAATTTAAGCCCAATTTTCTCATTTTATGTTTATGTTTAAATAAAGAAATGATGTCTTAATAATCAAATATGTTATAATATCCAACCATTTTACTATAGATGCATTTAACTAAACTCAAATATTAATAAAAGCAAAAAGTACATACTAATACATACACTCATTATACTCATTAAAACAATATTTACAACAAATAATTGTTTAAAAACAATATTTCTTTTCCATAACATTTGACCTTTCTACATAAAAAGTTAGCAAAGTTTAGAATAGCAAATAGAAGCAATAACAACATAAGAAAATAATATAATAAATCTAGATAAATATTATAACAGTAAATTATACTTGCTAACTAAAAGGTATACCAAGAAAACTAGACTTAAAGAGATTAAATATACATAACTAAGATTACAAGACGTTGCTAGGCCCCACTATCTTGAACAATATATAAAACTCTCTACTCATATTGCTAACTGCCCAAAAACACAATAGAAAAATAAGCCAAATTAAACTATAATCCAACCAATTCTTCATACAAAAGAGAAAATTACACACTTGCATTCACAAGATATTGTAAACAAAAAAAATAAAAATCTAGGTGCTAAAAATTGAGCTCCTTCAATGAGGAATATGAAAAACAAACTAGATATACCAATCATTGTTGATTAACACTAGATATAGCCATATATTTCCCTATATTTTGTAGGTAGCAAGCCAAAAAAGAGGAAGAGCAATGCTATGAGTACCTTTGGTTTCAATTATGGCTTCTCTTTCACGATTAATGTCTTCATTATCTGCACCAAAACATTCACAATTCAAAATTTAGCAGTTTTCTTGATATTGTTCTCAAGATCCCACTACCTAGACATTAATTCATAAAGCTCAAGGAAAAATGATAAAGGCAGTCCATAAGAAGGTTCTTTCACAAATATTTCAAGATGTAATGTCCCTGAATAATCACTACAAGTACAAGAAAAAGAAAAAGAAAAAGACCCATTGTATTATGATAACGGATGGTATATACCCATGGTATTTAGATAATAAAAGAGAGATTAGAGCTCATTCTTTAAGCATCCATAATCATTTCCTCATATCAATTTGGAAAACTCTTGTGGCTTTGGAGTGCTAAGAGTGAAACCATTGGTGAAACAGATCCACCCTAGTTGATGAGAAGGAAAGGTCACTCATGTCTTTCCCATGTATTTATTGCTAATGATTCATCTCATTTCCATATTGTGGTTGCAGCCAAATATTGTGGGATTTTTGGGAGGATGTATTTTCCATCTATAGTTTGTGGGGGGAAAACAGGGTTGATTCACTCATTTCCTGACTGCAGGATCAATTGAGGAGGTTGTACCAGTTATTATCAGCAAGTTGAGGGTATTTTTTTGGGTATTTTCAACCTAGATTTTTTGCTTCCACATCTAGTGCCATTTTTTACTCACTAGTTCAAGCCATCATTTTCTAGTTCATGGCATCAAAAGGGAGGGTCAGGTCAACCATCAAATCTGCTCTAGGATAGTAATTTACAACAGTGTAAGGGGGCATTTCAGTGTTGTCATCATCTCCTATTTTCCCAAACAATTGTGCCATTAGTCGTGGTCGTTTATGAGCTTACAAGAAATTGTTTTTGTAACTCAAAAGGCTACTCCAACATGTAATTATAAGTCAAATTAATAAAATAGATAAGAGTATATTGGTTGATTTTTTTTGTTGTGGTATGATGGTTGAGTTATTTGTTTAGAAATAATGGATTTTATAGTAGTATTAATAAGCAAATATGTTATATTGGTTGAATAACTCGATGTAATATTTTTTTCGGTATATTGGTTGAGTTGCTTGTCTAGAAAGAGGGAATTTTATAGTGATATCAGAGCGATGGTTTTCCTAGCAATCGATAAGTTCATTCTATCTTGATTTATCTGAAGGACAGGGAATACATAACCTACGAAAACAGAGAAAGGTGATAAAAGTATTAACTTAGAATCAGAAGAAGAGGAGCACATTAGGGAAAATAATGAATAGTCCGAGGGAAACATTATGAATATTCTAAATGACCTTGCAAGGGGGAAGCATTATGAATATTCTAAATGACCTTGCAAGGGGGGAGCGATATTTGGTTCAACTTATCGCCCAACTTATAGTAAATAATTAAGGGGACTAAAACAATGTTGGCAACAATCATTCAAGAAGGTCAACTAGTAACAATGGGAACCATTATAAATAGAGAAACACCCATATCGAAGTTCAAAATAACCCTTGAACAACAAGTGGAGTGACTCCAAGACCTCTCTTATCTTAGTTCTTAGAAGAACAACCAACAAAAAAATGAAGGACAACAACGACAAGGTGTCAGGTTCCCTAATTATTTGAGGGATTATAGGGCTATTGGTGAAGAATTTCATGCAACCATGTCCTTATAGGATTTTTGTACCATTAAATATAAGAACATGCTGAGTGCAACAAGGGTTCACAAAATTATGATCTTCTGCAAAAGTTGGGGAAATTTCCCATCCTTCCTTTAATGGTTCGTCCAAATGCACTGTCAAAGCATGGGTTAAAAATTTGGACACATATTTCCAACTCAACTCAACACTATGTTAGAGATAGAGGTAGTCAAGTTGACTACATTGCATTTGGAGGGAGACTCATGAGTGGTATTATCATAGGCTAGTCACCTTGGGGCATGTTGGAATTACCTCATACTTGAACTTCATACAAAGAGTGATTTCCCATTTTTTAAGAAGGACCCAGAGACACATTTCAGAGAATTATAACAACTCAATTAGATAGGTACAATAGATGCTTACAATTCAAATTTTCAAAGGTTCGCAGTCATGGTGACATGTGTCATAAAAAAAACTAATTATGTTATTTGTTGAAGGATTATCCAAACCCCTATGTGGTTGGGTTAAGGAATTCAAACCAAAATCTCTACAATATGCTATAATCAAAATTTGAGTCATAGAGGATGCAATGCCAAAGAATAAATTTTCTCCTAAACCATTGCTTCCTTAGAAAAGTAAAGACAAGAAGCCCTTTTAGAAGGAGTGGACTAGGAAATAAAAATTGGATGATGAGACTTGAAAGAAACTAAGAAGGAAGAAACTCTACTTTGGCAGTAAGGAGCCTTAGGAATCAAGTCATAGGTGCATGGGGAACGGAAAGGTAAATTACATATACATGCTCTCAAATAGTGATGTGAAGAGGGGGCATGAAAGGCTTAGGGTGATGTGCATAGCAGTATGAATTATGAGCAACCATGTGTGGAGATTGTGGAACTATAACCACTCTGTCAAGTGTCCCTAGATATCACACCTTCAAGGAAAATAAAGTAGCACATGGACAATGTGTTACTATCTTGATTGATGGTGGGGAAAGCCACAACTTCATTAATGCAACCCTAGTATTCTGGAGAGTAATTTCCATAGAATACTTTGAAGGATTTGACGTTGTGGCAGTTAATGGGAACGTTATGACATGCACAAAAAGGGTTTGATAGTTGGAGTTAAGATGGGTAGCTACATTATGAATTATGACTTCTATATGGTTGAAATAATATATACTAATGTTGTATTGGGTGTTCAATGGATTTATTCTATAAGTAAACACTCAAAGAACTACCAAACAATGGAGATGGAATTCAATGCAGCAAATGGTAAGAGGGTAGTTTTGAGGGGCATGTCCAATGACACCCCTAATATTGTTACAACTAAACGAATGGAAAGCATATTCAGGCATGATGATGCATCTTGGGTAGTAAAGTGTTTGAATACAACACACAAATATTCAAATAGCAACCAACATTGTCATGCAGGAATTCAGTTGTTATTAAGAAAACATGTCTAGGTTTCTGGGGAGATCCCTCTAAAGAGTCCTCCTAATAGAGACTTCGAGCATGCCATTGAGTTAGAATAAGGGGAAAATCCCATAATAACTAGTCCATATAGGCACTTGAATGAGTTCAAAAATGAGATAGATAAGAAAATCAAGGAGTTGTTAGATATGGGACATATCAGACCAAGATCGAGCCCATTCACTTATTTGGTAGTATCGGTTAAGAAGAAGGACAGCACTATGAGGATGTGTATTGGCTATCATGCTCTAAATAAGAAAACAATAAAAACAAGTATCACATTCCCAAGATCAATGAACTATTAGATGAGTTGCATGGGATAGTATACCTCTCGAAGATTAATCTTTGATCAGGATATCACCAAATCAAGGTCAAGGAACAAGATGTTCACAAGAATACCTTTAACTGTCATTATGGGAACTAAAATTTCTTGGTCATTCCATTTGGGTTGAGCAATTCACTTGCTACTTTCTAGTCCTACATGAACTACATCTTCAACAAGCAATCATGAAAGTTTTTGTTGGTGTTCTTTGATGATCTCCTTATATGCAACAAAACATGGGAGGATCACATGAGGCCTTTAGATTGGATATTGGGTATTATGGGGGAGAATTCATCGTATGGAAGGCATCAAAATGTGAATTCATTTTGAAAATGATTCTATATTTAGGCCATGTAATCAATGAATTCAGGGGGTGCAGGTATATTAGGAGAAGATCTAAGTCATATGTCAATTAATTCAATTGTACTAGAATTCCAGAAAATTTTATCTTAGCAAATAAGTTTTTGTAAACTTATTGAATTTTAAAGAAAAATATACGCAAGGATTTAGCTTCTAATTCTATAGAAAGCAAATTGACATTTAAAGGAAATTATATGAACTGTTAAAACAATTAAACCTTATCTAACTCAATAGGATCATGGTTCTCAAAACATTTATATACCCCCTTTGCCATCTATAAATTCAACTAATTTTCAACAACAAAATTTCTAAAATATTTTTTATTATAATGATTTCAATTTTTTAAATATTTGGCCCCTATTCAATCAGAAGTTTCGTATGATCATCCTATACCATATTGACATGGCAAAAGAAATTAAAATTCATACTATAAGCAATTGAAATTCACACTACAAAATAAACCTAAATGATCAGTGGACTAATTCTTAATTTGATTTTTTTGGGGTGTATTTTCCAAGCACTTAATTGGAAAACTGTAATTAAAACAAAGCATTGGCTAAACGTTAAGAAAAAATAGTATTCCAATGTTGTAAGAAACATAACATATAGATCAAACTATGAAAACAAAAGAAATTACACTATGAAAAGCATATAAAAGAGTGTCACATGTCTTGCACAAGGGGCCCTGATGGAGGTCATGTGAGCTTGAATAAGCCTAAGAACCTAACTATGAATCGAATCACAGACACATACACAAGAGAAAATAGAACTCAACTAGTCGACAAACTATATTTAAGAGAAATGGTTCATACAGTAAATTAAACTCAAGTTTATATGTATCTCTGCTTTGCTAAGTGATACTGCAACATACAAAGTCTGCAAAGTAAAAAAATTCAAAGTTTCCTTGTTATAAATCAAAACTAGATATGATGACTAAGCATCCTATCACTATAATATAGACTCAGAGCATATAACTCAACTCATCGTGTGATGGTGTATCAATTTGGAAGATCACACATAGTTATTGAATATTATTCTCCAACACTTAATCTTTCAAGGATGCATTGTTGTTTATCATGATTGCTCAATGCTTTGTCATGATGCCAAGTCAAAATCCTTCAATGATTTTCTTTTGTATTGTATTGCATCACATATTTGTCTAGGGTTTTATTCGAACTTTGACTTTACTACAATGATGACACATTTTCCTTTTTCGTGCGCCTAGTAGGTAAGTAACCATCCCTGTGCTTTTTTCCACATGTTCCATTTCTTGGTTCAATTGAGTTGTCCCTAGAGGTGTGCCAACCTATGAATCTACTACATGTCCACATACAAGCTACATATTTTATCACTTTCTGCAATCACCACCTTTTAGCTTGTTTTTATAAAGAAAACATATAAAACTCTAGATTATTGGGTACATTACCTTTGAATATATTTCTTGTAACCTTTGTAGCTCTAGTAACATATATACATTTGGATGGTGACAAAGATATGCAAAAAGGATGATTATGAAGGCATATAAAAGGTAAAAATGATTAAAACTAAGATAAAAAGGCAACAAAAAGGAGCTAATTTCTTGGCCCATCATTCACCCAAACTTAAGATTTTGCATGTCCACATGCATTGACAAAATTTCAAAAGTTTTGTCATTCTCCAAGTCACAGTATAGTCTCAAAGGCCTAGATAAGGATATCCAAGTTATTCTGAGTGTTTTTCTCCTTTATTGCAAATTACCATATTGGTTTATTCATGAGCACTTTAGCTTTAAACTCTTGATCACGTATTATAATGTCATACTTTCCTTCTTCAATTTAAAGTTTTTATTATACGAATGATACATCCTCTTAAGAATTATTTGATTTTGTTCCTTGAGGATTTCATATTCACTTTTAATATGTCTTTCTAAGACCTCAAGCTTTGATATTTCTTGTTTCAGTGCTTTTATTATAAATTCCTCCATAGAAACTGTTACGATCTTATGATTTTTAACATCAAATGTATTTGCATTATTCATTCATTTTCGGTTTTTGAATAAGTTGAGACTATGACCACTGATGTTTTCATAAACTCAAAGGTAACTTTCCAACATTGTTGAGTTTCTGTCATAAAGGTTCACCAAAATCATGGAGTGTCAAGTTAATGGGAGTCATGGTTGTTGTGCAACCGCTGCGCAAAATACCATGTTTTAGTCATTAGCTTGAAATGTTGATTCCGACCACATGGAACCAAATTTTAAAAAAATGAAAGAGGTTTTTCTCAAGAAAAAACCAAAGCACAATAAACTCTTCCAGTTTCTTCACAGGTTTCATAGATTGAGAGTTTCGAATGCATCTTAAGGCATATTATTCAGATTGTGTATTTTCCTCTTTTAGCCATGATTTTTCCGAACAGTTTATAAGGATATGGAGAATCATTTGAAGAAACGAAGAGAGAATTTTGTTTACAAAATACTCATATACAAAACCCTATGTCATATTTTACACAGGTGATACTGTTTGGGAGTTACGTGTGTCACTTGGTGGCCCATTTTTGCGGTTTTTATTGAGAATGATGAAATTTTTGGATTTTGGTTTGAAAATGTGGAAATGTATAGATATACAAAATTATGTCGGTGATAAGGAGAGAAAGGAATGGATAGGGATTAGATAAGTAGATAATATAAAGCTAATTTTATCATAAAAGATGTTTCAATTTTATTTTTAGCTTTATCTTAGTTTTTTGCTTTCAAAGATTGAGGTTTCTAAATTGAATATGATTCGATCCTCTCAAGTGGATGAAAGATACATTGTATATTATTTGGATTTTTCAATATTTCTAATGTATTTTAAATTGAACAAAATAAGAGAAAAAAGTTGGGTTGAGAGTGTTAGAGGTTAGATTACTTTTCTGTAAGTTTTGTTTATTTGTTGAATGAATTGAAGAAGGCAGGTGCATATTTATACAATGATATATGTGTCTGTGTTATTGGTATCTTGTTCCTCTTGTTGCTTGATATGCATTATTTTCAGATCTGCTTATAGTTCATAATTTCATATAATAATTTTCTTCGTGTTCATGTTTGAAATATTTCTCAGAATTCAATAATTTTCTTTCACAAATTTTAGTTGATCACTATATGTGCATTGTTTTCTTCCATGAGAATTTGAATTCATCCATGTATGGATGCTCAGGTTGTCATTTTTCCCTTTTCTCCCATTCATATTATTACAACAATGAAATTGTTTTTTTCACCCATAGGTCTGCCTACCTTGCTACTGTGTGAATTGCACCATATCCCTGATTCATTCAAACCTATAATAGTGTTATGATCTAAGTAGTCCTACCCTCTGCACTCACCTTAAACAAATAAAAATCAAAACATCCTCTCATAATCAAAACCAGTCTAAAATCCATATCCTATTAGTCTTTGATTGATAGTTGATCCAGCAAGAGAGCCCTCTCCAAGGTTAGGGTGGTTGGACCTTAATCTGCAAGTGGTTTGTGGTTACCTATGGGATTTCTCTCCTCGGCCTGGAGAAATTTACGAAGTGTTAACATAAACATTACAAGGAAAATAATATTTTGTGAAACTTTCTTCTCAAACACATCATGCTTTTTTGAGCTGCAGGTATTTTGATATTTTTCTTCACTGAATGTTCCTTTAGATTTACACTTTTCCTTTTCCAAGTTTTATTTTTTTGCTTTGAACCTATAGTTTATTTCTTAACTGGATTAGGGTTTAATGATTTTATTGGTTTCAAGGAATCAGAAATTTGGATTTCAAGAACCTCAAGAACATACATCAGTTTTGGTATTGCATTTTCTACAGGCTCTTCTTACTCCACTGGTTCAATTTCCACTGATTCATGAATTGGAATTTCCATATCTTCTACATTCTCTACAGGCTTTGGGTTTATAGCTTCTACAATAGAAACCCTGGCTCATCTATGTCTCTACGTAGAACCTTGATTGCTCATCTATTTAGGTATCTCCTTACAATTATTTCTTAAAAGGGAATCTTCCCATTTTTCACCTGAAAGACACAATTCTTCCTCAACCAAAGTTTTAACAAGACCAAAATGATATAGGCTTCTATCAACATTTCCTAATTTATCTATATATTAAAGGCCATCTTTTTTAGATTATTAATCAAATAATAAGCTACATTAATTTCTCCACCTTTTTGGAAGTGCATAAGAAGTTGAATGTGGTAAAAGAAAATTATTTCATACCTTCCTTCACATGTGATGTATTTATGGAGAATGTAGAAGAGGCTCCTCCATTTCTTCTCAAATGCAGTGACAAGGATAAGTTTCATCCAACTTGCAATGTCAATTTTGGGATTTTTTAGCAATACCTTTTGCAATTCATCCTTGAACCCTTGGCTTTTGAACCAATTCTCACTAGTTCTTGGTAACTCAGTGGCTTTTGATAAAAATGATTATGTAACCTTCAATTTCATATCACTAATATAAACTTCAACTCCACCAAATTCCTTTGCAAAACCTTTGGTCACCTCTACATCACCCCCCTAAAACTTCTCAAAGAAATTAAGCCAAACTACTTTTTTAGTTGTATCTTGCATTTAGGATAGGCTTCAAGGAATTTTCTACCAATTGGTCTAGTTTTAATGACAATGCCCATCTTGAGTGCTTGGGAATTTTGGGTTTTGAAACATTACTCTCAGTCAATGCTAAGGGTGGTTAAATGATCATAAGAAACGATGACAAGAAGATAATAAATTTGATGACAACAATGTATGAGGACAGGGAAGATGATGGATAATGAATAGTATTGTTAGTGGTAGAATAATAATGGTACTATTCAATCCTTTAATTATTACTTCAAGCATCAATGAGATTGTTGATGATTTCATAATTGATATCTCATATTGTGTTTTAATGACTTAGTAAGTGGGAATCAAATATGACAAATCAAATGATTATAGGATGATTTTCTATCATTTATTAATGAAGAGGATTTTTAGATTTTGCCTCTTTTGAGCTTAGTTTATAGAAATATGTCCATTACTCTAAGTTCTATAATTTTACTTTAATAACAAAAAACTAAATAGTTACCTCTATTACCTTTTAGCTAGTTGAATGCTCTTTGAAACATGTCCTTTCAAGTTGTTGTTGTTGATGGAGTTGAATTTTTTATCCTTCTTCTTGACTCTTAGAAAAAGCTAAATGGATACTAAAAATATCTTTGGTTATAGAAAATTGGCAAGCTAATAAAATGTGTGGTAAAGAACTTTGCTTGAATTAAAAGATGATGCATATCTATGAAAGATAAACTTCTAGCATCGACGCTACTAATTATTTTGATCTTATATAGAGAAATAAATTCTACATGTTGGAAATGTAGATTCCAAAATTTCAAATTTTCAAGAAACGTAAAGGGGAGAATATTAACTACCAAAAACTCAGTTTTCAACTAAGATTCTTTGTACAATTATGCCAGTATCCTTGTTTTTATAACTATATTATTATTATTATTAAAGAATAATCAAATAGAGTTTGGTGGTGAAGGAGAATGATCTCCCTTTTTCACCAACTCCATTTATGAATGGTGATATAGATTTTGAATAACATCTTCTCTTTTCAAGGGCTTATGATATAATTTTAATCTACGCCCATTAACAAGAAATGTAACTCCTTATTTTCAATATTTTTTATTCTAATTAATCCATTTTCATAGACTACTTTTACTTCATATGGACCTAACCAATGTGTTTGAAACTTTCTTTAAAAATATTTTAATTTTGAATCAAATAAGAGAGCCCAATCACCTAATTTAAAATTTTTCATCTTAACAAACTCATCTAGCCACCTTGTTCTTTATTGTTGGATGATATTAGTTCTTTGGATTACATCCTGTCTAATTTTATCCAGTTCATTTAACTATGCTAACCTTGCTTTTGTGCTTTAGAGAGATCTAGCACCAATATTACTATTGTTCTGAATGTCTCCACTTGAAATACTATGTGAAGCAATACTTTCTTTCCATAAACAAGTTCATATGGTGTATGTGTCACATACCCCCTCGGAACAACATTGCAAATTCCTTCTATGCCTTACTAGATTCATGATGTGGACTTTTAGACTCAACTAAAAGACTTACAATTCAGATCAATCCTTAATCATAAATTACAACGTGGAGCAAGGAAGCAATTATAGCATGCAACCAATAAGATTCTTTGATGACTCAACACAAGTATTAATGAAATGTTATCCTGAATCTATTGTAGCTAGCATGTCCATGAATCATGATCATATTCCTACTGGCATAATCGAAAGTATTGCTGACATATATCTTATGCAATATGCGTAAATAGCTAAACAAGCCTCATTGTATGCAATTCCCATGATGCATAGTTCCTAGCATAGATAACTTGAACCATAGGCTATACAATTTCAAGCCTTAAGATAAAATTGTTCTGCATACATCGTTATATCATGCATAAATATTCACCATCTTAAAAACCAAGATATCACATAAGTTTATAGATGTACTATGTTCCTTCACTAAATTTAATTGTGATTAAATTTAGATTCAATAGTTATCCCATGCATCCGTATATAATCATCTCATAAATAAAGTTAGTACAGTAACATGTGCCATATAGCTCCTTGACCCAAGTATTAATAACTACCTACTATTCTCCCGTCACTAAATCTACACTTGGATGCAATAAGGGTCACATGCATAAGAATTCAATCATCTTCATAAATAAAGATAACACATACAACTATACACCAATGTTGAACGATTCAACATAAAAGGTAAGGAGTAAACATACAACACATCCCATGCAAGCGGTTCAGACAAGAGTAATTGGAAATAATGTCACTTGGAGAAACAAGCACTGCCACCCAACCTTGAACTGGCTTTCAGTCGTTCATCCCTGAGCCAAGAGTTCTTTCCATGGATCAACTACCTCCTATTGATCTCTTCAATGGGTATTTAATACCCTCTTTCATGATATGGTTTCCATTAGTGGTGTCGCACTTTTATGGATATTTTTATCCATTTTCCTAGTCTTTTCCCATAAAAGCTCGCCTTTATCTCTCGCGAGGCTTTTCCTCATAAAAGCTTGCCTTTCTGTCCCGTAAGGCTTTTATGTTTTTCTTAACTTAGCATCTTTCTTCAGTTAAGTAGCTTACTGGATATTTATCTCTAATCCTTTAAGCTTATCTAGATTTGGATCTAGAAGTCTTATCATGAAAGAACTATCCCTTCCCATTCACCAATGGGATTTGGCAAGAATATCATCTCTTGGTGTCTCGCTTTTCCAAGTGATTAAATTATTTCATAATAAAGTATTTACTTTTCTTGTTACACATCAAACCTAGCTTTTCTTAGCTTAGGTTAGAAAATTTTTACATACAATGGAGGGGTGTTACATACTCCCCCCATTAAATTTACACTGTTCTCGGTGTAATACTACATCTTATAATATTATTTCATCATTCACAAGTAGTTGTCTCTGAATTTATAGGCTCCCATGGCCTTTCCATATGATTCAGATCTTCTGATATATATCGGTTACAAAGGAGCACATCTCCTTCCATCGCTACCTGTAACATTTGTTTCAATCAATTTTGTGAGATATTTTAGATGGAGAAACTCAACTTTGTTTACCACAGTTAATGTCATATCTTGATATACAATACTATTATTTGAGTAACTACCAGTTATATTATCTTCCATTTAAATACGATTCCTCATGTTCATTGTATTTGAATAAATGCATGTTCTTCCCCTGCATTCTTCCAAAGCCTTTGTGTTCTTGCCGAACACTTGCTTCCTACAGTTTCCTTGCATTATTCACAACAAGTCAACTAGCACATTTGACTAATCAACATGTATAAAATAGCATGTCAGGTTATCTCAAACATAACCATAAAAATCATACCCTATATGTAACCATTATAAGCAGAACCATATGTCATATATATACTAATACTGAAGTAAAACACGGATACTTATCCTTAGTTTCCATACCAATTCTTAGTTTCCACTTTTATATTGCCTCTGTACACACTTTGGATCGGTTGCCTTACTAGGAAATCACCCACTGTCTTCATGTGCACCTGCACATAGTGTGCATTACACACAGCTATACATGTCATATATTATCATGCAATACATGTATCCATATTGGTACCATATGT
The DNA here is from genome assembly GCA_031772625.1 of Pinus tabuliformis. Classification (NCBI taxonomy): domain Eukaryota; kingdom Viridiplantae; phylum Streptophyta; class Pinopsida; order Pinales; family Pinaceae; genus Pinus; species Pinus tabuliformis. The sequence goes on along the minus strand of CM062812.1, from coordinate 662,966,702 downwards.
GCCACTTGTATATAGTACCACCTGTATGACTTGTACACCATATTGATGTCCATAGCATCACCTGCATGACATATACTTTATCCACATGTTTCCAATCATGTTAGTATTATGCTAACAATTCCTTCAACAATTCATCTTACCTTTAGGCAAGTCCAATCAAAACATGTTTGGTTTGTCGACTGGGGAATAAGGAATTATGTAACTAGAGTATAATTGAAATTTTTTATGTTAAAGTATTCAAGTGCTTTTACTTAGCTAATCCTTTTCATGCATCTTGTGGTTGTAGGAAATTTTCAGCAAATGACAACATAGATGCATAATACAACTTTACAAAGCCAATAACTTTGAGTTTGGGGATTGAATTTGTCCTATAGACAAGGTTTTAACAATAACATAATATGACTTATGCTTAATCATAAAGCAGAGTATTGACTATGATACTTAGTCTATCATAGATATTTGAAGTCTAATAATAACCTTAACTTTATCTTTAACCAAGAAAATGATTGTTTAGTACTTAAATATACTCCATACTTAACCAATCATGTCTTATGACTTATTGTTTCTCTTTTTACACTTCTTCCAACATATTGTTGGCCATGAATAATTTAATGTAGGTCCAAACCCATTGAAAAAACAAAATGCAAATACATACATTTCCCATACATGAGTTATAAATGAAAGTTACAATGTTTTCAATTCCACACCCTCTAAGTTTTTAGGCACTATGTGTACCAGGGTGTGATCCTAGGGTATTTACATGTTAACACCTCATTTTAACATTAAGTCACCCTGAAAACAAAGAGAATATAAATATAACTCATTTATTAGTTATCAAATTTATTAACATGAATTCATGTGTCGTTTATGCAATACTTGTTATGTTATCTTATTCAGAACCAGACAACATTATTAATGCAATCAGACAATTAGAATTCTTCAAGATTGTTGGATAGGAAATAGTGTTACAATATGCATTTCATATTATATGGTTGTCCATTTGTTAGATACCCAATATCTTTGGTGCACAAAAATCCTGAATACCAGTTCCACTTTTTCCGTCATCTTCTTAATTTAGCAACAAGATGTTGCATGATTCGTTCTTTCTTCCTCATCTAGAACATTTTATATGTTCCATTTTACTTGATCTGTGCTTTATTTTACTACTAGCCTAAGATCTTTTGATTATCATAGGATGTATTAATGTGAAAAATCCTAGTTTATTAATGATTTGTTTATTAATTCACATCAGTCATGTTCTGAATCTAGGATACAATTCCTAACAGTCATTAGGCTACTCTGAATTGCTCTAATGCATCCAACAAGACCATATCTAATATGCAAGTATACTTTATTCAGATAAAGTAAAAACACACTGATCATTTTTACCTTATCGCTTTCCTCAAAAAGTACAATTGTAAGATCTTCAATCATCCTACTGTAAGCATCTTTTTGAAAGGTTCTTCTCTGTGAGATATTAATAGAACCCCATTTGTATTTAGATGGATATGTTCATTAAGCTTGTGGAGTTTGAGGTTGCACATTTTAAGCTTCATATTAGAATTTGATTGAGCTTGTTCTCTTTCTACTATTAGCCAAGAAGCACCATGAGTTGCTTTTACACTCCCATTATGTATTTACATTAGAGGTACTTTTGGTGTCAGTCCCATTGACTTTCTTATGAAGGTCATACAATTATTAATGTATGATATCTTCATGCATACAATAATTTGTATTGCATGTGTGCCTATTCTTCACAACTTTGACCCTAGTTCAGTCTAGATTTGAACATAAAATTTGCGCTTCTTATTGATTACAATTATTTAGATATTGTTTTAATCAAGAACCTGTAGGTCCAAACTATGCATGTCCAATGAAATATGCATATGTTACTCAATATAATAACCTGGTAAGGTTAAGTTCACTTCAATAGAATTTTCCCTAATGACAAAATTACATTCCAAAATGGATTGCATCATCAGATGTAGATGCACCAAATATTAAGTTGAAAGACAATTTTTACAAATACATAGTCTCATACAACGACCTGTCCTTCATGAGCTTAATGATATTTCATGGGAACCTTTACGAATAGATATCCTTACATAAAACCTTAGAATTTATTCTAGGATGGAAACCACTTAATTAACCATCAACTTCTGTTAATGTTGATAGTATGTCATGGACCTCTACCTGATGATTTATATAATTTCCATTTATATACTTTTATTTTTTTTATTTTTCCTCATGTTGTCCATGATCTATGGAAAGAAAACACTTGACATTTTATCTCATAAAGGTTCAAGATCTCTATACGCATAACTTTATTCCATTAAGTTATGTCCTTGACTGGACTATCTTTACCGACATTAATTTTCATTTTATTAAGATATGTCCTTGCATAGAAATCATATATCCATTATTCCTCCTACAACTGGTTATATGCTTTACTCCTCTTATGTGGAGACATTTAGTATTTGAATCTTCTCATTCCTCAATGATATATATTCTTCTTACAGATGCACTACATGTTATCAAAATTGAATATCTCATTAATACGATGGGTATAACATCCCACTTCTGATGCAATAATCATACTTTACAATTATTACCAAATTGTTTATTTCTCCCGCTCTACTATGCATAATAAAACTATGCAAGTATCAATTTTAAATTATGGTATAAAGTCTTTGTGCCTTCATAAGAGCATTCAACAATAACTTAAGTTTTTAAAAATTTCACACATATAATAAGTAAAATTTTAAATATTCACATCATTCCATAAGTAAGCACAATAACAAGTAACCAATTGAGGTTTGAACTTACCTATTTATTCAATTAATCAACATTTTATTGGTTGTCTTTTAGTTGTATTACTCTGCATTCCACCACATCACTGCAAGGTTCTTTGCTATATAACCACATTGCATAATTATTTATTGCCCTCTAACTTTTCCGACTTCAGAAATTTAAGTTAAAGTGCAAGGCTTACATCCAACTTGTTCAAACTCATTCGTATACCTATTACTGTAATTTGGATTATAATAAATAACTCTGCATAATGGTGTTATTAGAAAGCGATGATAATCTTTAATTTAGAAGGGTATGATCTAGGTGATCACTGTGTCTAGATTGATGTCGTTGTCTTCTGTATAATGATCCCACTGGATCGAGCCACAAAATATAACCACACAAGATAATATATAGAGATAACAATTTCCCTATATGTTCTCTATGAAGTACAAAAATTCACAGTGAGTTTTTAGCCTTTGTTTTGAGGAATTTGAGGAGACACCTCCCCTTCCCATGCCCCTTGTCATTGCCTTTGTGTGTACCCCATTTTTACCACATGAATTGTTATTTATTTCTTTCTAAGTGACTTTCCTATCAAATTGCAGAGGAAAAAACAAAGAAGACAAAATTCATTTCATCGTATCATCAAGTGCAAACCCAAAAATGGAAGAAGAAGACTTTCCTAACAGTGTTGTTTCTCCTCTTTGCTCTTGAATGCATTCCAATCCTATCGTGTGCATATTCTTTGTACCATATGGACATTGTGTTCCTTCATGTTCCTTTTTCGTCCCCATTCATTTGATTTGTGATTGGATTTCAACTCAAAACATATTAGACATTCAGGTGGTGAAATCCATAATTACATGACTCTGGTGACATTAAAACAAAGAAATACAAGAGAGCTCTGACGAATCCATTCGAGGCCCATGATGTGTTGTATATTTAATTTTAAATGAGGTTACCTATACATAGATTTTGCTCCGATAGGAATATGGTATGACTGATAAATGCCTATGGATGCGAACAGGTGGAATATATACATAACCTAATGAGACCAATCACACTAAAAAAAACAAAAAATAGTACTATATATTAACTCAGGCATAGCTAAGACATATGAGTTAAATTGATGATGGAAGTATATCTCTATTTATCACAGCTTCACGATTCAAGTCACAGTTTATCACTAATTGCTCCAGAACAAAGTGATTATTTTAACAATAGAGCCTTACCACTATCCCCCCAAACATCTAATCAGCCTTTGCAGGTTTAGCTATCCACAAGGGAGATATGCTCAGCACTGTCCCTCCCCGCTTCAGAAGAATCGAATCCAATCAGATATTCTACATGGTTTACCAAAGAAAACCCTCACCTCATAACTTAATGGCTTCAAGCCCTCTTTAAATGATCTTACCAACCCCAATCTTCAACGGAAAGGAACAATAGAGTTATCGAAATAAATGGACAACCATTATCCAATGGGTATGCCCTGCATGGAAACATATCCAAATTGGTGGATAAGGAAAATGTAGAGGGAAACGTCAGTTTCCACTCAATTTGGCAAGGTGTTGTTTGCATGTTTTAACACCTATTACCAAATTCGAGCCTAATTTAAAGCTTCAAGGCACTGGTTTTTTTCTTTTTGGAAAGCTCGAGAGCAAGGATTAGGGTGTTATTTTCTCACCAGTGCATGGAGTATGTAGCTTCTTGGCCTTACTCCATCAATGGTCATGCCACACACCATTTGTTCAGTGGCAACCCCGCTAGTCATAAGATATATCTATCATACTGAGTCTGTTGGAAGCACTAGATAACCCTTCTCCAAACTGATTGCGTCGATGGCATAACATCCGAATAAAGATGATCCATTCAATTATTTTATAAGAATTTCCATAAGGATAACCATGCATGTGACACTTCGAGGAGAATAGTTGCAAATGACACACAACGCCAAATCTTAACATTGACAAGAATGGTTTTCCCACCAAACAATGCCCAATCATCTTATGGATGGGAGAAGAGGCTTTGACTGATCGGATTCTCTCAACTGACTGATAAGTATTCCGAGTTGGCTTGCCACTAAGGGGAGGACAGAGGTGAGCGATGGGCCATAGTCGTTACTCATTGTTTATTGATCAGATGGGAATAAGAATTGTCACATCAGGGAGAGGGAGGAGCATTATATATGATTCTATGCAATCCAATACTTGGTTGGTGAAGGCTTGACTAGCTCTTATTCGAGGTCATTAAAATAATAATAGTTATGCGTAACAAACAGTGAGCAAGCAAGTCAGGCAGGACAAGTCTTTGAAGAATTGACCTTTAAAGATCAGCTCGGATGAAATTAAGAAGGAAGTCTCAAGTATCAAAAGATCGGGTAGTGTGAGGTTGAAGCGGACAAACTGAACAATGTCTCAATCGAACCAGAAATGCTATATGTTTGGTTCATCTTGCACTCTCCCAAGAGACAATGATTTCATAGGGCCACATATGGTTGACATCGTCCACGGTTTTCCAAAGGATGCTTAGTGGCATGCCCTCACTTCTTTTTGTGAGGAATCTCTGCATATACACAGAAGCAATCAAATTGTTTGCACATCTTATCCCTTTTCCGTTTACCCAAGATGATTATGATCGATTCTTCTGAAATATATCTTCAAGCTATAGATTCTTTAAATATATCAAGAATATCCAAGATGATTATGATCTAATCTTATGAAAAATGTTGAATATTTATTTCTATTAAGAATGCATGAAGAAGGAACGTATCTGTTTAGGAGGACATGACAGCTCATACCTTTTTAAGTTTTTATATGTTGGTTCACATTTTTTTTAATTATATGTTTCGACTAATTGAAATATGATCTTTTTTCATCATGTAGTTTTGAGTGTTATCACATTCATAAGTAGTCAAATACAAGCCAAGTCCAAGCAACAACCAACTATTGAGTTATAAGCCAACACTCAACACAACAAACACTAATCCGAAGGGAAGAGCCCACAAAGGGTATTATACGCTCAACGCGTTACCCAAAACTATACCCAACGATATAAAAAAAAAAAACTTTACGCTATCCATGAACTAATTTTTTTTTCCAATGTATAGAATTAAAACGAACCATAACAGTCCCATTTATCCAATGTGGTTGAGTTAGTTCGAGTTTCTTTTATTTCAGTGATTCATTTCTATATAATCTTTTTAATTTTTATTAAGTAATGAGAAAAAAATTACTCAACTTCTATTTTTGTCACAATCCTCTTTCTCTTCTTAATTCTTCTGAAAGAGAGCTCACGAAAGACAATGGGCCCCTTTAAGTAAATGGGACACAACTAGTTTCACGGTTGTTGCGCAGTATAGAAACTTCATTCTTTCTTCCACTATCCACCATTTTACAGAACTCCCATTCAAAATTATATTTGATTTCAATATATATATATATATATAGCAGTATAGAAACTTCATTCTTTCTTCCACTATCCACCATTTTACAGAACTCCCATTCGAAATTATATTTGATTTCATATATATATATATATATATATATATATATACATATTTGTGTGTGTTATTTCTTCCACGCTCCCCTTCAATAACTCATTTTAGGATTTAATTGAAACTGTTATAGATTCTAGGATATTGGTCTTATGGTAATTAATAACTGAACCCTTTATTAAACTTCTTAATTGTGTAAGGCCTAAGTGTAAGACCTAAATTAGGACCTAAAACTTATTCATATCTTATAGAGGTAGATTGGCCCATAGGCCGAAATGTTTGAACTTAGCACTATGATACCATTTGTCACATACCCCCTCAGCACAATTACAAATTCCTTCTATGCCTTACTAGATTCATGATGTGGACTTTTAGACTCGATTAAAATACTTACAATTCAAATCAATCCTTAATCATAAATTACAACGTGGAGTAAGGAAGCAATTATAGCATGCAACCAATAAGGTTTTTTGATGACTCAACCCAAGTATTAATGAAACGTTATCCTGAATCTACTGTAGCTAGCATGGCCATGAATCATGATCATAGTCCTACTGGTATAATCGAAAGTATTACTGACATATATCTTTTTCAATATGCATAAATAGCTAAACAAGCCCAATTGTACGCAATTCCCATGATGCATAATGCCTAGCATAGATAAATTGAACCATAGGCTATACAATTTCAAGCCTTAAGACAAAATTGTTCTGCATGCATCATTATCCAATGCACAAATATTCACCATCTTAAAAACCAAGATACCACATAAGTTTAGAGATGTACTATGTTCCTTCACTAAATTTAATTGTGAATAAATTTAGATTCAATAGTTATCCCATGCATCTGTATATAATCATCTCATAAATAAAGTTAGTACAGTAACATGTGCCATATAGCTCCTTGACCCAAGTATTAATAACTACCTACTATGCTCCCATAACTAAATCTACACTTGGATGCAATAAGGGTCACATGCATAATAATTCAATCATCTTCATAAATAAAGATAACACATACAACTATACACCTGTGTTGAACGATTCAACATAAAAGGTAAGGAGTAAACATACAACACATCCCATGCAAGTGGTTCATACAAGAGTAATTCGAAAGAACATCACTTGGAGAAACGAGCATCACCACCCAACCTAGAACTGTCTTTCACCCCCTAGCCGAGATTTCTTTCCATGGATCAACTGCCTCTTGTTGATCTCTTCCATGGGTATTTAATACCCTCTTTAATGATATGGTTTCCATTAGCGATGTCCCACTTTTATGGATCTTTTTATCCATTTTCCTAGGCTTTTCCTAGAAAAGCTCGCCTTTATCTCCCACGAGGCTTTTCCTCATAAAATCTTTCCTTTCTCTCCCACAAGGCTTTTATGGTTTTATTAACTTAGCATCTTTCTTCATCTAAGTAGCTTAATGGATATTTATCTCCAATCCATTAAGCTTATCTAGAATTGGATCTAGAAGTCTTATCATGAAATAAATATCACTTCTCATTCACCAATGGGATTTGGCAAGAATCTCATCTCTTGGTGTCTCACTTTTCCAAGTGATTAAATTATTTCATAATAAAATATTTACTTTTCTTGTTACACATCAGACCTAGCTTTTCTTAGCTTAGGTTAGCAAAGTTTTACATATAATGGATGGGTGTTACAGTATGTGCAGTGGCATTCTTCCATGTGGTTCGATATGCCAAAATTGCTTATAGAAGCATATCTACCTAATCTTTATGATGCAAATGAACTATTTTGGTCAGAATAACTTCAAGAACTTTATTTATTGACTGCATTTTCCCATTGGCGTGTGGATGATATGGAGTAGAATTTCGATACCAGTGATTTTATACTTCTCCACAATTTTTTCGACAAGCTTGGATGTAAACTTTGCACCCTAATATATAATAATTTCTTTTGGAACATCAAAATGAATGAATATATCTTCAAAAATAAATGTTAAAAAACTTTTTCAGTAGCAAAAATTAATTTTTTAGCTTCTAACCATTTAGTTACATAATCAATACAAACAAGAATATACCTTGTCTACCTAGATGCTAGATTAATTGGACTTACAAATATAGAGCCCATTTTTCAAATGGATCTAAAAGTACTTGAGGATGCATAGGCATCTCATATGGTTGAACCAATCTTCCCATTCTTCGAAACTTGTCACATCTTATGACATATTGTTTGGAATCCTTGAAAAGGGTCGACCAATAATACCCATAAAGAAGAACTATGTATGTAGTTCTTTTATCAACAAAATTTCCTCCACATGGCTCATCATGTCATGCTTTCAATATGTCTGGTATTTCATTTTCTCTCGCACACCTTTTGATGATCAAGTCAGGTAAAATTCAGAATAACTCTCTTTTTATCGAAGAGAAAGGTGCACCGTGTTTAGTAACCCTTTGTTATCTTTGGCTAATAATTTTGGTGTTAATTTTATTATTGAAAAATAGTTAGGAATATTTTCAAACCAAGGAGATTTAGTAGAAATTGCAAAAATATGTTTATCAGTAAAATTATCCTCCACAGGAATTGTTGCATTACAATTTTTAATTTTAGAAAGAAAGTAAACAATTGTGTTCTCCTTTTTAGGTTTATCCAATATATTGATGTTAAATTCCTGTAATAAAAAAATCCATCTAGTAATTTTGCCATCAGTTAAAATTTAATTATTAAATATCTAATTGTGGAATGATGAATATGAACAAAGGTTTCATTCCTAGTGATATAATACTTGAATTTATCGATGGCATAGACTACTACTAAAAACTCATTTTTAGTAACTATATAATTCAACTTTGAAGGAGTTAAATTTTACGTATATAATAAATGTTACAAGAGGTTTATTGATCTTTTTGTCCAATTACAACCCCTAGATTTGTATCTAAAGCATCATTAGAGATATAGAATGGGAGGGATCAGTTTGGCCTCTTGAGATAGGTGCTTCAGAAAGTTTTTGTTTTAAACAATCAAAAGCTAATTGCCATAAAGAATCCTAAAAAAATCACAATATTTAGCAAGAAATTTGAAAATCGATAGCCTGCATATCCAAGGAAAATCCTTACATCCCTTTGATACTTTAGTACCGAAGTTTGATAATGGCCTAAATATTTGTTGGATCAAATTTAATGCCATTACCTAAAATATAATATCCCAAGACAATACCTTCATTAAACATCATAAAGAAATTTCATGGCTTAAAGAAAGGTTAGTTTCCTCACATCTAATAAGGACATTTTCAAGTTTTTTTAGATCTTTTTTCAAAAAAATTTCCATACATTTTGAAATCATCCATATAGACTTCAATGCAATCATGGATCAAGTCAGAGAAAATACCTAGTACTGCTCTTTAGAATGTAGTAGGGACATTGCTTAGTCCAAAAGGTAGTTACTCTGTAAGCATGTGTTACCCATGGACATGTGAATGTAGTCTTATCTTGATCTTCTAGTTATATTTGAATATAATTGTAACCACTAAAACCATCAAGAAAATAAAATTACTTCTTTCCCACTCATGTGTTTAAGACTTGATCAATAAAAGGAAGTGGAAAGTGATCTTTCAAAGTAGCTTGATTTAACTCTATGTAATCTATAAAAACTCGCCACTTATCATTATTCTTTGGTACAATAACCAATGGTGAAACTCATTGACTGTCATAAATGGACAAATGAAGTTCACATTTAACAATATTTTCAATTCTTCTTTTACAATTGCCATCAAATTAGGATTTATCCTTCTTTGAGGTTGTCTAATAGGTCTAGCATTCTCATGTGTGTGTGTGTGTGTGTGTGCAAGTATTAGGATTAATTCCTTTCATATCTGTATATTCCCATGCAAATCTAAAGGAATGTGTTTGCATCATCTAGGTACTTAATATTAATGTTTAAAGTTTTACATGGACTAAATTCTAGAGGAGTACTTTCAATTTGTCCATACAAATTAATGATATCATGGAATGATATGATGAAAAATCCTATGTTTTACAATTTTCTTGAAAATCCTTTTCCAACATATTCACATGATACATTTAATTTCAAGATAATGAAAAAAATAATAATTATTTATAAGATGTATTATCTAATTTTCATCATCATCTTGCTTAAAGGACATTATTTGTGAGATTGTTAGAATAAGTTCTGTATATCCATATTCACTGCCATCATCATCAATCCATTAGTTATCTTCAAATTCAATAATTTCTTTAGTTAGAGAATACAATGTAAACTTATTTGTTGAATTGACATTAGAGATTTCCATATCACGTGATCTACAACTAATAAATGCCTTGGTCATAATTTACTAAGGCTTACCTAATATTAATGGATGACCACCCAAATTGGTTTTTGATGTATGTACCAAAAATTCAATTGATTATTCCTAAGAATCTAAGGATAGAAGAATATCTTCTAGCACACCCTCTAGTTTTATGGTAGATCTATATGCTAATTGTAACATAGTTGGTGTATATTGAATATTGCTTAATTGTAATTCATCCATAATACTATTAGTCATTACATTTATTGTTGCTCCTAAATCAATTAATGTATTTGGAATTTCAATGTTATTAATATGAATTTTCACAATAGAACAACTTGGATATAGATATTTTCTGTGTAAGTATTTCCCATCATGATATTTGCTAGCTTTCCAATAAGTTTAACTTTTGGAAGCTCTTTTTTTTTTTCTTCCTGGTCTTTTAATACATAATTACTTTATTGTTTTCACAGATATAGGAATGTCTCGTATTGCTTGCAACAAAGAAATTTTGATACAAATATTTCATAACTTAACTTACATATTATAATCTAATAAAATCAATTGCTTTTCTACATTTTTATCTATTTTTAATCTCTCTAGAAAAGGGGGATTTTGAGAAGATGTAGAAGGTTGTTGTGCTAGAGGAGTAGGGATGGATTGTCTTATTTCGGTATCATCTATTTTATCAAGTTCTTTCTTTTTTTCTTTGACGAAACAAGGAAATGTTTTTGCAATAATCTTGTTTATCTAAGATGAATATCATTTAGTGTAGGTTTTAACCCTGTACAGAAATTACCTGCATACGAATTCTAAAACACATAAAATAAACAATACGAGAGCATAACACATAAAACACATATACAAAGAGATTTTCCCTGGATCCCAAAACCGGGACTACTAGCTTGATTTTTCATTATTTTCCTTTCAATGTTATAATACATATTTATACATGTTGAAGCATCCAATACCATGGACCGAAAACCATCACGTCCAAAAAACATGTGCGAAAATCATGCACAAAACCATAGGTGGGTCCGCCCAACCTAACATAGGGTCCAAAACCAAAATTTTCTGGGGCGCTACCCTGGACCCCATAAAGTGGGGTTACAGGTACGCCTCAAACCCCCTATGCCCCCGCCCCACCCCCCTCCCCCCACTACACAATCGGCACAATGAAGGGGGGCCTCTGCCCCCCCCCTAACCCCCTGGTTAACTACGTGGGCTAGTCGTGGAAAGAATATAACACAACCCAACATTCTCCCACTTGTTGTTTTCTTTCCACAGGGGGCCACAAGAGAGCTTAGTCATTTTTCCAGCCCTGAAATGCCCATTGTCTCTCTACACCAAGAGAACTTCTCAGAGCTCACAGATTTTGTCAATGCATATGCAGTATTCTTCAAAGTGTCCACCTTTACTAGCAACACCTTTTTGTCTTCTATCATATCCCTCACAAAGTGATACTGAACATCAATGTGCTTTGTCTTTGAATGATATGCGGGGTTCTTTACCAAGCAAATTGCACTTTGGCCACAGTCTATCCTTATAGCTCCCTGTACTATACTTGAGCAACAAAACTGCTTCCTTGCTTGCATGAGTGGCTGCCATGTATTATGTCTCTGTAGTTAATAGTGCCACTATAGATTATTTCTTACTCATCCAACTGACTGCACCTCCAAATACGTTAAACACATACCCACTTGTAGTTCTTCTCTGATCCAGATCTCCAGCCCAGTCTGCATCAACAAACCCATGAATATCCAACATTCTATCCAATCCTAGTCTTCCTTGGTAGCACAAACCATAATCACTAGTGCCACGCAAAAACCTAAAACTCGCTTCACTGTTGTCCAGTGCTCCTTCCCTAGTTTTGACATAAGCCTGCTCAATACTCCCACTGCATGTGCAATGTCTAGTCTAGTATAGACCATTGCATACATCAGGCTACCGACTGCACTTGCATATGGAACACGGGACATGTCCTCTTCCTCTTCTTATGTCTTGGGATACTATTCAGCAGATAACCTCACACCTACAAGAATAGGAACCTTCACCGATTTACTGTCCTGCATATTAAACCTCTGCAGTATTGTCTTGAAATACTTCCTCTGGTTTAACCAGAGCTTCCTGTTTGCTCGATCTCTTTTAATTTCCATGCCCAAAATATAGTTTGCACCACCAAGATCTTTCGTGTCAAATTTGGAGGACAATCGGGTCTTCAAATCCTCGATAATTTCTTTGTCATTTCCAACCAGCAACATATCATCCACATACAAGACCAAATAAATAACACGGTCACCAATTAATTTAAAATACACACAGTGATATGCTTTGCTTCTGGTGAAGCCAAGTCCCTGTATAAATGTATCAAATTTCTGATACCACATCCTTGGTGATTGTTTTAACCCATACAGAGACTTCTTTAACTTGCATACCAGTTCTTTCTTACCCTTCACCGCAAAGCCCTCAGGTTGCTTCATGTAGATTTCCTCTTCTAGATCCCCGTGAAGAAATGTTGTCTTCACATCCATCTATTCTACCTCAAAATCAAAAGCAGGAGCAACATATAAAAGTAATCTAATAGAAGTATTCTTGGCAACAGGAGAAAAAATATCACCAAAATCAATTCCCAGCACCTGGGAATAACCTTTTGCTACCAACCGAGATTTGTATTTCTCCACCTTTCCTTCTACATTTGTCTTCTTCTTGAACACTCATTTGCTTCCAATGGGTTTCCTTCCAGCCGGTAACTCCACCAGATCCCAAGCCTCATTTTTTTGCAAAGATGCCATTTCATCAACCATGGCCTATTTCCAGAGTTTTCCATCCTTTGAATCTACTGCTTCTTTCATAGTTCTGGGATCATCATCAGTAATAGATAAAGCAAAATTTGAACAAAAAGCAGATGGACTATACCTTTCTGGTTGCCTTCTTTCTCGAACTCATCTTCTCACACCTGGAGTTTGTGGCTCTTCATCTTCTGATTCCTCCTCTGCTGTAGAGTCTGATTCTTCCTCCTTTAGCTCAAACTCTATCTTCTCAGGTTCCTTTTGTTGAATTTCATGTTTAATAACATATTTCACCTCTCTGAACACCACGTCTCAATTATACACAACCTTCCTTGTTATTGGGTTCCAAAGCTTATAACCCTTTAAACCATCCTTATACCCCATAAAGATGCACTTTTCAGATTTACTATCCAACTTGGTTCGTTTCTCCTTTGGAACATGTACATATGCATCACATCCAAATACCCTCAGATGTGAAAGAGAGGGTTTCTTACCAGTCCATACCTCTTGTGGAGTTTTATCCTCCAACGCTGATGAAGGTGATTTGTTGACCAGGTAACATGTTGTCTCCACTGCCTCTATCCAAAATTCCTGTCCTAACCCGACACCACTGATCATGCTTCTTGCCCTTTCCATCAACGTCTTGTTCATTCTTTCTGAAACTCCATTTTGCTGAGGTGTATATGGAGTAGTCTTATGTCATGCTATACCACACTTCTTGTAGAATTCATCAAATTCCTTACTGCAAAACTCTCCATCGTTATCTGTCCTCAGCACCTTTATCTTCTTCTCTATCTGGTTTTCCACCAAAGCCTTAAATTCTTTAAACCTTTCAAAGACTTCAGATTTCTTCTTAAGGAAATATATCCATGTATTCCTTGAGAAGTCATCTATAAATGATACATAGTACATAGACTTACCCAGTGATGGAACCTTCACAGGTCCAAAAACATCACTGTGCACAAGCTCTAATATCTGTTTCGCCCTCTTACCACTAGAGGGGAAACTCACCCGATTTTGCTTCCCATATACACAATTTTCACAGAAATCAAAATCCAGACAGCTATTACTCATGCCTTCTACCATACCTTTACCATGAAGTATTCGAAGGCCCTTTTCTCCAATATGTCCAAGCCTTTGATGCCACAACATGGTCTTTTCTCCAAAGACCACTAGATTTTCTGCTCCACTTTCAGAAACCATAGAATTGTTGCACCCATCAACAAACGTGCTACCTTGAAGCTTGTATAGAGTTCCAATCCGAACTCCCCACATCAATACCAGTGCTCTCTGAACCATCTTGCAGGTATCCTTCTCGAACACTGTTTTTACACCTACATCATCCAACTTGCTTATAGAAATCAGATTTCTGGCCAATGCAAGAATATGCAGAACACCCAGAAGTGTTCTAACCCTTCCACCTTGCAACTTCAACTTTACTTTTCTGTGACCAATGATTCTAGCCTTCCTATCATCCCCTAAGAAGACATCACCACCATCATATTTCTCATACTCGCAGAACCACTCTCTATGGGGAGTGAAGTGAAAGGATGCACCTAAGTCAATCAACCATGCTTCATGATCTACATCTGTACTTGAAGAAGCCAAGTACACATCCCCACCTTCATCTGAGGTAAATTTCACCTCTACAGAAGGAGAATCATCATATCCCTTTCCTTTATTAGGAGCTTTAGATTTACAGTCCCTTTTGTAGTGCCCTTCCTTTACACATTTCCAACACACCACCTTTACAGGTTTTCTTGGAGACTTAGATCTCCCTCTAGATTTAGATCTCCCACTCGATGACTTATTTTTGTTTCTGTTCTGGACTGTCCTCATACAAACAAGGCATCACCATTCTGGCTCTCCATATTTTTCCATCTCATCTCCTCCCTCAGCAAAGATGAGACTATTTCATCAAACTGTAAAGCAATTACATTGCTACCTATTGCAATAACTAGACTATCCCATGAATCTGGTAGAGAACACAACAAACTGATGCACTTATCTTCATCTAAAATTTTAATATCAACGGATGCTAATTGACTTACCACAGTATTAAATGCATTCAGATGCTCTGTCATCGAGTCTCCAACCTTCATCCTTAGGTTATACAGCTTTTTCCATAGGAACAGTTTATTCACCAGAGACTTAGATTGGTACAAAGTCCCTAACTTGTCCCACAAAGCCTTTGCCGTAGCTTCCCCTGATACATTCAACATTACTGAATCTGAGACACACAATTATATTTTTCTCTTTGCCTTCTGATCCAACTTCTTCCATTCTTCATCGGACACTCTCGTTGGTTTAGTACCCAGATCTACCACGATCAACTGATCTTTATCCACCAACAAATCCTCCATCTTGAGTTTCCACAACTCAAAACTCTGACCATTAAATTTCTCGATCTCTATCTTTCCACTGCTCGCCATCTTCTTTCACCACCAGAATAGATCTCGCAGATCTCCCACTGAACAGGGTCTACCACAGGCCCGAGTGAAACCCCTCAACAACAAAGGCATCCCCTTGAAGCCAAAACAGCTCCGATACCAAATGTAGGTTTTAACCCTGTACAAAAATTACCTGCATACGAATTCTAAAACACATAAAATAAACAATGCGAGAGCATAACACATAAAACACATATACAAAGAGATTTTCCCCTGGATCCCAAAACCGGGACTACTAGCTTGATTTTTCATTATTTTCCTTTCAATGTTATAATACATATTTATACATGCAGAAGCATCCAATACCATGGACCGAAAACCATCGCGTCCAAAAAAAATGTGCGAAAATCATGCACAAAACCATAAGTGGGTCCACCCAACCTAACATAGGGTCCAAAACCAAAATTTTCCGGGGCGCTGCCCTGGACCCCATAAAGTGGGGTTATGGGTACACCTCAAACCCCTGTGAACCCCCCCCCCCCCCCCCCCCCACACACACAATCGACACAATGAAGGGGGGCTTCGCCCCCCTCTAACGCCTCAGTTAACTACGTGGGCTAGTCATGGAAAGAGTATAACACAACCCAACATTTAG
This sequence comes from Pinus tabuliformis, assembly GCA_031772625.1. NCBI lineage: Eukaryota > Viridiplantae > Streptophyta > Pinopsida > Pinales > Pinaceae > Pinus > Pinus tabuliformis. Next base: position 662,950,307 of record CM062812.1, on the reverse strand, counting down.
ATCAAGAGTAGAAATCATATATGTTTAAAAAAATTGTGCCTCAACATTCTAAGTGGGTTGAGTTACTTTACTACTTACATTTGGAAGTGGTTGCGTAGACAATTGTGTGGGCCTTTGAGATGGTTGTGTAGAGGATAATTGGCCTAGGTTGACTAAAATTCAACCGTGGTTGTGGCTGTGGTGGTGGAGGTTGGTATGGCTATTGGGGTTTATATTGAGGATATTGGGGATACGAAGGATATGTTGGATAATATTGGAGATTATTTCCCCCATATGATATTCACCAACCTTGTTGCCAAAATTGATTTTGAGCTTGGGGTGTCTAAGGTTTCCAAGGTAATGGTGTATTCCAATTACTTTTGGGTTATTGTAGATAAGCTTGAAATTATTGAGTATGGTCTTGTATAATACCTAGTTTTCAGGACTGCCAAGGTCCTTTTGGTGCTCCAAAGAAAAATTGTTATGAATCTTCATTTGCTCCATTTTCCTCTCGATAGAATTATTTACATCCTGGTAATGATGTAAAATATTTTGTAGCATGTATTTTTGCATAAATAACACATATTTCAATGTTATCTAATGGACATTCTCTCAAAGGATGTTTTTTCCTACACCTAGGACAAAATATAGGTGATACAACATTTTCAACTTTTTTCTTATTTTGCATTCATAGCATATCAATTTGTTCACTTAGATTGCTAAGAATATATCTTCTAAAATTTTCTAGAAAAGGACCAAGTTCAGCTCTACTCACCATACCATTTGTTGACTTGCTTAATCTATCCAGGTTGGGTCTTGAGAACCTTTACCATATGTTCCCCTTCCTCACAATATATGCTTACACAATTCACAAATTTCCTCAAATAAAAGTTGGGATACATCTCCTTTACCCTTAAATTGAAGGGATCAATCCATCCATCCCTAATTTATCAGAGTAAAAGGGTTTTTAAATTATTGAATCATAGTTTATATTGTTTTTCCCTTTTTAACAATAGAAACAAATATTTCTACAAAATCTTCAAGATTTTCATCCTCTCTTTGGATCATTTTAAAATTTTCTTCATTAAGATAATTTTGTATGCAATAATATTTATATGTTTCTAAAAAGAGTTTTCTCATTACATCCCATAATCCTATAAAATATGTCCATAATCCCATGGACCATTTTAAATTCCATCTTTTAATGTAGCAGAAAACAACTTTAATTTTTGAGCATCTTGTAAATAATAACTTCTACAAATTACTTCAAAATCAAAAAGAAATGTTTATGGATACTTTGTTCACACACCATGAAAATTTGGAAGTAGAGATGGAGAAATATTTTTCATATTAACATTAGTGTTTGTATCTTGAATTGGAAATCCATAGGGATCTTCATCATCGTCATCATATCCTTATCTTTGTCTACCTCCTCTTCCTCCTCCAAGAGACATTCTTCTTCTTCCTCTTCCACCTTCAAGAGGTGGTCTATCACCTCTTCCTCCACCTAATATTATTTCATTTCCATTGGTAGGAGGTAGTACATCTCAGTCTCCTTCTACCACTGATTCTTGGAAGCTGAGATAGTATGGTTCTTCTATTGGATTTCCTTTGATTGGTTCTTCAACTATTAGCCTTCCAAAGAAAATTCCTTATTCTTCTTCTTCAATAGGTATTTCAAGCTCTTGCAAAATAAGTTGTTCTCCGTTGAACAAGAAATAAAAATAATTTCCTTTGTTGAAGATGTTGGTTCATTTACCATTGCTACTATTGAAGAAGTTGGTTCCTCTCTAGCTATGATTTCATATCTTTTCACCTCACGATGCATTCATCTACTTGCAAAAGTGGGAATATATGATGTAGATGGTGATGTGGTTCTTACTACACCACATGATATAGTGGGGGTGGTACATGATTGTGATATTAAAGTTATACCTCTAATGAATCTACCTCTTGAATCCTTTTCTCTATAAATGCATTCTAACTTATGCAATTAAAAATGAATATAGTTCAACAACTAAGGGTAGGAGAAACCTTGCAATGTGATGTCTAGGTTCTTACCTCTCGTATTACCATTTTTCCTTTCCCAAAGTTATGTAATTTAAAATATAATCTAAATTAAAATCTAAATCTATGTACAATTCCTCAAAAATGACGCCAAAAATGTTGGTCAATTCAATTATACTAGAATTTTGGAACATTTTATCTTACCAATCCAATTTTGTAATCTTGTGAAGTGTAAAGAAAAATTTATGCAAGGATTTAGATTATAATTCTATCTAAATATTAATAGTTAAATGAAATTATATTATATGAAAGCAATTAAATCTAATCCAACTCAGTATGGATCATGGATCTAAAGCACATATAGACCCTCTTTTCCATGTAGAAATTCAACTTCTTTTGAATGACAAATTTTCTCAGATATTTTTTATTGTAATGATTTCAAGTTTTTATAAAATTTGACCCCTATGTAATCAGAAGTTTTGTATGATCAACCTACATCATAATGACACACCAAATGATCTGAAAATAGGATCGAACTGACACTTTGCAAGTTCTAACAAAATGGGTCTTAAAAATTGTCTTTGTTCATATGTGTCCAAGTATGAATAGGTAAATTAAATAAACTACACAATATATATGAAGCATATATTACTCGAATCCAAATGATGGAAAAATAAGAGAAAAGAAAAGAAACATCAGTTCAACCAGATGATAATGGAGTTCACCCCTCTTGGGCTACATCTTCAGGCCCTACTTCAGAGATGATGAGGTTGCTTTATTAAGTGTAAAAACTGAATAATGAGTACATACACATATTTTTCAATACAATAAAGGTATCTCTCTTAGAGTGGTGATGTATCTCCTACAAAGAGACATTCTCCTACAAATAACTCTCACTCAGATTAATTTCTACAATAAGATAAAGAAAACATAAACTGGACACTCTCACATATTGTGGCATCACGTCCACTTGAATCTGTTTCTTGGATTCAAAACATAATCACCATCATCACCATCATCTCATGAATCTGAGACCAAATATTTTATACATGAACACTTTCCAATGAAGTGTCAATAATGCCTTTTCTCAATTTGCACCGTCTGAAGATCAACTGAAAATAAGTCACTCAAATGAGAAAATGTAAATCCACAAATGAATTCCTTGCGAAATTTCGAGTCAATAGAGTATAGGCTCGACTATGTTTCACTCAGGTCCTTACTCTGGAATTCTTGTCTCAAAAGCTATGTCGAAAAGTATAATGGAAAAACCTTCAGTTCTATGTGCGCAGGTTCAAAGTCTACTAATTACAAACCTTGCATCAATTAGAAACCCTCTACACTCGTGTACAACAAATCCTCCATCATTTTGCTGGAAGAAAATAGGTAAACGGATAGAAACCATTATGCTTTTGAGGAATATTTGTTAAAAACATACATCTACAAGCCTAAAACTACAAAACTGACACTTCCATGATGTCTAGAAGAGCGAAAAAACCATGTCTAGGCTCTTCTTGTGATCAAAAAGGCTTTCAGAAGACAAACATATCCTTCTTTCCAAAATGGCACTACAAATTATGACACAAAATGAAATTCTTTGCAAAATATTCAACAAATGAAGATCGTGGTCGAGTGGTGGGCATGTTAGTTATGAAGCCATTGGTCCTAGGTTCGAGTCAGCGAAGTCAGAGGTTGGTTGCTTTATTTTTTTAATATTAAATGAAATTGAATGGGTCGTTGGCCAATTGGTTATCCTCCTACCATTCGCCATGCCATGTGACCATTGGGGAATCATGGTTTGTGAATCGGTCAAGGCCCTGGCACTATCCGAAAGTTATGATTTCATGCACCTATTCACGGATGGCCTACAGTAATGTTTGTCCCCCCTCTCTCCCTATATAATGAGGGTAAGGCTCATTGTTGAGGTATTGGAATTTGGAGTCAGTTAGAGTCTTTGTGTGCTTTGAGTCGAGTGTCTCTCCTGCTCTGCATCTGTGGACATTCTGTCTGATCTGCTTGCAACATGAGAAGAACTCAAGTCCTTAGGTGATTTGGGAGCCTACGCATCAGTGTGCTCGGCACTGGTGAGAACCTAAAGTGGCCGAATCAATTAGAGAGTCTTCTAGTCTGTAAATGAGGTGTGTCATAATCTGAGGCAGAGCCTATCTTTCACCAGGTAGCCTTCGGTATTGCTTGTTCCTTGAGAACAGCATAAAGTCTGATAAATGTGAAGATAGTCAATCTCTGTAAGGATCTCTCTGTAAAAAGCATTATCCATTCTGAAATAAAATGAGTATACCATTCTGTATCTAAATACTTTGTGCATACATAAAGTCTGCTATGTAGTAGTTGTCCTTGAAGCTTACATTCGAAGTTCACAGGAATTTTGCCAAAGGAACGAAGGGACGCCAAGGCCTTTGTTAGGCAAACAAGCCGTTGTTATGGCCATGAGAGCGTGAAAGTTCTGAGTAGGTTCACCAGAAGTTAGCATTCAGAGATAATCGAAGAGACACAGCAAGGTCAACAGAAAAATGATAGCAGCACAGTGCGCGGAGCGCGCGGTTCTGTAGCAGCCACTGTAGCAGAGAACTGCAACACATCACTATAGCAAGCTTGTAACCAGAAGCCCCTACTGGAAAATTGGTATCAAAGCCAGTAATGTCTGGTTCAGAGGTTGGTATTCTAAAAATCCTATACTCATTAAAAAGAATGGATCTTGCCCGAAAATCAATTTCTTTCCAAGATTTAGAAGAAAGAGATTCTCAGGCTGAAGAGAACCCTTTACAGGATATGTTTGCTGCTAGTTCTAGCAGAGTATTAAATTATGCTGAACTTTCATATGAAGAATCCCAGCCTTTAGTCCATTGGGAACTACCTGCAATAGCTCCCTCAGAAGTGTATAGTGATTTGTCTGCTTTTCATTTAATAGCTACCACTAGAATAAGCATTAAAGATTCTGTAAGCCAGATCCAGGAGAATTCAGATAATATACAAACTATATCTCTGTTAAACCCCAAAGAATTACAGGCAGAGGCAAAGAGACTAAAGACAAATTATTTGCATCTAGGATGCATTCTAGTAGGGATCAATGCCTTAACCCACAAAGGCCTAAATACTTTTGTGCTTGCTACCATCAGAGATATGACGCATAACAAGTATACAAATTCCCTAATAGGTGGGATTGTTGCTCCTCTATCTGATGGCCCTGTCTACTTTGACTGTTACCCTAATTTCTCTATGTACACCTTTGACAAAACCATAGATCAGATTCTGTAATTGCAGATTCAAACAACTGGTTTCGACATGAAGAAAAAGAGACATAATATTGCCATCCAAACCAAGGGCTGTTTCCGACATACCAATACACTTTGGCCAGCCATCCGCCATACACCCAGCAGAGACTCAAAGTCAAGTATAGTCGTCCTCACTGATGCTAAGAATCAAAAAATTGAGCATCATACTATCCAATAGGAAGACTTAACATTTCCATAACACTGGGTTGTAAATAATCCTAAGCCTCTTATTCCTAAAGCTATAACCTCCGCTGCTATCACAGAACATCCATCTTCTACAGTTATCTCTTTCCCTAGAAGATCTACCATTGATCAAAGACGAATAGAGTCAACCTGTAAACAATCCAAATATTACAGAGATCCTTGTACAGTTGATACTGCTTGTTCTACTTCATCTTTTTGTAAGCATAATCCTTTGTATGAATTAGCCCAGCTTGTAAATTATTGTTCTTTAGAAGTTAAATGTCCAGATTGTCAAGAACCAGTAAATCTGCTTACTCTGGTAGAGTCTAACATCCATGCAAACCATAATCACAGAACTGGTATAGCCCCTCCTTCCACTTCTGTGAATTCATGCCCAAATCCAAAATGCTCAGACATCCCCTTCCCTCATGAACTGGATGCTAATCATGTACTCATGATGCATGAAATTGTTACCATGGAAGGAGAAGATCCTAGAATGACTGAAATGATGTGTCCAATGAGACCACCTAAGCCCAGATATGGTTTGGGATACCTTGTGCAGGCAAATGGCCTGATTCCAGATTGCAGATTTCGCCTGTTCCTTCTGACTGCAAAAAGCCTACATTAATGGAAATGCATAAATTCTTCTCTCTCATGAATGGATGCTTGAAGTCTGAAATTAGTGCCAAGTGGATAAAAGCCATGTTAAATTGGGATTTGTACACTAATCCTCAAGCAGATGAATTTGACCAGAACTATACTCCAGTAGAGAAGAAACAATTTGCTGAAGATTGGAAGCACTATATGGAAATGAATAAAACTTGGATATCTTTCTATTCATGGAAAGATAATATTGCTCCATTAAATGTCTTCACTGGTTCAACCAGCGCCCCAGCAAGTAAGCATGCTTGGACTGCACTAGATGGATCAAAAGTTGAAACCCCTACAACTTTTCCTCCTTATAAAGGAATTGTCATAGGAGAAAATCAAAATGCAGCCAAAGCCATCCCACTCGTCCAGAAAGATGACACTGCTTTAGGCATTGATGGCCGAATACAGAAAGCCAGTGAACAAATAAACTAGACAAATACTGTAGTAAAAGGCTTGGAAATGAATGTTGCAAAATCAGCATAAGTTAAGGAACAAATTGATATTGTCCAAGTATCAATTAATGATGTAAATAAATGTTTGAACAATGTACAGTTTGAATCTAGTATGCTTCGTTCTTATGCTAGAGATTCTTTGACAAAGATAGAAGGAGTTGAAGAAAAATTAGTTGATCATTTAGATGCAACTAAACATATTATAACTGGTTTAACAGACAAACTTGAAAAGATGAATCTTCCCAAAATTGTCAAACCAGTCCCAAACTCTTTTCTTGTAAAAAGAAGCATAAGAATTCAAGATCCTGTGAAATCTGTAGATAGATTTCCAGCATTATTTCCTAAAGAGGTAGCCACATCATCAGACTCTGAGGCTACAAATAAAATCACCATTGCATCCTTATTCAAGGATGAAGAAGCAGATACTGGGAAAGAATCCAAAGATCAGAATACAAGAGCTTTCCCATATATGAACCTCTTGATCATAGGTTCACCAGATATCCTGCACCTGACATAGAGGGAAAAGGAAAGCTTCCTGAAGCACATACTTTTTTCCTAGATTCCCACAGAGAATGGAATATAGATAACATGAGTGTTGGCCAAATCAGGCAAATGATTGACATGATGTATACAGAATATAAACTCATGTGTCTTAGAGGGAAATCTGAAATTGATGCTTGCAAGACAATTATTCAGTGTTTTACAGGGACACTCCTCAGGTGGTGGGAGATAGAATCATCTCCAAAGCTTATTGAAACAATGGAAGCAGAAGTACTTAAAGATGAGAAAGGAGATGTAATACATAATCCTGATGGCATAGTTATCAGCAACATGATAGGAGCACTTACATCAATGATCTTAGAACATTGGTGTGGAAGTGAAACAGAAATTGCTGATAAAAATGAAGTTGCTCTGATGAATTTAAAGTGCCATAAAATGTCCCAATATGATGACTTCCACAGGGATTGGATGCAGAGGATATATGAAGTCAAGGACTCAAAGAACCTGTTATGGAAACAGGTATATCTTGCAGCTCTGCCATCTAAATTCGTTGACTATATAAGAATGCAGGAAGTCTTTCAATTACCTTTTGAGTCATACACATGGGGAGAGATTTATGCTCTCATTACAAAGACACTGGTCAGTCTTTATACTAGCTCAAAGGTAAATAAGTCTCTGAAAAAACTTTCCAGATTACCTGATAAGAAATCCATCTGTAATAAGTATGGATTAACATTGGATGATCCTTTGGTAAAACAAAGGAAGGCTAAGAAAAGAGCCACAAGAGAGTTTAAAGAAAATTTCTACAAAAACCGAAGAAATTATCCAAAGGCCAAAAAGAGATATTCAAAGCCGAGGCAAGGACAAGCCTCTAGACAAAAGAGAGGGTATTACAAGTATGTTCCTAGGACACACTATTATGATCCCTCAAACATTCATTTGCATACTACTAAGCAAGACAAATGGAATAAAATTACTTGTCGGCTTTGTGGGAAAATTGGACACACTTCCTCCAGATGTCCAGAAGGAGAAGAATCAAAGTTGAACAAAGGCAAGAAATCTCAAGCCTTTGCCCAAAGAAACAAACAAGTAAAGCAAGAAGGAAGAAGGCCAATAGTATGCATGAAGTGTGGCTCTCATGCCCACAGCACAGAACGCTGCCCAAATTTCACGATCAGAGATATAGCCCAGCAGCATCAAGTATAAGAGTCTTCTTATGATTCTTTCAGTTCTTCATCTGCATAAGAACTCCATGCTTATATGGAAAAATATTCAGATGCTGGTTCTTCAGATTGTTTATGTTCTAACTCTAAAGAATGTGCTTGTCAAATACAATATAATTCTAAGTCTGAATATCTTAGTGAATCCAGTTATGAAAAGGGGAAAAGCCTAAGCCCCAAAAAGAAAAATCCCTTATGGCCGCAACGGAAGAAGAAGAATTGAAGATCTTGTCCCAGATTCGAGCCATGGAGGATGGAGAGATGAAAAATTGCCTGACTGAAGCTTTTATGGATCAACTAAAACAAAAGCTTCTAACGGCTCAGGTAAGAAACCTCTATTTGTTGATGCTTCATATGAACAAAATAAAAAATCATTCCAAAGGCATCAGCAAAAGCCTGATAGAGTACGATCACTTACTCTAGGAGAAGTCAGTCGAGAGATTCATAATCTCAAGACAGAAATTTCTACAATAAAAGCTCAAGTTGCAGAAATACAGAAAGGGAAACAACTGGCAAAAGAAGAAGATGATGATCAGCCATGGAAGACTGCTTCACACAGCAATAATCAAGAAGTTCAGATTGTTGAAGGTATGAAAGATCCAAATTTTGGATTCATATATATGAGATTATTAACTATCTCATACCAACAGCATCATGTCCTGATAAATATCTGCATAAAAGGGAAAATGTTTGAAATGATTGCTCTTATTGACTCAGGAGCAGATATAAACATTCTGAATATGAAAAATATTCTAGCAAAATATTTGATAACTGCAGAAAGAGAAGTGGTAGGACTGGGTAATAAAAAACTCAGATATGAAGTACCCAAAGCATCTGTTTGTTTTGACAGTCACTGTATTTATTTAAAATTTGCAGTAGTTGACATTCCAGTAGACTGCATACTTGGTAATGTCTTTCTTGCAGCAGTAGAGCCTCATGGGTCACTCAGACTTAAAGGAGGCAAAGCTAGATATTTTATTTCTGTCCCCACTTCAAAAGGGACAAGAAAGAAAATTGAACTTCCATATATCTCCAATCCTAGGATTTCTACAATGGTACACATTGTGCAAGATCTGGATAGAGCTGAAGCCAGATTGTCAAATCTAAAAGATCTGAAATCTACTTTGAGAATCAAAGAATAGCTCAAATCACCCCAGATCAAAACCAGAATTGGAGAAATAAAGAAACAAATAGAAGACAATTGTTGCTCAGAGGAACCTAATGCATTATGGCATAGGAAGCAGCACACAGTGGAGCTCCCCTACAAGGAAGGATATGCTGGTAAACCTTATAAGAGCTGAGCTATTCCGATGAGCAAAGAATATAGAAATCTTTGCCATAAAGAAATTCAACAACTCCTTAATAGAAGATTAATCAGAGAATCCAACAGTCCCTGGAACTGTTATGGGTTCTATGTAAACAAAAGAGCTGAGCAAATCAGAGGCATCCCGAGACTAGTTATCAATTATAAGCCTCTCAATTCACTCCTAGTTGATGACACCTATCCAATTCCACATAAAGGAGACTTAATCGGGAGGATAGCAGGTGCCAAGATCTTTTCCAAATTTGACTTGAAAGCAGGATTCTGGCAAGTGGCCATTGTTGAAAAATATAAATTCAAGACTGCCTTCAGCATTCCAACAAGACATTATAAATGGAACGTTATGCCTTTTGGACTCAAGAATGCTCCATCAAAATTCCAAAAGCTAATGGATGGTATTTTTAAGCCATACTTTGATTGGCTGATTGTATATATTGATGATGTATTAATATTTTCCAAAAACATTCAAGAACATTTTAAACATATAAATATATTTAAGAATCTAGTTAAGCACAATGGATTGGTGCTTAGCAAGAAGAAGATAGAGGTCTTTCAGACCACTATCAAATTTTTGGGTCATACAATCTGCAATGGGCAGATGTCTCTGCAGAAACATGCTTTATAATTTGCAGACAAGTTTCCAGATGTCATATCAGATAAGAACCAGTTGCAAAGGTTCTTAGGTTGCCTCAACTATGTCAACAATTTTTACCAGGATTGTGCCAGTGACAGAAGATCACTGAACAAAAGGCTAAAGAAGAATCCTCCAGAATGGACAGAGGTCCATACAAGAGCAGTCCAGAATATTAAAGCAAAGGTAAAATCCTTGCCTATCTTGTATGTTGCTGATGATCTTGCTTACAAAATTGTTGAATCAAATGCAAGTAATATGTTATGAAACCAGCTCACAAAAAGATAGAAAAGAGAGATCCACGCCTTAGAATTCAGCCTCTTCGAGGGGGCAACCTCCTTTACATTACATAAATGAAAAATTCTTGGATGATGCAAATGACAAAACCTCCTTTCTATATATAGGAGTCTAAGGAGTCACAATATAATCCAGCCGACCTAACAATAATAATATAAAGCCACAAACATAACAATAGAGGGATTCTATGGGGCACAGAAATAACAATATGGGGGTAATAGGGGCACAACAATATAAATAGGGGTATAACTACAATAGTAATGGGGTAATCACTAGTATTATAGGGACCCAACATGCCCCTCTCCTTCAAAAAAGTGTTGTCCTCAACGCTTGAGCAGTTCTGGATACTTCTGCATAAAACTTCTCATCCTCCCATGTGGAATCTTCAGCGGATAAGTTCTTCCACTTGATAAGATACTCTGAAATTGATCGATTTCGTAGCTGTCGAGTTCTTGTTTCTGTGATTGCTTCCGGTTCCAATATAATTTTTCCTTCCTTATCAAGTTCTGGCAATATTGTTTGAATTGGGAGCTTGTCACCTATAACCTTCTTTAAACATGAAACATGGAAAACTGGGTGCAATCGAGAAGCTGCAGGAAGCTCCAATTTGTATGCCATAGTACCAATCTTTTCCAACACCTTGTACGGACCATAATACTTTGGTGATAATTTATTATCCTTCTTAGCTTGCTTTAGGGACATTTGCTTATATGGTTGTAGCCGTAGGAATACCCAATCACCTACATCAAAACTTCTTTCACTGCGATGTTGATCTGCCTGTTGTTTCATTCTATTTTGTGCCAACACGAGGTTATCCTTTAAGAGTTGGAGGACTTGTTGTTGATGTTCGATGTGATGTTCCACTGCTGAACCTTAGAATTTTCTCTTAAATATGATGTGATGGATGGTGGTTGATACCCATAAAGTGCCATAAATGGGGTCATTTTTGTTGCTGTATGGAAGGAAGTGTTATACCACCATTCAGCCAGAGGCAACCATTTGACCCATTGTGTCTGTTTATCAGATACAAAGCAACGAAGATATCCTTCCAAACATTTGTTTACTATCTCAGTTTGCCCATCAGATTGAGGATGATAAGATGAGCTATGAGCTAACTGAGTACCAAGACAAGAAAATAATTCTGTCCAAAAATTTCCAGTGAAAATGGGATCTCTGTCACTTACAATAATCTTTGGGTTTCCATGTAGCTTTTGATCTGTTTCCATAAATGCAGTAGAAACTGTACTGGCTTTAAATGGATGTGATAATGCACAAAAGTGTGCATACTTGGTAAGTCTGTCAACTACCACCATGATGACACTCTTTCCCTCAGACTTGGGTAAACCTGTGATAAAATCCATTGAAACCTCCTCCCAACGTTGGCTTGGAATGGATAAAGGTTGTAATAGACCTGGTGTCTTAATTGTTTCAACTTTATTTTGCTGGCAAACCAAACATTCCGCCACAAACTTTTGAATATCTGATTTAAGGCCATCCCAAAAAAATTCCTTCTTAACCCTGTGGTAAGTTTTTAAAAATCCTGAGTGCCCTCCTAAGGGAGAAGTGTGCAATTCCATAAGAATCTTTTGTTTTAGCTGGGAATTCTTACAGAGGTATAAGCGATCTTTGTACCATAACGAATCATTTTGCCAGCTAAATGTATCAGAAGTACTGGAATCTTGTTGTAGCTTTTGAATAAGTGCCCACACTTCTTCGTCGTTCTTCCATTCCTCCCTTGCTTCGTTTATCCAATCTGGTTGGATAATAGAAATGGCACACAACAATGCTTCCACATCCTCATCCTTTCTTGAGAGTGCATCTGCCACCACATTTTGCTTCCCTTTTTTGTAGATGATTTCAAAGTCATAACCCAACATCTTTGTGACCCACTTTTGTTGCTCTTCAGAGGATAATCTTTGTTCTAAAAAGTATTTAAGGCTATCATGATCCGTTTTTACCTTGAAGTGTCTTCCCATTAGGTAGGGTCGCCATTTCTTAAGTGCATGGAGTATTGCCAACATTTCCTTCTCATAAATAGCTTTGTTAAAAAACTTTCCCTTGATTGGACGACTTTCAAAAGCAATGGGTCTTTCATCTTGCATTAGAACAGCACCAATTCCATTTCCTGAAGCATCACATTCCACAATAAAGGTTTTTGTGAAGTCCGGTGTAGCTAAGACCGGTGCTTGGCACATTGCCTCTTTAAGATGTTCAAAGGCCTTTGTTGCTTCCGAAGTCCATGAAAATGAATCTTTCTTCAATAATGTTGTTAGAGGTGCTGCTATTCTCCCATAATTCTTAACAAACTTGCGATAATACCCTGTCAACCCAAGAAATCCTCGCAGATGCTTTATGGATGTGGGGATTTTCCATTCCTTAATGGCTTTAATTTTGCTAGGGTCTACCTTAACTCCTTCATGAGATACAATATGACCCAAATATTCCACCTCCTGGACTCCAAAGAAACATTTGGATCTTTTTGCATATAATTGTTTCTCCTCCAATAGTTGTAGCACCCTGTCAACATGTTCAACATGATCCTTCCAAGACTTGCTGTAGATTAGTATATCATCAAAAAATACTAACACAAATTTTCTAAGGAATGGTTTGAAAATTGAATTCATCAAACCTTGAAATGTTGAAGGTGCATTGGTAAGGCCAAAAGGCATGACCAAAAATTCATAATGACCCTCATGAGTTCTAAATGTTGTTTTCGGAATGTCTTCAATCTTCATTCTAATTTGATGATATCCCGAACGAAGATCCAACTTGGTGAAGTAAATTGATCCATGCAATTCATCCAATAATTCATCAATAACAGGAATGGGGAACTTATCTTTAATAGTGAGCTTGTTGAGCTCCCTATAATCTGGACACATGCGCCATGATCCATCCTTCTTGTGCACCAATACTACTGGAGCTGAGAAAGAACTTTGACTCGGTTGAATTATACCAGCCTCTAGCATTTCTGCAACCATACGTTCAATTTCACTTTTTTGGACATATGGATATCTGTACGGCCTGATGTTTGGAGGAACACTTCCTGGAATCAGATGAATAGCATGATCATGATCACGCATAGGTGGGAGACCTTTGGAGTCTCAAATACCTTGGAATGATTGTCCAGGACTTTTTGGAGATCTGGAGAAATAGATGATTCCAATGTGGAAACATCTAGCGAACATAATTGTGCAATTACACCTCTTTGCTCCTTTTTTAGAAGCTTTGTCATGCCATTAGAGCTGATTATCTTTCCTGGTTTCCCTGCAATACCCCTTAATTCAACTTCCTTTCCTTCCACAGAAAATTTCATGAAAAGTTCTTGAAAATTAAAAGCTATTGTACCCAAGGATTGTAGCCATTGGACTCCTAGTACAACATCAGCACCTCCCATTGGAATGGAAAGCATTGGGCTAGTCAATACATATTCTCCCATGGATAGCTTGATATTATGGCACTTTCCAGAACAATTTATTGTTCCTCCATTTGCAATCATCACTTGACACTCTGGTGCTGGATATAGGAAGCAATTCAATTCTTTTGCTACCCTACAATGAATAAAATTGTGGGTGCTTCCTGAATCAATCAACACTATTACCTTTTTCTTCTTGATTTGTCCTTCTATCTTGATGGTTTGAGGAGTGGTAATTCCCGCCAATGCATTACAAGATATGGTCGGATTTATTTGTTCTTCATCTAGGCTTTGTTCCTGGAATATATCCTCTTCTTTTGACCTTTCTTGCTCCTTTTCTTCTTCCTCTTCACAATCTATGTAGAATAATTTCTTCTCAGCACACTTATGACCTTTTGTGTATTTGCTATCACAATTGTAACAAAGCCCTTTTGCTCTTTTCTCTTCCAATTGTTGTGGTTTCAACCTTGTAGGTTGTAAGACTATGGGCAACAACACTTCCGTCTTTATAGTTGTGAACGGTATGCTTCCTAGTTTCCATAATTTTGCTTTCCATTTTTCTTGCTAACCTGAATGCCTTCTCTAATGAATCAGGTTCCCAAAGGCGCACATCATGTTGGATATTATCCTTTAAAGACCCTATGAACACATCAATCCTATGCTCCTCTGGAATATCTTTTACCCTTATGTTCAATTTTTGGAACTCCTCAATGTGCTCCATTATTGAACCCTTTTGTTTGAGACTTATCAATTGGCTAAAAAAAGTGTTGCTTTTTGTATCCTCATAATGTGCTATCAATTCTTCCGTAAAAATTGCCCAAGTGATAAATTGTTTACGAGAACAAAGCCATTGATACCATACAAACTGATTTGGTTCCAAATATAAAGTTGCCATACGTACCTTTTGTGTGTTTTGCACATTATTGAGATCGAAGAATTGCTCCATCTGTAATATCCATGTGGCGGGATCCTTGCCATCAAACTTCCTCATATCGATTTTTGGAACATGGTGAGTCTTCGATCCAACATTAGAGTCTATGGAATCATGATTAACATTTCTTTTGTTCTCATCATGAGTTTCCTTTACTACCTTTTCACCATTAGTGACCCTTTCTTGTAGCAACTTCTTCAATTCATCCATCTTATCATCCATGCCATCAATTTTAGCATCCATGCCATTCACCTTAGCTTCCATGCCATCCATCTTAGCTTCCATGCCATCCATCTTAGCTTCCATGCCCTTTACCTTATATTCCACGCCATTTATCTTAGATTCCACGCCACTTATCTTAGCTTCTGTTAGCTTTTGTGAGCGTGACATTTGTTGCACTTGTTCTTGTAATTTTGATATATCATGTAGCATTTCTTCCTCTTCTTCATGAGTCATGCTAGAGCTTTCAGGTTCTTTACTAGGTGTTTGCATTTTCTTTCCTCGGGGCATCAGTTACCGATAATAATGCTTTACTATGCCCTTTGAATTCCTTCAAACCAAGCTTATGCAAAAATTAAAAAAAAAACTACACACCTTTTTTTACTTTGTAGAAGCCTGATATTGAATCTGATGTATCTCCGTAATTTCGAATCCTCCAGTTCTGAAATTGTGACCTATAGTAGCCTCGTATGTCCTCTTTCCAATGCCACTAGTCTGATCCAAATTGGATTCTCCAAGAAAGAGTTATGCACAATCTCCCGCAGTGACGTGATTATAGACTATTTCAGTAGAGCGAACTTGTATGAAGTGCCACGTGTCACTGCTTCAACCTTTGACTCTAAAAAATTTATAAAAGAAACCTACAGTCCGTCCTTTTTCTGTACCTTCTTACAACATTTCAATCCGATGCTCAGAAAGAAAGTTATGACGATTTTCCCTAGGTCACCTGTTTTGAGTGTAATTCAGGAGTCTGCAAAAATACCAACTTCCTCAGATCATATCTCCAAACATATCACGCGAAAAGCTCTGAAATTCAGATCCAAGGTTCAGCGCCAATTCTTCTCAAATGGGTTTTTTTTTGCTACTTCTGAAACGTCACAGAAAAAAAGTTATAGCGAAAATGCCACGATGACCTGTTTGGAGCAGCGAAACCCTAGAATCCAAAGCTCTGATACCAAATGTTATGAAACCAGCTCACAAAAAGATAGAAAAGAGAGACCCACGCCTTAGAATTCAGCCTCTTCGAGGGGAAAACTCCTTTACATTACATAAATGAACAATTCTTGGATGATGCAAATGAAAAAACCTCCTTTCTATATATAGGAGTCTAAGGAGTCACAATATAATCCAGCCGACCTAACAATAATAATATAAAGCCACAAACATAACAATAGAGGGATTCTATGGGGCACAGAAATAACAATATGGGGGTAATAGGGGTACAACAATATAAATAGGGGGTATAACTACAATAGTAATGGGGTAATCACTAGTATTATAGGGACCCAACATAATATTGGATGGGGTGGAGTCTTGAAGCAAAAAGTTGGAAAGGATGAACAAGTTGTTCAGTTTGCTTCTGGAGTATGGAACCCAGCCGAATTAAATTACTCCACAATAGAGAAAGAGGTCAAGGCAGCGTGGAACTGCATCAGTAAGTTTGAAGTTTATCTTATTAATAAACCTTTTTTATTAATGACTGATGCATCTTCTCTACAGAAGGTATTAACAAAAGACATCAAGAAAGCAAGGGAAGCCAAGTTTACCAGATGGCAAGCTTTATTTGCAAATTTTGATTTTTAGGTAGAACATATTAAAGGAAAATACAACAACCTCCCTCATTTCTTAAGCAGAGAATATATTGAATCAAAAGATCATGTCATGATGATCATCACTGAATAGGACCAACACCAGAAACAAGAAGTCTTAAGGACCATCCCAGAAAGCCAAGACTGGGACACATATAAAAGAAACTCGAGACCCACCTGGCAGTTGAGGAATACTGAGGTCCTAGATGCCCACCGACAGCCTCATACTGGCATTCAACACTTTGTACCCGAAAGGGAATTGTACCCTAAAGGAGGCAAGTGGATTCATGATATGATATATGACAAGGCGAGACGATATGCAGACATTGCACAACGGGCATTGGAGCAAATTTTTCATGACATTGCCACTATTTGGTACCATGGTGGACCCAGCCTAGGCATTCACGAAAGATATGTCTGCATATACAGGACAAGAGATCTCTGGAATGAGCCAGGACATATCAGAACATAACCTGCTACTAGATGGCCAAGAAATGATCCCAAGATCATTTTTCCAGACACAGTGTACAATTTTGCAGAATACAAGAAACTCTAGTGGGATTTTCTGAATGTCGATTATAAGGTGGGAACCCACTACACTAAACTAAAATTCAGTGCCATTGGCCATTATCAAGGATATCAACAATGTAAGTGGCTCAGAGATTGGTGGATTGATTATGGTGTAAGTAGGACTGCAATAGACCTAGTATGGCATGAAAAATATTGTAAAACCCATTGTGATATATGTAATCATCAAAACATAGAATGTATGCATCCTGCCTATAATACTGTCAAAGAAATGACAGAAAGAGAATGGACGACCTACAGGTCATCTCCCTATAATAATTCCCTAGAAGAATATATGAGAGAACATATGGAGTGGCTTGTATTAACTAAAGTCCAATACCAGATTGTACTAGGGAAACCGATGATTGTTCGTAGGATTTACACAAAAGCCTGGGATGAAATGTTATATAAAAGAGATAGATTCCATGATCTAACAGTATTTTGATGGTTCTCATGGGCTTTCCGATAAAAGCATCCATATTGTAAACACAAGTACCAGTTGTAGGTTTTAACCCTGTACAAAAATTACCTGCATACGAATTTTTAAACAAAGAAAATAAATAGTGCGAGAGCATAACACATAAAACACATATGCATAGAGATTTTTCCCTTGGATCCCAAAACCGGAACTACCAGCTTGATTTTTCATTATTATTCCTTTCAATGTTACAATACATATTTATACATGCTGAAGTATCCAATACCATGGACCGAAAAACCATCGCGTCCAAAACCATGGACCGAAAACCATAGGTACGTTCACCCAACCTAATATAGGGTCCAAAAAAAAATTTCCCGGGGCGCTACCCGCCCCCCCTGTGACCCCCCGCTGCGCAGTCGGCGCAACGAAGGGGGGCTCCGCCCCCCCTCTAACCCCCCGGTTCACTACGTAGGTTAGTCGTGGAAAGAATATAACACAACCCAACAATCTCCCACTTGTTGTTTTCTTTTCACAGGGGGCCACAGGAGAGCTTAGTCATTTTTCCAGCCCTGATATGCCCATTGCTTCTCTACACCAAGAGAACTTCTCAGAGCTCACAGATTTTGTCAATGCATCTACAGTATTCTTCAATGTGTCCACCTTTACCAGCAACACCTTTTTTTCTTCTATCATATCCCTCACAAAGTGATACTGAACATCAATGTGCTTTGTCTTTGAATGATAAGCAGGGTTCTTTGCCAAGAAAATTGCACTTTGGCTGTCACAGTCTATTCTTATAGCTCCTTGTACTAACCCCATACTTGAACACAATCTCTGCAACCAAACTACTTCCTTGCTTGCATGAGTGGCTGCCATGTATTCTGCCTCTGTAGTTGATAGTGCCACTACAGATTGTTTCTTACTCATCCAACTGACTGCACCTCCAAATAGGTTAAACACATACCCACTTGTAGATATTCTCTGATCCAGATCTCCAGCCCAGTCTGCATCAACAAAGCCATGAATATCCAACACTCTGTCCAATCCTAGTCTTCCTTGGTAGCACAAACCATAATCACTAGTGCCACGCAAATACCTGGAAACCTGATTCACTGTTGTCTAGTGCTCCTTCCCAGGTTTTGACATAAACCTGCTCAATACTCCCACTGCATGTGCAATGTCTGGTCTAGTACAGACCATTGCATACATCAGGCTACCGACTGCACTTGCATATGGAACACAGGACATGTCCTCTTCCTCTTCTTGTGTCTTGGACACTGTTCAACAGATAACGTCACACCTACAGGAATAGGAACCTTCACCGGTTTACTATCCTGCATATTAAACCTCTGCAGTATTGTCTCAACATACTTCCTCTGGTTTAACCAGAGCTTCCTCTTTGCCCGATCTCTTTTAATTTCCATGCCCAAAATATAGTTTGCACCACCAAGATCTTTCATGTCGAATTTGGAGGACAATTGGGTCTTCAAATCTTGGATAATTTCTTTGTCATTTCCAACCAGCAACATATCATCCACATACAAGACCAGATAAATAACACGGTCACCAATTAATTTAAAATACACACAATGATATGCTTTGCTTCTAGTGAAGCCAAGTCTCCGTATAAATGTATCAAATTTCTGATACCACATCCTTGGTGACTGTTTTAACCCATACAGAGACTTCTTTAACTTGCATACCAGTTCTTTCTTACCCTTCCCCACAAAACCTTCAAGTTGCTTCATGTAGATTTCCTCTTCCAAATCTCCGTGAAGAAATGTTGTTTTCACATCCATCTGTTCTACCTCAAAATCAAAAGCAGCAGCAATAGATAAAAGTAATCTAATAGAAGTTACCTTGGCAACAGGAGAAAAAATATCACCAAAATCAATTCCCGGCACATGGGAATAACCTTTTGCTACCAACCGAGCTTTGTATTTCTCCACCTTTCCTTCTGCATTTGTCTTCTTCTTGAACACCCTTTTGCTACCAATGGGTTTCCTTCCAGCTAGCAACTCCACCAGATCCCAAGCCTCATTTTTGTGCAAAGATGTCATTTCATCAACCATGGCCTCTTTCCAGAGTTTTCTATCCTCTGAATCCACTGCTTCCTTCACAGTTATGGGATCATCATCAGTAACAGACAAAGCAAAATTTGAACAGAAAGCAGATGGACTATACCTTTCTGGCTGCCTTCTTTCTCGAACTAATCTTCTCATAGCCGGAGTTTGTGGCTCTTCATCTTCTGATTCCTCCTCTGCTATAGAGTCTGATTCTTCCTCCTTTAGTTCAAACTCTATCTTCACAGGTTCCTTTGGTTGGACTTCATGTTTAATAACATCTTTCACCTCTCTGAACACCACATCTCGATTATACACAACCTTCCATGTGACTGGTTTCCAAATCTTATAACCCTTTAAACCATGTTTATACCCAATAAAGATGCACTTTTCAGATTTACTATCCAACTTGGTTCGTTTCTCCTTTGGAACATGTACATATGCATCACATCCAAATACCCTCAGATGTGAAAGAGAGGGTTTCTTACCAGTCCATAATTCTTGTGGAGTCTTATCCTCCAACGCTAATGAAGGTGACCTGTTGACCAGGTAACATGCAGTATCCACTGCCTCTGCCCAGAATTCTTGTCCTAACCTGGCACCACTGATCATGCTTCTTGCCCTTTCCATCAACGTCTTGTTCATTCTTTCTGCGACTCCATTTTGCTGAGGTGTATATGGAGTAGTCTTCTGCCATGATATACCACACTTCTTACAGAATTCTTCAAATTCCTTGCTACAAAACTCTCCACCATTATCTGTCCTCAACACCTTTATCTTCTTCTCTATCTGATTTTCCACCAAACCTTAAATTCTTTAAACCTATCAAAGACTTCAGATTTCTTCTTAAGGAAATATATCCATGTATTCCTTGAGAAGTCATCTATAAATGAGACATAGTACACAAACTTACCCAGTGATGGAACCTTCACAGGTCCAAACACATCACTGTGCATAAGCTCTAATATCTGTTTCGTCCTCTTACCACCAGAGGGGAAACTCACCCGATTCTGCTTCCCATATACACAATTTTCACAGAAATCAAAATCCAGAGAGCTATTATTCATACCTTCTACCATACCTTTACCACGAAGTATTCGAAGGCCCTTCTCTCCAATATGTCCAAGCCTTTGATGCCACAACATGGTCTTCTTTCCAGAGACCACTAGATTTTCTACTCCATTTTCAGGAACCATAGAACTATTGCACCCATCAACAACAGTGCTACCTTGCAGCTTGTACAGAGTTCCAATCCAAACTCCCCGCATCAATATCAGTGCTCCTCGAACCATCTTGCAGGTATCTTTCTCGAACACTGTCTTTACACCTGCATCATCCAACTTGCTTACAGAAATCAAATTTCTGGCCAATGCAGGAATATGCAGAACACCCGGAAGTGTTCTAACCCTTCCACCTTGCAACTTCAACTTTACTTTTCCGCGACCAATGATTCTAGCCTTCCTATCATCTCCTAAGAAGACATCACCACCATCGTATTTCTCATACTCGCAGAACCACTCTCTATGGGGAGTGAAGTGAAAGGATGCACCTGAGTCAATCAACCATGCCTCATGATCTACATGTGTACTTGAAGAAGCCAAGTACACATCCCCACCTTCATCTGAGGTGGTTTTTGCCTCTGCAGAAGGAGCATCATCAGATCCCTTTCCTTTATCAGGAGCTTTAGATTTACAGTCCCTTCTGAAGTGCCCTTCCTTTCCGCATTTCCAGCACACCACCTTTGTAGGTTTTCCTGGAGATTTAGATCTACCTCTAGATTTAGATCTCCCACTCGATGACTTATTTTTGTTTCTGTTCAGGGACCGTCCTCATACAGACAAGGCATCACCATTCTGGCTCTCCATATTTTTTCGTCTCATCTCCTCCATCAACAAGGCTGAGACTATTTCATCAAACTACAAAGCAATTGCATTGCTACCTATTGCAATAACCAGACTATCCCACGAATCTGGTAGAGAACACAACAAACTAATGCACTTATCTTCATCTGAAATTTTAATCTCAACAGATGATAACTGACTTACCACAGTATTAAACGCATTCAGATGCTCTGTCACCGAGTCTCCATCTTTCATCCTCAGGTTATACAACTTTTTCCGCAGGAACAGTTTATTCACCAGAGACTTAGATTGGTACAAAGTCCCTAACCTGTCCCACAAAGCCTTCGCCGTAGCTTCCACTGATACATTCAGCAATACTGAATCTGAGACACACAATCGTATTGTACTCTTTGCCTTCCAATCCAACTTCTTCCATTCTTCATCGGTCACTCTCGTTGGTTTAGTACCTGGATCTACTGCGATCCACTGATCTTTATCCACCAACAGATCCTCCATCTTGAGTTTCCACAACTCAAAACTCTGACCATTGAACTTCTCAATCTCTATCTTTCCACTGCTCGCCATCTTCTTTCACCACCAGAATTGATCTCGTAGATCTCCCACTGAACAGGGTCTACCACAGGCCCGAGCGAAACCCCTCAGCAACAAAGGCGTCCCCTTGAAGCCAAAACAGCTCTGATACCAAATGTAGGTTTTAACCCTGTACAGAAATTACCTGCATACGAATTCTTAAACAAAGAAAATAAACAATGCGAGAGCATAACACACATATGCACAGAGATTTTTCCCCTGGATCCCAAAACCAGGACTACCAGCTTGATTTTTCATTATTATTCCTTTCAATGTTACAATACATGTTTATACATGCCGAAGCATCCAATACCATGGACCTAAAAACCATCACGTCCAAAACCATGGACCAAAAACCATAGGTAGGTTCGCCCAACCTAATATAGGGTCCAAAAAAAAATTTCCGGGGCGCTACCCCGGACCCCGTAGAGGGGGGCTACCCGCCCCCCTCAAACCCCCCTGTGACCCCCCCGCTGCATAGTCAGCGCAATGAAGGGGGGCTTCCACCCCCCCAGTTCACTACGTAGGTTAGTCGTGGAAAGAATATAACACAACCCAACACCAGTCACAAGGGCTTAATTGTGACCAGATTTCTCGTGGGCTTTGTTGTACTAAAGCCTCCACTATGTAAATAATTCATGCACTCTTTTCCCGTGGGATTTTATGAAAAGCATCCACTTTGTCTTGTCAGGTCTATCTTTTCTCGTGGGCTTTGATAAAAGTATCCACCGTGTTCTGTCAAACCCATTTTCCATAAGATTTACTTTTCGGATGAGAATATGCTATCAGATTTTCTTTGGCGTTACCCAAAAGCAGTCATTCCATCCATCAGATTGGAATACTTGTGCAGACGTCACCCTGGCACTATCCGAAAGTTATGATTCCATGCACCTATTCACAGATGGCCTACAGTAATGTTTGTCCCCCCTCTCTCCCTATATAATGAGGGTAAGGCTCATTGTTGAGGCATTGGCATTTGGAGTCAGTTAGAGTCTTTGTGTGTTTTGAGTCGAGTGCCTCTCCTGCTCTGCATCTGCGGACATTCTGTCTGATCTGCTTGCAACACGAGAATAACTCAAGTCCTTAGGTGATTTGGGAGCCTGCGTATCAGTGTGCTCGGCACTGGTGAGAATATAAAGTGGCCAAATCAATTAGAGAGTCTTCCAGCTTGTAAATGAGGTGTGTCATAATCTGAGGCAGAGCCTATCTTTTGCCAGGTAGCCTTCAGTATTGCTTGTTCCTTGAGAATGGCATAAAGTCCGATAAATGCGAAGATAGTCAATCTCTGTAAGGATCTCTCTGTAAAAAGCATTATCCATTCTGAAATAAAATGAGTATACCATTCTGTATCTGAATACTTTGTGCATACATAAAGTTGTTGTGTTGTAGTGTCCCTGAAGCTTACATTCGAAGTTCACAGGAGGTTCGCCAAAGGAATGAAGGGACGCCAAGGCCTTTGTTAGGTGAAAAAGCTATTGTTATGGCCATGACAGCGTGAAAGTTCTGAATAGGTTCAGCAATGGTTCACCAGAAGTCAGCATTCAGAGATAATCAAAGAGACATAGCAAGGTCAGCAGAAAAGTGACAACAGCACAGCGTGTGGAGCGCATGGTACTGTAGCAGCCATTGTAGCAAATAACTGCAACACATCACTATAGCAAGCTTGTAACGGAAGCCCCTACTGGAAAATTGGTATCGGAGCCAGTAACGTCTGGTTCAGAGGTCGGTATTCTAAAATTCCTATACTCATTAAAAAGAATGGATCCTGCCCGGAAATCAATTTCTTTCCGAGATTTAGAAGAAAGAGATTCTCAGGCTGAAGAGAACCCTTCACTGGATATGTTTGCTGCTAGTTCTAGCAGAGTATTAAATTTTGTTGAACTTTTGTATGAAGAATCCCATCCTTTAACCCATTGGGAACTACCTGCAATAGCTCCCTCAGAAGTGTATAGTGATCTGTCTGCTTTTCATTTAATAGCCGCCACTAGAATAAGCATTAAAGAGTCTGTAAGCCAGATCCAGAAGAATTCAGATAATATACAGACTATATCTCTGTTAAACACTAAAGAATTATAGGCAGATGCAAAGAGACTAAAGACAAATTATTTGCATCTAGGATGCATTCGAGTAGGGATCAATGCCTTAACCCACAAAGACACATGTTCCATTTAATATTTAATAAAATTTAAACAGGGTCATTGTCCCCTCTTCTTTACCCGCCTTTGGTTCCACTATGTTCATATGGTCTTGGGCCATGTGTGCAGCGGTGGTGCCATGCGCCCATCCCTAGCCCCTCACTCTCAGTTGCATATAGAACATACAACCAACGGTTGGGACAGTCGGGTGTGCTCGCCAACCTGACCCTCTCCCCAACCATTAGACCTATCCACATTAATTATAATGCGTCAACTGTGTATTAATAAGTCACATAGCTAGCTCAATGGTGGAACACCAAAGTTTTTTTCATGAGGTCTAGGTTTTGATTCTGCCGGAGGCTGGTTTGGTCCCATAAGTTTTTGGCACAAAACTAATTGGCCCATGTGGTGGCCTATGACTGGTCCACTTAAACAGTCGTACTTTCAGTGGCTTGATGACGTAAGCTGACACATGGATTCACCTGATTCACCCACTTGCAACCATATAGTCCATTCATCTACCAAGTCATCCCCATATTACCACCTATCCTATCACGTGTGTTCCATTGATTGGTAAACCATGTCCGACCAACGCTAACGTCAATTGACACATGTCACATTCATACAGTGCCATGTCAACTTTTGTACTGCCACGTGGAAAATTTTAATTAGTCCATTTAATAGTCCAAATATGCCAAAAATGAGGGACACGTGACAGCCTCTCATGGTGCCATGTCACAATGCTGACATCATATTGATGTCAACAATATGAACTATTGCATGAGATTCAAACTTGCCCTTTTACTTTTTGCCTGTGTTGACCTGAACTTTGACCTGCAATAATTTTCACATACAAACTCAGTTTGATCCTGTTCAAGTTGCGTTGGATTAGGAATTTCGAGCTCTACAAAATGGAGCCATTTATAACGAATTTTGAGACACTTGATTTTTTGGTTTTCAAAAATCCACCTAGATCATGCGTTCCAACATAAGGAACTTTTGGACTCCAAATTTTTTTACAAACATGAAATAGAATCAACTCTCAAATTTCCTTACATATTGACCCAACAACAAGCCATAAAATGACAAAAACATTGTTGCATATAAGTGATTTATACATGAATCATTTTACAAATTACCCAATGGGAATATAAAACAAATAATTACAATTCTTAAAGCAATCTGGTTGTACAAATAGTCTACCCATTCTTTTCCTAACCAAGCCTATGGGTTCTCTTTCTGCACCTATTCTGCTTCAATGGTTGCTTCAAGATCTACATCGGTTTCTACTTTACCATCTATCACTTCCCTAAAAGGGGATTGCACGACCTCTTTATCCTTCTTGGGACTAATTTTTTGATGGAGTTTCCAACACTTCTTATTCCAATGCCCAAAAATATTGCAGTGGGTGAAAACATTCTTACACGAGTTTCTTGGAAAGAAAGCTTTCAAACCTGGAATAGGTTCCTCATGTTTCTTCCTAATGATTTGGTCCATTTTTTCGACCAATTCCTTATGTTGTTCACACTCAACCACACAACAGTCAGATGCATTGCAAAATGTATAGGGAAACATTTTCCATAAATGATCATAAGAAAAAACATTTCTGGAATACCCATGATGCTTATACATGTCTTTTGGGTTGTGACTTTGACGAGGAGAATTGGACTTGACATGTCCTTTAGAACACTCATCTCTCTATGGAGACAAATTGTCGTTATCATTATTTTCATGGTGTGAAGTAGCATCACTTTGTAGTAGCCCTTTTGGTATGAACTCCATACCTAATGATTTGTTCACCTCAATAATTTTGGAACATTCTCCATTTTCTTCATGGTCGTAACCCAATCCTTCATACCATGGTCATTCCTTCACTTCGATAGGATTGACGATACCTTGGCCATCAACTCCGAGGCCTCTTTATTCATAACCCATCTGAGCTAAAAGATTCATACTAATCCCCTTGGTATGATTTTAAAAAGCTGCAAAATATGTGTTATCACTATTAATGGAAGGAGTATAACTAGAAATATTGATCACCTCCTTTGACCACAAAGCCATCATTTTCATTTCAGTTGTTGATGACGAAGTGGATGATCTCTCCAACCAACCACATTTACCAATTGTCACATTGGGATAATCTTTCAAATGTTGGAAAAAATTGCAAGCATCATTCTCATTACATGATCCATACCCTATATATTTACCATGCCCACAAAATGGTTTCATCCTTGAGGGACTCTTTGTTGCTTCCAAAACGAAACATTCACCACAATATGATGCAACTGCAGAGGTATTTTCCTCTTTTCCTCCTCTGTTGTTTCAAGCAATCTTCTCATCTGGAAATTCTCCATTCGAAGAGATGGATTAATCTCCTCAAACTTTTGGAGTCTTCCATGCTTCAGTTTCTTTCCCATACTTGCAACTTGGTGAGAACTACTCTAATACTACCTGATCTGAAAATAGGATTGAACTGACACTTTGCAAGTTATAACAAAATGGGTCTTAAAAATTGTCTTTGTTCGTATGTGTCCAAGTATGAACAGGTAAATTAAATAAACTACACAATATAGCTGAAGCATACACTACTCAAATCCAAACGATGGAAAAATAAGAGCAAAGCAAAGAAACATCAGTACAACCAGATGATAATGGAGTTCACCCCTCTTGTGCTACATCTTTGGGCCCTACTGCAAAGATGATGAGGCCGCTTTATTAAGTGTAACAACTAAAAAATGAGAACATACACATCTCTCTCAATACAAGAAAGAATTCTCTCGTTGAGTGGCAATGTCTCTCCTACAAAGATATGTTCTCCTACAAAGAAATCTCACTCAGATTCATTTCTACAACATGAAAAAGAAAAAATAAACTGGACACTCTCACATATTTTGGAGTTAGGTCCACTTGAATCTATTTCTTAGATTCAAAACATATTTAGCATCATAACCATCATCTCACGAATCTAAGACCAATACATAAACACTTTCCAATAAAGTGTCAACAATGCCTTCTCACAACTTGCACCATTTGAAGATAAACTGAAAATCAGTGACTCAAACGATAAAACGGACATCCACAGATGAATTCCTTGTTAAATATCGAGTCATTTGAGTATAGACTCGACCATGTTCCACTCAGGCCTTCACTCTAGAATTCTCGTCTCAAAAGGTGTGTCAAAAAGTATAATGGAAAAACTTCAATTCTATGTGCACGGATTCAAAGTCTACTAATTACAAACCTTGCATCAAATAGAAACCCGCTGTAATCGTGTACAACAAATCCTCCATCTTTTCAATAGATGAAAACAGGTAAATGGATAGACACCATTATGGTTCAGAGGAATATTTTCTCAAAACATACATCTACAAGCCTTAAATTGCAAAACTGGCACTGCCATGATGTCCAAAAGAGCCAAAAACTCCTGTCTAGGGTCTTCTTGTGCTAAAAAAGGCTTCCAGAAGACAAACATATCCTTGTTTCGAAAATTGCACTACAAACTGTGCCAAAAAATTACCTTCTCTGTAAAATATTCAACAAATGAAGCATGTGGTCAAATGGTCAGTGCACTTATTATGAACCCATTGGTCCTAGATTCAAGTTGGTGGAGTCAGAGGATGGCTGCATTATTTTTTTAATATTAAATTAAATTGATTGGGATGTTGGTCCATTGGTTATCCTCCCACCATTCACCACAACATGTGACTGTTGGGGAACCGCCGGTTCGTGGACTGGTCAAGGCCGGTGAGGATTCAAACCTTGTTGGTTCCATTGAATATTTAATCAAATTTAAACAAGGCCTTTGGCCCCTGCTCTTTACCCACCTTCAGTTCTGTTGTGTTTATATGGCCTTGGGCCATGGGCATGGACAATGGTGCCACATGCCCAAACCTAGCCCCTTGCCCTTGGTCGCATATAATAAATAAAACCAATTGATGGGTCGGTCAGGCATTCCTGCCAACCCAACCCTCTCCCCAACCATTGAACTTATCCAAATTAAATATAATGTGTCAACTATCTATTAATAAGTCACATAGTTAGCTCAATGGTGGAGCGTCAAATTGTTTATCGTGAGGTCTGGGGTTCAATTCCACCAAAGGCTAGTTTGGTCTCATAATTTTTTTGGCACATAACTGAAGGCCACATGGCAGCCTCTCATATGGCTAAGTGATGCCCTCTAATTGGCGCACATGGTGGCCTATGATTGGTCCACCCAAACAACTGTATGCCTAGTCACCTGATGACATCAACTAACACATGGCTTCACTTGATTCGCCCACATGCAACTATATAGTCCAGTCATTTACCAACTCATCACTATATTGCCACTTTCCCTACCACATGTCTTCTTTTGGTTGGTCAACCTTGTCCAATCAACGCTGACGTCAACTGACACATGTCACGTTTGTACAGTGCCATGTCAACATTCGTACTACCACATGGAAAAATTTAATTGGTCCATTTAATAGTCCAAAAATGCCAAAAACAAGTGACATGTGGTAGCATCTCATGATGCCATGTCACTATGATAATTCCATGTTGTGGTTAGCAGTACGAACTGCTACATGAGAGTCAAACTTTCCCTTTGACTTTTTATCTGTGTTGACCCAAACTCTGGCCTGCAATAACTTTCACATATGGACTCAGTTTGAGCCCGTTCAAGTTGCATTGGATTAAAAATTTTGGTCTCTACAAAATGGAGCCATTTATAAGTAATTTTGAGATAGTCAGTTTTTGGGCGTTCAAAAATCCACCTGGATCACCAAAAGAAATTAAAACTCACACTGCAAGCAAGTGAATTGACAATGCAAAATGAACATGTGTGATCACTGGACTAATTCTAAAATTTAATTATTTTTGAAGTATATTTGCAAGTGATTGATTGGCAGACTATAATGAAAGTAGAGAATTGGTTAACTAGTAAGAAAACAAAGTATTTCCAATGATGCAAGAATCATAGCATATAAATCACGTTATGAAAAACAAAGAAACTACACTTTGAAAAATGTATAAAAGAGCATCACTCGTCTTGCACTGGGGGGCTTCTTTGTGGTCACGTGAGCTTGAATAAACCTCAGAACCTAAATATGAATCAAATCATAGATACATAAGCATAAGAAAATAAAACTCAACTGGTCTGCAAACTATATTATAAAAGAAATGGTTCATACAGTAAATTTAAACTCAAGCTTATATGTCTTTCTGATTTGCCAAGCAATATTGTAACGTTTAAAGTTTGTAAAGTGTTGTAGCAGCTACAACCATCCTCCAAAATTTTGGCTTGCACCATTTTCAGAGCCTCCCCTGAAGAGTTTCACTTGATGATTGCACACACTCGAGTTCACTCCGTGAGCTTGTGTGAGTCTTTACATTCGCCTTTCTTGTTCATTACATCCAAGTCTCTGCATGTTGATGTCCAAGTGATGCTTGCAACCATGTTCTGGTTATGCTCAAAGTCTTTGCTTCGTATGTGTCTATTCTATTCACCATGAAAGCATTTGTCACACTCACACACGGAGTCATGTTCATTTTCGTGCAAGCGTCCTCTTGATCATGAACAATCAATCATGAGTGTTGCGCTTATCTCTTGCACCGACAGTCAGTCATGTTGAGCATTTGTATTTGGATGGTTGGGTCATTTCGTCGTCAAGTCATTTGACTGTGTGTTCGTATGATCACCTATGCATCTTTTAACTATTCAGACACTTAGTCATTTTTGCTAAAGTTATGATGACCAGACTCCCCTTTGATAGCCAGACCATCACCCTACTTTCGAATCGATCGATTGTCAACTAGAACAGTGCAGAAGCACCAAGCTAGTCCTTTCAAGCTGCGCTACCTGCAAGCAACTCAATCAACTCTCATGTTGGCCACTCGAACAATCAGACCCGATAGTCACTCTAGGACTGACTCCCCTCAAAATTTTCATAGAAGCTATTGACCTCACCCATTCAACTGACTGAGGAAATTGTGCAGAAAGGTCGGACAGACTCCAAGTTCCCGTCCCTGTCTCGTTTAGAAAATTGCACAGTTTTCCCAGTCAGTCATCCGAACAGTCAACCGACTATTCATCTCAGAAATTGCACAGTTCTCATGAGCAAGCCTTCTGTTGCCCATCAATCAACTCATCTCAGAAATTGCATAGAGATGATCAACAGGCTGATCTCCCAACCTTAGTGCAATTTTCCCAGCCAACAGCTCCCAGGAGCAAACTACCTATTCCCTCCAAGAATTGCGTAGCTTTTGCTGCCAGTGGCTAAGCAGCCAACTGCCAGTTCCCTCTGGGAATTGCACATTTTTGGATGTTAGTGACCCAAGTAGATAACTCCCAATTTCCTCTGGGAATTGCATAGTTTTGGCTGCCAATGACCCCAGCAGCCAACTAGAAGTTCCCTCTGGGAATTGCACAGTTCTGGCTGCCAGTGACCCAGCAGCCAACTCGCAGTTCCTTCTGGGAATTACATAGTTCTGGATGCCAGTGACCTAGCAGCCAACTCGCAGTTTCCTCTAGGAATTGCGCAGTTCTAGCTTCCAGTGACCTAGCAGCCAACTCGCAGTTCTCTCTTGGAATTGTGCAGTTCTAGCTGCTAGTCTCTAGGGAAGTTCCCCAGAAAAAACTGTACAATCCCTACCTATTGACCCTTCATGCAACCCGACCTGTTCCTCTAGAAAATTGCACAAATCTAGATTTCTAGCGCCTGTTATTCGTTCTGAAAAATGCACAGAGCATGCATGGCTAGCCCCCCTACAACCCAGACAGTCCCTCCCAAAAATTGCGTAATTTTTCCTCCCAACCGAGCCAAATCTTGCAGATAGTCACTATTGACTGAGATTGTCTGTCTCCATCTCTCAGTGACTCTTGCGCAGTTTTCATTAGCAGTTTCAAGGAGCCATCATCACGCATCACAACCCTACTGCCTCTCCCAGTCACCTACATCTGAATGATCATATGTCATGGTAGACTAGGAGGTTTTGGATTTGATGTCGTCTCGTCATGAGTGACTGCAGGTACAGGTACACAAACAAACATGTCAAGATAACAAAGGAGATGAACGAAGGGAGCACATGCAGATGGACAGGTTCACCAACAGATGAACAAATGAAGCATGTGAAGCAGACAAACACGACGAACATGCACCTTCGCGAACAAGTGAGCCTGTCAAGCCTTCTAGCATGAAAGCAAGGAACAACATGCTAAAGCTTCATATGAAGATATCCATCACTCAACAGCAGTGTAGCTCAACATGCAGTCTAGAAGCAGCACGAATGTACCAACATTGTCATGTCAAGTCATGTCGAGTCAAGTCATGAGTCATGTTTCCCACATCTCCATTATGGGCTTGTTGTCAATCAATGTGATGTAATGTGGAAGTCCAAGAGACCCACTTGTTGAACATAGAGTCGTGTAAGTCGAACAGTCATGGAATTCGAATGGTCATGAGGGTAGTCAGACAGCCACAAGGGTCAGTTTCACCCTTGGCTATAAATAACCCCCTCATTTGTACATGCAGGGAATTTTCACCTTAACTCCTCCCACATAGCCAAGAGAGTCTGTAATATTTTCTTTGAGTAGTAAGTAGTGGCTCCGACGCCCCACTGACGGGGTTAGTGATGTATGGTGTAACGATGTGTCTTGGAACTTTTGCTTAATTGAGAAGCCTGTCAACAAGCCAGCACATTTTCACACATGTATTGTATTTGTTGTAAGATTGATCTTTAACACATCTAATGCATGTTTCTTTAACCTATGTTCAACATCTGAAATGATTCATTTGTTGTAATTCATAATCTATTAATGGAAATGTGTTGTATATGTTGCTAATGTTGTCTCGTCCATGTCGACTGCTCTGCTAAACATCAGACATACCTTTTACATGAACCTTGCCGTAACAACCATTGCACTCATTCGAACTAATCCGTGAGTGTTGTATGTGTTATATTACTGTGTATGTTGTGACTGCTACATCCGAGTGGACTGGTCCGTCGAAAGCTGTGTATGTCCTTTGTGATGTGTGTTCCTAGCCGAGTTGGGATTGATCCATTTCAACTTGGAACTCACCTTCACCTTCTTCCCCTCACAGTGAAAGAACCATTGACACAAGTACACTTACACTCACCAAGCATGCAAACCTCACTTCTTGAATACAAAGTGAACCACTCTCCTGTGCTAACAAGCAAGAGTTGAGGCAAATCCTTAAGATAATGGCAACCGGGCCATCATACCAGATGGGAATCCCACGCCAAACGGTATGAGGTCTAGTTGGGACTTCATATCAAGGTGATCCCCTGAATGTTGGTGGGTCTAGCACCATCAACATTTCTTGCGCTAGAAGGAGGGCAGCCAAATATACATGGCTAAAATTCCCGTCACACTCATTCATCAACCATCTAGTCAAGGCAGTAACTCGCACTCCCTCTCTCATGACTCAGCAGTTGGTTACTCCTCACCTCCCAGAATTGAACACGAGATTTCATATCAACACCTTCGCTTTGTCTGTCCCATCACTCACCAGTTCTCAAAAGTAGTCATACTGATCCCAGGCATACAGTATCTTCCACACGCATCTAAGAAGCCAAAAGCCACTCCCAAAGGGGTTGTTATATCATCAGTGGAAGAAGCAGTCCTTGCTACTCTTGAAGGTTTGGAAGAAGTTATTGAAGATGGAGAGGAACCTCCAATCTTCTTTAAAGACAAAAAAGGCACTCTTGTAGTCTCGGGATCAAACTCCATTATAGGAGGTGGAGGGGAAAGCAGCAGAGGAAGTGGAGGTGGAGACGAACAGACAGACTCAGATCCAAAACCATTAGATTCTGAAGGAGAGGAAGAAATGAAGAGGAAGAAGAGAAAGAAGAGATGGTTGACCCAAATCTTGAATGGATGACTCAAGGACCATTGGCTCTCCTGGTTGTTCTGCACAAGATGCCGAAGTGAGCAGAGAAAATGAACATCAAGTTCAACCCTGACAGTGCGGTGAAGGAAGAAGACCATTTAGACAACTTCTACCTACAGCTACAGACCCTTGAGGTATGTTATGACGATGTATCATGTAGATTGTTTCCATGTACCTTGGACGGCCACGCAGCTGCTTTGTATCACAGCCTTCCACCCAACTCCATACAGAACTGGGGTTCTTTCAAATGTATGTTCCTTGAAAATCTGTTGATGATAAGACCCCAAACATGCTACTCAAAGAATTGGGAAGCCTCTGAATGGAGGGAAAATACAAAGTGAAAGATTTCAATTAAAGGTTTATGCATATTTTGAACAAGTTTGCAGCAAACACCAAACCTCTTGACTCCATCACTATCGACTATTACATGTATGCACTTCCAACCACCATTGCGCAGTTCGTCAAGTGAGCTGTGAAGCCAACACTTTTAGAAAGCTACGAAGATGTTATTATTGTTGAGAAATACTTGCACTCCATTGGAGTCATCAAGGATGACGAATCAACAAAAGACTCCAAGGATGCAAGTAGAAAGGCCCAAGCAACGAAGAGCAAGGGTAGAGACAAGGAAGCAACTGATATTGAGAACCTCACTCACCTTGTCAAGAACATGACCACTGAAGTGTCCAAATTCAAGCAAAGAAAGACGGAAACATTCACAAGCAGTCATCCTCCTAGACAGAGATAGGCAAGCAGTTCATCAACCAGCTCATCAAACAACAAATGGTTCGGTTCCAAATTTGCGCAGAAGCCTATGTTCCAACTCAATCAATGCATTGATCCTAAGTTCTGTTCCTTCCATGAAGAATTTCACCCCAAGAACCCTTGTTCAAGATGGAAGCAAGTTGTTACCTCTGTCTGTACTCAACACTCGATGCAGATGGTGACATACACGAGTAGTCAGAAGACACTGATGATAAGGAAGAGGTTGCACTTGATGAATCACCAAGTTCTAGGCATGTGGTGAACGTATACCAATGCTCGCAAATAGTCTCTTAGACAAACATTGAGAAGCATCCCCAAAAGCAAAATGATTGTTACCATCTTAGGAGTAAAGGGGCTCCCCTACACTTGAGGAGATGCCAGAGAAGGTGAGACAGCTAATAAAGAAGGTCGACCCACCGGCTGCCCCAAAGCAACAAACATAAAGCAAGTCCGGGAAAGCAATGGTGGTTAAGAGTACGTCCATAAGCAGCAAGTTGCAAAACACTCAGCCGAACAGCATGAACATCTGTTCCACCCTAGACACCTCAGTGAGTCTACCACCTCTGGATTACAACATAGTCGATGACATGAAGAAAACTCGAGTGAATGTCAGTTTGTTCGAGGTAGCCAAAGTCCAGAGTCAACGAGATATCCTACTGCGAGCATTGGGACAAACAGCAACAAACAACGCGGCCTCCACCAGCGAGGGAGAAAGCACACCTCCCGGATTATTATCCACTGTGCTCAATACACTCCAGATGGAAGAAGAAAACTCAGGTTGCCCCACATTCCTACTTTCATTCAAAGTTTTCAACTACAATGTCCACAACTGCTTGGTTGATTCTAGCGCAGAAGCCAATGTCATGCCACTCTCCATTGCTAAGAAGATCAATGCACAATGGAGTGAAACATCCACCAGAATCATCCAACTCGATAGAACATCAGTACCAACCATTGGTGAACTATGAGACATGATCATCCAACTATCCCATGACAGTCAAGTCCACCAATGCATCAACATAGTTGTTGTGGACATACCGGAAGCATATGGCCTGCTACTCAGCAGAGACTGGTCCAACAAGCTAGATGGATATTTTGCTACAGACTGGTCTCACATGTGGCTTCCGTACAAGGGCAGATGCAACCAAATCTGGGTGTTATCGGAGAGGTATATGAAACACAATGTCACTCCCCTTAACAATGAGAATGAACCATTAGCCTTCACAAAACTTATGTTTGTTAACTGCTTCCTAGAAAAGACATTGGAGTGTTATCTTGCACGGCCTACTCCAACCTCATCAGACAAGCAGTTGGGACTCCTTCCTTGCCCAACTGATGATAATGAAACCTGTATAGTTTGTTTTTCTGATAGTAGCAGTAGTAGCAGTAGTACCAGCACACCAAACGGTCCATGTATAGACAAATTGTTGGCCATGAGTCTTGAAAAATTAGGAACACATGATGGCTCAAAGACTGAGTGTATCTGAGTCATCCAAAACAATGAACCATGTGTGATTTCAAGTTTTTTGAAGTCCGAAGTCACAAACTATGATGTTGAAGCACTCGTGTTGAACACACGAAGGACCAACACTATGAATGAACAAAGAAACCTGGGAATCTACCATGATCCGAAGATGGCCAATCTCGACACAAGTTACACACTACAATAGTGACAAATCTTTGACTACTTGATTGAATAGTACCAAGATGGGTCTGCACGAGTAGATGATGACCTGAGTACCCATTGCATGCGAGCAATCCAACATGAGTTCCCAAGTAAAGAAGGAGACAAGCCATTACAACAAAGAATAGGTAACACATACATGTTGTTTGTCCTCCTTTTGCCGAAAAGATTGACTAACATTTTAAGTGTTTGGATTACTTGCAAAGTTCATCATCATACTTGGTTTTCTGATTTAAATCCTACACGTAAGAAATCTGGGAAGATCCACTTACGCATTGAATTCAAAAACTTGAACCCTTCCTGGAGTAAAAACAACTACCCCGTGCCATCATCTGAGCCCATGTTGCACACAGTACCTAAAACAGTGGTGTTGTCTTCACTTGATGGTCTTCTAGAATGCCACCGGTTTCGATAGCGGAGTCTGGTGGATTGGCACTAGTCCACGAGAAACTTGGCTCACACACATATCATTTTCAATCACTTGATAAGAGGATTGATAATCTTCCTGTCAATGGCCAAGTCCTCAAACACTAGTTTCAGTAGGTCAGGCCATGCCAATGCCATGTACATAGTCTACTTGTTGTTCGTTGTTTCAATTGGGTTGTTTTGCTTATTATCTTTGCTTTCGTTTTGTTTGATTCTGCTTACTATTTTTGTTCACGTTCATTTTGTTTGTTTGATATATTACTATTTTTGTTTCTGGAAATAAGTGCTGCCAACTACTACATTCTGGCTTTTGAATAGAGTATGTGGCTGAAATTTGAAGAGACTTGTGACACTGCAGCACTTGGCCCATCTTGTGTCCATTTTCTTTGTGCTTGGTTACAACCTTTAGCCAATGAAGTCCTAACAGAAAATACGAACCATCTATAAGGGAAGCTTTGGTCCAACCGTGAACCTGTGTCCACACTGGGAAGCCCCATGCCTGTACTCAACTTTCTGCTCTATGTGTTTAAGCTAATCCAACTAGTAGAAACAGAGAAGGGGGAAAATCTAAACAAGCAAACCTATGTCAGAGGTCTTACATGCTTCTTTGAAGGAACAACCTCTTCTGCTCTCAATAAGTCGAGATCCCTCTTCCGCCCCAAAAATAAATAAGTGCCTATGCACAGTTCTCTTAAAAAATACAAAGGCGAAAGAAGAGAAAGGCTTCCAACGCAGAGAGGTCAAGCATGCAACTCCACCGGGGTACTAACTAGGCTCACTGGCAGTGGAGAAATGTGTGTGTTCCTGCATGACTTCGTCGGGGTATTGTCCAGGCCTACTGGTAGCAGAGCAACACTAGAGATGAAAACTTATACTCTAAAAATCTTCAACTCACGAACCAAACTACCCTTCCCAGATTCGAAACACAGAGATCTAAGCTGAACTTTTGATTGTGTTTGACTGAGTTGGAAAAGGGTGAACCATGTATATCCATGGGGTAAGTGGGGAAACTGAAGTAACTTGCATAGCAATTCAATACTCCTCGAAATACCAAGGCCCTGTGCTAGCAATGAACCAAAACAAAGAAGCTGGAGTTCTACCAGTGTGTCGCCAAGTGTTGTAGCGCTACAACCACCCTCCAAAATTTTGGCCTGCACCATTTTCGGAGCCTCCCCTAAAGAGTTTCACTTGATGATTTCACACACTCAAGTTCACTCTATGAGCTCATGTGGGTCTTTACATTCGCCTTACTTTTTCATTGCATCCAAGTCTCTGCATGTTGATGTCCAAGTCATTCTTGCGACCATGTTCTGGTTATGCTCAAAGTCTTTGCTTCGTATGTGTTTGTTGTGTTCACCATGAAAGCATCTGTCACACTCACACACGGAGTCACGTTCATTGTCACGCAAGCATCGTCTCGATCATGAACGATCAATCATGAGTGTCGCACTTGCCGCTTGCACCGTTGGTCAATCATGTTGAACATGTGTATCTAGATGGTTTGGTTGTTTTGTCGTCAAGTCATGTGAGTGTGTGTTCGTATGATCACCTATGCATCTTTCAACTGTTCACACACTTAGTCATTTTTTTTGAAGTTCTAACGACCAGACTCCCCTCTGATAGCCGGACCACCACCCTGCTTACAACTTGATCGACTGTCAACCAGAACAGCGGAGAAGAACCAAGCTAGTTCTTTCAAGTTGTGCTACCGCAAGCAACTCAATCAACTCTCATGCTGGCCACCTAGATAGTCGGACTCGGTAGTCACCCCGAGAGTGACTCCCCTCAAAATTTGCGTAGAGGCCATTGACCTCACCCATTCAACTGATTGACGAAATTGCATAGAGAGATCAGACAGACACCAAATGCTCGTCCCTATCTCCTTAAAAAAATTATGTAGTTTTCCCAGTCAATCATCCAAATAGTCGATCGGTTGTTCATCTTAGAAATTGTGCAGTGCTCATGAACAGGCCTTCTGTTGCCCATCAGTCATCTCAGCTCAGAAATTGTGTGTAGATAATCAGGAGGCCGGCCTCCCGGCCTCAGTGCAGTTTTCTGAGTAGCAGACTACCTGTTCCCTCTAGGAATTGTGCAGTTTCTGTTGCCATTTCCCTATGGGAATTACGTAGTTTTGGCTACTAGTGACCCAAGAAGCCAACTACTAGTTCCCTCTAGCAATTGCGCAGTTTTGGCTACCAGTGACCCAAGCATCCAACTGCCAGTTTCCTCTGGGAATTGTGCAGTTTTGGCTGCCAGTGACCCTAGCATCCAACTCGCAGTTCCCTTTGGGAATTGCACAGTTCTGGCTACCAGTGACCCAAAAATCAGCTGGAAGTTCCCTCTGGGAATTGCGCAGTTCTAGCTGCCAGTCTCCCAGGAAGTTCCCCAAAAAAACTGCGCAATCCCTGCCTGTTGACCCTTCATGCAGCCTGTCCTTTTGCTCTGGAAAATTGCCCAAATATGGCTACCTAGCCCCTGCTGACTGTTCGTTCCGAAAAATGTGCAGAGAATGCATGCCTTGCCCCCTTGCAACCCAGACTGTCCCTCCCGAAAATTGTGCAATTTTTCCTCTCAACCGAGCTAGATCTTGCAGATAGTCACTGTCGACTCAGATTGTCTGTCACCGTCTCTCAGTGACTCTTGCGCACTTTTCATGAGTAGTTGCCAGGAGCCATCATCCTGCATGCTGCCTCTCCTGGTCACCTACATCTGAATGATCATATGTCATGGTAGACTAGGAGGTTTTGGATTTGATGTTGTCTCATCATGAGTGATTGCAAGTATAGGTACACCAACAAAGATGTCAAGACAACGAACAGGATGAACGAAGGGAGCACATGCAGATGGATAGGTTCACCAACGGATGAATGAACGAAGCATGCGAAGTGGATGAATGTGACGAACATGCACCTTCGCGAACAAGTGATCTTGTCAAGCCTTCCAGCATGAAAGCAAGGAACAACATGTTAAAGCTTCATCAAGCGAACCAAGTACCATCGAAGACTCTGTGCACTTCACCATGCGAAGGTGAAGCTATGATACACCATGAAGACATCCATCACTCAGCAGCATTGTAGCTCGACATGCACTCTAGCAGCAGCACAAATGTACCATCATTGTCATGTCAAGTCATGTCGAGTCAAGTCATGAGTCATGTTGCCCACATCTCCACTATGGGCTTGTTGTCAATCAATGTGATGTAACGCGTAAATCCAAGAGACCCACTTGTTGAACATAGAGTCATGTAAGTAAAAAATTCATGGAAGTCAAACTGTCATGAGGGTAGTCGGATAGCCACAAGGGTCAGTTTCACCCTTGGCTATAAATAACCCCTTCATTTGTACATGCAGGGACTTTTCCCCTCAGCTCCTCCCACATAGCCAAGAGAGTCTGTAATATTTTCTTTGAGGAGTACGTAGTGGCTCCAATGCCCCGCTAATGAGGTTAGTGATGTATGGTGTAACGATGTGTCTTGGAACTTTCGCTTAATTCAGAAGCCTTTTAACAGGCCAGCTCGTTTTCACACATGTATTGTATTTATTTTAAGACTGATCTTTAGCACTTGTAATGCATGTTGCTTTAACCTGTGTTCTACATTTGAACTTATTCATTTGTTGTAATGCATAATCTATTAATGGAAATGCATTGTATATGTTGCTAATGTTGTCCCGTCTATGTCGACTGCTCTATCGGACATCAGACAGAGCTTTCACATGAACCTTGTTGTAACAACCGTTGCACTTATTTAGACTAATCTGTGAGTGTTGTACATGTTATCTTACCTTGTATGTTGTGACTGCCGCATCCGAGTGGACTGCTCTTCCAGAAGCTGTGTATGCCCTTTGTGTTGTGTGTTCCTAGCCGAGTTGGGACTGATCCCTTTCAACCTGGAACTCACCTTCACCTTCTTCCCCTCACAGTGAAATAACCATTGACACAATTACACTTACACTCACCAGGCATGGAAACCTCACTTCTCGAAGACAAAGCGAACCACTCTCTTGTCCTAACAAGCAAGAGTTGAGGCAAATCCTTAAGATAATGGAAATCGGGCCATCATACTAGTTGGGACTCTCACACCAAATGGTGTGAGGTCTAGTTGGGACTTCATACCAGGTTGATCCCCTGAATGTTCGCGGGTCCAACACCGTCAACATAAAGTAACAACTTTCAAAGTTTCCTTTCTACAAATAAGAACTAAATATGATGACTAAGAATACTATCACTATAATTTATACTCAAGGCATATGACTCAACTCATCGTGTGATGGTGCATGAGTCTGGAAGATCCCATGTGGTAATCGAATATTATTCTCCAGTGCTTAATCTTACAAGGATGCATTGTTGTTTATCATGATTTCTCAATGCTCATGATGCCATGTCAGAATCCTTCAATGATTCGCCTCTATGCTACACCATGTGTTTGTCCATTATTTGATTGGAACATTGACTTTTCAAAAACGATGAAATGTTTGCCTCTTTGGTTTGCCTTGTAGGTAAGTAACCATCTTGGTGCTTTTTGCCAAATGTTTCATTGCTTGGTTCAACTAAGTTATCCCTAAAGGTGTACCAACCTATGAATCTGCGAGATTTATATAGAGAAACTATAGATTTTATCACTTTCTATCATCACCACTTTTTAGCCTTTTTTTATAAATAAAACATATAAAACTCTAGAATATTGGACGTGTTACCTTTGAAGATCTTTGTAGTAACCCTTGTACCTATGATAACATATATACATATGGATGGTAACAAAAATATGCAAAAAGGATGATTATGAAGGCACTTAAAAGGTAAAATTGGTCAAAAGTATGATAGCAAGATGACAAAAAGGATCTCATTTCTCAGTCCATCACCATATTGCATTGCCGACTGCCTAGGACCCTTACAGAGTTGCAGGGATTCTTTGGATTATGTAGTTATTGTAGGTGTTTTATTAAAGGGTTTTCACAGTTGGGTGCACCCTTAATAGATATTACAAAAAAAGGGGCATTTAGGTGGAGAGAGGAAGCTCAAAATCCATTATATAATCTTAAGGAGGTGATGAGCATTTGTCCAGTATCGACACTTCCTGATTTCACTTAGCCCTTTGTGCTTGAGTGCGATACTTTGAGAGATAGTATAGGAGTTGTCCTAATGCTGAAAAAACATCTGATAGAATTTGAGTGTCAGAAGCTCATGGAACCATAGAGACTATACTCCATCTATGATAAGGTGATGCTCGTGATTATGCATGATTTGGCGAAGTTCAAACAATATTTAGTCAATAGAATATTTATGGTTAGGACTAACCACAATAGTTTGCGGTATTTCCTAGAATAGAATAACATGAATGAAAGTCAAGAGAAATGGGTAAGCAATATACAAGCTTATGATTTTGACATTTAGTATATGAAGGGTAGGAAAAAAATTGTTGTTGATTCCCTTTTCAGGAAACCAACAACATGTTCACTTATGGATATTTCAGTTGATTGGAAATCACACCTGTTGGTGGAATATTCCAAGAATAAGTTTTCTTATGAGTTGCTAGATGGTCACATTAAGGATAATAGGTACAAAGTGGTGGATGGAATTTTCTACAAGGATAGAATATATTTATTCCTCAAGTCCAAATGTAAGGAGAAGATTAAGAGCACTTCTCATGATACACCTTTGACAAGGCACCCTGGATACTTCAAAACTTATAGGTAGATTAGAGAGAGGTTATCATGAAATGGCCTCAAGGATAATGTGTTATGACATGTGAGGGAGTGTATTACTTGTCATCATAACAAGTCAAACAAATACTCATCTTGCAGGTTTATTGCCACCTTTTCCCATTCCAAAATAGAAGTGGGGGAGTGTGTTGATGGATTTAATCATATGTCTACCAAAGGTGTAGGCTTAAAATTGCATTTATGTAGCTATTGATCTGTTGACCAAATTCACACAGATGGATGATTTGTTTGGTGTTTAGGCTCCATGGGATACCTAAGTACATTGTCATCCATTGGGACAACATGTTTCTTAGTGAAATTTCACAGGAGTTGTTTAGATTGGTTGGAACCAAGTTGACTCCTAGTACCAGTTATCACCCGCAAACAAATGGACAAATAGAGATTGTGAACAAATGGGTTCAGGGGTATCTACACAACTATGTGTTAGCATAGTAGAAGGTTTGTATTGAGTGGTTGCATCTAGGAAAACATTTCTACATCATCACCTACCACATGTCAGTTAGTATGATCCCATTCAAAGAATTATATGGCCAATGTACTCATTCATTTGTGGATTTGGTGTTTGGGGATACTAAGGCTCCCGAAGCTAAAGATTATATACAAGAAAGCAATATATCCTGTAATTCCTTAAGAAAAACTTACATGCTACCTAGAAACAATAGAAGATGTATCCAAACAAGCATAGGGTTGAGTGCAATTTTGAGGTAAGAAACTTGGTTTCTTGAGGTTGCAGCCATATAGACAATATTATTTGAAGAAAGTGGTACAAAAAAGTTGAAACCGTGTTTTTATGCTCCCTACATAGTAATAAGGAGAGCTGGGGAAGCATATTTTGAGCTTGAGCTACCAAAAAGGAGTAATATTCATAATTTTATTCATCTATCATTCTCTAGAGAATGAATTGGGGTAGCATATTACTTTAGCAGAGTCACCCCCATTGGATGACGAGGGGCATCTAATATTGATCCATGAGGAGATTTTAGAAGTCAAGCAAAGGAAATTAAGGAGTTGAGTGATCAAAGAGTATCTTATTAGGTGGAAAGACTTGGTGATATAAGACACTACATGGGAAGTAGAAAATTTTTTGTACCATCCTACTCCAAGAAGAAGAAGAAGAAATACATAAGAGACTAATGGTATTATGATTACCTATGGTATAGACCCATGGTATTCTAATGATCAAAGATATTTTGGAGCTCACTCTTTGGGCATGCATAATCATTTCCCCATATCGATTTTGTAAATCTCTTGTCGATTAAGAGAAACGGTTTCAGTGATGAAACAAATCCACCCTAATTGATCATAAGGAAAGATCACTTAGATATTTCACAGGTATCTATTGTTGAATATCCATGTCATTGCTAGGTCATGGGTGCATCAAGAGTTCCTGGGATTTTCAGGAGGTCATATTTTCTATCTGTAGTTCATGTGGGAAGAATGGGGTCAATTCTCTCATTGACATACTATGGGATCAATTAAGGAGGTTGTACTAGTTATTATCAACAAGTTGAGGGTATTTTTTGTGGGTATTTTCAACCCATATTTTTTTCTACCCTATCTAGTGACATTTTTGTCTTAGTAGTTCAAGCCATCATTTGTTGCATCATGGAATCAAAAGGGAGGGTCAAACCAACCATCAAATTTTCTTCAATATAGTAGTTAACAACAATGTAAGGGGACATTTTAGCATTGTAATCATCTCCTATTTTCCCAATAGATTGTGTCATTAGTCACGGTTGTTTATAGGCTTCCATAAATCTATTTTTGTAACTCAAAAGGCTGATACGACATCAAGGTTGTTTATAGGCTTCCATAAATCTATTTTTGTAACTCAAAAGGTTGATACGACATGTAATTCTATGTCATATTAATAAAACGGATCAAATTATATTGGTTGAGTTTGTTTGTTGTGTTATTTTTGCTTGTGATATGATGGTTGTTTTATTTGTTTAGAAATAACATAT
Source organism: Pinus tabuliformis (assembly GCA_031772625.1). Taxonomy (NCBI): domain Eukaryota; kingdom Viridiplantae; phylum Streptophyta; class Pinopsida; order Pinales; family Pinaceae; genus Pinus; species Pinus tabuliformis. Next base: position 662,906,559 of record CM062812.1, on the reverse strand, counting down.
TTTACAATGGTAGTAATAAATAGATATGTTATATTACTTGAATTGATTTGTTGTGATTTTGTTTTGGGTATATTTGTTGAGTTTCTTACCTAGAAAGAGGGGATTTTACACAAGAATGCTAACAAAATGCAATGGGGTAGGAAGCATGCTGAGAAATCTTAAATGGATCTTCCTAGTGGAATGTGATAAATAAGATACCTAAATTCTATATCCACAAGTTGTTGGAAATCTTTTTGTCATTGATTTCAAAGATAGGGGGGAACTACATGTGTACAAGATAAATATTGTGAGATGAAGTTTGTTGGAAATATTGTTTGGATACAAAAAAAAATCTTGATGCCCAATTTGGATACCATATTTTTGAAGGAATTTTTACCATAAATATCTAGCTCAAATGGGAGCAAAATATATATTGTTGAATATATTATTCCAAGGCCTTTCCAATGCTATATGGCATTCCCTATAACTTCATAGGAATGAGGAGATATGAAAATTTCTATCAAGTTGACCCAACTAGTTTAACAAGTCATCACCATAAATGAACAAAAAAAAACTACAAATAAAGGATAAATAAGTGAATTTGAATACCATCCAAACAAAACGCAATCTAAGATTCACAACATAAGCAAGGGAATACTCTTGGGGTCTTAAAGGTGGAGCAAAAACGTGATTTGTGGAGTGAATCAATCATCTTGGAATTTTTGCTATAAATTTTCTTTTGAGATGTTCCAGCCCATGAAAGTTAGATGAATAGATGGTAGATATTTGTACACCTATGGTATAAATTTAAAAATTTGTTTCGGTGTAATTTTAAAGATATGCTCTAAGGCATTTAGGGTTCTGGAATGCTCTTGAAATCTACTTCAAATAGTTGAGCTTGGAATTTTTTCTATAAATTTTCTTCTGGGATGTTTCAAATTACGAAACTTGGAGAAGACATAAGGGATATTTTCATGTACCTATGGTAGAAATTTCAAACAAAAATTCACTGTAATTCAAAGATATACTTTGAGGAAACTAGGGTTCCTATGCTTCAAATGGGTTGATTGAAATTTTCACTATAACACTTTTTCTTATATGTTTCAAATTATAGAGAATAGATCTCTAAGTATTTGCGATATAAATTTCAAAATTTGGTTTGTTATATTTTCAGAGATATGCTTTGAGGAATTTAGGTTTCCTAAATTCCTTTGAAACCTGCTTCAAACATGTCAACTCGGAATTTTCAATATAAATTTATTTCTAAGATGTTTCATATTGTGAAATATTGAGGAAGAAAATATGAGATCTCTTAGTACTTATGGTAGAAATTTCAAATGTTTTTTCACTATAATTTCATAGATATGATATGTGGAAGTTAGGGTTCTTGAATGCTATTGAAATATGCTTCAAACAGGTCAATTTTTTTCATTTTTTCTATAACTTGTTTTTTTAACTTTCAGACTATGAAAGTTTTATGGCAATCAAAGGAGACATATGAAAGTGCCTCAGGTAAATATTTCAAAATAATATTTTCAAAATTGGATACATGGCATGTTGCAAAAGTTCATGCTTGGGGAGGGGCCAGAAACAACAAGTTTTGGACAAGAAAAATTGGTGAAGGAAAAAGTAACTAATAGAATTGGTGAAGGAAAAATTAGCAAGCAAACATGGTGAAGGTAGAAGCATCTAATATAGTTGGTGAAGGTAGAAGCAAAAATAAAACCTGGTGAAGGTAGAAACACCAATTAAACTCGATGAAGAAAGAAGCAACTAATAAAGCTGGTAAAGGAAGAAGAAACAAGTAGACTTAGTGAAGTAGGTTGATTGCTATGAATAGTTGTAGCAATGGGGATTGGTGTCTCCTATAGGTTGGTGCATAAAAATATTATAGAAAATAAGGTTGGTGTCTCCTATAGGCTGGTTCCTATAAATCTTTTAGCAGAGTGGATTAACTTTTCTTGTAGGTTGGTGCTTACAAATCTTGCAATAAAGGTTATTGGTGTCTCTTGTAGGTTGGTGCCTATAAATATTGTAACAAAGGGATTGATGTCTTTTATAGGTTGGTGCCTACAAATCTTGCAACGAAGGGCATTAGTGTCTCCTATAGATTGGTGCCTACAAATCTTATAGCAAAGGGAATTGGTGTCTCTTGTAGGTTGGTGCCTACAAATATTGGATCATAGGGAATTGGTTTCTCTATAGGTTGGTTACCACCCCATGAAATTATCCCATGTCAAATTAGTTGACATGGAATCATAGCCTAAACGTTTCTCATAACTTCCTCAATATATATAGAGGTACGTCCATATTATTACAAGGAGATTTATTAAGTACCATGAGCCACCTATCCATCCAATGGTCTCGAAATGATTTGTAGGTCCACTTGTCCATACAAATGTGTTATTTGTTGACTGGTAAAGGTTGGTTAGTTCTTGGGTTAGCAAAGAAAGAAAGAAAAAATCTTGTTTTGTAATGTTGAGGTCTTTGATGTGGCCTTTATTTAGAGTAGTTCTATAGTGTTCATACATTCTATCCCTTTAATAAAAAATATTGGTTAACTATATTTGGGCATTGGAGATGGATGATGCAATTGAGTTTAATGAACTTGCAAGAGACAATTGTGACGACCCTCTAGTGTTTTAGTGATCTTGTATCCATGACCTTAGAGTAGCCATGGATGCGTCAATTTCATCATAGGTATTTCTTTTTTATTGGTTGGAGTTTTAGGTTGCTAATAGTGGGTTTGGGTTCTAACTAGGTTCCATATTAACCATTTTCCCTACAATGAAATATGGTGATTGTGCTTAAGGTATTTTTAATGTATTTTTTTAATTTAAACCAATTTAAGAAAAAAATATCCATTAGAATGCTTACCTAGAATCCACGAATGAGGTAGGGTGTTGACTTGGCACTCAACATAGACCAGGAATGAACAATTTTTCCCAATGACACCTAAAAATGCATTGTCTAGTACCAAATTAGTAGTAAAAAATGGGGTTGTTGGTGCATAAAATATCAATCACACTAGGAATGGGTGTGCATTCTTAAGCCATGTTGAGTTGGTGGTTGGGATAGCTTCTTGGTTGGAAACTTGGACCCTGCCAAGCATGGATGTATTAAAACACGTGTGCATTCTTGGGAACATGCATGCATTCATGTGGACACACATTCCTAATGGCCCCATTGCCACTTCTAGGACCATCATCTTCACACACACACACGCGCACACATAATGAAGATTCCATGGCTCTAATTGATATCCAATTGTTGTCAATCAACACTTTCATGGTAATTTTGGCAACTACATAAGATAAAGCTCATGCAAAATAAGGTAAAAACAAACAAAATTTTACATTTTTAGCATCAGATTTTTCTCAAGATGCATGGGAAATTGTGATTAAAACCATAATCAAAATGGAATCATGAATTAAACCATAATATTAACCAAAATGGAATACTTTGTAAGAAATTAGTGTGTTTTGCATAAATTTTATGCTACTCATGAACTAAGGTACTTCATAGCTTTGCAATCCTAGACTCAAGAGAAATCTCTCATATCATTTAACTTTATTTATTTAATTTCTCAAAAAAATGGCATTGATTTATTTTCATGAAATTAACTACAATGGAAATAGCTACAATGTAATTCTTGTTGTGTTTCCATGCCACTGCACAAAGAACAATGGATATTGACTTTCCCATGACCATACACTAAAATTAAATTAAAATGACATTAACATGGTTCAATGGTGGGGGGTCTTCTTTTTATGATATTGTGGCTTTTGCATTGAAAGATTTCAAAACTTTGTACTATATGCATACCCTTGATAGGATATAGAACAACCAATGGAATCTAAAATGAAGGGCTTAGTGATGCTCTTTGAACCCTTAGTGATGCTCTTTCACTTCAAACGAAAGGCTTCCCTTGAGGTGATATCTTCTATTAAAACTCTATATAAATAAAACATAAATTCCATGTACCTATATGATGATAGAAACAAATAAAAAGTATATAACCCATGAGAGTTTTAGTAGAGAAAGATACATGTATAATGTCTGAGATGATATTTTATTATTCTACAATATAATAAACACATGAAAGTGTGTTATTATACACCAAAATAAACACTTTATACTCAATTTGTCTATTTTATGTTTATGTTTAGATATCTAAATATAATGTTTCAAAAATCAAATATGCTATCATATACAACAAATTTCATACTAGTACATTTACGTAACCTTACATATTAGCCTCAAGGGTTAGCTTAATTGGTCGAGGTCCCATTGCTAAGGACTTCGTCGATCGAGAGGTCACGGGGTCAATTCTCCCCAATGCCCTCAGAGTTAGACTTTGCTATTTTGGATATATATTAATAAAAATAAATAGTATCAATTATTTTACAATTATCACACATGTCTATACCTCATTTAAACATGCCTTATTTAAACAAATATTAATTAAAACATTATTTACAACTTAGAAACAATATTGTTCTTTAATAAAAATTTACATATATTAAAAGCATCAGCGAAACTCTAGAATAATAAATAGAAACAATATTCAACATAAATAAATAGTTTAATGAATATATGTATAAATTATTATTATCCAATTTTAAGGTCACAGCCAAGCCAGACACCTAATTAGTGTAAAATATCCCCTTGTTTGTGGGACAAGAGACCCACCTCCATGCAGCGATTTGACTGCTAAGTCTACGAAGGTATACATGCTCTACCTCCTCTGGTTTTGAACCTGTGACCTCTTAGGAGGAAACACATGCTCTTAACCATTAAAACATCAAAAAAGACTTGTTCCTTAAAAGTTATCTGCAAAAACTAGACTTGTAAAAAATAAAAAGACTAAATGTGCATCTAATCAAGATTGAAAAATGTCACCGGGTTTTAAACAAGTGAATGTCTTCGAACAACCTATAATACCCTCTACTCACGTTGTGAATTCCCCAAAAATACCATATACCAACAAGAATCCAAATTAAACTATAATTCAACCTCCTTTGCCCTATTCCTACTTTCTTTTCTACAAAATCTCCTTTACATCTCGTCCAAGACGTGATAAGAGAGTGGGACGATCTGCACAAGAAACTAGTCTTCCACTCATTAATCCAATTAGGATTTAAGAATTAATTTTTGCATTTTCTTTTTCTAATCTAGGTGGAAATTAAAAATTTATTCTTGAAATTTTAGTTTATTTTCTTACAATTCAATTTGTTGTGCACACTCTCAAAATCCACTTTATTTTCTTACAATTCAATTTGTTGTGCATACTCTCAAAATTCACTTTTTGAATTGAGCTCAATTTATTTTCTTACAATTCAATTTGTTGTGCACAATCTCAAAATCCACTTTCTGAATTGAGTTCGGTCAATTTGCAATGGCTCCAAAATGTTGCCTCTATTAGTAAGATAGATTACCAATTCACCATTAAAAAACAACACACATTTTTTATTCAGATGAAAAAAACACTAGGTTTTATTAAAAAAAAAATAGAAACCAGTACTATATCATAATATCATAGATTATTCGAAAATAGACTTATTCTATAGGAGAGGAAACCATCACCGTCCAAGAAAATATCGCATGATAAACATATTCCAACAGCCGACATATTGTAGTATAAAAAATACATATCCACATGCAAATACGACGATAAAAGACCACATTCTCTATCTTCATCATAAATATGAAAAACACGTAGCCTATGGGAGAGTAATCAAACCCTCATATCTAATTATGTTATTCTCAAAGAAACTGAACCTTAAAACACCAACAGCAATAGTTAGACCATCTTTCGAAAGAGCATCAACAACCATGTTTGATTCATGAAATATATGCTTAAAGGTGATATTCTGGAAAGACTTTTTAAAATATTTGATACTATCCATCCAATAGCTTTGTTTAGGTGGGACAAAGTTTGTATTTCCCATAATATCATCAATTAGGGACTTCGAATCCCCATAAATATGTAAACATTCCAGCGACCTCTGCTTGGCAAACTAGAGCAGACCCCATAGTGTCAATATCTTGGCTCTAGTATTAAAGCCATTCCTCCATGTCAATATAATTTGGAATGTGTTATGTTGCAAACTCTAAGTCATACCCCACAACCATAGAAACCACTCTGTGCAATGCCATCAATGTAACCAGCCAGAATTTGAATGTGAGGAGGCATATTTCTAACCAGAAGATCCTTGTTGGTCGGAGTGCGCATTTCCTGTGTGTCCATCGAAGTCCTTATAAAACAACTTGTGTTCATAGTCTATGTCAAACCAGGAGAAAATATTCAAAAAACAAAAAATCTGGGTGCCAAAAATCGAGCTCCTTTAATAGAGAATCTATAGCAAGACCTATTGTTATTGATTTAAGATTGTTTATGTACAACCATATATTTCCCTACAAGTCTGAAATGAGGAATAGTAATGCTATGTGTATCCTTGGTTTCAACTCTTGCTTCTCTATCACAGTCAATAACTTCATTCTCTACACCAAAACATTCACAATTCAAAATTTAGCACTTTGCCTAAAAATGTTATCAGGATCCCATTATAAAGCTGAAGGGTAAAATGATAAAGGCAGTCAATAGAAAGGTTCCTTATAAATATTGCAAGAATGGTGACAAAACACAATAAGTTAGGAAGCATGCTGAGAAATCTTTAATCCACAAGTATGCTTCCAAGCCAATTAACTTGTAGCAAGAATGAAAGAAATAGCAGTAGTTTTTATTAGTAAACAATTTAGGAACTTACTAGGAAATTGACATCCATCTTATTGGAAAATATCTATACTTCTCAAAGACTTCAACTTGGACTTAAAAATCATCAATTTGAAGGCAAGGGGTAGTGTCACAGTTTGATTTTTCTTTGCAAACAATAGCTCCTAATCAGTATTTAAACAAACAAACAAAAAATCATAATGAATGATTTGTCTAGAGGTTGCCAATTATTTCCATTTGAAAAGATTTAAAATAATTATTAAAATACAAGTTTTTATAATTATATTAAAAAATTTAATATGTTATTTTTTTCCTAGACATTCGATGAATTTGGCAAAATATTAGCTTTGGAAAATTTGAAGTTATTTTTTTCCATGAGTGGCACTCTTTCATAAGGCAATGCTAGTTCAAAATACTGAAAGGAAAATAGTCCAATATTGTTAAGACATCACTATGAACAATTTTCTTTATTAAACCCTAAATCTTTATAGGCTCATCATTTTTTTATATGGTTTATTATACTAATTTGACAATACTAACTACGTCCACCAACAACACTTATCTTAGAAAATAATAATGTTACATAATCATTTTTTTGTTTGGTTCATTATATTAGTCTAGTACTAACTACGTCCACAATTAACATTTACCTATAAAAATAATAATGTTACATAATCAGGTATGTCATAGCTAAATAATTCATCAATATCACTATAATAATAATGTTACATAATTAGGTATGTCATAGCTAAACAATTCATCAATATCACTATAGTTAGATGCGCCAAGAATCAATGTTGGATTCCTTAAATTTAGAATCGCTTGAATCCATGTATTCTCGAGCGTTTAAAATTAAAAGCCAAATAAATTTTAAGGAAAAAACACAATGTTCATCAAACTCTCTTGCGAATTTTCTTATTAGTCCCTGCCTCCGGCATAGCAGGGACTATAGCGTTCGATACGGCATTGACTGACAATTAAACACTTCTTTGACCAAACATTTCGCTTGCGTACAAATATTTAACCAAAGTTTTTGTTGGAAATTTGGCTGCACCAAAATTTTAAGCAAAGTTTTCAAATCGACCTCTTATTGGAAACTTCATGTTTCTCGAGGCAACTTTAGATGTACAAAGTGTTTTTATCCAAAGTTTGGATTGCATTTCTTCTTGGTCTATTTTGTGATATCCAAAGTAACTTTCGCTTCCTGTATGCTGCCACTACCATTTTCTTGGATGCCACTTGTTCTTGTTGCCCTGAATTCTATCACAACTCTTTGATGCCACATGTTCTCGGTGAGTTGAGGTAAACTGCGGTCGTTTCTATGGATTTAATCAGTGAGTTGAGGTAAACTGCAGTCGTTTCTATTCTCTTCAGAGCCAGTAAATGTTTTCGTTGTCAGCCAAAGTCTGCAATGGCAGGAGTGGCAGCAATGGAGGAGTGGCAGAAATGGAGACTCCTTTCATCTGCGCCTGCACCACAAAAGACAAGGTAAGCAAGGTAAGCAAGGTAAGCAACATGAGAACCAGTGGCATAGTAGTTGTTTAAGCAGTATAGCAGTGATTTTGTTTGAAATGTTTTTCTTACATTTCTATTCTTCTCTGGAAACGATTTTCTTTCTGGCATCGTATTCTTCTTTGGTAATGATTTTTCTTTCTGGTATTTTCTTGCTGTGTTGTTTTGCAATACCCATATCATTAGCATGGCGTGTGAAAAGATCATTAGCATGGCTTGCCAAAAGTTTCAAAAGGGCACATGCAGATAAGTTCCCGAAATTATTTCAATAGAAATAGGTAGGTACTTGTTGTTATAACACATCCCTTATAAGTAATATTCTCATAGGAACTTATTGCAGGTATGCCACATTCTTTCAATTACAGGAAAGAGAACCTAGAGGAATGCACCAGACCTCAAAGAAAATAAAAAAAATAACATTTGCAATATTCCTGAAAAATAAATCTCTAGTTTGAAGTAAACAAAATAAAATTATGAAAAAACACTTACAACAGCTTTATATTCATTAATCTACAACCTTATTGTTAATGAAATGAATTGTATTTTATGCAGAAACAAAAGGTAGGGTAAACAATATGTAGTTCTGGGCTACCATTAAAACCAGGAAAGTAGTACACACCTACACGTAAATGGCCCTTGGAAATCGAACAAGCTGATACCGCCATGCTACTTTATTCATCTGGGACTACGGGAATGTCCAAGGGGGTCATCTCCACGGACAGAAATCTCATTTCTATGGTCTGTATTTTGTTGGGCGTGCAGTGAGGGCTTTATTCACACACTTCTTTCTGATTCTCATTATACTCTTCGCCGTCGTATATGAGGGACAATCTGGTCGAATGAGCTTCTCCACATCAAAATATCATCAGCGTTTCCATCATAATCTACCATAAAGCTCTCGCAAAAACAAAGACGACGCACAGCATCAAATAAGTTTTCTCACAAACGAGAATTCATGGATAGCCCAAGTTTATCACAAAGAAAAATTCCCTGCACTCAATGACCCAGAAACCTGTTGTGACAACAAGTTTTTCATTTGATAGTGGGGTTACGTGCATTATAATTACTAAACAACCTCCCTGCTCATCCTTGTGCGTGAGTACTGCAGCAAGAGAATGATCAAATGCAAAAGTATACAATGAGAAATCCTTACTAAAATCTGGGTTATGCCAGTTGCCCGCTGCATTCGAGAAGAGTTCCGGAATGGCCAACCCTGAACCCAGAACCGGGACGGGAATGGGCGTCTATAGATAGATAAGAAATGGTCGGGTCGGGTCCCAGATCTCACAAGGTATAGAGAATTATCTTAGGGGTAGAGAAAAATGTGGTTTCTTTCGACCAGCCTGGATTATCCCAGCAACCGAGAAGCAAGCCCTAGTTCTTTTCTTATACCAGCCTCGGGTTCAACCAACTTCGGTTGATTTCTCCTAGCCCTCAGTTTCGACCAGCTCTCGGTTGAATTCCTCAAGCCATCTTGCAGTTTGAGCTATCACTTTGTTGTGTTGTCCATCTTGCAGTTTGAGCTATCGCATGCGAGACAAGTTGTAGGGTAGTGGGCCCAAAGAGTTAGAAAAATGGTAAATTTGTGGGCCCACAGCGTAAAAGATGGTGATTTATTACTACTTTGTATGTGACCGCATCAGGAGATATATCTCTCACAAAATTTCTGATCCTAGCCCAACTGTCGACCTTTCCAAACATATCTGCATAATCCCTTTGTTTCTTCAAACTTGTTGAAGAAGATTTTCTGTCAAATACATAGTGCAAAAAGGGGGCTTCCTGAATATGCTTGACAATCTACTCAACCAGGCAATAAAACAAAGAGCAAAAGTCAAAATTTCACCAGTGGGACATGTTAGCTCTGCTACATGTTGCGGATGTTCAGAGGATAGAAGTGGGCTTGGTTCTTGTTTTTTCCCAAAGGAAGCTCATACCTATCACTTTCACCTTCCCCTCCACCTCTTCCATCCTCCTTCCACCTCCATCTCCTGGGGCTTGCTATCAGAAATCATATGAAAACCTTCATCCTTGAGCCCCAAGTGCTAAAGTTAAAACCACATATAACCCGCGCCCATACAACTCTCCGCCGCAATCTCAATCGCAATCGCAGCTTTCAGGAGGTCTTTGTAAGTCATGTCTATAACATCGCCGATGGTCGATTTCCGCTTGCCCATATTGGATGCAATGTGATTATATATCATGGCTAATTCATTTATCGGGTTGGGCTTTAATGGCTATCGGCGATCGCATATGTAAAGGCTCCTCCCCCCCCTTTTACTTCCGCCGATGCGATGTTGCGGTCTCTCCTCCACCGTCTGATTAGTCCCGAAGATCCAACGGCCCAAGTTTGTTTGCGCCTACTTCTGAAGTGCCGATGCGATAACTGCTAACAGCGATCACAAGTTGCAAGGGTTCAGGGCTTGATGTTAATGTAGACCACTCCATTCTAGCGATGCGATATCAGGAGCCGGACCCAATATGACTCACCACTCCTGTGCATAAAGTTTCAAGTCTGCTTTCCGCCTCCGATAGTGTATTTGCATACACTCATTTTTTCTGCCTCTTGTGCTTCCCGCTAGTGTTAAAGCATGCATATATATGTTTTTATCGACGATACATAAGGTTGTGGCATATGTATGATGTGTGCTCCCAATGGGATCACGACTGATATTTGTTCCCATCATACTCATGCCTCCGCCATATTGTTCGTGTCCATAGTCTGTCCCGTGCTCCCGAAACGATGAAGGTGGCCAGTGTTCAGCACTCTGCGTAGTTACTCTTCAACCACCACATTCAAAAAACAATATGGTCGAGGGGAAGAGGACGTGCCTCGAGCAGATCAATGCATTTATTAGTTATGGAATTTCATCTATATTACACTCCACCTACTCGAGAAGTACAACAGAGCATCCGAGAAGGTCAAATTCATTCGCAGACACAGTCAGATTTGCAGCAGAGACCCATATTAGATAGTTAAAGCGGTTGGTGGTCCATTATGACCCCTCCACGCATAGAATAGCAAAGAATTTTTGTAAAGAAACTCTATATATACCCAAAAAACAGATGTAATCAGGGTTGATGGTTGTTATTTTGATGTAAGGTTCAACTTCTAGACACTGTAACTACTTTGATACTTGCAGCGTCTGGTCTTCATTTTCAGCTAATACAAGGCTTCTTTTGTTGTTAATTTCTCACTTTCCACTTCTATTCTATTCTAGGTTGTGCCTGTTATGCATTTGTTCATGAACTCTTGATATTTAGCATTAGAGGGGCTGTCATCTCACCTCTGTGTTAGAATCTTGCATGTATCAGTGAATGTGTTGTTTCAGGTTTCTGTTTACTTAGTGCTAGAGAGCTATCATCCTGTCTGTGCATTAGGAAACATATTTGCAGACCTCTTTACTAGTTGCAACCGGCCATCACAGGGCTCTATGCATCTGCTGGTGTGGTCAATATTCTCCATATTCACCTAATCCTCAAACTGTGAGTAATTGGTGGTCTAAAGCCTTGTAGTCTGGGGGTGTTCACCCATGTCTGGAGTTAAGCATAGTAGAAGTGGTTATCTGGCTTGGAAAAGCATCATTCCTTCCATTCATCCATTTCCAACATTTTGTTGAGTTTTGTAATGTTCCCGAGCATCTTCGAGATACAACCTAGGAGAGTTTCTTGGGGGGATAACATTAATTGGCGCCGTTGTCAGGGAGAGGAGATTGAAGCTCAGCTTCCTTGGGAGACGACACAGTTCCAAGCTTTGATGATAGACAAGGTTTGGATACATTTTTGGTTGTAATCATCTATCTGGCGACTCCACTGGAGGAAGACCAACCTTTGGCGACTCCACATTGCAGTTTTGGCGTAGTTTGTAAGGCACGCTCGGAGAAATCCTCAGAAATCACTAGTTGACCAGTGCTTGACCCTAAGAAGACTGTTAAGCAGAAGAAAAAATTGTAGAAAGTAGCATCAGGATCAGGTAAGCCTTAGAAATCTTATATATCTCTGCTAGTGAAAAATCACCTTCAGAGATTCCTTCAACTCCTTATTCATTCATTTCCCTTTCGAATCTCAGTCCAAAGAAAGCACCCATGTTGTCCATCATATTCCTCTGTCTATATCATCCTTTTCATTGATCCATACCACTTAGTCTACCAGTATCCTTTCACCTACCTCAGTCATGGTAGGCCGGCAAGCTCCTACAAAGATAGAAAGAATCGTTACTGCTAGATATGGACCCTTGGTCTTGCCTGTTCCTTTAAATGCCATGCCTGTAGGAGATTATCAAGAACATATGCCTAAGTTTACTGGTATAGAAGGAGTAATAGCTGAAGAGCATCTAGAGTCCTTTTATAGTTATGCTGATAACCTGGATATCAATGAAGAGGATGTGTGGATGAGGGTTTTTGTCCAAAGCCTAGATGGGGAGGCTAGAAAATGGTTTAGAGAATTACCCCCTAGGTCTATTGCAGACATTGAGGCCTTAGATGATGTGTTTTTAAAGCATTGGGGGATAATAAAGATCTTCTCTTTTATTATACTGAGTTTGGGAACTTGCAGAGGGAGAATGGTGAGCTACTGTCTAATTTCAACAAGAGATTCAATCATTTGTACAGTAGAATACCATATGAAGTGAAACCCACCCCTACTTCTGCCATGATCACTTATGCCAATGCCTTTGATTCTCAGTTCTGCCTACTAATTAGAGAAAGAAGATGTGCTTCTTTGGTTGATATGCAAGATGCAGCCTTTGAAGTAGAATCAAACATCATAGCTGTAGAGAGGCTCGAAGGTAATGTTTAAAGGAGAAGACAGGGGGGTGAGTCCTCATCATCCTCAGATCCTAAGATCGATAAATTGGCCAGGATGATAGAGTCTTTAGCCTCTGCAGTTTCTAGATTAGAAGCTGAGCAGCATTCTGAGGAAGCAGGAGATTCTAGTACCTTTTCTCTTCCAAATCCAAATCCATACAGAGGAGCAAAGGAGCAGCTACACGTTTTGCAGAAAAGCAAAGATACAAATGAAGATCAAAGGGGGAAGACCCTTTTTCAGAGTATAGTCATGGAGGAAGAGTAGTCTGAAGAAGAGGAGGAGGTCCATGGTTTGGAAGATAAGGGCAGTGCCCCTTTCTTAACCAGAGTTTCCTATGAAGAAGCATTATCCAAAGGCACTGCTTGTGATTTTGTTGTACCTGCAGAACAACAAGCTTATCAGCAAAAGCAACCAGTAGCAGGTCCCACTATCCTCGAAGACCCTGAGGTTGAAGCCAGCGCATCTTCCCATGACTATGCAGATCTGCAAATTCACTAGCCTGCTGTTATCCCCAGCCCAATGATCAAAAAGGGTGAAGTAAATTTCCCATCATCTTATGCTTCTCTGTCTGTTCAAGAGATAATCCCTCATAGTTTCCCCCTAGACACTGAGCCAGGCCATAATTCAATGCCCAAGGCTGATATTGATATTTTCAGTCTTGATATTCCGAAGCCTGCCCAGGTGGCCTCCATGCATCTTGAGAGGGCAGTTTTTCAGATCACAGAGGAAGGGGATGCACAGTTTTGGGACTCCTCCTTGGATGTGGATTGTTCTAAGAAATATGTAGGAGCAGATGATGTCTTTGTGTCCTCCACACAAGAATACATTGGTTTTCCATTCATATTAATCGTGCAGGCCACAAATGACACAGATAAGTACACAGCAGCCATTGTCTTTCAACAGGTGTACAAAGGCTCCTATGAAGAACATCCAAGGATGAAAGCATACAAAGAGGGGGTGAAATATAAGCCATCTCTACCTGATAAGGTCAAATGCCCAAAACTCTTTGAGGTAGAAGATCAAATCAACCCAATTTTGCAGATCTTTGATGAACCGGCTGATAGGCCGGCCACGAGGAGGAAAAATAGTTTTGATGGTCCAGTAGATGGCCAATTTTTGAAGATTTATGTTGTTTAAGGTTTTCAAGCCTTAATGATTGTAAGCATGTTCTTTTACAGGTTTTAGCGTAGACTTAATTAGACTCCATGCCCAATGGAATACTAGGCAATGTTTTTAAGCTTATTTTGCATGAAGGCATTGGTCTGCAGTTCTTGAGACCTCACAGGGAGGATTTCATCCCCTAGAAGGAGCTAGTGTTAGCTCTGCTACATGTTGCAGATGTTCAGAGGACAGAAGTGGGCTTGGTTCTTGTTTTTTCCCAAAGGAAGCTCATACTGATCACTTTTACCTTCCCCTCCACCTCTTCCATCCTCCTTCCACTTCCATCTCCCAGGGCTTGCTATCAGAAATCATATGAAAACCCTCATCCTTGAGCCCCAAGCGCTAAAGTTAAAACCACATATAACCCGCGCCCATACAACTCTCTGCCGCAATCGCAATCGTAATCGCAGCTTTCAGGAGGTCTTTGTAAGTCATATCTATAACATCGCCGATGGCCGATTGCCACTTGCCCCTATTAGATGCAATGTGATTATAAACTGCGGTTAATTCCTTTATCGGGTCCAGGCTTTAATGGCTATCGGCGATCGCATATGTAAAGGCTCCTCCCCCCTTTTACTTCCGCTGATGTGATGTTGCGATCTCTCCTCCACCATCCGATCAGTCCTGAAGATCTAACGGCCCACGTTTGTTTGCGCCTGCTTCTAAAGTGCCGATGTGATAATCGCTATCGATGATCACAAGTCACAAGGGTTCAAGGCTTGATGTTAATGTAGACCACTCCATTCTAGCGATGCGATATCAGGAGCCAGACCCGATATGACTCACCACTCCTGTGCATAAAGTTTCAAGTCCACTTTCTGCCTCCGATAGTGTATTTGCATACACTCAATCTTTCTGCCTCTTGTGCTTCCCGATAGTGTTAAAGCATGCATAAATATGTTTTTTTCACCGATACATAAGGTTGTGGCATATGTATGAGATGTGCTCCCGATGGTGTTTTTCGTCGTTCATCTGCGCGATCCAACGACTGATATTTGTTCCCATCATACTCATGCCTCTGCCATACTGTCCGCGTCCATATTCTGTCCCGTGCTCCCGAAAGGACGAAGGTGGCCGGTGTTCAGCACTCTGTGTAGTTACTCTTCAACCACCGCATTCAACAAATAGTATGGCCGAGGGGAAGAGTACATGCCTCAATTAAATCAACGCATTTATTAGGTATGGAATTTCATCCATATTACACTCCACCTGCTCGAGAAGTACAACAAAGCATCCAAGAAGGTCAAATTCATTCACAGACAAAATCAGATTTGCAACAAAGACCCATATTAGACAGTTAAAGCAATTGGTGGTCCATTATGACCCCTCCATGCATAGAATAGCAGAGCATTTTTGTAAAGAAACTCTATATATACCCAAAAAACAGATGTAATCAGGGTTGATGGTTGTTGTTTTGATGTAAGGTTCAACTTCTGGAGACTGTAACTACTTTGATACTTGCAGCGTTTGGTCTTCATTTTCAGCTAATACAAGCTTCTTTTGCTATTAATTGCTCACTTTCCACTTCTATTCTGTTCTAGGATGTGCCTGTTCTGCATTTGTTCATGAACTCTTGATATTTAGCATTAGAGGGGTTGTCATCCCACCTCTGTGTTGGAATCTTGCATGTATCAGTGAATGTGTTGTTTCAGGTTTCTATTTACTTAGTGCCAGAGAGTTGTCATCCTGTTTGTGCATTAGGAAACAGATTTGCAGACTTCTTTACTGGTTGCAGCCGGCCATCACAGGGCCCTGTGCATCTGTTGGTGTGGTCAGTATTCTCCATATTCACCTAATCCTCAAACTGTGAGTAATCGGTGGTCTAAAGCCTTGTAGTCTGGGGGTGTTCACCCATGTCTAGAGTTAAACATAGTAGAAGTGGTTATCTGGCTTGGACAAGCATCATTCCTTCCATTCATCCATTTCCAACATTTTTTTGAGTTTTGTAATGTTCCCGAGCATCTCCGAGATACAACCTAGGAGAGTTTCTTGGGGTGATAACAGGACATACACAAAAAGATGATCTTCCTAACTTATAAAAATATGATCTTCCTAACTTCTACCAGAGAATTTGGAAACCAATTAATCAAATTTCATCAGATTCTAACCACAAATAAAGACACATCAATACAATTGCATCAGAAAGGAAAAACCTAACAAGAATCAAGAATATTGCAGCAAATACTTCCAAAAGGTACAAAATATTAGATTTTGATTTATGGTTACTAGCGTATCTCGATTACTAAATCTCTCATCCATTCTTCGAGCTTCTTAGAGGTAACTGGGGGACAGGTTTTTATTTCCTCGGCACAGGTTAGCCCATCTACACATATGGGCAAAATGCTTATTTTGTTGTTTTCCTTTTTCCCTGTTTGAAATCTGGTTGCATTGCTGGTTAACACATAGGGTTTGGTGCTTGAAATACTATTCTTACATGAAATTGCAGAACAGGGACAAAAGCCGCAAATAGAACAGGGAAATATTTATCTGACGGTTGAAGTTTGAAAACAAGCTAACAATGAAACAGATAGCAACAGTGCATAGTTATAAAAAAATTAGTAATCATAGCATTGAAGGTAAATAGTAAAATAAATTCACTGTGTTCAATTCAATATAGTTTTCATATCAGAATCCGCAACCAATGGCTATGATCTCTATTTGTATGCACCACAATTGAAGGCCACCATTGGATTGTCCAAACAGATGGCTTGCTAGATGCCCTGACACCTGGATGGGCTCATTCGCTTTTCTCTGGGCACAAATAATTCTCGAAGGCGGAAAAAATGCACAGAGACAGTGAAAGAAATTTTAAAGCTGGCGGTCATATGGCAGGGAGGGGTGGTCAAAAGATTGCTCACATTACCAACACCCAACTATCCATAATAATGTTTTGAAAAAATAGTTGCCGTTTAAATAAAGTGATTGCTTAATTTTTCATAAGTAAAAAAAAATACTTAAATGTGGAAATAAATTTAAAAATTTAATTAAATGTCACAATGAATTAATTCAGTGCATAGTCTTGTGTGCACCAAACATGCAATAGTGTCTGCATCGATCTGAACCATTGTTTGAATATTTATCTGACGGTTGAAGTTTGCAAACAAACTAACAATGAAATAGATAGCAACAGTGCACAGTTAAAAAAGCATTATTTATCATAGCATTGAAGGTAAATAGTAAAAGAAATTCACTACATTCAATTCAATACAGTTTTCATATCAGAATCTGCAACCGATGGTTGTGATCTCTATTTGTATGCACCATGACCGAAGGCCATCATTGGATTGTCCAATCAGATGGCCTGCTGGATGCCCTGATTACCCCTCTGCACATAGACTTGACCTTGTCTTCAAACCCTGGCAATGGCCGTCAGCATTAGTGATGAGGATTTTCAAGCTTGATTATATTCAGGACCATAAAATCCATGAGCGGCACTGACAGTGTAGAAGAGACTACATATGAAATTATTTTTCCTTTTAAAGCGGATGGCATTCTAAGAATAATGGTAGCCCATAACTACATATTGTAGATTAATGAATAAAATTGGGCGTATGGGCAATTACACGAGTTTCTCAACCCTGACAGGGACTACTGCTACGACAGTGGCTCCCTTGTTGAAAGATGAAATTTGCGTTAACTTTTTTGTAATGCGTATAAACATAGTAGATTTTACATGTAACTTTTTTGTAATGCATATAAACATAACAGATTTTACATGTAAAAACCAACATTTGAGACAAATTTAATTTACAAAAGAAATAGAGCAACTATTGCACTAAATATGTAGGAACAATATGATATCAAACTAAGGTTAAAAGGTCAAAACTAAAGTAACCTATGAGTATGGTCCACATAAGAAAATACATAGGCGAGAAGGGCAGATGGAATGAGAAGAAATTTAGAACAAATGTTTAGGTGAAGAGGGTAGAATGAATGAGAATAAATTTAGAGAAATATGTAAGTAAAGAGGGCTCGAATTTAGATTGAAAAGATTTTGAGATTTTTGAGATTTTCTTTTAGGTTTAATTTATATGAATAAAATTTAATTAAAACGCATTAAAAAAATCAAATCAGTATTAAGTGATATATATATATATATATATATATATATATATATATATATATATATACGAAATAAAATTAGATAAGATTATGAAGAGATTTATGATTATGTAATTGTTTAATTATATTTATTTTATTTATTTTTCAAACGATAAAATATGGTAAGTTTATCATAATAATATGTATGTAATTTTATTTGGTCTAATAGAAATCAATTATTTTCTTCAATTAAGAGATAAAATGTAAAAAGCAAATTTTTAAATTTTTCTTACTACAGAGCTTTTTCTATATCAAATGATGATTCCAAATCAATAATGGAAATAGATTAAGACGCTTTATCATAGAGTAAAACATTACTTATGCAAACATATGTTACCTTCTCATTGATCAAGAAAAAACCCAAAAAAATCCCCTTGAAAACCCCTAATCCAAACTTTGAGCTTGGCAAACATGTTATAAGATATGCATTCCCTTGATCGAGGAAAAGAAAATATATGCATCTGATTGATGAAAGAGAAGTATGTATACTCACTTCATTTCCTTGCTTAAAGAAAGGTGTGTGTCTCTATTTTATGGGAACATTTTAGTTAAAGTACCTAAAAACAATTATGTAGGTCTTGATAAAAGTTGCAATCTTTGATTAGATTTAAATTAATTAAAATGCCAAATTTTAAGCTTTGTTTGAATGATATAAGTCTCCAAAATATCATATCAAGTTGAATTAGGAATAATACCCATGTTACAAGGAGGATTAATTTTTGGCTTAAGATTGTGGTTAGCTTGAATTGTCTCCCATTTATTTTTTACTTTATTGGGTTGTAGAAGTCACTTTAGTCTAGAAATGACCAAAAATCATAATAGAAAAGTTGTGGCATAGATAATTTTATGGCCTAAATCTATCTCAGGCTGTGAAAGGCAGGTCTAGGGTAACATCAAACCACGCTTAACCTGATAGCTAGCCTTACCAAGTTGGGAGAGGGCTCTCTCCTTGTCAATCTCAGGAAAATATAGCAAATAAGGGTTGAGATGACTTATATAAAGACTAATTTTAGGCTAGGTATATGCTCAGAGGAGTTTGATTGAATTTTATGTTGGTTTGCTGGATCAAATGTGAAAGTCATTTTTGGGTCAGGGGAATGAACTCAGTCTTGCAGATGTTTTTGTGGGGCGAGATAGGCAAATGCTTTAGTACTTGAGATTAGGTGTAATGGTGATTCTTGAGACTGGTGAGGAGTTGGAGAGGGCATGAATGTGTCATGACTCCTCTTCAAACAGTAGAAAACATGTAAAACTAATGAAACCCTAAGGTAGAGCACTGCAACATCAATGATTTCCACCTTTACACTTGATTCATTTAGTTAAGCAGAAAAGAGAGAGATAATGGCACACATAAACATATGATAACTTGAATCACAGAAGGAAAAACAATACTAAGTCACCTTGCCACAAGAATCCCACAAAATGGTACAAACCCTGGTCTATTTCCTTGCCAAACTGCAGAGATGACGTACAATAGTGCTCAAAGCATTCACAAGAGCCCACACTTTACAAATGACTGAAAAACACATGATATAGACCTCCAAACCACTTGTGCTATCCATCAGGGGTCGAATCCATGAGAAGATGGGTGGTTTCAACCATATCTAAACTAGGAACACAAAAATAGGCAATGGAACAGCTTGCCTCTAAAACCTAGGAAACTGATTCATTCAACTCTAAACCACCTACAACTGATGTATCTACCTTATCAAATCAATTTTTATCATTTTTACATCATAATACATCCATTTACATCATGTCACATCATGAATTTGACCATAAGAGATAAAAATTCAAACTAGAAGAAAACTAGGCGAAAAACAGAGTTTTTGAGCAAAATTGGCACTTTTTCATCCTGTGCATAGCGCCATTTTTTTGTGTGTAGCGCTTTTTCCAAGCTGCTTTTGGAGGCCTTACTCTTCACCAAATTTGCTCCAAGATCACTTTCTGGAAAGGTCTATCTGTCGACTTCCTAGGACAAGTGGAATTTTTGAATTTTGTGTCCATTTTCCCTTCCAAAATCGCAATCTCCCAAGACTGCTTCCTATGTGGCCAAAAAGTGGCAGAGAAGGAATTTTTTGGGTGTTTTTGGCCCTTTTGGAGGTCCAAAACTTGTCAAAATTTCCTAGTAATTTCTGAGCATGCATAACTTTTCATAAGGAATCCAAAAATTTCAAGTTTTCTTCAAATGGAGGTCCCTTTCAAAAGCGAGCACCAGTGGCGCGACGCACCTGTTGGAAAAGCCTGTGCATAGCGCCACTAATTCTATGCATAGCGTCGTTTTCAGATCAAGTTTTGGAGGCCTTCCCGGTGTCCCAATTGAGTGCACGATAGCTCATTGGAAAGCTTATTGAGTGTACTTTCCAAAAAAACTTGAATTCTTTAATTTGGAATTCATTTTCCCTATCAAAAGTCAAATATCCCAAGACTAGTCAAAATGTGCAAAATGAGGCTGTCTAAAGGTAGAGTGATGTTGCAGTCAACTTTTGAAGGTCTTTCTCAACTCAAAATTGAGCTTATGCTAGCTCATTGGAAATCTCTTTGTGTCTAGTTATCATTTCACTCATCAAGCAAGTCATTTTGCCAACCAAGCTAGGAGAAATATTTATTTTCCTAAGGTCACTTCAGAGGTGCACCAATTCTCTTGAGGCAACTATATTTTTGCCATTTCTCTAAAACCATGACACCTATGTAAAACTTGAAGGAGGTTTTTCTTCCTTGGCCTATTTGGGACAAAAAACTCTTTCTCCAAATTCATCTTCTATTTCTTAGAAACGTCATTTGAGTAAAACCTACCCCGATGTGTGGAATAAGGGATTTGTCGAAATGAAGGGAAATGAAGGAGATAAGTGGCTTCTAAATTCTTGAGGAAATTTTGGGAAGTAGGGAGGGATGTTAGGAAAGAGGGGAAAGTGGAATTTAAAATATTGAGTGAGGGGAAAGGGTCCAAAAGGGCTAAACACAGGCCAAGCCTAGAAAGTTGTCAAATTGTAGCAAGAAACTAGGGTTTGTGGGAAAATGAGGAATTTGAGGGATATCAATGATGGGAAGTGTTTAATAAGGTACATTAAGGATAGGGGAAGGTGTATGAACACCAGGATATAAGTTTTGTTGATGATTTGACCATCCAAGAGAAATTACCTTCAAAACCCTTGGAGAGGGAAATGAGCCTTACCCAAGTACAACTGAAGCACGAACAATGTGTAAAATGACCTATTGGAACCTAAAATGATGATGACCACTCTTTGAATGATGTTACATTCGGCTGAATGGTGACATGGACTGACACTTGGAAAGCTTTGGAATGAGTGAAAACAAACCCTAGACCTAATACCTAGTGACCAAATTTTACTTGAAAACTCATTGAAATGACAAAATTTGACTTTGACACTCTGAGACCACTTTGTAAAAGCATATTTGATCACTGGTGGAAGGCTTCAAAGACTGATACCAACATTGGCTCCAATGGGGATTGTAGTTCCTTGGAGGTGCCAAGAACCGTAGATCTTTGGGAGAGTAGACCAGTGCCTTATCCATTGGGCATGGAGTCAAAACTCAAACTGAAATGCATGACTGAAAACTGATGACTTGATGACACAAACTGACTTGAAATTGACTCGATACTAAATCACAAATGACAAACTGGAAAATATGCTTCAAAATGGAGCTTATTCAATAAAACCTACTCTAGCTGTTCCATTCATCATCTGATCAAGTGAAATGAAACAACCAATGCAACCAAGTAAGTATTCTGGCTGCTGTTTGAATTCTCCGCAAGTGCTTGCTTATGATCAACAAGAGAGAACTACTGAAAGGCAACTCCCATAAAAACTTGTAAACATATCCATTGAATGATATGGATTCTGTATCTGACTCCAAAAACACTACATAAGGATCTTGAAATTCATGTGCACTGGGACTTAGCTCATCCAATGGATTGCTTTTCTTCTCCTCGTACCATGAATGCGAACTTTCATCTGAGCGTTGTGACGAGACTCCTGCTGAAAATGACAAAGAAATCGGTTGTCGGATCATGTTTGTATCGGTACTTTTTTCAAGCTCACAGTTAGCTAATGGAGAAGGACTTTGACTGCAGACATCATCTAACACATTAGCTACTGGATCGTGAAAAACTTGAAAAGACTGCTGCAACCCATTTTCTATTGGCTTCGATGAGATTACATGATTTCCTACAGGCTGCTCATTTGAAGATATACTATGCATTTTTCCTTTCAAAAACTGAAATGATTCAAAACAAAATGGTACAGAATCATCTTACATCATTTGATCATATGGTCCAGCTTCCAAGTCTTCATTTGCAACTTGACAATCAATGGCATTTGGAGGCTGCAACTCTAGATATGAAAAGTCTTGAACAAGGTTTTCATTTCCCTCAAGATGGTCCAAATCAAGACTTGTCGACAGTTGATTCCTGATTGCATAAAAGTTGTCTATGATAAACTGAAACGAAGCAGAACAAAAAGGCAAAGATCCTTTACTTACTTCAAAATTTACTGCACTTTCCTCCTCACTTCCATAGCTGATATGCAATGGCTGATCACTGTACTCGAACTGCTAAAAGTGAACTTCTTCCTTCCACAAACTAGCTGTTGATTTGTCTACAAGACTAGCTTCTGTTTGGGGAACATAATCATCACCATACTGATCAAACTGAGGAAAATCATCAGTATAAAAGACATCATCAAGCATACATGTCATATCAACAGATCTCTCTTCTCGAAGATGATCTATAAAACAATCATTATCAGATCTATGACAATTGGGATAAGAAAGAAGATGTTTTGGATCAACAACTTGTTCTTCTTCAATCAGCGAGCCATGGGCTTGAACATTATACTTATTCCTTATCCTTTGCATCATCTCTTCCACTGCACTTACCAAAATGTTGAGCTTTACCTCTAAAGATGTCGATTCCTCTGGATCTATGTTCTTCATCTCGTCTTCCTTCAGCTTTGCCCTTCTGATTAGCAGATTAGCCTCTACATCTACTACACTATTTTGCATCTCTTCAAGTGTTGCAAGGTTCCTTTCTCTCAGCTGAAACTCCATTTCCAGATCAAAGGCTTCTAGGTAGTGCAAGAGAGCAGATCCAGGAGGAGGCCTTATATTAACCGACATCGACAAATAGACTTGGTTAAACTTGGAAGAAAATTGTTGTATTGTCTCCCCTGGCAGTCTTTTCAGCTGGTTATACTCTTCTATAATCAAGAAAGGGTTTTGTCTGACCACCCACCTGTCGAGGAAAACTTTGACGAACTACTGGAAATCTGAGATGCTTGCATTAGGTAGGGTTTTGAACCAACTCTTAACTTTGCCTTACAAAGAAAGAGAAAAAAGCCTAATACTGACATCCTCTTCATCAACTTCAAAAAGATCAAGAAAAGACTCAAAATTCAATACATGTCTCTCAGCAGTGATGTTGTCACGTTCACCATCAAATCTTGGTAGATATAGGTCATGATTTTTAGGGAAATCATGGGATACAGGAGGTAAAATCAGAGGCTTGTATCGATCTAGAATTTTATGAGGTGTAGGAGTATATAAAGAAGTTGTAGAATCAGTCTTGGTCTCATTAGGCTCATCAGTTTGAAGATGGTCATCACAAAATTTGGAAAAAGGGTCTTGATCAAGCTCAAAGGCATGCAAATCTTTGGTATTTACAATCTTCAAAGGGAAGGAATCAAATGCAGGTCGAGGATCTCTTCTTAAACATAGTATACTTTGCAAAGCCTTCTTGACATTCTCGGGAAAAGAGAAGAAATAATTTATAACAAAGAACAAAATGTCTTGGATGAAATTCCAACTTGAATACCTAATCTTTCCATATTGTCCTTTCATGTTTTTGTTGGTCAGGTTCATCCTCCAGTGGAGTCCTTGGATCTGATGTCGAAACTGATTTGGAATTGTTAGGTGAATGATTTTAGCCTTTCCGGTGTCTGATCGTTGTCCACCATCAATAATCAGATCTGAACTTGATTACATTTCCCTAAGGAACATAAAACTACATTCCCCAGTATGGTCGCCAATATGTTATGGGCTAAATTTACCTCAGGCTGAGAAAGGCAGGTCTAGGGTAACATCAAACCATGCTTAACCTGGTAGCTAGCCCTACCAGGTCGAGAGAGGGCTCTCTCCTTGTCAATCTCAGGAAAATATAGCAAATGAGGCTTGAGATGACTGATATAAAGACTAATTTTAGGCTAGGTATATGCTTAGAGGAGATTGATTGAATTTTATGTTGGTTTGCTTGATCAAATGTGAAAGGCAGTTTTGGGTTCGGGGAGTGAACTCAGTCTTGCAGAGGTTTCTGTGTGGCGAGGTAGGAAAATGCTTTAGTACTTCAGATTAGGTGTAATGGTGAGTCTTGAGACTGGTGAGGAGTTGGAGAGGGCATGAATGTGTCATGACTCCTCTTCAAACAGTAGAAAACGTGTAAAACTAATGAAACCCTAAGGTAGAGCATTGCAATATTAATGATTTCCACCTTTATACTTGATTCATTTAGTTAAGCAGAAAAAATAGAGATAATGGCACACATAAACATATGATCACTTGAATCGCAGAAGGAAAAACAATACTAAGTCACCTTGCCACAAGAATCCCACAAAATGCTGCAAACCCTAGTCTATTTCCTTGCCAAACTGCAGACATGATGTATAATAGTGCTCAAAGCATTCACAAGAGTCCAACCTTTACAAATGACTGAAAAAACACATGATATAGACCTCCAAACCACCTGTGCTATCCATCAGGGGTCGAATCAATGAGAAGGGGGGTGGTTTCAACCATATCTAAACTAGGAACACAAAAATAGGCAATGGAACAGCTTGCCTCTAAAACCTAAGAAACTCATTCATTCAACTCTAAAATACCTACAACTGATGTATCTACCTTATCAAGTCAATTTTTATCATTTTTACATCATAGTACATCAATTTACATCATGTCACATCATGAATTTGACCATAAGAGAGAAAAAGTCAAACTAGAAGAAAACTAGGCGAAAAACAGAGTTTTTGAGCAAAATTGGCATTTTTCCATCCTGTGCGTAGTGCCATTTTTCTGTGCATAGCGCTTTTTCCAAGCTATTTTTGGAGGCCTTCCCCTTCACCAAATTTGCTCCAAGATGGCTTTTTGGAAAGTTCTATCTGTCTACTTTCTAGGACAAGTGGATTTTTTGAATTTTGTGTCCATTTTCCCCTCCAAAATCTCCCAAGACTGCTTCCTCTGTGGCAAAAAAGTGGCAGAGAGAGATTTTTTTTGGGTGTTTTTGGCCCTTTTGGAGATCCAAAACTTGTCAAAATTTCCTAGTAATTTTTGAGCATGCATAACTTTTCATAAGGAATCTAAAAATGTCAAGTTTTCTTCAAATGGAGGTCCCTATCAAAAGCGAGCACCCGTGGCGCTACGCACCTGTTGGAAAAGCCTGTGCAGAGCACCACTGATTCTGTGTGTAGTGCCATTTTCAGATCAAGTTTTGGAGGCCTTCCCGG
This sequence comes from Pinus tabuliformis, assembly GCA_031772625.1. NCBI lineage: Eukaryota > Viridiplantae > Streptophyta > Pinopsida > Pinales > Pinaceae > Pinus > Pinus tabuliformis. The sequence goes on along the minus strand of CM062812.1, from coordinate 662,880,753 downwards.
TGTCCAAATTGGGTGCATGATAGCTCGTTGGAAATTTTATTGAGTCTACTTTCCAAAAAACCTTGAATTTTTTAATTTGGAGTTCATTTTCCCCATCAAAAGTCAAATCTCCCAAGACTAGTCAAAATGTCCAAAATGAGGCTATCTAAAGGTAGAGTGTTGTTGCAGTCAACTTTGGAAGGTTTTACTCAACTCCAAATTGAGCTCATGATAACTCATTGGAAATATCTTTGTGTCTAGTTATCATTTCACCCATCATGTAAGTCATTTGGCCAACCAAGCTAGGAGAAATCTTTATTTTCCTAAGGTCACTTCAGAGGTGCATCAATTCTCCTGAGGCAACTGTATTTTTGACATTTCTCTAAAACCATGACACTTGTGTAAAAAGTGAAGGAGATTTTTCTTCCTTGGCCTATTTTGGACAAAAAATTCTCTCACTTTCTCCAAATTCATCTTCTATTTCTCAGAAACATCATTTTAGTAAAACCTACCCCGATGTGTGGAACAGGGGATTTGTCGAAATGAAGGAAAATGAAGGGATAAGGGCTTCTAAATTCTTGAGGAAATTTTGGGAAGTATGGAGGGATGTTAGGAAATAGGGGAAAGTGGAATTTCAAAGATTGAGTGAGGGAAGGGGTCCAAAAGGGCTAAACACAGGCCAAGCCTAGAAAAATGTCAAATTGTAGCAAGAAACGAGGGTTTGTGGGAAAATGAGGAATTTGAGGGACATCAGTGATGGGAAGTGTTTAATAAGGTACATTAAGGATAGGGGAAGGTGTATGAACACCAGGATACAAGTTTTGTTGATGATTTGACCATCCAAGAGAAATTACCTTCAAAACCCTAGGAGAGGGAAATGAGCCTTACCCAAGTACAACTGAAGCATGAACAAGGTGTAAAATGACCTATTGGAACCTAAAATGATGATGACCACTCTTTGAATGATGGTACACTCGGCTGAATGGTGACATGGACCGACACTTGGAAAGCTTTGGAATGAGTGAAAACAAACCCTAGACCTAATACCTAGTGACCAAATTTTACTTGAAAACTCACTGAAATGACAAAATTTGACTTTGACACTCTGAGACCACTTTGTAAGAGCATATTTGATCACTAGTGGAAGGCTTCAAAGACTGACACTAACAGATCATAGTGCTCACAAATAGCATGGCCCATTATATGTCAAAGGAAATCCATTAATATATATTTGCAACTAGGCAAATGCAACACATAATAAGAAGTATGGGGATCCTTACTCATAGTACAAGGAATCTCATCTAGAAAGTAGTGAAAATTTGCCTTTTTGTCTCTAACTTAGGCAATTATACCTAGATCCATGAGTGCAATGGGGCATACAATTGGAAAAAAAATATCATTCTAGGGAAACAAATTGAAATTCCACATAATCTTAACCAAGCATTAACTTCTTTTTTTCAAACATGATATAGCACTTCAACTTTCATGATAATATGTCATGTTTGTTGGCATTATGATACATATGTTGTACTTGATGGCAACCCACTCATCTCAGATGATAAATTATAGTGCAGCAAAGTTCACGCACTTTCATGAAGATAAAAGTTTCTTTCATGTAGAGAAAAGTTCACGCACTTTTATGCAAAGAAAAGTTTATTTCATGTAGAGAAAAGTTCACGCACTTTTATGCAGAGAAAATTTTATTTCATGTAGAGAAAAGTTCACGCACTTTTATGCAGAGAAAAATTTATTTCATGTAGAGAAAAGTTCACGCACTTTTATGCAGAGAAAAGCTTATTTCATGTAGAGAAAAGTTCACGCACTTTCATGCAGAGAAAAGTTCTTTTCATGAAGAGAAAAGTTCACGCACTTTCATGGTTGGCTCATGGTATTAGTCCGATAGTTTTTGATCCTATGGTTTTGGTCCATGGTATTGCATCCAAAAGGTGTTGATCTCATGCACTTTCATGGTTGGTTCATGGTATTAGTCCGATAGTTTTTGATCCTATGGTTTTGGTCCATGGTATTGCATCCAAAAGTGTTGATCTCACGCACTTTCATGGTTGGTTCATGGTATTAGTCCAACAGTTTTTTGATCCTATGGTTTTGGACCGTGGTATTGTGGAAGGCCTAAGACTATAAAAGAGGAAGGAGATCATTTGGAAAAGCATCATCGAATGAATTGGATATCTAATAAGTGCTAGATCTGAAATATTTGTGATTGGGTTATGGTGCAGATCTGGATCTGAATGAAGGAGGAACCTTAGCGCATAAAGAAGGATAAGTTCTATTGATGGGTCATAATCTTTAAGCTTGAATAATAGTATCTTTGTATGATTTTGATCTGTTATATGAGGCGCATGCTTGATCTATAAATCTGACAATCTGGGTTAATTAGTGTCTAAATATTTGAAAGAATGAATTATCCTTTATAGATCTGCACGCAGGTTTCAGGTTGTTGAAGTAGCATATATCTTTAAATTATGATCTAGCTGCCTCTGTTTATTGCTGCAGTATTCTAGGTTTAGAATTTGGTGTGTGGTTACTGTTACTGTGTTCTGGGTACATCTGTCAGAGAAGTGTTTACTTGATTCAGTGCTAATTGGGAAAAGGAGATTGTTTGATGCAGATATACTTGATGATTGATTGATGTTCATGGATCCAGTCTGAAAATTTATGAAACGTGGTCCCTGGAAGAAAGAGAAGGTTGTAGCCTTCAGTAGGCCAGCACCTACGTACTAGTATCTTGGCTAGTACAAGAGCTAAGGGGGTTGTATCTCCCTTACAGGAGAAGTTGGAGAACGAGAGAGTGTTGTAGCTCTCTGCAGATTGCAGCCTATGTACTGGTAAAGGACTGCACCAGTACATTGTAAAAGGAAGTTTCTAATTAAAAGAAGATAGAGACGAATTGCAGCAGGTCTCTGTTTTACTGTTTCTGGTTACTGGTTATTTGATTCTGATACACAGATTAATAATCAACATATGAAAGATAAAGTAAATAATAAGTTTGCATTGTATACGCGGGCTTCCTTCTACATAGTTGCGTATATACGCGGTTTTAATTAACTGAATTAGCGTATATCATCTGGATTTGAAGAAGGAATATTTGACTTGATAATACTGATTCACCCCCCCTCTCAGTATTATTTCCAACAATTGGTATCAGAGCAGGTCCTTCTGAAGAAGCTTGATCGCTTGGAGGAAGATCCATCATCATGAGCAACTACGAGAGAGAAGCATCTATCAAGCCACTGATTTTTGATGGGACAAACTTCGTATATTGGAAGGTAAGAGTTACTGCCTATCTTCAATCTCTTGGTACAGAAGTCTGGGATATCATAGATACAGGGTACTCTTTTCCATCAGCAACTCCTACAGATCCAACTGAGAAGAAGAAATATGAAACAAATGCAAAGGCAGTCAATACCTTATTAGGATGTCTATCTCAATCAGAATTCGTCAAGGTTATGCAGTATAAATCCGCAAAAGAAATATGGGACAAGATTGTTTTGAGCTATGAAGGAGATGAATAGGTAAAATGAGCAAAACTTCAAACCCTCAGAATTCAGTATGAAAATCTTAGAATGCACAGCGATGAAAGTGTGGCTAACTATTTCCTTCATGTAGATGAGATTGTTAATTCTATGAAAAACTTGGGTGAAGAAATAAAAGAGGCTGTTGTGGTTGAAAAATTTCTAAGATCTTTGTCCCCTAGGTTTGAATCTAAAGTTTCTACAATAGAAGAAAAAAAGAATCTACGAAACCTTACCATGTCACAGCTGCACAGGATTCTAACTACTTATGAAATGAGGAAAGGAGGACCATCAGACAAAAGAGAAGCTGCCTTCAAGGCTTCAGGCAAAGGAGACTACTATGAGTCAGGACACGTGTCAGAAGAAGAGGAAGAATCAAATTTTGTAAAAAACCTTCATTGGGGTGTTGTAAGATTCCGTGGTAAGTTACCTTTCAAATGCTTTGCTTGTGGAAAAGTCGGTCACTATGCTGCCAAGGTCCTCATAAGGATAAGATTGACAAAGGGAAGGAACCTGTTAGATGGAACAAGAAACAAAATGTAACCAAGAAAAGTTACTACACTCATGAAGCCAGTGATGGACTATCAAATAGTGACGAAGATGAACGAGGTAATAATTATAAACTTTTAATGGCTTTTGAAGATGATGACTACATGGATGCTATAGATGCAGATGGTCTTTATGAAGAGATTTCTAATCTCAAAATTTGTTTAGAAGAGAAAAATGTGATTATTGATTCTCTGCAATGTCAACTAGCTGAAAGGGAAAAACATCATGAAAAATTGGAATGTGAAATTGTGGGTCTTAGAAAAGAGATTGAGAAAACTAAAGCTCTTAATCTTAGATTTGTTAAAGGATCTGAAACTCTAGATGAGATTATCAATGTGCAGCGTTCCCCACTAATCAAGACAGGTCTAGGATATAATGAAGAAGCATCTCAAGCGCAGAAACCATCCACCTCAAAAAGTTATCTTGATGCAGCAAGGAGGAATGAGCAAAAGACCAATGGAGATCACCAGGTAAAACAGGGACGATTTACATCAAGAATAAACAAAGACTACCAGGTAAATCGGGGGCAATCCACCTTAAGGATGAACCAAAGCTACAACCAGCCACAGGTAAAACCTTCTCAATTTTCCTCAAGAATGGATGACAATAGAAACTACAATCATTTGGTCGGTCGATTTGATAATCGCAAGAGTTTCTTCAATGGCCAATGTTTCTCTTGCCATAACTTTGGCCACAAAGCAGTTCAATGTGTTGCCTATAAGACAATCATGACTAGAGAAGCTCAAAAACGAAGAAGTATGACTGGGATCACGAAAAGGACCTATAACAATTTTTCTGCCCTTGAAAATGAAATTGAATGTTCTATTTGCAATAACTTCGGTCATGAAGATTCTGAATGCAGGAGCAGGTTTCGGTGGACAACTCAGAAAGAACAAGCCTCAAGTGCCAGAACATGGAGAATGAACGAACCACAACCAGAAAGATGTGGGATAGCTTTTTATGCAGAAGGATAGGAAAATCAATGGTACATCGACAGAGGATGTTCGAAGCATATGACAGGTGATAAAGAAAAACTTCAACCATATAGTGCTTTAGAAAAGGGAAAGAAAGTTTCTTTTGGAAATGATACCCCTGCAGTCATAAAAGGAAAAGGCATTGTTCAGTTGAAAGAAAAGGTCAAAGCTGGAAATGTTTTGTATGTTGATGGCTTGAAGCATAATCTACTGAGTGTCAGTCAGATGTGCGATCAAGGAACTGAAGTAATATTTCGATCAAATGGATGTAGTGTTCGTGATCTTGATACAGGAAAAACAGTGATCAAAGGCATAAGAACTCCAAATAATTTGTACATATTTGAAGAAGGACAACAACAATGCTATTTGAGCAAGAATGATGAACACTGGTTATGGCACCGAAGGTTGGGGCATCTAAGTTTTTCACAAATAAGGAATGCATGCAAATACCGGGCAGTTCGTGGTCTTCCAAACATCAGAATTCCAAACAATACAATATGCAAATCATGTCAGTTTGGTAAGCAAACCAGAACTAACTTCCCTGAGAAGGAAGGATCAGCTAGCAGGCCTCTTGAACTAGTCTATACAGATGTATGTGGTCCATTTAGGACAAGGTCACCTCGAGGAGAAGAATACTTTATATTATTCATTGACGACTTCTCCAGGATGGTTTGGATAGGACTTATGAAGCACAAAGACGAAGCATTTGAAAAATTCAAATCTTTCAAAGCCTTGGCTGAAAACGAATCAGATCACAAAATTAAGTGCCTCAGGTCTGACAGAGGTGGGGAGTTTACCTCAAATGAATTTTTCGATTTCTATGAAGAACATGGAATAAGAAGGGAATTCTCTACAGCTAGGACTCCTCAGCAAAATGGAGTGGTGGAAAGGATGAACAGAACGGTTCAACAAATGGCTCGTGCTATGCTTGATGAGTCTGGAACTCCTGCAACCTTCTGGGGTGAAGCTACATTTGCTGCGGTTGTTATTCTCAACAAAACAAATGTCCGAGTGAACAACACTCAAACTCCTTATGAGCTCTGGTATGGTGAGACTCCCTCAGTAAAACATTTCAAAATTTTTGGAAGTAAATGCTATATTAAGAACAATGATGAACAGCTTGGCAAACTTGAACCTAGAGCAGATGAAGGCATTCTCCTTGGTTATTCTCCCCATAGCAAAGCATATAAGTGTTACAATAAAAGACTTGAAAGAATTGTCGACAGCATTGATGTAGTGATTGATGAAGAAGGAAACATTCCTAGGCAAGTAAATTATGAAAATATCGAAGAGGATGAACACTACCCTTCAAATCAGACTGATGATGAAGAAGAACCTCAAGAGGCACCAGAGGAAAAGATAAGGATAGAAGAGAAGACTCCATCCAGGTACGTTCAGAAGAATCATCCAGAATCTCAAATTTTGGGGCAGAAAGAGGCAGGTATACAAACAAGAAGAACAATTGCAGAACCCTCAAGCTATTTGGCATTGCTCTCCTCCACTGCACCACAAAATTTAAAATAGGCATGCAAAGATGAATGCTGGGTCAAGGCAATGGATGAAGAACTTGAGCAGATCGAAAAGAATAACACTTGGGAGTTAGTTCCTAGACCAAAAGATAAGAATGTCATAGGGACAAAATGGATTTTTAAAAACAAGTTGAATGAAAATGGGGAAGTGATTAGAAACAAGGCCAGACTTGTTTGTAAAGGGTATGCTCAACAAGAAGGTATAGACTTTGAGGAAACTTTTGCTCCTGTTGCTAGACTTGAGGCCATCGAATGTTCCTTGCTCTCTCAAGCTTTCAGAAGTTCAAAGTATTTCAAATGGACGTGAAATCAGCCTTTCTGAATGGAGACTTAGAAGAAGAAGTGTACATTGAGCAACCAGATGGTTTCATTCTTGGGAATGATCCAAATCTTGTATGCAGACTAAAAAAGGCTCTCTGTGGTCTCAAACAGGCTCCAAGGGCTTGGTACTACCGTTTGGACAAATATCTTCATCAACAAGGTTTTTCAAAAGGATCAGCAGATAGCAATCTTTATATAAAAATTGAAAATGACAAATTGCTAATACTTGTTGTGTATGTAGATGATATTATCTTTGGCAGCAATGAAGAAGCTATGAGTCAAAGCTTTGCCTTGGTGATGCAGAAAGAATTCAAAATGTCTTTGCTTGGAGAACTGACATATTTTCTTGGATTGCAAATCCAACAAAATGAAGGCGGTATCCTTTTGTCTCAAACAAAGTATGTCAAGCAGATCTTGAAGAAATATGGCATGGAAGATTCAAAACTAGTGTGTACCCCTATGGTTACAGGATGCAGCCTTAGTGCAAATGATGAATCTGCAGCAGTGCATCAACGAACCTATAAATCCATGATTGGAAGTCTTCTTTATTTGACAGGTACTCGACCAGACATCATGCATGCAGTGGGAATAGTTGGAAGATTTCAGGCAAATCCTAAAGAAACCCATCTTCAGGCAGTAAAGAGAATTTTCAAGTATCTTCAAGGAACTCAAAACTATGGCTTATGGTATCCTAGAGATACAGATCTCACTCTACATGCTTATACAGATACAGATTGGGCTGGAAGCGTGGATGACAGAAAGAGCACAAGTGGTGGAGCATTCTTTATGGGTTCCAAATTAGTGTCTTGGTTCAGCAAGAAACAGAGTTCGATTGCTTTATCTACAGCTGAAGCGGAATATGTGGTTGTTGCATCTTGCTACACTCAACTCCTTTGGATGATGCAAACCTTGCAGGATTTTCAAATCACTTGTACACCACCTATCTCCATCTTATGTGATAATACAAGTGCAATCAGCATTTCAAAGAACCCATTCATGCATTCAAAGACCAAGCACATACCAATCAAGTACCACTTTCTCCGGGAACAAGTGTTGGAACAAAAGGTCAAGTTGGAATATGTTCCCTCTAAGGAACAAGTTGCTGATATACTCACCAAACCACTGCCTAGGGAGACATTTGAATACCTCAGACAGAAGCTGGGAGTAGTTGATGCATCATCTTGCTGTTAAAATTTGTCTGTTTCAGAGGAAAATGGGTGTACGCGAGTTGCCTAAGGAGGATCCGCGTACATACGCCGGTTTGTGCAGAGACAGTCGTGTATATGGAGGATTGATGGATATCAGTAGGGACAGGCTCTGGTTGAAGATAGTCTGATATGGGTGTGACAGAGACCATCTGGCACAGGTTCAAGGGGAGCAAATAAACTTCTAATGATGCATTGTTGGCATTATCTTAGAAGCTTTTGGTTCTAGTTCACAGCTGTTGTTGGTTTCAGGTGGAACAAATGCAGAGGGAGAACAGAAGGAAATCAAGGTTGCTGATCTGAATGGTGATTGTCAGATGCTGTTGCTATCAATTATTGGTGACTTTCATAAGTCTTGCTCTAGATATTTCGTCTCTATGTCATGTATCTCTTTTATGGTGTCAAGGTCATGTAACGGCCTATCTTGGTTTCCCCACTATGCCTGGGATGAAGATGTAATGTTCTTGTTTTATCATGTGTAAACTTTTGATGTATCCCCACTTGGTTGGGTGGATGAGTCAATCCCCACTTGGTTGGGAAATGGATGTATGTATGAGTCCTTGGTGATAGAAAGGTCATTTATGATAAAGTCATGTTCTTCTTGTAAAACATTTTTTTTTGCAGACCTTGCTTACAGTCAGGGGGAGCATGAACAACATACTTCAGCAGAGCAGAGACTTCAGCATGTACTCAGAGGAAGCATGGACAGAGTGGTACACCTTGGCATATACAAAGGGGGAGCTCTTTCAGAGATTTCAGCAGGTACTCAGGGGGAGTATCGGCAACAGAATGTTTCTCTAGGAAAGAGATTATCTTGGTTTGCCCTTTGCCCTTGATGTCAAAGGGGGAGAGTGATTGGTTGTTGTTGCCATCAAGTCCAAAGGGGGAGATTGTTGGCATTATGATACATATGGTGTACTTGATGGCAACCCACTCATCTCAGATGATAAATTATAGTGCAGCAAATTTCACGCACTTTTATGAAGATAAAAGTTTCTTTCATGTAGAGAAAAGTTCACGCACTTTTATGCAAAGAAAAGTTTATTTCATGTAGAGAAAAGTTCACGCACTTTTATGCAGAGAAAAGTTTATTTCATGTAGAGAAAATTTCACGTACTTTTATGCAGAGAAAAGTTTATTTCATGTAGAGAAAAGTTCACGCACTTTTATGCAGAGAAAATTTCATGCACTTTCATGCAGAGAAAAGTTATTTTCATGAAGAGAAAAGTTCACACACTTTCATGGTTGGCTCATGGTATTAGTCCGATAGTTTTTGATCCTATGGTTTTGGTCCGTGGTATTGCATCCAAAAGGTGTTGATCTCACGCACTTTCATGGTTGGTTCATGGTATTAGTCCGATAGTTTTTGATCCTATGGTTTTGGTCCGTGGTATTGCATCCAAAAGTGTTGATCTCACGCACTTTCGTGGTTGGTTCATGGTATTAGTCCAACAGTTTTTTGATCCTATGGTTTTGGACAGTGGTATTGTGGAAGGCCTAAGACTATAAAAGAGGAAGGAGATCATTTGGCAAAGCATCATCGAATGAATTGAATATCTAATAAGTGCTAGATCTGAAATATTTGTGATTGGGTTATGGTGCAGATCTAGATCTGAATGAAGGAGGAACCTTAGCGCATAAAGAAGGATAAGTTCTATTGATGGGTCATAATCTTTAAGCTTGAATAATAGTATCTTTGTATGATTTTGATCTGTTATATGAGGCGCATGCTTGATCTATAAATCTGACAATCTGGGTTAATTAGTGTCTGAATATTTGAAAGAATGAATTATCCTTTATAGATCTGCATGCAGGTTTCAGGTTGTTGAAGTAGCGTATATCTTTAAATTATGATCTAGCTGCCTCTGTTTATTGCTGCAGTATTCTGGGTTCAGAATTTGGTGTGTGGTTACTGTTACTGTGTTCTGGGTACAGCTGTCAGAGAAGTGTTTACTTGATTCAATGCTAATTGGGAAAAGGAGATTGTTTGATGTAGATATACTTGATGATTGATTGATGTTCATGGATCCAGTCTGAAAATTTATGAAACGTGGTCCCTGGAAGAAAGAGAAGGTTGTAGCCTTCAGTAGGCCAACACCTACATACTAGTATCTTGGCTAGTACGAGAGCTAAGGGGGTTGTAGCTCCCTTCCAGGAGAAGTTGGAGAACGAGAGAGGGTTGTAGCTTTCTGCAGGTTGCAGCCTGTGTACTGGTAAAGGACTGCACCAGTACATTGTAAAAGGAAGTTTCTAATTAAAAGAAGATAGAGATGAATTGCAGCAGGTGGTTTTCACCCACATTGGGTTTCCACCTTATATCTTGTGTGTGATTGTCCTCTGCTCTGTTTTACTGTTTTTGGTTACTGGTTATTTGATTCTGATACACAGATTAATAATCAACATATGAAAGATAAAGTAAATAATAAGTTTGCATTTTATACGCGGGTTTCCTTCTACATAGTTGCGTATATACGTGGTTTTAATTAACTGAAGTAGTGTATATCATCTGGATTTGAAGAAGGAATATTTGACTTGATAATACTGATTCACCCCCCCCTCTCAGTATTATTTCCAACAATGTTGTGTTAACATAACAACATAAGGAAGTATGTCTCCTAAAATAATTGCTTTCAAGGAGATGAGAGAAGGAAGAAGTCAGCTCTAGTATTGAAAGGGCCATACGCAAGCTATCTTGGCAAAGTTAAAGTACCAAAAATATGTACACTTTCATTTTTTCCACACATAAGAGAATTTACACTAAGCCATGAACAAATATTGTAGATGTTTGACAGGAGTTAAGCTACCAAGCACCAAATTCCATACAAATTAGCCATTATTAGTCACTAAGGGAGACTTTCATATAACCTTAATCATATATACCAAAGTCTTTTACAAACAATAATCAAGTCTAAAACTAAAGGGCTTACTATGGGTTTTTGTTCAAATAAAACAATTTATGACCACCAAAGACAATGATCATTAAAAGAAAAAGAAAGCCCATAATAAAAAAATGTCATATACACTAAAAAAATGTCATATACACTCGCTTAGACTTCAATATGATCATTTAGGAATTTCAACTAGTCTTTCCAACAAATGTCTCATTAATCATCATTCAATTACCAATAATAATAGTGCTTTATCATTCAAATGCTCAATAATTTTCTTTCCAAAGAGACTAAAAAAAAAAATTGTGCTTTTAATGTAGTTAATAATATAAAGTGATTAAATAAAAATGAGATATAAATTTAAAATAAAAAAGAAAAAACAAACCATTAATATAATATTTTTGTTTTCAGTACAGTTAATACTAGTGCAAAGTCTTTTAAGTAAAAATAAGCAATGTTTTATTATTAAAATGCTTCATATTTTTCATTTCATTAAAAAAATAATGAGCTACAACAAAATGATAAGTATTGAGAAGTATGATGTATTATTATGATTCTATTGAAGTATTTGAAACAAATGCACCTTAACAAACATCATGGCACGAACATTCAAATCAGTCCATGTATACATTGAATTCATTATTCATGTATGTTTCTTACCACCCTTTATGAGTCATAGCATAGATGGAACTACAATTCTTCTTGTATTCTCTTGTTGGTTTCTTATCATATTTGGTTTTGATTGTCTTATGTATTAACTTGTGTGCTTGTTGGTTTCTTATTTCCTTGCTTATGCATTAAAAGGATCCGACTGATTTCGTTAAGTATTTGAAAAAATGCTTATAATGTTGTTGATTTTTTATTTGTGGCCTGTGATTGCAAGGTCATGTTGTCTTAAATAGACCATGGGCCATTGTGCAATGGCTTAGAAAAGCTATAATCAAAGAGGAGTAAGTGGGAATGCTCCAAGATCATGAACTTAGTGGGCTAATTATGTTCCTTTGTGTATTAATGGTGCAGGTGTAAATGAGAGTAGTCAATAACTCAAAGGGAATATCACAATGTAATGTATGTATACCATGATGGCATAGTATGATCATGTATTTGTTAAGCCTTTGCCAAACTTAGCACAGGAAGACTATCCAACAACTTTTCCATTTTTTTATAACAATCTTATTGAGCATTCAAAAGTAATACGAAAGTTATATCCCAAAGAGAAGGGACTCGTCACAGACATTGATCCACTTGGAAACTCTCTTATTGTCTTACTAATAATATAACTATTTTCAATAACAATGGATGTAAAAAATTATTGCTAAGTTGTGCATATGTTGGTAAGCAAGTTTGGCACAGAAGTAGTCTCATATAAAAATTTGCCATGTGAAAGTTATGTATATATTGTGGACTTAAATAAATAATGACGTGCATAACATCCTGCTAGAAAATTATACTTGTTTCCAAATCATTTTTAAAGTTTTAGCTAGTTGTTATGTGTGGGACTACATTTTTGTTTTATATAATGTGAGGTATTGATCAACTCTTCTGCTTCAGTCTCAATTAGAGCAAATTGCAACCACTCGGATGAATGTTTCCATTAGATTGAAGGACAATCCAAAAGTTGATAAAATCTTTGGATTGATACTTGAAATGTAAGGTTCCTACCAAAATTGGCTAGTTGTATTTTAAAGCTTTCCATGTACTAGTTGTTAATAGTCCCACGTTTTTTTGTTGAATTCAGTTATCACCCTTTATTTTGGGTATGGTTATGCCATTGCTTATGCCTTGCATGGGGTGCAACTTGTTCTACGAAATGGTTTTATGGTTTACGTTGGTTGAAATTATTTGTATTATTTTCTTTCTATTTTTGTTTTTATAGTAAGAAAGCAAACCTGCGACATAAATATAACTTTAGTTGTCTATATAGGTTGGGTTGGATGTACTTGGTGTAGATGCATTATTTATAAGGAACTCTTACAAGCTCCTACATGAATGGATTAGCCTCCATGGGATTTGGAAGTGGGGAAGAAGTTTATCATCCACTATACCTAAGGTTTTGATTATACAATGAAGGTAATTGCACTTATCCCTTCTATCAATAAGCTTTAGGTACTTTGAAACTTGCATTTTTATTGTCAAAAGGCTTATTTTGTCTAATCTAGTCATCTTTGTGTGGGGCCTTTGTGTGATATAAAATTTTAAATTCAGAAGTCAATCCACGTAGTGTAGTGGTTGAGTTACTTGATGTTACATATATATCTTGTTTGATGTTTTGGAAACATATATGGTTGTGTGCATTGAAGTTTCTATAGTGTAAACCTTATGGTTTTATGGTATTTTTTTAATTCTAAAGGTGGCTTTCTTCTTATTTAACAAATTATTTTTAAATTTTAACATCTAGCTGTTACAGATCCATTTGGGCACATCAAATCCCAAAATTAAGATTAGTGTTTTAGGGCCCATCAAACCCTAAATTCAGTTGCTTCATGCCCTAATCACCCCTTTGAATGCCTCCTTCCTAGACAGTTTCATGACTTGAAGACATCTAGAAATAGCCTGTAGAGGGACCAGCGCAGGTAAGCCCTCATGAAGGTGTGCTGCAGAGCAGTTGAATCCACTGTTAGGGTGCTCTGCAGAGCACTTAGGCTTCCTTTCACCTGCACTGGGCAAGAATGAGTGAAATTCACATAGGGTTTGGGGAATATTCTTATCTTTTGGAGTCATCTAGAAGGTTCCCTCACTTATCAACTCCTATGAGCTTGAAAATGGATGAGGAATGAGTTAAGGTGCATCCTATCCTCTCATCCCTTCCTCCATGGAACTAATTCTAAGTATGGAAGGCCATTCAATGCCACAATTAATGACAAAACCTCCTTCATCTTCCTATAAATTGAGCACTCATCTAAGTGATCAGAGGATGGATTATGTTGAATTGTAAGGAGATAATGTTGCTATGAGATTTGGCTTTGAAACAAGTATTATGATGCTACAAGTTTGTCATGCTTTTGATGTGATGTGAATGGGATCCAAGCTGGAGGAATGGCTTTGAATCAGACATCAATGGTTGTAATTCCTTCTTCTATCTAATAAAGTGTTTGAACCTTTTTCCATATGTTTGTATTGTTTCATAATGCTTATGTGTGTGAATTATATATGATTCCTTTCACTTATATTCAATAGGTCATATGCTTTGATCAATTTTTGTCTTATGTTGTGTTCACAGGGTACTTCTCAAGCGGATTAAGTACAGCAAGGAGCGACAGAATCGATACAAGGGAGAGGAGAGGAAAGCAGAACTGCAGGTAGGTCTCCTATCTTCTCATCTTATCTATTGTTTATAGTAAAAGTCTAAAACACTTTAAATTGTTGTTCTAGATACAACTACTTATCTAGGGAATTAATATTTATCCGTAGATACCAAATTCTCCAAAACACTAGCAATATGAGAAGTATAAAGCACACGAAAAACTCTAAATTTTACTTCCTTTCAAAGATATTAGTACTTTGAGTTATTAACATAACCCTTTTTGTAATTCATTTAGTTTGAACTTTGCAACAATCACTTTAGAGAATGTTATAAATAATCTATTTATTGTTGGGGTGTGCCAGTTGGTCCCGATGAGATAAATGCCTTAGCGCAACTAATGACATGGAAGATTTTTGTATCCAACATACTATATGGAGGAGAAAAGAGTGGTATTGGTTGCGTCCCATGGAGTTTAAGTCTCAATGAGTTAGAAAGGATTACTTGTGTATTTACTCAGAAGATCCATGACTTTATCGGAGTCCATGTAGATGTTGCAGCACCTCACATGGGAATAATTCACATGTTTTTTCCATTATTTGTATGCAAAGAATTAGATTTATTAGCTTCAATATTTAATACATATTTCTTCAATATCCACTATGCTTACAAAGTTGATGTGAAGAGACAATGGCTTCAATATTAGATGAGTACTCAAAATTCCATGGATGCTCACTTGCAATTGTTACTGGAAAACCCGTTGTAAGTATATAACAATTTATTCCAAAAGACCTCACCAACCTCTTGAATATGTTATATTTTACGTAGTTTTTTTTTATGTTAGAAAGATTATTTTGTGATGGGTAGGATCTAAGTGGATCGTTTGGCAGGGTTGCTACAACTAGTAGAGGTGTTAGGTATGCAACATAAGCTTTGTTGGTTGAGTATGGTAAAAGCATCTCATATCAACGTTTTGTGATCCAAAAAAATTGTTTTTCTCTTCATCTACCTGGTGATCTTTCAAGGAACCATGAAAATATGGGAGCAATAATGAAATATAAGTAAAAAGGAGCTCGTTAATTAATTTATTGCTTCAAAGAGAAAATATGAGCTACACTATTGAGTCATGAAGTAGATGAAATGAAATAACTTGGGTGAAACTAATGCAAATGTGATACATCCTCGACTATAGGGTGAAAGGCAATGAATTGTACTACTTTCTTTGTCGATTTACTAGTGTCCCTTGTGCCATTTTCCATTATAAGTGCCCTTCGCATATGTAGAAAGTTTGTAAATATTTTTTGGATGTCTGTCTTGCACTTGAATACACTCTAGTACCTATCCTGTTGACATAAGCAATACTTATCCATTAGCATTTTGAAATGGCATTGTATACGCATTCTATGTTTTTGTCTTATTAGAATCTCATAATACAATTCTTGTTGGGATTGCAATTTTTCATTATTTTCAATCTCTACTTTAAAAGTTGGATTTTTCACACTTTTATACATAGTTTATTTCCAAAAAGAATACAAGGTACAATTATGTTCATTTTCTAATATTTATGCACTAATTTAATGTCTAGTTTAGGATGGCCTTAAAATTACATGGTTATTATTATTCTTTTTATAATAATTTTACTAAAGAAAATAAGTAGATAATAAAAATTGTAAATATATAATATTTTAATATACATTATAACAAAATGCACTATAGCAATTTTGTCCTACTTTATTATTAATACTTATATTATTAAAATCATTTTTTAAATTTATGAAATCTCTAAATCGTTTTATAATTTTTTACAATTATTATTACAATTTAAACAAATAAATATTCATTTATATATATATATATATATATATATATATATTCAAATTACAATAAAGTTGAATACTTAGTTGATCTCGTTATTATTATCAATCAACCTATGAAGAATATTTTACACTTTGATTACCCAAATGTTAAGGGATCATAGAAGAAAATGAGCAAAAATAACTATCAAGTTTTTTAAATAATATATTATATTTTTATTTTAAAAAATGAAAAAAAAAAAAACAAAATTAATTATTTAATTTTATAATATGAAATTATATTTTTATATAATAAATGAAACTTATAATTTTCTTAAAATATAATTTCAATTATATTTTTATATAATAAACGAAATTGGCTATGAGGGCAATAATTATTGAGCGTTAAATTCAAGACCTTAAACTTTATTTAATATCCTCTTAACTACTAACGAAGTATTTAGTGTATCTTTTTAAGTAATTAAATTATAAATACATGGAATAAAAACTAATAATGAAAAATTCAATTAAAACATATTAAAGTATAATCCAAATTACCCACTAAGCTAGATAACAAATTGATATATAAGACCTCTTTATTTATGGGATAAAGCACTGGTCTCCATTCATATCACAAATACCATTTCAACCAAATAAACTAAATATCTATATATATATATATATATATATATATATATATATATATATATATATATATATATATATATATATATATATATATATATATATATATATATATATATATATATATATATATATATATATATATGCAGGGAATTCATGTATACAATTAATTTTGGTTAAAAAAAATTACTAGGGTTAAGTAAATATGATTTTGTCTAATTACCCAGTTTTTTACTAAATAATTAAAAAAAAATTGTGTTTAATTTTAATGCATAATTAAGTAGATAAATTATGTTTAATATTAATGTACTAATTATATCTTATTTATTGATTGTTGACAGTGTAATTTTTTTTAATTTGATTTTTTATCTTCCTATCATATATAAAAGATGAGGATGACGACGACGATGACGACGACGTTGATGTTTAACGTCCGCTGAGACCAAACAATGGTCTATCGGACCTACAGAAACAAATTATTTATTTTGATTTAAGATTTTATTCCTATGCTCAAAAAGCTTGGAGAGAAGCCTCCCTAGCTCACTATAATTTTGACATTGTAAAAGGCTAGGAAGGTCAGTATTGTAACAAAGATTGTGAAACTGAGATTTAATGTGATTGTACGCGGGGCACTCTAAGAGGAAGTGGTTTTCATCCTCGATGTTCCTATTCTCACATATATGGCAGATCCTTTCCATCCATGGCGTTTTAGGAACTGCCCAAGGACCTGTTTCACTATGGAGCTCATGAGAATTCGTTCTAATCTTTGCTATATTAATTTTCTTCTTTGAGCTAGTTAAAATAGAGAGATACTTTTGATCTTCTAGGGTGGGTTTGATGACCTTCTTATAATAACTTAATTTTCTTTTAGCCGCTAAATCTTTCTCACACCACATTTTTTCTTTGAACTTAGAAGTAACAATATCTTTAATGTTATTTATGTTTTGCAATGCATCATTTTCGTTGATCTCCCAATAGTTTAACCAGGCCCTTGTGTCTTTATGCCACCCTCGATTGAGTCTTAGGTGGTTTTGGCTGGAATTTAAAGCTAGCTTAGGAAGTCTATGATCATCTATGTTATTGAGTTTGTGCTTGTACAACAAAAACCTAAGCATAGCTAGGCTCTCAATAGGGGAAAGACCTGCTTCTATAAGGAGAATAGGATAGGGTGTATTACTTTTAATTTTCAGTTATAAGTTATAAAACGCTTCTGGATTTGTTCAATCTTTCTCCATGATTCTCTGGAGATGCTGCAACCCCAAACCTCACAGCCATATAAGATAACAGGAGTGACTAAAGTTTCAAAGAGGAACTTCTTTTTATCCCACATTACGAGGTTTGCTATTTTACAATTATTTTCAAGACCAAAATAAGCTTTCCACCCCCCATTAATCCTTTTCTCAATGCTATGGCTCCAGTTGAGCTTGTGATGAATATCAATTCCCAGGTACTTGTAAGAATACACTTCCTCCAAGTTATTATTGTCATACATAAAATTAGCATAAGTGTCCTTCTTGGATTGGTTAGCATGTCTTACATGCACTTATCATTGTGATATGAAGTATTGTGTAAACTAAGAAATCAAAAGTTCAAATCCCTCCATAGTTACCGAGTCTATGTGGCCCAAAGCTCGACCCAGTACTAAAAAAAAAAATGAAGTTGGAAATATTATCATCGTCTCTTCTACATCAACAAATGGAATTTGAAATATTAAACTACCTCGCATCTCTAACTTCATAGCTACTTTTTTCACATTTACCTAATTTGATTATATATTTACGGCGCGATTTGTTGTTGATCACTTGGAATTGGCCTTATTGCTCGGTTCCCGCCCTCTGTGAGACCGTGAGCTTGTTCACAAGGGACTCATTAAGAAGGGTTCCATCTTTGATGACAATTTGCACGTTGGGACGTAGAAAATCACCACTTGCTACCTACACAACATTATTCCGCCTAGTTTTGGTTGCTACGGCAAAACCTACGCAAAAGTCTGGTGAGCATTGACTATATTGTTGATACCTGTCGGTGTTCATCAGTTGCCAAATATGTGTTTGTGCTAGTATTACATTAGGTTTTTTTTATATTAAATAATTTACTTAAGGTATAACATCTATAATGATGGGTGAGAAACACTGATAAATTAAAATGGAAAAATAATAATATTTAAAATTTAAAATAAATAAATAAAAATAAAAGTTTGACATAATAAAAAAAAAAAGATTCAACCAATATAAATTCATCTTAAACCTTAATATATAAGTATTTAGAGGGATGAAATTTATTAGGATGTATTTTTTATCATTTAATTTTGTATTGTGTATTAATTCTTTATATTAAATGATTAAAAAAATTACACCTTGAAGAAATTGGATCTCTCTAGGTGTCTCATAGATTAGAGTAGAGTCTAATATTTTTTTTCATTATTGACTATTAAAAAAAAAATTCATTTCATTAGTAAGTCTTGAATGTAACTCCACCTCTTCCTAAATTGCCCAGCAACACTAGCGCTATGGAACGGCTTCCTAGCAGCACACCCTTCATCCAGCAAATGGCACGGGAATAGCATCAATGATGCTTGGAGTAATTGGTGGAAGGAAACCAACGTTAAGGAAAGAAATATACCAGTGATGATAAGCTGGGCGATTTGGATCACCAGGAATCAAATTATCTATCAAAACAAATCCCCCCACTGGCCTTCCATCCTAAACCGAGCATTCGTGGAATATCAGATGATCCCGGAAGAAACAGCACACAACCAGATCAGGAGAGTTGAGGCATAAACCATTGATCATTCCCTCCCATGGGCCTACTTTGACGCTCAACTCAGGAATAGGGATGCGAAGGAGGCGCTATTCTACACTTATCAAACACACACTCCTATAAAATTCAAATGGGACTAGGCCGGGGAACAAACAACTTCGCCTAGCTTCTAACCGCCAAATATCTCATACAATTTGCATTGCATAAACATTGCACACATTTACAACTTTTTGGGGATTCAAAACTAGTTGTTAATTGGATCAACAAAAATACATCTGCAATGCATATACATTGAAGCATATTTTGGCTGAGATTCACAGACTTATTACATCATTTGACTCATTTACATGTCACCATATTTACAGGGAGCTAAACATTGTTGTTGACCACCTATCCAAAGAAGCAGTGGTCCAGGATGATGACATCTGGTTGATTCGCAAGGAACTGGATGGTGTTGTATACCAGCACTATCACAGGCCCTTCATAGATCCAGAACTCATATGAACAACATGTGGAAATAAGCTCCTACTCTATTTCTGATGTTTACTTTATTTTTGTGTAGATGTACATATTTAACATAACATATTACTCACTCTCTGCGAAGAGGATGACAGCTTCATTATTTTTTTATTTATCTCTGATCTCTCCATTTGTTTGGAGAACTAAAAGTTTACACATTATGGTACAGGCAAACGCCTCACTACAGTAATGCTTATGCATATACAAAATGTAATTTTCTTTTATATAATGAAAATTACAACTTTTTCCACGGGAAAAAAAGTCTTGAATGTAACTAAATATTTATTCATTTTCTTATTACAATTTTTTTGGACCAACTCATAATCAAAAGTAAATATTTACTGATATTATTATTAACATGCAACATTTCTTTTCTTATCTAGGCTAGCGTTTTATAATTGGTAAATAAAAAAAAGGACCACAAATTTATGTCCACTAGTTTGCCATGTGGGAAACCATACAAGTGGCATAGAAGAAAGTTTGAAGGCTTAAAGATCATGCCAAATGCATTATATAACTTGTTTAAGTAACTAAGTACACATTTATTTAATACATCAAAAAATTAAACATGACAAAAACTAACAACATGGAGGGGTTGTCTGCAAAATATCTTAAAACTAAAAAATGTTATAGCATAGACAATGATTAACTTGTGGGAGAATCCACCTAGGTGAGATTTGGATACTATTTATCATCCTCGCTATTGTGGAAGTTGAAATTCACCAATTTCTTACCCAACCTCCAAACTTTGTTACCCAACCTTTTGACCTATCATTGAAGGGAATCTATGTAGATAAATATTTCCTCATATGCTTTAATCCTATCCACAGGGATTTTTCCCATTATAGTCTTCATTTTTCAGTACAAGTTGATTGTTTGTGTACATTGAGTTTCTCTGGAATGGGTGTTCCTGTATATGGAATCTAATGCCCAACATTTCCCTCTACTTTTATGTTTGAAAGGACCCTACATTCTACTCAAGCTTTGTGTTTCACTAAATCCATCTCTTCCTGGGTAGACTGTGAGGTGTCATCCTAATATTGACAAGCTTAAGCCTCCACATTAACATGGGCTTAGGCTTGAGAAGACTCCTTTATTTTGTTGTGACCTCAATCAGAGAGTATATGACCATGGCAAGGCATAATCTTAGTCAAATAATTGGAAGGGAGAGGGAGGGGGACCGACAGAGAAAATAGTGACAAATACCAATAAATAGATCACCAACAAGATGAGGGAATTGAGTAGAAAGAGTATAGGAACTAAGCATGGGATGTGAATAGGGATGGCAAAGAAGGGATGATTGAGAGGGTGGCCAACTAGAGGGAGTGGAGAAGCGAAGGTTTGTAAATGAAAGAGGGATAAATAAACCACCCAAAAATGTAGAGAAACAAGGGGAAATACTAGTAAAACCATAGATATATGAGGCAATTTACCCAAATTATGCACCAAGGGAGGTTACCACCATTTAATGCACAACCTTTATGCATTACATGCCATAAAGGCATCGAGTTCTGCATCCTCAATGTTGACCAACACCCACTCGCATTGAAATGATGTTCAAACATGGATAATGTCATTGCATAATGTAGGAAGAGGTTGAAATGACTAGCCTTATGAACTTCTCATAACCATATGCCATGTGCAATGTTAAACCCTACTATCTATCTTTGTTTAATAGGTAGAAAAGGTGACTTTGTCATGATACAAGATATATTCACTTGGGGTTTCCTCATCTTCACTCTATGTGAGGAGGCATCTCGTAAAATTAACAATATTTTTTATTTGTAATTCTAACTCAAAGTAGGTAATAGGAGCTGGAGGGGTTATTTTTTTCCCTGATGAACAAACAAAGACAAAAAATACCGAGGATTTGGGTATTGGACGCAATAACCAAGTTGAATACTTAGCACTTTAGCAAGGCCTACAAATCACATTGACAAGGAAGATTAACAAATTAATGGTCTATGGAGATTCAGTGAATGTAATCCGCAAGACATGGAAAGCTAAAGGGTCACAAAGCATAGGTTTTCCTTTGATCCTTCAATGAACTATTTTAAAAACAATGAAATTTGAGCAAAATGAGTTCTTCCATGTCTTGAGATAGTTAAACACGATAGCAGATTCCATGGTTAATCAAGGAGGTACTTTGAAGCAAGGGAACTTAGTATTGGACTAGGGATTGAATTTTAATTCGCATATCCCCTGAACATGGAGTTAGAAAATCAAAATTCTCATAAGGTTTACAAAAAAAAATCATAAGGAACTTTGAATAAGCCTTAAAGATGGACCCCATCACATCAAATATTGTGTCCTAAGCTTGAAGGCCAACACAAACAAGTAAGGGAAGGTCACCGAAATTTATAACACAGTCATGCAGTTTAAAGGGAATAATCCCCGTCTAAATCACCTTAACAATTGGCAATTAGAAGTAATTGATGGTGTTTACAAGTGGCATCATGTATTAAATCTCAAAGGAAGAGACAAGACTATACCAATGTTGAAAGCCTCAATGATGGCATAACATTCAATTATTTGCATGATGGTGTTAATTGTCTTATCCCTTTGTATCTCTCAAAGGATAATCCTTGGAGCTCTTTGATTCATAGACATGGATATGGGAGTGTGGTATATCATTGGTATAAGGTGGTGTTTCAGAAGGAGCTAAGATTATTTAAGGAGTGTAGCCACACATACACCATGGATAAGGATACATTTTTGTGACCAGAAGTGATTTTCTATCATTGTAATTTCTAGTTTGAAGCATCACCACTCTTTTATGGTGGCTCCATGTGGTCAATCTCAAGATGTTAAGTTATCTCAATTCAACGGTTTGCTGGAGCACTTGATTGGTTTTTTCCAAGCATTCAAGATCACTCTCCAACATGAAAAAGATGTATAGGACAATATGAGATAATCCATCCAACTTCTCATGGATACCAGAAATGAGCTACTACAAAGAAAATTGGAGCAGCTCTAGATGGAGGTTCAGACTGAATTGTCATCGTTCAATTCTTGGGTAACAGACTTGGAGGAAAATTCGATTAGGGTTGATTTATTTAGTGAAGAAGCAAATCAGACTACTAAGGAATCTATGAAGAAAAAGGCTTGAGACGAGAACGTGGCCAAAACATTAGGATAAACTTGAATTTATGTCACAACATGCTGATATATCCCTCTCTTCATTTTGGGTTTATTTTGATGCTTTGTAAAAAAAATCAATAAAGTAAAAAATGACTGCTTTTCTATATTAAAAAAGTAGTTGCATCTTTCTTTATTCCCCAAATAAATGAACCATGAATATGCAACATTTCTTGACCATTTTCCCACCCAAAAAGAGTTAATATACTTACATAATAACCAAACAAAAATCTAACAAAATTCCCAGCATCATATCCCATATAACATAAGTCAACTAAAAACAAGGAGGTAATTAATTGCCTTACAATACCCTAAAATTTTATAAATCGCAAAATAATAGTCCACCAATGGTCTGTTGTAAAAGATAAATGAGGAAAAGCTAAACCAAAGGAAAACTTCCAATATTCCTAGCTCCATCCTTGTACTCTTCAATGCAGAGTTCTCAATTGTGAATTAAGTCCCTTCTTAGACAAGGAATCAGCTAGATCATTTAATTCCCTGAAAATGTGGGACACCAAAATGTCTTGGAAATATTTTAGAATGTCCATGATCCCTCTAGTCTAGTGTGTTAAATCAAAAATATCAATTATAGATCCATATCTTACCCAATCAACCACTACCTTTGAATCACCATATTGACAAGGAGGGTAATTTCAAATGTTTTGTAAATAAAAGTAAACCCCACAATGCCACCAATTCAACCTTCATATTTGTATGATTACATTTGTTTCAATAAATCTTGTAGAACTGCCACATGTTGATGAATAACACCCCACCATGTCCACAAATGCCATTTTTGCTAAAACCATTGAAATGTGCCTTAGGAAAGTGTAGTTTACAGAGCAATATTTGTATGTTCCTATCTCTACAAGGGGCCAAGAGAAATATGTGTTCCGAAAAGTATTCAACTATCTTCAAGCAACTTTTTCCAATATTTGGAACTGTCCTTCAAAAGTGAGCATATTCATGCATTTCCATATACCCCAAAAAATGAAGAAGGGTAATTAAAATAACTTTGGCACCATTTGGAACCAATCTCTTAAGAATTCTTCAATTAAGCTAGTTTTCCAACGTTGATTTATCTTTAGAAATTTTAAAGTACCACCCCAAATCCTCTTCGAGAATGGACATGTCAGCATTATGTGAACCATGGTCTCTTCCTGTGAGAGGCACAAAATACAAACACTTGGTCCTGAGAGGCCCCTCTTTAGAAGGTTCTCCTATGAAAGAATTTTATTCTCGATCGCTAACTAACCAAATAGGGTAATATTTAGAGGGAGATGCCATTTCCAAATGTTCAAACACCCCCAAGATGGAGTATTTGTCTATTTCTCTTGAATGATATTCCTATAAGCCTCAAACACCTTGATAGAACCCTCCAAGAATATGTCATCCCATACCAACTTATTTGACCTCCTCGATAAATAGACTTCTGCCTATAATAGGTCCAATTTGAGAGATTCCCAATGAAGAGCGAGAGCACCCAATAAACTAATATCTCTAGCAAATATCCATCTTGATCCAATGACAGAGTTCCCTGCTTCCTTAGTGATCTAGTTAAGAAAATATATCCCGTTATCCCTGATAATTCTGATAAGTTGTTCATTAAGGATTGACGAATCAAAGCAACTTGCAATACAATATTCTCCCACTCTATTTGAGGTATGATCCCTACCTCCCACCTAAGGTTTTCAAGTGACCATGATTTAGTACCAACAATGCTTCATCATGTAAAGTAACATCCCTTCAATAACATGTTTCAAAATCTAAGCCAATCCATAACAGAAAGTTGTTTCAAACAAATCTTTTTTATCAACTTTGCCAAATGCCCTTGTTAGAAAACACTCCCCATAAAGACTTTAATGTAAGGGACATATCGAAAACTTATAGATTTAACAAACCTCATCCAGCTGATTTCTTGGGAATGCAAATATCCTCAAACTTTACCAAGTTTAATTTTTGTTTTCTAAATGTCCCCAACCAAATGAACCTCTCCATGATAGAATTTAATTTTTTTCTGATTGATTCTGAAAGATTTGAAATATGCATCCAATAGATGGGTAGACTTTGTAGAACAACTTGTACAAGATTGAGTGTGCCTCCCAAAGAGAGCCACCTATGAGTCCAATTTTCCAATTTCTATTCTAACTTATCACATAACCATTGCCAATCACAAACCATACATTTAGTAGGCTTCAAGTAAAAACCTAGATATTTGAAGCCTTGTGTTAAAGGTTTAGAATCCATTAAGAATATGTGCTTGATATGCTACATCACTTCAGGGTCGGCATTTGAATCTAATAATATTGAATTTTTATCACTTGTTGATAGACTTGTAGCTTTCTCAAACTTCTTGATCATTTAATGGATATTTTTCCATTCCACCAAATTTCCTATACCAAAAAGGAACACATCATCAATGAAAAATAGGTGTGTAATCATAAAGTTTTGTGCCACTTTGATACCCAAGCTAGCATTGCCTATTTTTTAGAGTGAATGTATATATTAAAGCTTCAATGACTAAAAGAAAAAGGAAGGGTGAGAGAGAGAAACCTTGTCGAAGACCTCTGAAAGCTTTAAAGAATTTTGACGCAATATCATTGCTAAGCACCACAAATAAAATAGATGACATGAATGCCATAATCCAATCCACCACATCCAAATTGAGGCCGACTTTCATTAGAGCCATCCTAAAAAAAACCCAATCCACACTATCGTAGACTTTCACCCAGTCAAGTTTAAGACCACATCATTAATGTGTTTTGTTTTTATAGAGTGGATGCTCTCTTGGGTCACCACAACAACATCATGAATCTACCTCCTTTTTAGATATATAGTGCTATTATGAATGTTCTATCAATTATGTAGTAGACATTTGCTTAGGATAGGAGGCAAAAGTTGTTAATAGAACAAATTTTCAATGTTTTGGTCTTCTGATAACATTGAATTTTTGGAACATGAAGATTTTTGTAAGGGTACCGGCCCATAAACCAATTTTTTTTATCTATTACAAATCAATACACATTCCTTAAAAAAAAAAAAAAACAACTTCTAGTTTTTTGAAAAAAAATAAAAATTCTTTTCTTTTTGTAAATCAAGGATTTCCATTACTTTGGAAGATAACATCGTTCCAACAAAATTTTCCAAAAACTTCTTGGCCTCACTCTTGCGAGATTTATTGGCCAATAGGGGCATGCCCAAGTACAAAATATGTTGCGAAAGAGACAATGATATGCTTACACTAATAAGAACCCATTGCCAAAAGATGAACAATACAAGAAAACAACTGCAACACATTCATTTTCATCTAAGTTTATTGAAACTAGGTGATTTGGAAATAAACCTAGAGGAGACAAGGTTTTAAACTCACAATGGACATGACCCTCCATGTCAGAAATTCAAGTTTCTAACCAATCCAAATATTCTTGGAATCGCCTTTGTCCTCACCACAGGCCAACCAATCTGTCATGAGTTTGCCACAAATTCTACTGCAGATGTTCCATGAATTCCAGGATTATGGTTGTCCTAGAAAGCTCGGTCCAACTATACAATAGAATTATGCATCTAATACAAAATGAGGAACATTTCATCAAGATATGGAGGGTTTCCATCTTTGGGTAGAGATAATGGAAATGGAGGAACCATTGTCTCTCTAAGACCCCACTCTTGAGACATTTGGTGGAGTTGGACTTGATGCATGTTCATCCCGCCCATCGCCTTGCATAGAGACCAATTTCCACCATCTATTTCATTGAGACCTACATGGACCCTCACAGACTCTTTCATAGTGCAATCCCTATATAAATTCCATGGATGTAAACCAATCCTCCAACATAGCTTGAGTGGTATGCCACCGCTCCCCACCTCAGGCTAGGTAGACGAACCAAAATTTGATACCCTACTGCTAGGTAGTCCTAGCCATAATTCAAATGGGAGACTTTAAAAACTTGTGCCTCTTCAAACTATACCAAAAGAAGGCCTCTATTGTACCCTCCACAATAGAAGAGAAGGATTTGTGCAGACAAAACCCTATGTCCACTAGAATGAGCAATTTCTTGCCACCAAAGTCCTACCTTAACCTCATACCACCATTATAATTCCTTGAAATCCAAAGAAAGAAAACGTTACACCACTCCTCAACAATCCTCAGAGTTAAAACCCCACACTTTTTTGTCTAGGCACACCACGAAGACCAAGAAACTAAAGAGGAAAAGTAATGAGATCCAAATAGTTGAAGGTGAGTGCAAAGTACCAACAAGACAGCCACAAACAATGATTGTGCTCCAGGGTTACCACTATTCCTCACCACCATGTCGTGACCATTGCGCAACTTCACATATTTGCAAACGATCTCACCATCCGCAACCACATAAACTCTTTACTCAACGACCCTGCTCAAACTAGAGCTCAGAAATAAGGGGAGTTGCTCTTAGAGGAAATATGAAATACTCCTTGACACCATTAAACCACATAAATTTCACCAAGCACCCAACCGTTGTCGCTTGAGACTCCCCTTAGGTTTTTGAAACACAATTGTTAAGGTTGTTGTTAATGCCATCAATCCATTGTACAATTTGAAATGACACCTCGAGATCTTCCACATGTAAGCCGCCTACCAAGAATCACCTAACCCATATCACAGAGGGGGAATGTGGTGGAGATTCCTCACCACACTTCCCAACGCCTCATGATTAGATACCCCCATTATGGTAAAGAAGATATTTTATTATTATTATTATTATTAACAAATGGTAAAATTAACAAATTTTTTTCTTGTTCTAATTCTAATTTATAAATTTAAATTTATTTTAAAACTTATTTCTATTTTTTGACATTATATTTGCTTTTTGTTTTTATCTTTTACTTTTAAATATATGCATTTTTTTTAATTATTTCTTAATTAATCTTATTTACTATGAAGATGATGTTATATGTAAAATTCCTTTCAATACAATTAATCTAAATTAATTTTATTTATAAATATAAAAATAATTATCTTGATAAATATGATTTTAAACCTCATTAATCTTGTTGGATACAAAATTTTTGGAAAGAACTATGTGTGGAGAAACTACAATGTTTGACGTTTCTAGTGAACACTTCACCCATCTTACGAACCATAAGCTTGCAGGGTTCGATGTTTCGAGTGAACACTAGTTGTTTTTATAATGAAGGCATGATTTCGATCATTAGAGGTTTCTAAAGCAAGAATGTTGAGGTCCATCCGTCTATTCCTTCGTGACTACCATTACATATCCTTCATACCACTAAAAATCTAAATTTACATACCTATGTAAGTTATTTTAAACATGGCACTCATGCCATGATAAACCACCTTTCCAACCATCCTTCTAACTCAAAAATCACTCTCCTTGGATGTATTTATGAAAGTGATAAATGCATTTGTATGCTTTAATTACTAGATCCTAATAAGATTATTATAAGTCATTGAGTCTCATGATTCTCAAATTGATGATTCTAGCGAATCATCCCATACCCACATCCATTTCACCTTACCTTCATCCCCATAATGCACATCTAAACTCATTTCACAACTCGGTGTATGACTATTATAGTCCATTTTAAGCCATTGATCAACATCCCTGCACATTTGGATGTCATGTCTCATGAGTCTCAAATTGATGATTCTGAGAAACCATCCCATAGTCTAGATCCTCTTCACCTTACCTTTATCCCCACAATCCACTTCTAGATTCATTTGACAACTCGGTGTATGAATTTTATAGTCCATTTTAAGCCAATGATCAACATCCTTATGCATTTGAACATCATGTGGAAGTAAATCTTGGCAATCCCATTACATCATAGTATTCCTAATTTCGTTCATTGATTTATTTTCCCAAAATCTTAAATGTTCACTCCCTAATTACCTACCTACCTACAAACTTGTTACATGAGCATATGATATACAAGAAAACTACCTTATTGATCCATATAAGAAAAAATAGAATATTCACAAGGATTAGGAAGAAACAACAAGTCCTAGCATTGGTTAGGGGTCAGATAGTTCTAACCAAATTCCCTATAACATCCATAAGTGTGAATTGTTTCAGGGGAAAATGGCTTTCCAGTTTGCATCACTGTGTTTGAGGCCATTACAAGATGAGGTTTAGGATTTCCTTTCACGCTATTCACACTAGAAGACCTGCCTAGGTGGTCACCTAGCGAAGTTCTTGGAGTGCAGAGTATGTTATAACTACCAGGGGAGTACTGAACCTCACTTTGTCAGGTTTTATTTTTTATTGTTTTCACTTACTAGAGGAAATCTAGCCAGTGGTTGATAGCCCAAACAAGGATTTTATTTTTCGACAAATTATCTATATTATGACAGAGTGGAATTTCAGCATGGAGGAGGAGTTGGTAGACTATTCAAAAGATCCCTCCACAAATATTTCCATTTGGACAAGCCCTCCACATCAGCACCAGGGGATGGCAATGGAACTGACTTATGGATCCCAGAATATGGGAATTTTGCTTTGTTATCAAATTTATCGGATGAGGCTCCCATCCTCACTCCATTCCTCCCTGGATTGCTAGAATTTTCTCATGCTCGCATCCAACACGAAGACAAGACTCTCCACGAAAACCCTGTTGTAGGATGGTCGACACCTCTAGAGCACCTGGTCTACCAAGATGATTTTTATATAGAAGCCCTAAGTTTCGCAGAGACTTGTTTTAGCCCTAGCAGTTCATAAAACATTGGGGAATTTCAAAGGATTGGAGGCACATCGCAAACCGATTAGATTGGCAAGAAGTCCTACCTACACCAATCAAAGGAAATACTTGAGTATGGGGATCACGAGACACTGCAACAATTGGTGACTGACAAAATTTTGTCAGCGCCCTCAAACCCTAGTGTGGAAGGGGTTTCACAGCCTACAGGCGAGTATAGTGGAATTAGGGCAGACAAGAGTATACCCACTTTGACCCTGCATAGGGATGAGGCCTCAGCTTAGGAGCTGCTAAAATATGTAGGTATATATTCCTGGGACAAGGAGGGGGTTCACAAGAATAACTCCAAGAAGGCTAAATACCCCAAGGTAAAGGATAAAAATAAGGTTCTCATGTTAGGAGAGGGCATCAAAATCGATGATATTATGGACATGACCAGCAAGGTTTTGGTTGGAAAAGTTAGGGGTAGGAACTACTCCTCCTCCTAGCTCAAGAAATGGATACAAGAAATCTAGGGACAAATATTAGAGGCCTTCCCTGTGGTTTGCACTATGAAAAAGGGATGGTTTGCTTTGAGGTTCAATAGGGAAGAACGTGCAAGATGGATCCTCTCACGCTACTAGAACATTGAGATGGAACAGGTTTTATTGAAGCGATGGTCGCCAATGTTCGACCCAAAGCATGAGTAGTTGGGTATTAGTGCCATTTGGGCCAGACTTCTAGGCTTGCCCCTTCATCTCTAAACAGAAGATGTTTTCTAATTAATTGGTGATGATTTAGGGAAATATTTGGACTTTAACAGATCTTATCTGGAGACTGACAGAATGTCCTATGTGCGAATATTGGTTTATCTTGACAGAAGGGAGGGTTTGGTGGCGAACAAGATACTACATTATATAGACCTTGTTTGCAACCAAATTCTTGACTATGAAGGATTCCATTTCATATGTCATCAATGCCATGAGGATGGGCATGTTTAAAATTAATTCCCACTAGTACTAAGGAGAACCTAAATGAAAACAAAGAAAGGAATGGAGATCAGTCGTTTGGGGGCCTAGCGTCAGTAGAGGAATATCCTGGCAATCCTGCTCAGGTACACTCAACTCCACCGACTAGAGACAACACTACAAAATAAGGAAGTTTGTTGATCTCTACACCTCATATGCATAAGGGAGGAGAAGATTTCAGGATGGGCCAACCTACATCTTTTGCTCTACCGGGTACTATTACTCTTTCACCTCCTCTTACTTGCATCATTGTTTCTTTAGTCTCAAAATATATTCCATTTTATATTGTTTGCTCTTCTGCTCGCTATAATATCCCATCCTACAATTTGGGGGCCATGTCCTACCTAATCTACATTATCCATCTATGTTTCCCAACACCATCTCCTACTTTACTCACTCCTAGCGAGACCTCCTCAGAATCCGACAAGGGGCATAGACACAACCTTCGATCCCTAGCAAGATCTTCTATTGGACTTGTAGCTATTACCAACCATGGGTTTGGTTTGGGACCTCTCTCACCCTCTAGGGTTCCTAAAATCTCTCGTGGGAGAATATCACATATTTCCAAAGCCATGAACAAGGCTTGTCTTAATATTGTTGTTGGAAAACAATTATCACTGGAACAGGTTCTTAGAGCAAGGAATGCCCCATATTTGGTTCTCCCATAAAGTGGCTCTCTTATAACTACCGAGGGTTAGCTAGCCCCTCCAAGAAGCTAGCACTCAAACACTTGGTCTTGTCTGACGGTCTCAGCATCATATTTCTACAAAAAACATTGGGTTCTTGCTCTGGGGTTTAACATACTCTGGAAGGTTTATTTAAGAATTGGAATCTCTTCACTGTTGACGTGAGGGGTCACTCCGGGTGGGTGGAAGTTGGTATAAATTGTAAAATTGTGAAGATTATTAATTTTTGGAGACATCACAATTATTTTGCAGCTGATATTTCCTCGGAAGAATTCATATTTCAAATAAGGATTGTTAATATATATGGACCTTGCCAGAATCGAGTCTACTTTTGGAATGATATTATTAATAGATCTTTCATGAACAACGATAGTCTTATTATAGGGGGCGGATCTTAATTTATTTGTTTGAAGGGAAAATGCTGGGGCAATCATTCTGAAGTGGATTCTCTCTCGAATTACTTCTCCCACCTACTTGACTCCTGCCACCTTATTGACATTGATATAGCTAGAACTTTGCCTAGAACAAATCGTCAAGTGGGGGAGGATATGATCGTTGGAAGTCTGGACCATTTCTTGATTAAGGAACCTCTGCTGAATCAATTCTCATTGTTCAAACAATGGGTTGGATCAGGGGGTTAATCTAATGACCACCCTATCTATCTCTAGTTAGTAGGACATTTTGACAAGCCTAAAACCCCTTAAAATTTAATGCAACATGGATTAAAGAGGAGGAGTTTAGGAATTTTCTCATTGGAAATTGATGCCCTTGTGAGTTTAGGGAGGACATATTGGTTGCTTCAAAATACAATGTGAACCTATGTAATCTAAAGAGAAAACATTGGAGTGGCTTAAATGAAAAGGTAGCGAGATGAGGAAGCTATAAAGAAAATTGACACTAAATTGGAATAGTTGGAAAAGCCTAGAGGAGGGTCGGTATATTAATTAAATGAATCAAAATTACACTTTATACAATTAGAAATGACTAAAAGGAGACTTTTGGAAGCCATAGAAGGGTCCTAGAGGCTTAAAAATAGGGTGATATGGCTACAAGCAGGGGATGACAACACAAAATTATTTCAACAATATGCGCAGGGAAGCAAATCTATTAATACTATTTGGTCCCTCATGGACATTGCTGGAAATAGGGGATCAAACTTTAGAGATTTGGCGAGGATGGGAGTTCAACGCTTCCAATCTCTTTTCCCAGCTCCTCGAGAGGCTTATATTAGGGAAATCATGAATATTGCCCAACCCTTCCCTAGTTTTACTACTGAGGAGGACAATTAAGACTTATTGCAACCTGTATCTACGGAGGAGTTGGAGGTTATCTTACACTGGTTCAGAAAAGGATAAAATCCCAGGACCATATGGGTGGACCATAGAATTCTACCTTTGTTTATATGAGCTACTTGGTCCTAGTCTATTAAAAGTAGTGGAGGAATGATGGACCTCTGGTCAGATGTATGGTTCATTCAACTCTACCTTCATGGCACTTATTCCTAAGTCGAATGAATAGACTGCATTTGATGACTACAAACTGATCTTGCTATGCAATGTCATATACAAAATCATAGCCAATGGGCTTAAGCCGATTCTATCTCGCCACATTTTCACAAGAAAAATTCGCCTTCTTGGAGGACCGTCAGATAAATGAAGTCGTAAGTGTGGCTCGAGATGGGCTTCATAGTTTAAAGACAAAAAAAATTGAAGGGCGTGATTTTTAAAATTGACCTATCAAAAGCTTTTGACAAAGCTAATTGGATCTACAATATATTGATACTTACCCATCATGATTTCAACATCTCCTTCATTAACTAGATTATGTGTTATATCACATTTTCATCATTTGCAGTCCTCATCAATGGTTCTGCTAAAAATTTATTCCACGCCAAAAGGGGGATTCATTAAGGTTCCCCATGGTCTCTCTTATTATTTCTATTGATAACGGAAGGTCTGAGCACACTTATGTCTAAAGCAAAAAGCAAAGGATATCTCAGGGGAGCACCTATTGCAAGGGAAATCCTCTGCACTCACCTATTGTTCATTGATGATGTATTGATATTCTTGGATGGATCATGCATTGACTCGACAAAATTCAAATCTATTTTGGACTTATTCTATAAGGCAACATGTATCACTTCAAATAATCTAAAATCTACTCTCACAATTAATGATTGTTCAAAGCTCGAAACAACATTGGCTCACAGCCTTTTCCCTTTCCAAATTAAGACTCTCGATGAAGGGATCAAATATTTGGGCTTTCATCTCAAACCAAATGAATACAATAAAGGTGATTGAATGTGGCTTGTGGCTAAAATTGAGAAGAGAATAAAATATTGGTGTCAAAAGTGGCTATCTAGAGTTGGAAGACTAGTGCTTATCAAATATGTACTAGAAGCCACACCAATCTTTTGTATGTCTTTATCCTAAATTCCTAAATGCATATTGAATATCATTCAGAGATATTGTTGTGGTTTTCTTTGGTGTGGTGTGAAAGAAGGACGAACTTTTGCATGGGTCAGATGGGAGAGAATTGCACTTCTCAAAAAGTGGAATGGTTAGGGTATAAAATACCTATTCTATTTCTCTCTAGCCCTGGCTACTAAGGTAGGATGGAGACTTATCACAACTCACAACCTTTGGACAAAATTTGTGTCTAAGAAGTACATTCATCCCCTAACTACAGAATATTGGATTCGGTTAATAAATAAATAGATATTTAACATCTCCACTATATGGAAAGAAATTCTAAAATCCTTCAACATTATAACTTCCCCACTTGCCTTGTGAGTTGGCTCCAGTAGTCATTTCCGAGTTAACATTGATCCATGGTATTGATGCGACAACCATCATACCCTCCCCTTGGATCTAGTTGCATTCTTGTCTTCACATAGAATAAAATATCTAAATCAGATTGTGGATTAGGAACATACTACAATGTGGGGGCATTGTTGGCTCTCTACCAGAGCCTTACAAATTACAGAACAATGGAACCAAACTTGGGATAACTACAGAGAGGCATTGATTGTGTCTCACACCTGAATACTAGATTGGGAAGATGAATTATTGTGGTGTTGATGGTGCTGGAAATTCGTCAACCAAGGGGTCTCCCTAATGTGAAGTCCCAATTAGACCTCACACCATTTGGAGTAGGATCCCCATCCGAAATATCAGCCTCATTTCCATATATCTTAAATATATGCCTTGGATCTAACTATCAACAAGAGAGAGGAATGGAAATGCACCTTCGAAAAGAAAGGGGGTGTGTCTGGTGAGTGTTCTATCGTATGTGTGTCAAAGTTTTTTCACTGCAAAGGGGAGGGAAAGTGAGCCTCTAAGACAGAGGTAGTATTACCACCCTAGTAGAGACACACATGAACAAGAATGTTTTGTATAACATCAAGTGGAATAGTCCACAAAAATGTGACAGTCATTGAAGCTAATATAACAAGGAAGATATTTCTAATATCTAGCGGAATAGTACACGAGGATGCGACAACGATAATATCAACTACATCACATTCTCAATATGATAAGTACCAAAATAATCAAAACAGTTCAACTGATTTAGCACAGATGAAAGGAAACATGAATTACAAACATTCACATAATAGTCTTACAAACATCCATATTCCATGCATGAAGAACGTGTCAGACATGAAGGCTTTTGTTATTAAGTAAAAGTTCTAAGACGCGTCTATATAATGAACACTATTAGCTCCAATAGTGGGGCATTGGAGCCACTCCTTGCTGCTCAAAATAACTAGCTTATCTCTCTAATGCCTTGTGGGAGGAGCCAAGGTGAAAAGTCCTTTGCTCATACAATGAGGGAGTATATATAACCAAGGGGTGATGCTTCCCCTTCCTTGTGACTCTTTGACTACCCTCATGATTGTTTGACTTCCTATGACTTTTCAACTTACATGACTCTTTATATTCCATGTGTGTCCTTTGGACTTCCACTTTACAATACATTTTGAATACCATTTACATGATTCACAATGATAATGTGGCATATGACAACTCATGACATGACATGACACTGCTGACATGGATTGCTTGATGATGTGGCAGTGTCAAGCCACTGTTGCTACTATGTTTTGAGTGTCTACTTGATAATGCTCTTCTTTTCACCTTCGTATGACTTGGTGATAAGGAGTCTTCAGTGATTTTAAGTTTTGAGTTGTGATCGCAAACCGATGTCCCTTTATTTTCTTGTGATTTATCAACTTGCATTTTCAACTACAAGAGTGTCTTTCAAAATTTTTGTGTCCTTCATATCTTTCTTCATCATCTCTTCATAGCATGGTAAGGTACCTGTATCTATAAATCACCCATAACAAGACAACATCATTCTGATAAACCCCTAGTCTAAGATGGTGCACATTGATCCACTGAATCAGCCGAAACCAGGTGACACGCTGGGAAAGAGATTGATTAACTGCACAATTGTGCAACTCAGGTAGTTAGGGTTGAAGCTTGAGCCTTGAGACTATGCAATGCGCATTTCAGGCTGGGTTGAGGAAGAAAATTGTGTAATCTAGGAGCTCAAGATGATAGGCTGAGGGGACAGGCATTGGATCAGCCTATTGCATAGTTTTGGAGGACATATGAGCTCAGGTGACTGCGCAATTCAAGAGCTCAAGATTGGGGCTTGAGCCTTTAGACTGTGCAATGTGAATTTTAGGTTGGACTGAGGGAGAAAACTGCGCAGTTTTGGGAGCCAGTGAGGTAGGCTGAGGGGATGGACACTAAGTGAACACACTGCACAGTTCCAGGTGACAAGGGAGGTTGGGAAATTGTGCAACTGCACAGTTCAGAGGCTCATGGAATGACCTTGAGGCTTGTGACTGCGAAGTGTGCAGTTGAGGCCAGGATGGGATAAGGAATTGCGTAATTCTAGCAGGCAAGGTCTGGACTTGAGCACTGAAGTTGTGAAATGCATAGTTATGAGCTTGAGCAATGAAGTTGTGAAATGCATAGTTTTAGGCATAAGCACTGAGGTTGTGAAATGTGTAGTTCAAGGCTTGACCACTGAGGTTGTGAAATGAATAGTTCTTGAGGGATGGATGAGGCTAGGTTGTCGGGAATCTTTCAAAATTTGGCTAAGTGTGGGACTGAAGAGATTGTTGTGAACAATTATATGACTTGACTATGATCACATACTTGAAACACTTTGATGACACAACAACATAAACCATATGGAGCATAGTAACAACATATTTCCCTCAATACGACAACTTTGCAACAACTTTACGACAAGTAAAAAACTACAAGTACACTTTGTGACGACCATGACGACACTTGTGCGATAGTGCTTAAAACTTTGGGAATGAGTGAAACATATGTTTACATGGTTATAAAAAATCATATTCATGAAGATAGACCCTTGAAACCACCAGAACGTGATTCTACACATTTTGCAATAGGCAATCATGCGAAAAGGTGATAGTTTACCCAACTTGCAAAGGGGAGAAAAATACTTTAAGAAAGTACATGAAATGAGTTTCATTTTTTGCAACAACAATGTGCAAGACCAAGGAAGGCTATGAAATTAAGTGTAAGCCAAAATTTTGGAGGGTGTTATAGCAACTACAACACTTGGCAACACACTGGTAGAATTCTAGCTTCTCTGCCTTGGTTGAATTCCTTTGTGGAGGGCCTTGGTTCTTCAAGGAGTATTGATTCATCGTGTAGATTACTTTGGCCTCCCCACTTACCCCATGAATAGACACAGTCCCCTTTATGCCTTCTAGGTTGAACACAACATAATATTCAGTGATATCACAATGTTTCAAGTTGGGAAGGGTAGTGTAGCCCATGAGCTTAATATTTTCAGAGTATAATTTTTCATCTCTGGTGTTGCTCCACTGCTAACATGCCTGGAAAGTACGCTGATGGAGTCATGCAAGAATACAAACATTTCTTCGTTGTCAACGAGCCTACACAGTACCACAACGGGGTTTCTTGCTTCTCCTCTCTGCATAGGAAGCCTTTCTCTTCTTTTGTCTTTATTTATTTATTTTAAAGACGATTTTACATCAACAATTATTCATTTTTAGGCGAAAGAGGGATCTTGACTTATTGAGAGTAGAATAGGTTGTTCATTCATAGAAGCATATAGAGACCTCTGATTTAGGTTTGATTGTTTACATTTTCCCCTTCTCCTATTCTACTGATTGGATAAGCATGAAAATGTCAAAACAAAAAATTGGCTGTAGGCACAAGGTTTCCTAAGTCAACACAGGTTCATGGTTGGACCAAAACTCTTGTTACAGATGTATCATATTTTCCATCGGAACTTCATTGACCAAAATTTGTAACCGATACAAGGAATACATAATGGAGGTTAGCCAAATGTTGAAGTGTCAAAAGACTCTTTAGAATTCATCCACACACATACCAAGAAGCCAAAACAAGTCCAGGCACAACACTTATTCACATGATGAAAACAAAAGGAGACAAACAACAAGATATAAAAAATAAAAAATAAAAAAATGAAAGGAAATACAACACACAACAAGGAAACAAAACCAAAAGACAAGCAAAATAAGCTAAACCTAAGCATAATGCAAGAGAAAAGTAATAAAAGACAAGAAAGACTAAAGAAAACAACACAGGATGGGCTCAAGAGAAGGAAAACTAAGATGTAGCTAATCATACTCCTAACCTAACAACTAGAAGGTCGTGGTCACATATAATGGAATTTCCAATGTAGCCACTGTAATCATTGTCGTCCTGCAATCACAAAGATAAGATTCATTAAAACAAATATAAAGAAATGTGCAAGAGAAAAGATGGGAGCTTGAATAATTTGCACAAAAATTTGAAGGTCTTGCTTGAGGGCAAAATGATGTGTCACAACCACTACTTTCATCCAATTCACATTCTTACCTCTCCGAAAGCATAATCAAAAAACCCTCGAAGACTTCTTGTGAATGCACCTTCTTCTGTGTCATCCTACTTAGCAGGCATGAGAAAAAGTCGAAACCTATTTATTGCAATGGAGCTTGCCAAGTAATCTTGCTCCAACCATACAACGGTTGGATCATAAAATTCATGACGATCCTCTTGAAATCCCCAAAATCTTTGAAAATATGGATTTTCAATTAGAAGCACAGGATTATAACGAGAATCTTGCGAGGGAAAATAGATTTGATCATATTTAACAATCATGTTGAAATAGTGAGGATCTGGCATAAGCATCAGTGGAGACTAAAGTGCCTTAACCGCTTGACAAAAATCTAAATAGTGAGATGTTGAACTATGAATATTGAAGGATGTAAAACAACTGCCATAGGATATATTAGTGGGAAAATGATAACATGAATGACAGTCATCAAAGATAGAATAATAATCAAATGAGTTGATTAAAGCATCAGATTCCCAGTTTTTAATAAACGAAGATAAATCAATTTGAACAATTTTGCGAATGCTTTGAACAATCGAACCAAGTTCCTCGCAAGACAAATGTGACAAATCATTTTCCTATAACTGGTGACAAACTATGCAAGCATTATAATCATGGAAAGAATTTAAAAGGGATGTCAACACAACAAATACATGAGACCAGTCAGGACATGGTGAATGGAGAAGAACTTGATTCATGCGATAACTCGTGTATACATCATTACTCAAGAGGATTTTAGGTACGATGAAGGGCAATATTTGTTATATAAGATTTGTAAGAAAACCTAGGAGTTGACTATTGAGAGATGAATCTGATAGGCATGATTCCTTCAGCCAAAGATAGTCTTTGAAATGATCAACTTCATAATTCCATGACTCTATGAGAGATACACATTCCAAACCCAAGTTTGATGTGAGAGATTTGCGTGAAGATGAAAAATAAAAAATTGGTCAGAAATAAAACCTTGAAAATTTGAAAGATCACACTCAAAATACCAAACATTTTTCAAAAAGAAATTTACATCAAGTGAAACCATGCAGAGAGAAGGTTTGTGTGAGAGAAACCAAATCTGGCTTAGTTCAAGGGGCTTACCAGAGTCACGAGATATTGACATAACCATCAATGGAAGTTGAAGTGCCTCGACTCCCTAATAGGTCCCAAAACTTTCCAGAATTGTAAAATAAAATTTTGAAGATTGTACCAGATTGTGCATGATGTGAGGATATTGCTACCACTGGTTTCAATAAGACCGCCGCTCACCCGATAGAAACCATATTTTGTCACTAGTTTGACCTAATTCTTCCACTTCAACAACAATATTACTAAATTCGAAAGATTCTTCTGATCACAAATTCAAAGATGAATGAATCAAGGAAATTTCATGAGCAAGTTGATTTGAAGAGTTGTATTCATGCAAGAGAAGAGATGATGAGGGGTGGAAAGAGTACTCAATGATTCGATTGTTTTCATTTGCATCATGGATAGTCTCATTATCTTGTGTCAATTGAGAAAACTCATTGGATGAACAACTTAAAGAGCATGGAGTATCTATGTTGCAAGTAGATGCATCGTAAATGGTAGAGCACAAGGGATAGTGAGATGAAGAGGAATTGTCAATAAACACATCTTCTTTGACTAAATTAGATTCTGGATCTAAAGTAAAATCTTCAAGAGAAACCAAAATATCAGTTGATGCACCTGGGAAATCGTGATCACATACATCAACAAAGTCATCATCATTGGAATGATTGTTGCCTAAGGCTACAGATTGATTGCAAGAATTGATTACATTTGATTCACTACCGAGATTAGCAGATTGAGAATCATCAAAGAATGGAAACACATTGTTTTGACATGGAGGATTTTGAAAAAGAAAATAAATATTTAAAGCATCTTCACCTTCCTACTCCTCTACCTGTGTAATGTGACTGACTTATATATTATCGCAATTTGAGCTAGCAACGTGAAAATCAAGAGAGTGTGAAAGACTAGTTGGTGGAGAAGATTGATTGGGTGATTCATAGTACAAAGAGTTATGGCATGTAGATGATAGAGGATCACAAAAATCTAGATCAGATTGGAGGCTAGAGTTATGAATGATCACATCATGTTGTGAAATGGGGAAGTCAATCTTCCCCATGGGCTTCATGAGCCATTATGGGATTTCCTCCATTGAATCTGAGTCACGAGGAACAAAAGAAGAATGAGAAGATGGAATAGGAATTTGATTTGTGGATTTTTCAACGTTATTACCATTGCACAAAAGCACCTTCATCGGAAATAGAAAAGGAGGAGGACAAAGAATAAAAGGAGCAGTAAATTCATCCTCTTAAATTAGAGGTGTCTCATGATTCACAAGAGTTGGGGAAGTAGGAAAATCATGGGGTTCAGGCTCATTGTGTAAAGAGATAAGAACCAAGTGCTCAAACTCTTGTTTCAAGAAATTTCACAACAAAGTTGAAGGAATCGAATAAAAAACTCCTCAATTGATTCATTAGGCTTCATTCTTAAGAGATTGATTCTTTTACAAACATATCACTAATTATACCTATCAAAGGCTTGATGAAGCACCCCAAGTAAATGATGAAGGGAATGGATGGAAGTAGGTGGTAAGGTATGGCACCATCGATTAACATGACTTTCAAGGGTGAGGAAGAAAATCACACAAGCAAACTCTTCATCATTGATTTTGTAAGATTCACAAAATTTAAGAAAATAAAAATGTGCTTCGGTTATGGATGTTCCATCCTCATCATCAAAATTTAACTGGGACAACTGATAGAGAGGCTCATCAGGGATTGAAATTTGATAAAGGCAAAAATTAGAGAAACACCTTGGGAGTAAGATTTTAGTATGAGCCATTTAGATAAGGGATTCAAAGCATATTCAACGAGCTCAGCTTGTCATCTGGCCCTCCTTCTAGAGCCACTATTGACGTTGCTGGAAATTTGTCAACCAAGGGGTCTCCCCTATGTGAAGTCCCAATTAGAACTCACACCGTTTGGAGTAGGAGCCCCATCTAGAATATCAATTTGTTTGCCATATATCTTAAAGATATGCCTTGGCTCTCACTGTTAGCAAGAGAGAGGAGTGCAAATGTGCCTTCGAAAAGCAAGGGGGTGTTCTTGGTGAGTGTTTGATTATATGTGTGTCAAAGTTCTTTCATTGCATAGGGGAGAGAAAGTGAGCCTCTAAGCAAGAGGTGGTAGTACGACCCTAGTAGATACACACATGAACAAGAAGGGTCCATACAACATCGAATGGAATACTCCAAGAGATGTGATGGTCATTGAAACTAATATAATGAGGAAGATATATCTAATATACGACGGAATAATCCACGAGGATGTGACAATGATAATATCAACTAAAACACATTCTCAATATGAGAAGTACCAAAATAACCGAAATAGTTCAATTGATTTAGCACAGATGAAAGCAAACATGAATTACAAACATTCACATAATAGTCTTACAAATATCCATAATCCATGCCTGAAGAACATGACAACCATGAAGGCTTTTATTATTAAGTAAAATTTCCAAGACACATGCATACAATGAACACCACTAGCTCCAATAGTGAAACGTTGGAGCCACTCCTTGCTCCTCAAAATAACTATCTTATCTCTCTAATGCCTTGCAGGAGGAGCCAAGGTGAAAAGTCATTTTCTCATACAATGAGGGAGTATATATAACCAAGGGGTGATGCTTCCCCTTCCTAGTGACTCTTTGACTACAGTCCTAATTGTTTGACTCCCTATGACTTTTCAACTTACGTGACTCTTTATATTCAATGTGTGCCCTTTGGACTTCAACTTTACAATACATTTTGAATACCATTTACATGATTCACAATGTCGATGTGGCATATGACAACTCATGACATGACATGACATGACACTGTTGACACGAACTTCTTGATGATGTGACAATTTGAAGCCACTATTGTTGCTATGTGCCGAGTGTCTACTTGAGAATCTTCTTTTCACCTCCATATGCCTTGGTGGTAAGAAGTCTTCATTGATCTTAAATCTTGAGTCGTGATCACAAACTGATGTCCCTTTGCTTTCTTATGATTGATCAACTTGCATGTTCAACTACAAGAGTGTGTTTCATCATGTTTCCCTCCTTCATATCTTTCTTCGACATATCGCCATAGCATGGTAAGGTACTTGTATCTATAAATCACCCATGACAATACGACATCTATCTGATAAACCCCTAGTCTAAGATGGTGCACATTGATCCACTAACTTAGCCAAAACCAGGTGACATGCTGGGAAAGAGGCTCAGTAACTGTGAAATTGTGCAGCTCAAGTTGTCAGGGGTGAAGATTGAGCCTTAAGACTATGAAATGTGTAGTTCAGGATGGGTTGAGGAAGAAAATTGTGCAATCTGGGAGCTCAGGATGACAGACCGATGGGACAGGCACATGATCAACCTATTGCTTAGTT
Source organism: Pinus tabuliformis (assembly GCA_031772625.1). Classification (NCBI taxonomy): domain Eukaryota; kingdom Viridiplantae; phylum Streptophyta; class Pinopsida; order Pinales; family Pinaceae; genus Pinus; species Pinus tabuliformis. Next base: position 662,837,924 of record CM062812.1, on the reverse strand, counting down.
TTGGAGGACCTATGAGCCCCGGTGACTACACAATTGTGCATTTCAAGAGCTCAGGATTGAGGCTTGAGACTTGAGATTGTGCAGTGCACATTTTAGGCTGGTGTGAGGGAGAAAATTGTGCAGTTCTGGGAGCCAGTGAGGCAGGTTGAGGGGATGGACACTGAGTGAACACACTGTGCAATTCTAGGAGACAAGGGAGGTTGGTCAATTAATCACCTGCACACTTTAGAGGCTCAAGGAATGAGCTTGAGGCTTTTGATTGTGAAGTGCGCAGTTGAGGCCAAGCTGGGAGAAGGAATTATGTAATTTTGGGAGGCAATGTTTGAGATTGAACACTGAAGTTACGAAATGTGTAGTTCTAGGCTTGAGCACTGAAGTTGTGAAATGCATAGTTTTGGGTTTGAGAAGCAAGGTTGTGAAATGCGCAGTTCAAGGCTTGAGCACTGAGATTGCAAAATGCATAGTTCTGGAGGGCTCGATGAGGCTAGGTTGCTGGGAATTTTTCAAAATTTGGCTAAGTGTGGGACCAAAGAGACTGTTGTGAACAATGATATGGCTTGACTGTGATCACACACTTGAAACACTTTGACGACACAACAACATAGGTCATCTAAAGCACGTTAACAACATATTTACCTCAATGTGACAACTTTGCAACAACTTTACAACAAGTGCGACACTAAAGCTACACTTCGCAACGACTGTGGTGACACTTGTGCGACAATGCTTAAAAGTTTTGGGAATGAGTGCAACATATGTTTACATTGTTAGAAAAACTCATATTCACAAAGATAGACCCTTTAAACCACCAAAAAAGGCTTCTACACATTATGCAACAACCAATCATGCGAAAATATGACAATTTACCCAACTTGCGAAGGGGAGAAAAATACTTCAAGAAAGTACATGAAATGAGTTTCGGTGTTGTACAAGACCAAGGAAGGCTCTGAAATTGAGTGTAATCCAAAATTTTGGAGGGTGTTGTACCAATTACAACATGTGGGTTCACTCTAAGCATGGCTCATATACACACAAATCTAGTTATTTATTCATCATTGCCTCCAAGGAACCTAAACAACAACACTGGTGGTGGAAGCACCTCTGGATAGAAAGGTGACTTATATGTTGCATTTTGGAGAATAAATTACCTACTGGAGATAATCTAAAAAAGTGTTCCTTCAACGACCCTTCTTCGTGTGCTTTATGTAGAGCATCTAAGGAATCAACAAAACACTTAGTTTTAACATGTTAAGTGGCATTTCAGGTATGCCACTTGATTTACCAAGGACTATCCATAAACATTATATGGAAGGGAGAAAACCTCTATCGAGATTGGGAGAGATGGTGGAACGAGTCAAAACCAAAAAAGATATGGAATATACCTTTGATAACATGTTGGGGCATTTGGATACGGCGGAACCGAAATATTTTCCAAGAGTGTATATTCTCTCCTGAATTAATAGCCGCACAAATGCTGGCAATATATAACCCTCCTTCCGGATGACATGCATAATCATCGCCCTTGCACCATCACTGAGGATACTTTTGATCACTCATGCCCCTGGGCTTACTCTAATGGATCTTCGCAACAAAGAAGATTTAGAGGGAGTGTTGTTCTACACATAAACGACTCTCATCATTTTGAAGTAAAAACAAGACTGGGTCAGGGCACAAATAATTATGTTGAATTATATAATTTAAAGCTTCTCCTCCTATTCTCCATTGAAAGAAATTGCCAGCACCTACATATTTTTGGTGACTCAAAGGTGATAGTTGGTTGGTTCAATCAAATTACTACATGTCTCTCTCTCACACACACACACATACACTCAAAGGCATTATGGATGAAGTTATGTTGCTCAAATCTTATTTTGATTCCATTTCTTGTCATCATATTTACAAAGAGTGGAACTCTCTTTCTGACAAGCTACCCAAAGAGGGCTTGCAACAAGTGATCGATGTATGGCATGTGACAAAACAAGGAGGTCCAAATCATTATCAGTATTATCATCATCCTTTCACCAAGACTACTCTGGATTCAACAGCTACACATTGAAATCTTATTGACAATTTGTTTATCTAACTCATCATTTCAGATATGGCATATATACAGTGATATTATTTTGGCTATTTTATTTATATGACCCATCACATAACAATACTTGGCATATTACTAATGCATATCAGCTCATTAGTATACTTCATGGACTTTATATTATCATATTTCTACTCTTTATATGTATATATATCTGAATATAGTCTGGAAAACATTATGAGGATTGTTGTATCAACAAAAAAAAACAAAAAAAACATCCATAATGGTGAGAGAGTTTCCCTCCACCTTAACACGATTAATGTTAAAGTGGAAAACATGAAGGGTTCCTCTTTTTTTTATTATTCACTAAGCCATTCATATACCCTCTCATTGAAGCTATAAAGAGGAAGACATGTAATCCTTTATCTTTTCCCATAATACCTCCAATACTAGCCTTTCTTAGGTTCCCTCGTGTTGTCCCATTAAAATTTATCTCATGCCATCATCCTAGAGGTGGATGCCACTTTACTGGAGAGCTTAGACCCCTTGTGGCTAAAATCCAATACAAATATATTCTAGTTTAACCCCATAACTCTGTATTTTTCTTCTCATAATTCATATTTTTGTTATCATCTCATCCCCTACTTATCATTGATTTTTTTATTCTCTATTTCATCATTTTCTTATTTATTTTTTATTTTACCTTTTCAAATATATTATTCTTTAATTTGATCTCATGGACCTTTCCTAGGTTCAACTAATTTGTAAATTTACTTTATGCCAAAACACCTCATAGAAAGGAAAACAGTTCATTTTTTTCTAATTTTCAAGTGGGTTAGAATTCAACCCACGTAGTGCCATAAATATACCATATTTATTCAAACGCCATCTATCATTTTCTACACCATGCCTAGTGTTTAAGTATGTCTAAGGCACTTTTGTATGGGAAACTTTACAAAAGGCCATAGCAGCCCATCTTTGGAGATTCTCCCATGTCATAATGAAATTTAAAATTAGAAACCAAAGATAAGATATAATTTTTACTGAGGTTATGTATTCCAAGTCTTTTTCCAAATTTTGTCATTGTGAACCCCCAATCCTAATCTAAGATGTATTTATAGTATTTAATTACAATCTAACTTATATGATCTTGTTTTTTTGCATCATGTGCTATATAGGCTCTCTCTTATACTTAAGAGGTATAGTCCTATATTTATTGTCATTTTTTACTATATATTCCAAGTCTTCTTCCAAATTTGGTCATTGTGAACCCCCAACCCTAATCTAAGATGTATTTATAGTATTTAATTACAATCTAACTAATATGCTCTCATTTTTTTGCATCATGTGCAATATAGGCTCTCTCTTATACTTAAGAGGTATAGTCCTATATTTATTGTCATTTTTGTTGATATACTCCTTTGCCAATGTTATGGATCCCTATATCTCTTATATATTAGATGTTATCTCCAACTTCTTCCTTAGCAATCCAATACTAGTTACTAAGTCCCATCATTAAGAGGCAAAGACCTCATTAAATTTTTTATCTATACTCGATCATTATATAATCATTCATCTATTTTGTTACTTTCTAGATGGAAATTTTGGAGTTATTGGTTGTGGGGCCCATTTTAGGGGTAAGTACCACTTTGATGATTTAGCATATAGAAACTTTTGGAACTTATTTGAGACATTAAATTGAAAAAATTTACAAATGGAATAATTGGCCTTTTGATGTTATTCTAAATGTGGGAGATTTCCAATAATGCAAATATTGTAGAAATTAATTGTAGATTCAATACTGCTCATGTAATGTTCTAAAACATAAGACTCAAATCTACTCTACTCATCTACGGAAAGCAATTCACAATTGAGAACATATATCAAAAGCATGCATCATGATTTAACACACATATACAGGATTTATCCAGGGGAAAGAAACTACTCAAAACCCCTTCCTATATGTATTGCATTAGTCAGAAAATATAGAATAAATACAATGCTTGCTCAAGCCTGAGCAACCTCTACACAAGTAAAATCTATCCTACTACTTCATAGACTGATCCTAGCCAACACTTAACTAATTTTCCTCCATGCCAAGCTCTTATTTCATTGTGTCGTTTCTCAAGGAATTAAGCCCTAATATTTATGGAAATTCCCAATCCAGAACTGCGCAATCCCTGTAGGCCCTTCTCTGACTGCATGCACCACATGTACAACTTGGATAATTATAAAATTGATAGTACAGTGCCCTTGAACGGAAATCTCAACTAGGTAACTCGAGTTTCATGCATGCATGAATTAATTAAGGTTGATTTATCAATTAACTGGTTGAACACTGAAGTTGCACCCCACTATTAGATCTCCTACTAATTCCTCCAACAATTCAAACTAGTTTAACTGAACTTAACTCAATTTAACTAAATTAAATTGTTACAACTAAATTTAACTCAACGTAGGCTCCTAAAATTTAGGAAACACTGTACACAACTCAAGTTAAGCCCTAAACTCTAATTAACTAAGCTAACTGAGTGATACCAACTTAGTTAACTCATTCAAGTTGTCTTGTGATGTGGAATTTCAATTGTCTCCTAATTTAATTTTCCCTTTTTTCAACACTCCCTCTTAGCAAGAAAGGGATTATCAAATACCCCAATCCTTCCTCTATGGAACTCAAATTTTCCTCTTGACAAAGCCTTTGTCAAAATATATGCATCTTGTTCCTCAGTATGAATGTATTCCAACAACATGATCTGCCTTTGCACACAAACTCACAGATGGTGATATTGGATTTCGATATGCTTGGATCGATCATGAAAAACTAGATTCTCAGAGAGTTTGATACAACCTTGATTGTTGCATTAAATCACAGTGGGATCCATCATCTGACCAAATAACCCAACAAGAATCTTCCTCATCCATATATCTTCAGGAGTTGCTTGACTGAAATCCATGTACTCTGCTTCTACTAAGCTGAGTGCAGTTGATCTCTGCTTCTTGCAGTACCAAGAAACTAATGCTGACCCAACACTGAAAATTTCTCCTGAAGTGCTCCTCCGATCTGATGCATTTCCCTCTCAATCTATATTTGTGAAGCCTTGCAGCACCACTCCCTCTATCTATTTGTACCAAAGACCATAATGAGTAGTGCCTCTGAGGTATCTCAACACATTTTATTCGCCTTCCAATAAATTTTGGTTGGCTTAACCATTGCTAACTAAGATGGTTAACTGCACAACACATGCATGGTCGTGTGTTCGCCAAATACATAAGTGAACCCACAAGCTGTTTGTAAATAGTGGCCACCGAGGAAAAATTGTAGGAGTCCCACGTCCTTCATCTTGAATTCTCTTTCAAGATCATCTTTGCAATATTTGATCAACTTCTCATCACCGGTTAAAATCAAATCATTGACATATAATACTATAATAAAAAATTTACCTTCAACAACAATATGGTAAAGGTTTGCATCTGCTTCACTTTTGGTGAAGCACAAACTGGTGAAATAGTTGTCGATCCTGGTGTACGATGCACAGGATCCTTGTTTCAATCTATACGATGCTCGCTTGAGTCTGAACACATGTGAATCTCTGTCAAAGGTCTAAAATTCTTCAGTTTGTTCATTGTACACCTCCTCCTAAATCACTCCATTGAGGAATGTTGTCCTCACATCCATCTGGTGGACCTTCCATCCCATCTTCGTTGCAAGTGCTAGAATTGATCTGATAGAAGAGTACCTTGCTAATGGAGCAAAGGTCTCCTCGTAATAAATTCCCTCCACCTAAAAGAACCCCTTTGCCACAAATTTGGCGTTGTGTTTCTCAATGCTTTCGTTTGTTGCTTGCTTCATGTTGTAGATCCACCTCGAACCCATCACCACTTCCCAAACATTGTTTCTGACTAAGGAATCATATTCCTCTACCATGGCATCAACCCATATTGGTTGTTGCACTAGTTCCTCAAATGAGAATGGTTCTGTCTCAACTAGCTCACTCATTAGAGCCATGTACCCAGTGTACCGATCTGATGACCTCCTATGCCTACGTTGTGATGTGAGTGCTCCCACATTCTCTCTAGCATCATGCAATAATCTTTCAGCTTCCCTGGTGCACTTCCTTCCTTCTATGGATGTCTCTACATAAGTGGGTGTCTCCACTCTCTGCTCCTCTACTTGTGGTTGCTCCACAACATCCAGAGGTTCTTTCTTTGGAGACAAAAGATCCACATCTACATGCAACTAAAGATCCCTCTCAAGGGAACACTTCATTGCATTCTCTTCATCGAACTTCACATCTCTATGAACAACTTTCATCTTGAGAGAAGGTAGGTACACCCGATAGTTGTGAGGTGTATTAGTGTACCCCATAAATATGCCCAACTATGTTGTCGGCTCTAACTTTTTCCTTGATTCCATGGGAACATGACAGTAAACTAATGAACCAAAGATATTGAAGTGTGACACATCCGATTTCTTCCCTTAAAAATCTTCTTCTAGTGTACTCATCCCAAGAATCCGATGAGGACTCATGTTCTACACGTATATCATTGTGTTTCATGCTTCAGCCCACAAGTGCAACTGTAGGCTCTGGTCATGCAACATGGCCCGTGCAACTCCCACAATAATTCTATTCTTCCTCTCATCCACCCCATTTTGTTATGGGTTATATGGTGTTATTAACTCCTGTCAAATACCTTCCTTTGCACATAAGTTCTTAAACCATTCGACACATATTCTCCACCATTATCACTCCTAAGAGCCTTCACCTTCCTACCAGTTTCTTTCTCAGCGAGTACTTTAAATTCAACAAATTTGGAGAATGTTTGGTCTTTCTTCTACATGAAGAAAATCCAGCACTTACATGAGAAATCATCTACAAATATAACATAATAAATGTTCTTGGTTGTGGAGGCTGTCGAGAAAGGTCCACACACATCCGAATGAATTTGTTCAAGGACTGCTTGTGCTCTACTGTCCCGATCATGAAAGGTTGCTTTGGTGTACTTCCCAATGTACACCTTTACATGTATCTCGTTGTTGTAGTGCACCTTTGGGAAGTCTTGTAGAAATATGTTGCATGATATTCAAATCTCCATGGTGCAAATGGCTAAGTCTCCTATGCCATAATTCACTGATGTCTCAACTCTACACCTTCTATGCTTTCGTGCTCAATGTTTCACAGTCTTCTACATCCAATTTGTAGAGGTTCTTCACTTGAACCATGATCTGCTTCACTTATCTCACAGAGGTGTGTCTAAGAAAAGCCTTCCCTTTGATAAATATCACATCGTAGCTACGATCTTCCAACATAGCAACTGAAACGAGATTCTTCTTCAAACCTGGAACATACATGACATCTTTTAATTTGAGAGGGTAGCCAGAATCCCTCTGAAAAGTAACTGTACCGATACCTATCACATGATACCTTCCATCATCTCCCATCTCGATGTGCATCTGGAAGTCCTTATCCTCCAAGTCACTAAAAAATCCTGAGTTTCCTCTCATATGGAATGAGGCACCACTATTCAGATACCACACACTACCCATCATCGAACTCACCATACAAATGATGAGGGTGAAATCAAGTTCGAACTTTGAAGCCAAAGCTTCACCTGTCGCTCCTCCTTAGAGCTTCTTACCCGCCTTCTTTTGTGGACACTTTGTGGCATAGTGTCCCAGTTCGTGGCAGTGAAAACATTGATTTTCAACAAGTCTTTCTTCTTGCCCGATTGACCAAATTCTTCTTTGGATTGGGATTTTTTCCCTTTCCTTTTCTTTTCCTTTCCATCCAAGGCACAATTTTATCCTTCATCACCCTTGAATGAGGTCTCATCTTTGGTGTTCTGCCTGAACTCCTCCTGTACCAAATCTTACCATAGTGTTTCCCAATTTGGTAGCTTCTCCCTCCCATTTACAGAATCCTGGTAGTTGTGCCAGCTCTTGGGAAGGCCTAGAAGTGCTAGGATTACCATATCATCTTCGATAACGTTAACACCAACACTCCCAAGTTCATCATGAGATTGTGTGAACCTGCTCAGGTACTTTGGTATTGTGTCACCCTTTTGCATCTTGATATTCCAAAGCTTGTCTTTGAGTGTCAACTTCCTGTGGTCACTATTGTTCTGGAACAAATCTATAAATTCTTGCCACATTGCATATAGAGTTTCTTTCATGTGTAAATTAGAGACAATATGGTCTCGTACTCCCTCCAATATGATCCTCCTTGCCTTAGCTACGCTCTTCTTCCAATCTGCTAGATTCTGAGGATCAGCTCCTGCTGGTCTCGGAATATCATTATCAATGAATTCCTTCAACCCATTATCTTCCATGACTACCTCCATGTGGTCATTCCAAGAAATATAATTTGAGCTACCCTCAAGGGCATACTCGAGCCTTAAACCATAGAACACCATCTTGCGAGCTCTAAAGAATGGAATCCTGCAAACTTATTCCTTCTGCAAAAACAGCTTCGAATTCTCTTATCTACTGCAAATATAGCTCTGATACCCTATAGAAATTAATTGTAGATTTAATAATGCTCATGTAATGTTCTAAAACATAAGACTCAAATTTACTCTACTCATTTATGGAAATTAATTCACAATTGAGAACATATATCAAAAGCATGCATCATGATTTAACACACATACATGAGGATTTATCTAGGGGAAATAAACTACTCAAAACCCCTTCCTATCTGTATTGCATTAGTCATAAAATAGATGTAACACCCTCCTCCCACATCTACCTAAATAACCGGCCAACCAGGGTAAACATGTGACGAGAGGCTACTATGATATGATTCGACCTCCTAAGTCATGTTAAGGAAGTGGAACCGATGAAAACACACCATACATACCTTCCACAATAACAACAAGACTCCCAAGAACCATCTTCACCTCTCAGGTAACCAACCCTTGAGTCCCACTGAGTTTTTTGACCAATTAACCCCCGGACTCTCCCATGCTATGGGCATGCCAATGCCTAGAGGGCTATGGACGCTCCCACAGCATGGTATGCCAGCATCTAGGGACTATTTTTCTCAGTGTTGTGCCAGCTTCCCTACAATTTGGGCCACTTTCTAGGCCCAGAGCTTGATCACTGCCCATAATTCAACGAAACCTTTAGAAAAGAAAGATAACCTTGGAATAATTATGCAAATGCAATTACTTGAACAAGCCCTTGACTGGACCCCTACTAGCCATGACAGGAATTTCATCAAACACATTACAAATATGTAATCTACAGGTGTAAACAACAAATTTAGGCATAGGGGTTTCATACGTATCTGAGAATTGCTAAGAAGCATTGTTCCCTTATATCATCAGCTGCATTATCATCTGTTAGGCCATATATACATTATCCATTCATTTACGAATCAAAACATGAGGAAATCCATACACCATCATTGTCATAATACATGTTTATAAAAAACATAATAACAACATAAATATGAAGGACACATTAGAAATAAAATCCACATATAAACCAATACATTTATACATAAGATATCAAGGAGAGAACCTCTTACTAATGAATGAAAAATCCAACCTGGGATGGGACTACCATGTGCCACCCACCCATAGAATGGTTGAGCCAATTCTCTCTTCAGCCATTCACCCCCGTGCCATATTCCAAGTATGAATGTGGGTCTCAAACCAAAAGAACCAACCAGGGCATCCCAGGGCTAAACCACCTCACCCTCATCAACAAAAACCATGCTTTACCCTAATCCACACTGGATCATTAGGCCAAAAAATAAACATGTAATAACATGCTTTACCATGATCTCCACCATATCACTAGGCCAAAATAAGCATGGATGCCACCATATTTCTCCACCTACACCATGAGGAATTTTCCCGTCTCCTAGTCTCTCAGGATTTACCACAATCCACACCGGATCACTAGGCCCTAAACTGAGACCCACTCCCTAGTATTTATCGCATATCCCATCTTGGGATTACTGCCTGGTGGAGAGCACCCACCTCTTGGCTTTACCGTATATCCTGCCATTCACTGGTCAAGGATTCCAAGGCCCACTGAGGCAACACAAAATATGAATTTACCACAACCCATAGTCTGGTTCAGGGGTTACTAGGCTATGTGTTCTATCATTCAGAGATCCACCTCACTTAGCTTCAAATCCATCCGACAATCTAGCTCAACCAAAACATAAGAACCCCATCACACCATGGCTATCTGAAAATGGAAAGGATAGGCTAAAAACACTGTCACACCTGGAAAAACCCATGCCATAACAACAAAAGAACCACATGAAATACTTATTTCATTTAAGTTTAAGTTATTTTCTTATTTTAGCATTGAGAAATTAACATTAAATCGAAATCTCTAGTAAAGCACTACGTAATAATAGATTGTAGAGATTTGTGAGATATGTAGTAATGAATTGTTATTATGGAATGGCCATAACAATTTAGAGATCAAATTGCCTTGTATTTCTCTCTCTCTCTCTCTCTGATGGAAGCATTTGGTGCTAAGTGTCTTCCCACAAGTTTGTTGATTTCCCAACTCTTGTATCCAAGAAACTATACCTTTAGACCAAGTATCTTCAACTCTCCATCAAATGTAGGAGAATTGGATTTCTTGAACTCATCTGAAAAATATCTCCACTCACTCCTCTTGTAAATATGATAGCGATGATGACCATGATACCTGTATAAACAAGAACTATAATAGAACCCATAACTACTACCTCTCTTGTCAAGTGTATGCAAGAACCTACCATCTGTGATTGTGTCATCCTTGTCCAACATGTTTCCTCCATGAGTCCTGCTACCATATCCTACATTATTCCTTTCCTCCTGCTCATAATTGATTTGTGGTTGTCCCTATCTTAGAAAATATGATAAACTATGAAGGATAACTGCATTGACTTCATCTTGCCTTTCTTGTGCCTTGGCAGGTCTTTCTTATGACTGAATTATCCTGTCATTATCTGCCTTGCAACTTCTGATTTATGCCTTTAGACTTCTCAAGGTATCTGTTATGTCAGGAGAGTTCTCTTCCCCATGTTGCTCAACTGATCTATAAGGATATTCACATGAACTGTAATCCACCATTATGCTTGTCATCTTTGATCTTCTTCCTGCAAACATATCATATCAGATAACCAAATATAAGCATAATCAACATACCTTAGTGAAGTTCAGGGGAAGTTATCTCATCTGCAAAATCAATCCAAATTAGCATGATACATACATGTATGCATACATATGATCATATCATTATGTCTACATCATGCATGATGATACTAACTCCATACATTGACCTCATGCACAATAACCATAACCATGACAATGCATGCATAACAACATGCATCTAGCCCATCTAGTCCAAGTATTTGAACCATGCTTTGATACCAATCTGTAACATCATCAGCCCACATTTACTCACTTTCGCAAGCCCTCCAGGTAAATTTGAAGCAGAGCACCACTATGACATGACCTGACCTCCAAGCTTCAGTTATGGAACTTGGGCCGACAACTCACAACTTTCAGACATCCCTCAAGGCTTACAAGACACTCTAGGACCAAAGAACCACCCCAAGTGACCAAATCATGAGATGAAGCTATTTTTCTCTAACCTAACACCCTAAACGCATGCATAAGCCTAAATGGGTGCAATTATGACCCTCCAACCACATGCACAACACTACCTCCATGCAGTTGCAACCCATATCCTCCAATTCAGAGGGTGCGGTCCCAAGATCTGAGCCAATTTTCCAGGCTTGGCTCCAAACCACTACCCAAAACTGCCCGTAACTTCTTAGAATGATAAATTACATAATGACGAAGCCATTCATACAAAACTTGAACAAGAGCTAACTAAAAACATGCCTAATTTTGTCAAACACATGGCTAACATAAGAATTACAGGTCATGAATTCATATATGATCGTAAGGATTTGTGGTCCATCTGATAATCATTAGGAATGTCTAATGCCCTCTCTTATTAGCTACAGTAACAATTGTTAGTACATGCATTCATCAACCATTCATATACTTATTAGATCTTGAACAAGTCATAGCTAGAGCACATTACAAATCCATGAGAGAATAACCATCAAATCATCATAATAACAAGTACAAGTGCTCATTGACTACAATAGGAAAATATCACTTATTAACTTGTGAAAAAGCCAACAAAGTCAGGGACTTCCATGTATCACCCGACCATAGATTGAGCTGAAGCAAATATTTATTTCAACCAATCACCTATATGCCATATTCTAAGCATGAATGTGGGATTTGAAGACATAAAAAAACAAGGCTTCCCAGAGATTAAACCACCTCCACCCTCAGGCTACTGTGATCTCTCCAAAGCCAGTCAAGAGATCATCAAGCCAAAACAAGCTTGGATACCTCATAATTTCTTCACCATTACCTTGAGGAATTTGTCTGTCTCCACCTACCTATCAAGGGCTTCCCAAAGAAAACCATCTCCACCCCCAACCCTTGGAAATTTTCATGAGTCCACCTCACCCAGTTTCAAAACCTTTCAGCATTCCAAAGCTCAACCAATAAATGAATCCCATCACACCATGGTTATTTAGGAAATGGAAAGACAAGGTTGAAAACCACTATCAAATTAGGCAAAACCCATGCCAATGACAACAAATGAACCAAATGAACAAATGCATGTACCATGCATTCACACCTTAGCCAGGAAACCACACATGCAACCTGTTACTTGCAAAATCCTGCTGCTGAAGCTACTTGATCCAACCTTCCTTGCTTGTCTTTCATTTGATTTCCTTTCTCCAATGTTAGAGTTCTCCAAGGATGCCCTATGTGTGCAAGAGTACAAGAGAATGAGAGAATAGAAAAGAGCTCCAAAATTGAATTGAGAAAAGTTGTGAACTAATCCTCATAAGCCTTTTTATCATTAAGGCCTCTATTTTCTCATTTTCCTTCAATTTCCTCTCATGCAAATATGTGACCCTTCATCTCCCTTTTATCCTAGTTTCTTTATTTTCATAAATAAAATGCCAATTAATGCCTCTTTGCCTTTTCTAATGCCTTTTCCAATTTCCTTTGTCAATGCCTTTGCTAATTTCCTTAGCCAATGCCTTTACCAATTCCTTAGCCATAATAAACAACAAGTGATGCCCATTATAGATTTTTCCAACATTCAGCTTGGAATACATGTCCCATGACCTTGGTCTTATTTTTCCTTTATTACATGAACTTTTAACCCATGGCTATTATATAAATTACTAGGTCTTACCTATTTTCCTTGCTTCTAGGTTAGCTCTTCACTAATCTAACCATGCACGCCTCTTCATCCCCACCTTGCATTAGATCATGCCTATCTAGGTCACTTCTCTAGCCCTCTCGTCCAACTCCCTCCAACTTGGCTCTACCCTCCCTTGGCTAAGTTTCGACCCTAACATTCATCTACAAGTAATCATGCCTTGATAACAAGCTAGGTCTCGTAGAGAAACTTACTACTGCAAGATGGGCTCCTGAGCTCAACTGCATGTAGAGCCTCAACAAGGTGCTATATAGATCACACCCCACCTCAAATTTTGGTAGAAATTGTTGAAGTAGAAGTAGGAATAACAATGGAACATGAATGCTTATCAGATGTGGAAATTGCAGGTGACTTTTCCAACTATATTCTGGATGTTGGGCACACAAGGAGAAGATTTAATCAATATTGTACACCATTGTTATCTATTGGCACCTAAAAATATTATTTGGGAGAGTCCTCCTGAATAGAAACAAAGCTTGAGAGGAAGTATTCTTAATGTTATACAAGTTGCAACTCATAGCTAAAGGACTAGATCGACATCTACAAATAATTTAAGGCCACTTGGGGCTCCCTCTAGTTCAAGTTTCTCATCGAGAAGTAGCAAATAGCCCATTGTTGTAGAAGAATCAGACTTTCCTAATGTGGGTTAATGAACTCTTCTCACTCTACTGTTTTTCCCTTTTATCTTTGGT